>JAPPVO010000029.1:110550615-111150615 GCA_030407325.1 Camellia japonica | reverse complement strand
TGTGTGTGTGTGTCAGAGTGTGGGTTGGTTTGGTTTGTATGGAAAACGTGTTTTGAAAACACGTTTTTGCGTTTCAATAGTAAAAGCGTGATTTGTAATCATGTTTTTTGAAAAAAAAAATAAATTTTACTTAAAAGCGTGGTTTGTAACCACGCTTTTACTATTTCATAAATTTTCCGCGAGAGGATCCTAGAAACAGTGAAAGCGCGGTTTGTAATAGCGCTTTAGCTTAGTTTGAGAATTCCGTCCAAACTAGACTTAGTTTGGGAATTAAGTTACTAATTTTGCTTAATTTGGAAAAAGCCTCTAAAAGAGGTAAACTTCACTCCACCACTTCAACAAAATGTTATAAATAAGATGGTGAATGACCACTTCAACAAAATGTTATAATAATGCCAAGGGAAAGTTACCAATAAATCCTAAATGTTGAAATTGTGCTCCATTTAGTCCCAACTTTTTTTCTTTTGATCTATTTGGTCCTTTCTATTGCTCAATGACGTAAATACCACTACGTATTTTTCTGAATGCTTGAATAGGTGATGGTGTGGTGTGGCACAACCTCATGTGTTGTGTGTTTCCGAAATTTGTGTTCGGCACGTGTCACATTGAGGGTGATCGGTGGGTGCAACACATCAACAAAGTGCACTAAAACTCTTTATGCTTTTTGCCTTGAAATAATGTATGTCACGTGACACACAGTGTTTGGCACGTGTCTTTATGAGGGTGATCGGTGGGTGCCACACATCAACAAAGTACGCTAAGGCTCTTTATGAGGGTGATCGGTGGGTGCCACACATCAACAAAGTACACTAAGGCTCTTTATGCTTTTTGCCTTGGAATGATGTATGTCACGTGACATATACAAGGAATGGTATATTTGACCACTCAATGTTACCAAACAAAGGAAATAAGATCAACTGGTAAGATATTCCCCCACTAATAGGATTAATTAGAACAATAGAAATAACCTTAAGACCAATCGGTAAAACTGTATCTCAAATAGAATTTATTGGTAAATATCCCTAATGCCAAATGAGTTCAAACTTTCAATTATTATTAAGGAAATAAAAGAGGTAAATTTCACTCCCAATGACCACTTCAACAAAATGTTACAATTAAGACGGTGAATAACCACTTCAACAAAATGTTATAATAATGTCAAATGGGTTCAAACTTTCAATTATTATTAAGGAAATAAAAGAGGTAAACTTCACTCCACCACTTCAACAAAATGTTATAAATAAGATGGTGAATGACCACTTCCAACAAAATGTTATAATAATGCCAAATGAGTTCAAACTTTCAATTATTATTAAGGAAATAAAAAAAAGTAAATTTCACTCCCAATGACCACTTCAACAAAATGTTATAAATAAGATGGCGAATGACCACTTCAACAAAATGTTATAATAATGCCAAATGGGTTCAAACTTTCAATTATTATTAAGGAAATAAAAGAGGTAAACTTCACTCCCAATGACCACTTCAACAAAATGTTATAAATAATATGGTGAAATACTAATAAATTTTAAATAGTAATTTTATAAATTGATTGGTCTTTTTTTTTAATGAATTTAAAAATCTCATTCTAGTATATATTATATAAATGACCAATTATAAACGTGCATGTGTTACGTATTGAGGGATAAATGTGAGTTTTCTTATAATATTAAAATTACTAATGTAACACTTCAAGAAAAATCCTTAGTATACTTCTTTCAAACGTAACACTCCAATGTAATACACTAAAAAATTCTGTAGTGTACTTTTCTCAAACGTAACACTCCAATCAATGTAATATACAAAAACCCCTTAGTGTACTTTTTCCAAACGTTACACTCCAATATGACACTGAAATCCTCCTTAATGTACTTTTTTTCTCCAATGTAATATTTTAATGTAACACACTAAAAAACTCATCAATATACTTTTTTCAAACGTAACATTCTAATGTAACACTAAAACCCTCCTTAATATACTTTTTTTAAATGTAATACTCCAACGTAACACACTAAAAAACTCCTTAGTATATTTTTTCCAAACGTAATACTAAAACCCTTCTTAATGTACTTTTCTCAAATGTAGCACTCCAATGTAACACGCTAAAAAACTCCTTAGTGTACTCTTTCCAAACATAACACTTCAATGTAACACTAAAACCCTCCTTAATATATTTTTCTTAAATGTAACATTTCAATGTAATACACTAAAAATCCCTTTAGTGTACTTTTTTCAAACGTAACAATGTAACATTTCAAAAAAACGCCTTAGTGTATTTTTTTTTTTCAAACATAACACTCTAATCAATGCAACACACAAAAACTTTTTAGTGTACTTTTCCCAAACGTAACACTCCAATGTAACACACTAAAACATTCCTTAGTATATTTTTCTCAAACGTAACATCGTAATATTCCAAAAAAAAATTCTTATTTTTTTCAAACATAACACTCTAATCAATGTAACACATAAAAACTACTTAGTGTACCTTTTTCAAATGTACCACTCAAACGTAATACTCCAATGTAACACCAGAAAATCACACTAGCAAAAATGAAGTTTTCTACGCTCGATAACTAACATTTCAGCCACCAATCCCTCTAAAAAGAATTTTTCACGCCACACCTTTCTATTCTCATCCCAAAAATGAATTAAAAATTTAAAAAATGAATCACAAAAAGACATTCACTTAAACTCAAATGGCATCAAATTAAATAAATACAACTTTTCCAAACAAAAATGATTAATTAGTCCATAAGAAAACTTTTAGAATTCAATGGATCAACATTCCTCATATAGAATTTATGAATAAATTTTCCTAAATAAAGTCACTTCACAAATTTAAATTTTACAAGTTTTAAAAGAAAAGTATTGTAGTAAACAACATTCATCGTGTTTGGTTGTAAATTTCAAAAAATAGTTCGAGCTTTTATTTTTTATGGTTTGTTCTCTTTAGTGATTGTTTTCATAATTTAGTCATTTTTTTATTTTTTTTAAATAGGAGAAATTAGGGAGACATCCCTCTACAAGTTTGTGTAAGAATTTAAAGATAAATCAAGTTAATCGGATATCGATAGCCCTTTCATCGAATTACATTGATAACTAAAACAATATTTAGTAATTGTGATTTGAAATAAAAAATTGAATATAAATACAATGCGATGAAAGGTTTATTGATATCTGATTAACTTAATTTTTTACAAGTATATTCTACTCGATATCTTTTAAACAGTGAACGATTCAAATTATCAAAATAAATCCCAAAATGGTCCCAAATCCTGGACAAATCCTATTTTATTGAACTTGAAGACAAACAAAGTAGGATTGACTGGTTAAGTTTGAGAAAAAAAAAGGTTAGGAAAATTATGCAAGAGAGAGGTCACTAGGAGTCATCAATGGGACGTGTCAGCCTTATTCGGCTCACAACTATTATGTTTACATCTTATATATTAATGATTTTTTCAAATTTTAACTAGTCGATGGGCTCATAAGGGTCAAACTTCTTTTAAAAAAATTAAAATCGCATCTCATTCATAAACCCAAATTTTATGGGCCCAAATCAAATTGAACTGGGCTATACATTGTTTATTAGACTTATATTATTAAGTTCTACACATTTATTTATTTTTTAATAATTTATATGATCAAATTAATCAATGCTGTTAAAACAATCAAATTAAATTATAGATTCACCAAATTAATAAATTATGACAATATTATATGTAAAAAGTTGAGAGTTAGGAAAATAGCATCAGTCACTGTTAAATTTAATTTTAACAAATTGTGTTTTGTGTATTTTTTTAAAGTATAATTTACAAGGATAATATGGGCTATCAAATGATAATTTATTTTTATTTTTTTTGTTAAAAGGAACAGTATTGTTTTTAATGGATTAAAACTGAATTTAACAGTGTTATTTTTTTGGATAATATTTTTTTTTTTTGGAGGGATAGTTTGAGTCGGGTTGATAGGATGGTCGGGCAGGATTTACCCATGCGAGCTTGTATAGGCCGTGTTCATGGACGAGTTGGGTTTCAAACCCTTGCCAAAGCCCTAAATCAAGATGGGACAAACTGGGCAATCAAACAAGCTAGGACGGGCCATGGAATAAATTAGACGGATTAAGTAATACCAAATTTTTTACCAGTGGGCCATTTAATAGCCCCTAGAGGTCACCAAGCCATCTTTTTTAATCAAAACTTCAATGGGGAATTACATGTAGATGGAAGATAGTAAAAAAAAAAAATTACAAACAAATGGAAGGTGCAAGTGTGCTTGTGATGGGATACAAATGAATTACTGTAAGGGTACAAATGTCATTACACTTTTATATATTGATAATTTTTTTTCCTTCTCACACCTCCGTATAATTTCCCAAAACTTCAATGACAACCGCTAGCACAATAAAGTTGTAGGAAGAAACTTGGAAGGAGAGCCATGAGTTCAGATAGTCTGCTGTTGTATCTTGCGGCATTTCTTGCTATGATGCCAAAACGAAGTCATTTTGGAATTTTATTTTTTTTTCTTCGCTAAGAACTAAGAACAAGACCAGAGAGTAGTCATTTTATCTTCGTTTTGTTTTCTCTCTCTCCTCCACTCTCTCTCCACTTGATCTTAGGCAGAAATCAATTGAGAAATTCATCAACAAGAAATGTGTTTTTGACCCAATTCACCATTGTGCTTGTGTTGTTGATTTTTTCCTTTAGCTTTATATCAACAAGTTTGAAAATCTTGGAAATTTTTGAAAATCTTGAGTATTGTAGTTTTTTGTTGTTCTTTTTGTACTAGGTTTTGATACTCTATTTGATTTTATGTGGAGAATGGTTCTTTTTGGGCATAGTTGATCGATGGATGCGAAAATGTTTCACTGATTTGGCAAATTTGTTTTGGAATTGAAGATTAAGGAAATGGATTTTCGTTGATTGTCTATAAGTTTCAGATTTTGTTCTGCAAATTTGTTATGGAATTGAAGATTGAGCAAATTTGTTCTGGAATTTGTCCGCTACGGTCACCTCGCTGCCACCTTCGTGGTGGGGTTGGTAGTTTTTAAAGAGAGAAAGGAAAAAGAAGAAGAGGAATTGGTAGTGGGTTTGGTAGTTTTTAGAGAGAGAAATGAAAAAGAGAAATAAGAAGAAGAAAGAGAGAGAAGAGGAAGATAAAGGGTTGAACAGTGGTAGTTGGCGGCGGCAAGGTGTACAGCGATCTCAGTTTTGACCAAACTCTTATGGTGTTTTGGACTCGGGTTTAATGCTTTCATGTTGTTGTTTACCTCTTTCTTCCCTTGTATCTCTTGGAAATTGGCTTTTGGGTTGTAGTTGTGTGTTTGGAACAGGTTGCTTGCTTGTTTTTCAAAACCTTTGTTGTCCAGATTTTTGCTCCTCCGCTTGAGCAGCCATTCTTGCACTCGAGCGGGCTTTGAAAATTTTGCTCCTCCACTCAAGCGGCACTTCTCGTTCTTAAGCGGGATTTGCAAACTCTCAGTACTTTGCAGGTCTGCAAAACTACTAGGAGAGTGTTTTCTACGCTCAAGCGGTGTTTCCTACGCTCGAGCTAGTGGGCGCTCGAGCGTTGGTCTATTGACTGTAAAACTACCGGATGTGTGTTATCTACGCTTAAGCGGCCTTTCTTGCGCTCGAGCAGAACACCTTATTGTGTTTGACGCTCGAGTGTCAACTCTTCCACTCGAGCGGACTGTACATATACCAGATCGTGCAAATGACTTTTTACATCACTTTTTCAGATCTTTTCTCCCTTAAACCTAAAGTTGAGACCCTCTTTGTCTAAAAAACTCTCTTTCTCTACATTTTCACCTAGTTATAGTAATTTCTTCACCCTAATCCCTTTGATAAAAAGATAGATCATCTCAAGATCTCCATTTTGATCCGAATAGAGTCAGATTTCAGCATCTTTGAAATTTCACTCTTGCTTGGCTCGTCTTCTCTCTTTGAGGTAGGGATTTTCTATACTTTCATATGGTTTTTAGCCTAGTTATTTGTCATTGGGCAATAATGGTGGGATTTGAGAGTGGTTTAAGCAAATCAAGGGTTTGGGTGCGAAATAAAAAGAGGGATTTCTAAGTGAATGTAAAACAAATGGTTATGGGGTTGAATGTGAGATTGTATTGTGGCCAAATACTTGATTTGGGCTATTTGGATTGATATTTGGAAGAATAGGAGTTTTTCCCTAAATAGGTCAAAGTTTTATTTTGTATAGACAATTAAAATTGATAATGATAATGTGCAATTGGATGATTGTTGATGTAAATGGTGGAGTTGGACACGAGTTGTCTTTCACCTATGGAAATTTGAATAATTTATCTATTGAGAAGATTTTATATCTGTTTAGAAATATCTGTATTGGGCTATCGGTAGATGATAGCTATGATTGTTGTAAAAATTGCATGAGGATTAGGTAAATTGAAACTAATCTTTTGTTAATTGTCATTGAATATGACTATGTTTAAATACATTGTATATATATGATATTTGGGAGGAGAAAGGGGATGTACTCCATTGTTTGGGAGGACATAGGGGATGAAGACCATTGAAAATTAATTTGGCTGGAGTGTCCAGGGTAAAAGTCCCGAAATATTATGTATACATGGATACCGATCACACGGATGAAATTTTTGTAAAATAGAAAATTTGAAGTGTTTGTGTGGTAGTGTATTGAATTGGAAAACCACTGATTTGTAGTCTCAGTTGGGTTATCGAAAGATGATGAAATTGACTCATGAATTGAGAATACTTAATGAACTTGAAATGAATTGAAATAAAATGTGTTGGGATATGAATTTTGGTGTCTTTCGGTTACATAAAATATGGAGACTTTGTCATCGGTATTGTATATGCACATTGTACGTATATCTTCGTTAAATCATTTCTATGGGGCTTTGGCTCACCCTATTTGGGGAAAACCATTTTCAGGTGTTGGTGACATACATCCGCCAAGGCAGTAGCTTGGAGGAATACATAGGAGCAAGTGTTTCTTTACTTTTGTTGTATATTTTGTATAGCCAAGGGCTTTAAACTGTAATGAGCTGGGCTTTAAACTGTAATGAGCTAGGCTCACTTTTGTGTAACCAAGTGATGACTTGGAAAGATGTAAGCCCGTAGGGCATCTATTTTGTAAATCATTAACTGGTTTTACATGCTGTAGATTCAGGATGTATATTTATGACTGTATATTGCATGTATTATCTTTTGCAATACGAACTCTGATTAATGAAGGTGTTTCACTTCTATTATTCTTCTGCTTATGAGTTGGTTGTAGTGTATCATTTTTTTGGGAGCGTTACAACTTGGTATCAGAGCTAGTTGACCTGTCACATGAGTGCAGGTGTATCACACATAGGAACTCTCACTTGTGACTGTGTCACCGAAGCAAGACTCTCCGCCCATGAGGTGACGGTGTACCGTTGGCATCGGTGACCGACTGGTCTAATAGGTCCAGTTGTTGGGTGACATGGTGTACCCATGATCAGTGACAACTTGGTATTAGAGCGTACTAGGTTTGAATACTTTGGGTACATAGGAAATGGTTAGTACCACAATGGGTTTGTCTCGCTTACTAGAGACTTAAGTGTGTATGACATGCGCATATATGATAACATGCTTATGTGATTATATGGGTATGGGATTGAATTTCTGTGATGTTGATTGAGTCCACGGGTTTCTCGAAGTCCTGTTAGAAGAGCACTTGATCACTGCTGTTTCTAATTGGAACTCTGGTAACACCGTAGGACGATCATTATCTGGAAAGGAAATTCGTATGTGTTTATATGAATACGTGCTTACGTGGAGTGAATTACTATTGTCCATCAAATTAGGATGCGAATGAGTTAGCTTCGGCACATTTGTAAATGTGCTAATTTCTTTTGTTACCTTTATTAGGATGTCAAGACGTAGACGCGGTGGTAGGCGTGGTAGGCCTAGACGGCAAGAGATGCCGATACCGGATGATATTCCGGCACAGGAGGAGGGTGTTGGTCAGGCCAACTTGGCCAAACCATTCAGCCAGCAGGCCACAGGCGTCTTAGCCCGCGAAATGGCCAGAGCATTGCGGGAATCCATGGACATTCTTAGAGCTGAGAATCAAGTCTAGGCCCAAGTAGCTAAGGCAGGGCCATCCTTTCTAAAACGGGAGTTTTTTCAATCGAATCCGGACGAGTTTTTAGGGGATCCCAAGGAGCCACTGAAAGAGAATGAATGGCTAGAGCAGATGGTGAAGACATTTAAGATGCTCGACATCGAAGACGGAGGTTTAAGAGTGACCTTGGCGTCCTTCCAGTTGAAGGGAGACGCTGGTCAATAGTGGAAGTATGTGTGAGGGCGCATTGAAGGGACTTGGGAGGCTTTTGTCGACGCTTTCCAGGATAAATTTTTGCCTTCCACTGTTAGGGAGAAGTTGAGAGACCAATTCTCTAAGTTGGTGCAATTGAACATTCCAATTGCTGAGTTTGAGGCCACATTTACTAGTTTGTCGAGGTTTACACCGGAGCTAGTGGTGACTGAGAAGCGCCGATGTCTAGAGTTTGAGAAGAGATTGAGGACCGGGCTCATGTTTATAGTGGTCGATTCGATGATTAGGGATTACAGATGCCTTGTGGAAGCAGCGGTTCATCTAGAGACCGTGATTCAGTTAGAGGAAGAGAGGGTGAGAGGCTCTAGAAGGAGTCAGAATGCCCAATGGGACAGTAAGAGGCAAAGAGGTTCTAATACCCTGCAGTCCCTAGGAGCATAGTCGAGGTCTACCTTTCCAGTACCGAGTTCAGGTTCTAGGAGAGGTGGACAGGGGGACTTCACTTGTTTCAAGTGTGGTCAGTTGGGCCACAAGTTTTCGGCTTGCCCGCATAGAGGGGT
Source organism: Camellia japonica (assembly GCA_030407325.1). NCBI lineage: Eukaryota > Viridiplantae > Streptophyta > Magnoliopsida > Ericales > Theaceae > Camellia > Camellia japonica. The sequence continues at coordinate 111,141,754 of JAPPVO010000029.1, read as the reverse complement.
AGGGCAACGATCTACATAGTTTTTTGCTCGTTCTTAGAGCCAGAGTTAGGGGAGAGGCCAGCCACTCACCTATTATCAGTGTAGGTAGGCGGGGCAAATGAAGAGGTTTAGCCCATAGTTGGGTGGCACACCTGGTGCATTTGGTTCGAGCCAGACATAGAGCCACCAGCCTGCGCAGTCAACACAGGCCTCGAGGGCCAATCAGAAAGCCTCTTCGGCTCAGTTAGTGCATTAGTCTTATGCTCCGTAAAGGTGAGCAGGTCAATCAGAGGCCTACAAGGCGCGTGTATGCTGTTATCATACCAGATCTAGTACCAGCGCCTTCTGTTGTGAGAAGTACTTTCTTGTTTTGCAATTCAGTTGCTAATGTGTTGATTGATACGGGTGCATCCCATTCATTTATCTCATCTGCATTTGCATCGATTTTGGGGTTAGAGTTGGCTCAACTAGCAACTCCTATTTGTGTGGTGTCACCTATTGGGGGTGAGATGGTTCTGAAGCAAGGGTGTAAAGGTTGTGATATAGAGGTTGCCGATCGTCAACTTTCCTTTTCATTTGTATTGATGGATATGTCTTGTTTTGATGATATATTGGGTATGGACTGTTTGTCTTCATACCGAACTGTTATAGATTGTTACCGTCAGAAGGTTACTGTATGTACCCTGAACGGGGATTGTTTTCATTTCTTAGGGGACTGGGTTGGCAGAGTCTTATCACCTGCGTTTGATCGCGTGGGCAAAGTGAACTTAGTTGTCTTCTTGCTAGCTTCTTGAGTAGTGAGTGTGATGAAGTTTGGGTTGAGTTGCCAAGAGTGGTTTGTGAATACTCAGATGTCTTTCCCGAGGATCTTACTAGTTTACCACCCAACCAAGAGATCGAGTTCTCTATTAATTTAGTGTCTGACACGACACTGATTTCTATGGCTCCATATCGGTTTGCACCTGCTGAGTTGAGTGAGTTGAAGATTCAACTCCAAGAATTGTTAGATAAGGGTTTCATCCGCCTTTGTACTTCGCCTTGGGGAGCACCGACTCTCTTTGCTAAAAAGAAAGATTTAGCATTGCGACTGTGATTGATTATCGAAAGTTGAACCGAGAAACTGTTAAGAACAAGTACCCAATGCCTCATATAGATGATCTGTTTGATCAATTGAAAGGGTCTTGTTGCTTCTCTAAGATAGACTTGAGATCGGGTTATCACTAGTTGAGGGTGAGGGGGGAAGATATCTCGAAGACGGCATTTCGTACGCGGTATGGCCATTACGAGTTTCTAGTGATGCCTTTTGGGCTAACCAATGCACCAGCTGTATTAATGGATTTGATGAACCAGATCTTCTGAGAGTTTCTAGACCGTTTTGTAGTTGTCTTTGTGGACGACATTTTGATTTACTCGCCCTCTGAGGAGGAACACGAGGAACACTTGCGAGTAGTACTTGAATTGTTTAGAGCCCATAAGTTGTATGCTAAGTTTGGAAAATGTGAATTATGGCTAAAAGAGGTTAAGTTCTTAGGCCATGTGGTATCCGAGAAACGGGTGACTGTAGATTCATCCAGGATAGAAGCAGTGCAAGATTGGGGACAACCTAAGAATGCTTTTGAGTTTCGTAGTTTCTTGGGGTTGGTCGGGTATTACCGCCGATTTGTGAAGGATTTTTCTAGACTAGCCTCACCTTTGACTAGATTAACGAGGAAAGGAGTCAAATTTGTGTGGAGTGAGGCCTATGAGAAATCATTCCAAGAAGTTAAGGTTAGACTTACCATTGCTCCAGTCTTGATTATTCAAGAGAGAGGTTGGGGCTATTCAGTGTATTGTGATACTTCACGAGAAGGCTTAGGCTGTGTTTTGATGCAAGAAGAGAAGGTAGTAGTCTATGGCTCGCAGTAGTTGAAAACACATGAGAGGAACTACCCTACTCACAACTTAGAGTTATCGGCGATGATCTTGGCCTTAAAGATTTGGAGGTACTATCTGTATGGTGAGAAATTTTAGGTATTTTCTTATCACAAGAGTTTGAAGTATTTATTTACACAGAAGGACTTGAATTTGAGGTAGAGGAGGTGGATGGAGTTCATAGAGGATTATGACTTCGAGTTGCATTATCATCCCGGGAAGGCCAATGTTGTGGCTGATGCATTGAGTAGGAAATCCATTAGCAGCGTAGCTTGTATTACCATCCGGGAGTGGGAAATGTTGGGTGCTCTTGGGGAGTTTGACTTGCATCTTAGCAAGTCTGTTGAATCTGTTGCTTTTTTTACAGTAGTTGCCCAACCTATACTTGTGAATCGAGTGATAGAAGCACAGAGGGGTGACCTTGAAGTGGAATCCCTCCGGGAGAAGATCTCCAATGGAAAGGTAGAGAAGGGTTTGAATGTGTATCCCGACCTAAGTGTGAGATACCGTGACCGTTTGTTTGTGCCAGAGTCTTGTCGAGAGGAAGTACTCCGAGAGTTTTACTATTCATGCCTTGCGGTGCATCCGGGAGGTACAAAGATGTATCACAAATTTAGTCGCCAGTTTTGGTGGAGGGGTATGAAGAAGGATGTGGCAGTGTTTGTATCTAGGTGCTTTACTTTTCAGTAAGTGAAGGCTGAACACCAGAGGCCAGCTAATTTGTTGCAACCCTTGTCTGTAGCCGAGTGGAAGTGGGAGCATGTTATGATGGATTTCGTTGTGGATCTTCCTAGAACTCAATGGGCAGTGATGCCATTTGGGTGGTAGTTGACCGGTTGACCAAGTCGGCGCACTTTATACCTATGCGTCTGAGTGACTCAGTAGATTACCTTGTCGACTTGTATATAATTCGGGACATAGTGAGGTTGCACGAGGTCCCAGTAACGATTGTTTCGGATAGATTACGACCTGATTGTGGCAGAGTTTACAGGGTGCCTTAGGCGCTAGATTGACATTTAGTACAGCGTATCATCCTCAGACGAATGGGTAGTCAAAGCGTACCATTCAGATTCTAGAGAATATGCTTCGGGATTGTGTCCTTGATTTTAAGGGTTCATGGGAGAGGCACTTGCCCTTAGTGAACTTTGCCTATAACAATAGCTTCCAGTCGAGAATTGGCATGGCATCATTTGAGGCCTTGTATGGCCGACCGTGTAGGTCTCCTGTGTATTGGGCCAAGGTGGGTGATGTATCTTTGTTGGGTCTAGAGTTGGTTCAGGAAATGACAAAGAAAGTGGCACTTATTCGTAAGAGGTTAGTTACGGCTCAGAGTCGCCAAAAAAGCTATGCCGACCGTTGGAAGAGATCTTTGTCTTTTGAGGTAGGAGATTACGTCTTTTTGAAGATATCACCTAGACGAGGTTTGATGAGATTTGACAAGAGTGGGAAATTGTCCCCTCGATTTATTGGGCCTTTTGAGATCCTTGAGCGGATCGAAGAGGTTGCTTACCGTTTGGCGTTGCCGCCACAACTTTCTAGAATTCATGATGTGTTTCATATTAGCATGCTTCGAAAGTAAGAGCCGAATCCATCGCACGTGTTGGATTGGACTGATCTAGAGGTAGATGATGAGGAGAGACCGGTGAGAGTCTTAGATACTCGGGACCAAGTTTTGCGAGGCAAGATGATTCCCTTACTTAAGGTTTTGTGGAAATATCACAGGATTGAGGAAGCAACTTCGGAATGTGAATTGGGAGTCCGAGAAAAATATCTGGACTTATTTGTTGATGTTTGAACATGTATTGAGATTTTGATTTTGTTAATAAAATGTAAAAGCATTGTATATGTTTATATAAGAGAACATTGTATATGTTGAATATGTTTTGGGAACGCAAGCTTAATATGAACATGGTATATGTTGTTTAAGTTTTGGAAATGCGAGTTTATCAGGAACATTGAATATGTTTTGAAATATGGAATATATATTGAAATTGGTTAAAACTACGAGAAATATATGTTGGAAATGTATGTTGAGACTCGTTCGCCATGTAATGGGACTGAATGATCGGTAGGTGGGTCTTGGGGTTAAAAAATTGATTTGTCATCATCGTGGAAATTTGTTTAAAACATGATTATGAAATGTAATTTGTAATTTCGAGGACGAAATTCTTTAAGGTGGAGAGGTTATAGCGATCTCAGTTTTGACCTGACTCTTGTGGTGTTCTGGACTCGGGTTTAATGCTTTCGTATGGTTGTTTACCTTTTTCTTCCCTTGTATCTCTTGGAAATTGGCTTTTGGGTTGTAGTTGTGTGTTTGGAACAGATTGGTTGCTTGTTTTTCAAAGCCTTTATTGCCCAGATTTTTGCTTCTCTACTCGAGCGGCTATTCTTGCGCTCAAGCGGCACTTCTCGTGCTCGAGCGGGATTTGCAAAATCTCAGTACTTTGCAGGTCTGCAAAACTACTGGGAGAGTGTTTTCCACATCGAGCGACGTTTCCTACGCTCGAGCGTCAACTCTTCCGCTCGAGCGAACTGTGCGTATATCAGATCGCGAAAATGACTTTTTACATCACTTTTTTAGATCTTTGATCCCTAAAACCTAAAGTTGAGACCCTCTCTCTCTAAAACACACACACACACACACACACACTCTCTCTCTCTCTCTCTCTCTCTCTCTCTCTCTACATTTTCACCTAGTTATAGTAATTTCTTCACCCTAATCCCTTTGATAAAAAGATAGATCATCTCAAGATCTCCATTTTGATCCGAATAGAGTCGGATTTCGGCATCTTTGAAGTTTCACTCTTGCTTGGCTTGTCTTCTCTCTTTGAGGTAGGGATTTTCTACACTTTCATATGGTTTTTAGCCTAGTTATTTGTCATTGTGCAATAATGGTAGGATTTGAGAGTGGTTCGAGCAAACCTAGGGTTTGGGTGCGAAATAAAAAAAAAAGGAATTTCTAAGTGAATGTGAAACAAATGGTTATGAGGTTGAATGTGAGGTTGTATTGTGGCCAAATACTTGATTTGGGCCATTTGGGTTGATATTTGGAAGAATGAGAGTTTTGCTCTAAATGGGTAAAAATGTTATTTTGTATAGACAATTAAAATTGATAATGATAATGTGCAATTGGATGATTGTTGATATAAATGGTGGAGTTGGACACGAGTTGTCTCTCACCTATTGAAATTTGAATAATTTATCTATCGAGAAGATTTTATATCTGTTTAGAAATATCTGTATTGGGCTATCGGTAGATGATAGCTATGATTGTTGTAGAAATTGCATGAGGATTAGGTAAATTGAAACTAATCTTTTGTTAATTGTCATTGAATATGACTATGTTTAAATACATTGTATATGTATGATATTTGGGAGGAGAAAAGGGATGTACTCCATTGTTTAGGAGGACATAGGGGATGAAGACCATTGAAAATTAACTTGGCTGGAGTGTCCAGGGTGAAAGTCCCGAAATATTATGTATACATGGGTGCCGATCCCGCGGACGAAATTTTCGTAAAATGACAGATTTGAAGTGTCTGTGTGGTAGTGTATTGAATTGAAAAACCACTGAGTTGTAGTCTCAGTTGGGTTATCGAACGATGATGAAATTGACTCATGAATTGAGAATATTGAATGAACTTGAAACAAATTGACATAAAATGTGTTGGGATATGAACTTTGGTGTCTTTCGGTTATATAAAATGTGGAGACTTTGTCATCGGTATTGTATATGCACATTGTACGTATATCTTCGTTAAATTTCATATATTGTGTTAAATTATTTCTACTGGGCTTTGGCTCACCCTATTTGGGAAAAACTATTTTCAGGTACTGATGACATGCATCCGCCAAGGCAATAGCTTGGAGAAATACATGGGAGCAAGAGCTTCCTTATTATTGTTGTATATTTTGTGTAGCCAAAGGCTTTAAACTGTAATGAGCTAGGCTCACTTTTGTATAACCAAGTGATGACTTGGAAAGACGTAAGCCCGTAGGCATCTATTTTGTAAATCATTAACTGGTATTACGTGCTATAGATTCAGGCTGTATATTTCTGAATGTATATTGCATGTATTATCTTTTGTAATATGAACTCTGATGAATGAAGGTGTTTCACTTCTATTATTCTTCCACTTATGAGTTGGTTGTACTATATCATTTTTTGGGGGGCGTTAGAAGGTGACCGACAATGGGTCTGGGAAGAAGTTGAAAAAAAAAAAAATTATATCAAAACGACATCGTTTTGGATGCATGATAAGGAGTACCGCAGGATCCCACGGCAGAGGATCCGGACTCGAGAGCTATGGCTTGTACTTCAATCACTTCATAATTGGGTCAAGCAAGGTGGACTTGACCCCACACTCAATCAATGACTTCATAAAAATGCCAAATAGGTTCACACCTTCAATTATTATTAAGGAAATGGATTCAAACTTTCAATTATTATTAAGGAAATAAAAGAGGCAGACTTGACTCCGAATGACCCTTTCAACAAAAATTTATATATAAAGTTACTTCACAAATTTAAATTTCACAAATTTTATAAAAATAAATAAATTTTTTTGCACTAAGCAACATTTATCATGTTCATTTTTAAATTTTCAAAAATAGTTTAGGCTTTTATTTTTTTATGTTTTATTTTCTTTTATATTTTTTTTGATAATTAGTAATTTTTTATTTTCTAAATAGAAGATATTAAGGAGACATCCTTCTACAAATTTATGTAAGAGTTTAAAGACAACAACAATTTTTTTTGTTAGTTGAAGTTTATGAGATTTGAAATTTTAAAGTGACGAAGACAAACTTTAATATATATAGTCCAAATGCCTTTATAATCTTAAAAATCTTAATCTTTCTCAATGATTCTCCTATAATGTCATTTTTCTCTCCTATGACTTTTTACATTGTTTAAGTGATTTTAAAACTTTAAAATTTAATCACCTTGTTTAGTTTTAATTTTTGAACTTAAATTTTCTAAAAGTTAAGTTTTTTATTTTTTTGTATTTTTTTAGTGGATTTTTTAAAAATATTTTAAGTAAATTATTTGCTTTTTAGATGCAACTAACCTAGATGCATCAAAGTAAAATATTTGTAAAAAAATATTTTTTTTAAAAATTGTTGAAAAGTCTACTCTAACAATTATCTAAGGCATTAGGTCTAGTGGATATTTTTGTTTGTGAAAGGGTCACATTTAGTGAAATAGTTTGATGAGAAGTTCTTTTGTTAGTTTTGAAGGACATTTTGTTTCCAATTTTACCCTATAATTTATCTGTTGACTTTTTTTGACTATTTGTTCAAATTTATATCTATTTGTTTAAATTCATAATTATTTGTTCAAACTATTTTTTGTCTATTCAAATTTTTTGGACTACCTGTTCAAATTGATATCTATCTGTTCAAAATCTTCCCTTTATCTGTTCAAATATCGGTCCAAATTTTATTATATGTTCAATTTTTTAGCTTATATGTTTAAATCTATTTGTCCAAATTTATTATCTATTCAATTTTTTAACTATATGTTTAATTTTATTATCTATAAAATTTTATTATCTTTTTCATCTAAATTTTACTATCTGAATAGATCTGTCATATTATTTGTTTAAATTTTGAACAGATAATTTGTTGCAATCTATTTCATCATCATCATCATCATCATCATCATCATCAACATCAACATCAACATCAACAGCAATAACAACAACAACAAAAGAAAAATAGATATTTAGATCATCAACAACAACAAGCCCAATAAAAAGAAAAAAAAAAAGAAAAAAAATCCTACTGATCTGTGTTTAATCTATGTTCAAATCTAACAAAATTCCTACTATCTGTTAAAAATCCAACAAATTCACCAGCCACAGATATGAGATTGTCGGCCTCACAGATCTTAGACTTAAGCACTATGAAATTCAATTCGATTTAATCCAAGCAAATTAAAACAATCTCAAACTAAAAACATATACGCATAGAGAATTTGCTAAGAAACCCTAGATCGCTGAACTAAGTGGCTTTGACTTGTAGAGTGCGGAGTTGATGACTCTTGTGTATAGATAGATAGAACACAAACCCTAGATAGAGCGGCAACTATGAATGTTCGGGAAACTATTGAGTGAGTGGGTGTGTGTGTGAGAGAGAGAGAGAGAGAGAGAGAGAGAGAGGAAGAAAGAGAAATCTGCAGATCTACGAAGCAGAAGTGTTAGCTATGCTTAGATCTGGGTTTGATCTTGTCTTTGTTTCGTCTTCTTTTTAATCGTCTTCCCAATCGCTGCTCGAGTCGAGCAATAAACTAAGGATGTCGGCGGCGGCAACAGTGTTTCGATTGCCATTTTGAGAGAGAGAGAGAGAGAGAGAGAGTGTGTGTGTGTGTGTGTATGTGTGTGTGTGTGTGTGTGTAATGTAGTAGACACCCCATTTTGACTGATGCTAAGACTTTAGGCGCTTGCAGCCTCCCTATGATAAAATGATAACTACTTCATCCTGGGAATATTTAAAGTTGTTTGGAGTTACTGTATAAATCTGTTTTGGCCAAAAATCAACATTTTATAAAATGGTCGTTTTACCCCTGGGCCTGTTTTTAGCCAAAAACCAAAATTTTAACCAGAGAAAAAGAGAGAGGCATTCACTCTCAAACCCTAGGTTTGATCAAACTACTCCCAAGTCCCACAATTGTTACACAATAACAAATAACTAAGCTAAAAACCATATGAGAGTGTAGAAAATCCCTAACTCAAAGAGTGAAGACGAACCAACCAAGAGTGAAACACCGAAAACACCGAAACCCACTTTTATTCGGATAAAAAATGAAGATCTTGAAGTGCTCTACTTTTTTCTCAAAGGCACTAGGGTGGAAATCCCAATGGATCTAGATGAAATCTTAGAGAGAATGTGAGTTTTAGAGAGAGAATGTGTAGATCTAGGTTTTTGGAAAGTTTTAGAGAGAGAGAGAGAAGAAAAAGTGATTCAAAATGTCATCTTCACGAACTGTTATACACGCAGTCCGCCTGAGCGTGGAAAGTGACGCTTAAGCGTCAGACACACAGATCCGCTCAAGCGTGGAATGCACATTTCCAAAAGTTTTGCAGACAAAGGGCCCTGCTCGAGCGTCCAATGCATTCTCCCAATATTTGCAGACCTACAAAAATATTGAGAATTGACAAATCCCTCTCGAGCGCATGAATGGTCACTCGAGTGGAGGAGCAAAATTTGTGAATCCCACTTGAGCGCACGATTGCCCAGTCGAGCGAGAGAGCCAAAATCTGGGCATCACAGGTTTGGAAAAACAAGCAACCAACCTGTCCTTAATGCACAATTACAAATCGATCACCAAAATAGAAGGGAAACAAGTGAAACAAGATATGAATAACCATTCTAAACCATACCAACCCCGAGTCCAGAATACAATGAATAGTTCTCTGGGAATCAGAATAGAGGCCCATATGTTTTGGTGCTGGGGTGTAGAACAGGACCTATCACTCAAGAAGGTCCTCAACCAGGATGGGCCAATATTGGTAGTTTCGAAGGGACGAAAGCTGTGAGAAGGAGGGGAAGCTGGGAGTTGGTGGAAGAAAGAAAAGTAAAAAGCAAAGTTGGAAGAATAGAGTGAAACATTGGCTAATTTCATACCATGAGTGGTAGAGTTTGGCTCCAAAAACCTTAGGCATTTAGACTGTAAATCGGTGAAGTATGCAAAAAGCCAAAGTTGACGTATCCAAAATGGGCCTCCTTGATTGGCATCCAAGGGTTTTTCACAAAAAATGAAACAAGTTCTATAGATATGACCTAGTACATATGGAGCTAAGGCCACCTTTCTTTGTAAAACAAGGGCTTTGGTAAGAGTGACAAATTCAAACATGATCCTCTGAGAAGAGGTACAGAAGAGGAATTCACAAACCTAATACAATATAAAAGAGAAAAATTTCCTATCAGTCACAGGACCCTCTCTTTTGTTCTCAACCTTGGCAAAGTCACTATAGGATGAGTTTAGAGAGGGAAGGGAAAAAGGGGTTTTGAGGTCAGGATAGTCTGGACCAATGGGGATACCTGTAGGGGATAATCCTAACAGATGGCAGATGTCAAGGACAGTAGTAGCCATCATCCCACATCTGAATTGAAAAAAATTGAAGGTTGAATTCCAAAAACAAAGAGCAGCATGTATTAAAAAAGGGTCCTCTGAAATGGTGAACCTGGATAATTGAAGGGCGTCGAAGAGGCAGAGCTCCTGAAGATCCAGTGTCTTATCAGGGACGACCTGATCATACCATTCCTCCCATTCTGGTATTACTGTGGGCCAGCAGTGATGGGGTTGGTTCATCCTCTAGCTTCTCCAATCAAGACCACCTTCATAAAGAAGGCAATGATCTTCTAGACGAGGGTACAGAGCTGAGAGCTCAGTGGGAATCTCCTTAAAAATGGGCCCAAGCACGTATTCTTGTTGCTCATAATGACGGGGAATGAAGATACGTCCGTCGATGGCACTTTTCTCACCAGCCTTGTACTTCTCACAATCTTCATCAATGATCCTTTTCAAGGCTATGGATGAACTCGCACGCTCCACAACCTGTATTTTCAAGGAAGAAAAAGCCATTGATAGAGAGTTTTTTCAGAAAACGAAGTTGGGAAAGAGAGTAAAGGGAAAGAGAAAGCCAACAGAAGATGAAGGGTTTGTGTGTTAGGCGACCAAGTGAATTGGAAGCACAAAATAAAAGGGGTTTTTAAACCTTTCTATTTGAAAAACACCTAGTCGTTTTATGTGGGCGGACTTCATAAAGAAGTACTAAAGGTACGGATGTGAAAAGTTTCCCTCAATGTTGATAGTTATGGAGGGAAACGTATCTCAAATACTAATGTTAGCTTTGAAATAAAATGTTTCGCTTCAAAGCCAAGTTTTGGCGCCAAAATTAAGTGCCAAGCAGCTTCGAAAGCAGGAAGTTGACTTTGAAGAACATTTTACACCTAAGGGTGCATGAATGCCCAGGTATTTGTTTACTTCAAAAGGATTAAAGACCTGTTTTTAGGTTTCTTGATAAGAGTAAAATCCTTCGAAGCAAAATTTGAAATACCTTACGGTCAAAATTTGTTTGTTCTAGGTTTCAAACCAATAGTTGGTTTAGTAGTTTACAGAAGAAATCATTTTTTTAGAATAAAACAGTGCAATCCTTAAAAGCGGTTTCCATATTTTGGAAAATATAGACTGTTTGTTCGAAGCAAAATTAGTTGATTTGAAACTACTTGATTGTATTAACCATATGTTGGGGAATTGGATACGATTAAATCAAGTTTCGAAAGGAAAAATTGGTGAATTCAAAGCTCTGATTCTGAAAGGAGACCTAAGGCAAAAGTTGTCAATTACACTCCATATGTTGGAAAAGTTCAAATTGGGTTTCCAGTATTTCATTGGGTATGATCGAATCGAGTTTCGAATGATGAAATTGGTGAATTCAGAGTCCTAATTTTGTTTGTTTTTGAAAAATAGAGTAAAATCAGACCATGCCAAATAAAGAGAAAACATCTTAGCTTTATTAAGATAAAAACAATTACATCAGAAGCCTTCCTTGTCTACATATTCAAGTTCATAAAAATAAGGAATAGAATAAATGACAAGGTCATGAAACTTGTTCCAGCTATGGTCAATGAACTTCTGTTCCTTTTTTATTCTATCTTCTATCTTCTCCAGGCTAGGCTGCTGAAGTTGATATGCTCTTATTTGATAAAAAACGTTTTTTGGCTTTTATTTCAAACTCTGTTTCTTTCAACCCTTGTTCTATCTCATCCATGTTCAAGTTATCTCAATATACAGAGTCTTTATTCTTGAAATCATCATATTCATCGATGAGGTTCTCTGCTTCATACCGGGTATGAACTAAACAGGCTGAGATTTGGTCCAAATATCGAGTGGTCGCCACAGAAATGTGATGTCAATGAAGAAGCAGTGGGAGTTGGTCTAAAAACATCTAGAGCTCTGCTTGGGCGATGGGGTTAAGGACGTGACCCCTGGTCATAACATCACAAGCCCATCGAAAGTTCTTAAGAGGAACATCGTCCTCAAGAACATTGAAGGACAAGTGAGAAAAGGCCGCAAGTAGAAGTTGGGCTTGCTGTCGCTGAAATTTAGTAGGGGGAGATGGAGGGTTATAGGAGGGGAGAAACTGGTCCTCAAAGAGAGTAAGTCGCAGTTCTTCCATCCAGTGAGGGTTTTGCGGAAGAGGAGGTGCAGGAGCTTCCATTTCGAAAGAAGGAGGAAATTGGGGGTTGCTAACGATATCAAGCCAGTCAAAAGAGCAAAGTTTTGCCTTTTGGGCTAAGAATGACGGGCCATACCCTTAAGCCTCTTTTGGATGACGAGTGGCTTGTACTATCTTCGTAGGCATGGAAGATGTGTACCATGCTACAAGTAAGTTATCTTTCAAACGGCGTCGGCGGTCAATGGGTACATATGGGTAAACCACCGAACTCCGAGCAAAGGGAGGGAAAGTTAGAGGATCAACAAATTCGACAAAATAATGATTGATTCGCTTTCTTAACTTGGACTCCTCAGGTTCTGGCCAGCTTTTCCAACCAGAAGCCCCAGAAGAAAAAGAAGTTGTAGTCTCATCCCACGTAGAAGGTTTTGGGTCAGAAGAAGAGTTTCCAATATCCATGTTTGCAAAATTTTAGGTTAAAGAACTGTGGACAATAGGTTCGTAATCCAAAGGTTGATAGTTCGCAAAAGCTTTCATGACTTGAATATAAGAAGGTGGGTGAAGGTGGGTAAAGGTGGCTAATCAATTCATGAAGGTTCTTTCAAGGACAAACAACATTATCAAACAACTCTTCATATGCTTGATCGAGGTAAGAAAAGGTCTGCTTGGCCATGAGAGCTGTACCAGTCTTTTTGAATACTGAGATAGTGTGAATGTTCAAAGGATAGAAGAGAATTTAATGCAAATGTTTCATTGATGAATGACGGCTGCATTTCTGAAAAATGAAAAGCCCATACATGTTCTAAGACGTGGAAAAAATACCTTGATCCACTAATATCACCAAGTATTGGGTATATTAGTGCGGGGGGGGTAATGTTGGCTACATATTTTGTATAAGCCAATCATAGTTCAACACATAGCAGGATGAGGGCAATACGGGAAGACAATTCAATCTTCAATGGTAATCATACATGTGGCAGTTAGTATTGGTTATTGTGGATCTGCATAGATCAGCAAAAAGAGGCAAGATGACGTGGCTTTAACAGTTACTCATATATTCAAATTCAAAATCAGGAGGGAAGCCTAACTGCAGACATAGCGTAGTGGAGCTAACTGTGAGGAAACATGATCAACGATCATGGAGGGATGATTCGACGGTTAGAAACTCATTTCGACGGTTATTATTGAGAAGTGTAAATAGCAGAGAAGGCCCTAGAAAGAGAGGACTTAGATCCAGAAACCAATTTTTATCTACTTTATTATTTTTTTTTTCCAGTTTTTACATTTCTTGTTCTTTACATTTCTGTACTTCAAATTCCTGCACTGCACTTCGTTCATAGGAGTAGTTTCAAGTAGCTTGTTGTTGTAAACCTCTAGGAGGCTGAATTGGATCGTTGTAAGTCTTTCATTTTTACTTAATGAAATGCTACAATTGTTCTTCATTTAATCATTATTTGCTTAATTCTCCTAAATAAAGCCACTAGTAAAAGTTCTCTTCATTGAGGCTGAAAGAACTAAAACACAATCGTCTGATAATTGGTTGGCAATTAATCTTTTGTAAGGACTGATTGATCCTTACTGGCACGCTTAGAATTACAATAATAACCTTCGAAAGCCAAAAAAGCCAACAAAATTATAAAATTTAAGTGAAAATACTAAACTCATTTCATGTATTTCTTCACCTTAATTTTATTTATTTCACAAAATTTGAGGCTTTGTTGGTACTAAAATATGAAAAATTGGCCGTCGACAAAGGTGCTAATATGGCTCAGGACTTTTGGCTAAAGTCCAGGATAAAGGATTGCAAAATGTAAGCATGCAAAATTTCAGCCAATTACAATTTGTCATGTAGTACAAATGTTTACAAAATATAACACAATTGTTGACAAATTCATATTGCCATATGTTTATTTGGTCTTAGCTCAAGATTACATGAATGGTCAAATCAAGTTGCCACATGTGATGTAGTCTTCAAGATAACAAGTCTTGGGCCAATCAAATTAAGCCACTTATCACATTAAAGTGGTCAAGCCAATAAAATTATGGCACATCATTAAAGTGATATCTTGATATTTATTTCTAAATAACTCAGATATAATTATGAAAGAAGTTATAGTCTATTAAGACTTTCCTCCACCTATGCCTATAATCTCTCCCATAATTTTACATACAATTCTCTATGCAAGTACATAAATCAAGTTGTAAAGACAAAAATCTACATCAAGTACGAGAAAATTCCATCAGATTCAAGCCTAAAGCCCCAAGGTCTTTTTACCAAAGCATTTCAATCTCCATAAATCATAAAGTTCAGAGATCAAAAATCAAGGTTCGTCGAATCTATGGTCATCTTCTACTAAATTGGAAAAGATTCTACAAATAGGATTTGGAAAAAAGTTGTCAAGTCCTAAAATTAAAGTTCTACAAATTTGCCATCTTCTTTGTGTTATTTGGAGGAGATCTAGCCACTCAATTATGAAACGAGTTATCAAGCCCTCGAATCAACTTATTTAGGAGAAGAATCAGATGATTTTTTTTAATTAGAAATTTTATCAAAGATTGTACTTGTTTTTATTTAAAATCAATAAATTTATATTTTGTTACTTTATTTTTGCAGACAAGAAATTTGTGTATACAGGATGAGAGAGTAATTTATATGAAAATTGGACCGAGCTGGGTAATGGGCCGTTGTGGGCCACAGTAAGAAGGGCTTGGAGATAGCCCGGTCCAAGAGAACTTCGGAGTTAGCCCGGTCCATGAGGACTTTACAGGTAACTCGGTCAACACGCGCAGAATTAGCTCGGTCGTGACATATTGCAGTTAGCTCGGTCAGAGCCTTGTTATTTGTTAACACGGTCTAAGCATGCTATGGTTAGTATGGTTTGTACAAGAGAAACCGAGGTAAGAGCAGTGAAAGGAAGAGCCGAACTAGGTATAGTTCAGTCTACTCTGCGGCTTAGCATAGCCATGCTTACCTCGGTCATATTGGAATCCGACCATGGTAAAACCATCTCACTTGGTTTAAGCAGTGAGGGGGTATTGAAGGATAAGCATTATCTTTTAGGAGTATGACTCCTAGGAGGACTCTACATGGAGGAGTAAAAATCCTACTAGGATTGTGCCACGCGGAACCTATGAAAGCTCACAACATAACCTATGGAAGAGGTAACACAACTTTGATTCCCGAATACACAGACTTTTGTCTATTTGTCTATTTTTGCTGACTTAGGCATCGGAGAGGTATCCGGCACACACCCGCCGGCTAGCTCACGTTTGTGTTTTCAGGGAGTAAAGCGACGTCATACGGAGGAGTGCAATCTTGATCAACAGGATTATACGAGAACAATATTTCGTGCTCGTACAATTGGCGCCATCTGTGGGAATTGCAGGGCGAACAAAACCTTTTGATCAAGTTTTTCCTCGCTAATTAGAAGCAATGGCGCACAACGAAGATCTGCCGCAGTCCGCCATCGACGGTCAAACCCCAGAGGGGGGTGAGAGGCGCGAAGGTTTGCCTTCTATCCCTCCTATGGCGGATTTGGAGCCGCAGCGACAGAACCCCCGGAGGGATGCAAGGGGGAGGCGGACTAACAGCCCCCGTCACTCTCGCTCACCGAGTCCTAACAGACAGAGGCGGAGGATCGACCCTCAAGCTTTGGAGGATCGCGTCAAGGAGCAGGATGAATTAATACGAAGAATAGCGGCGGACATGGAATCAATGAAATGCCAAATAACAGGCAAAGGGGTGGCGACAGGAGAGGGGCGCAAAAGAAAAACGCCCCCTCGCCACTCAGAAGATCGTGGTAGGCATACCACACCATCACAAACAGAGAGTAGGAGCCTGAGGACAGGCAACACTCAAACAAGGACGTCCAGGACTCGTTACTCCAGGTCTGAGAGAACGAGGACTAAGAGGTCATATACTGAGGGAAGCACCTATCGGCCCTCACGCACGCACCAGACATCATCCAGGCAGTCAGAGTTGCCTAGATCTTCCGATTTGCGAACGGTGCTTGAAGAAAGGGCACGATGGAAGGAGGATACAAGGGCACGCGACCCTCACAGAGTCTCAGCCCTTCAGCGGTTAGCTCCTCGGACGCATGGAAGCGTCGAGGTAGGAATGCCAATTCCGCGCCTGGCTTACGAACCAACAGACAAGGCGTTAGCAAGGCTGCAGACCTCGCCATTCGTTCCAGCGATTGAGAACGCTCCCCTACCCTCAGGCTTCCTTCAGCCCAAATTCACCACATATGAGGGGAAGACGGATCCCTATATGCACCTAAGCCACTTTCGCCAGGTAATGGCGGTATACCGGCGGAACGAAGCTTTAATGTGCATCCTATTCCCATCCAGCCTTGGCGACCTAGGTTTAACCTGGTTCGAAAGGCTACCAGAAGGCAGCATCGCCTCCTGGGCGCAATTGGCGGAAGCATTCGTAACTAGGTTCAGAACGAGCACCAAGACGCCAGTGGAGATCGATCAGCTACTCTCCATCGATATGAGCGACAAGGAGTCGTTGAGGTCATACAACAGTCGCTATTGGGAGACCTTCAATCAGATTGAAGATTGCCCTACAAATCTCGCCATCGCACAGTACAAAAGAGGTCTTCCAGTCAGAAACAGGCTGAGGGACTCAATTACCATGACGCCCCCCCTCACAATGTAGGCCTTAATGGAGAGGGTACACTAGCACATTTGGGTGGAAGAGGATAGCGCCCGTGCAAAAACAAAGGTTGGCAAAACCGCAGTGCCAGATAAAAAGACTTCAGCAAAAGTCAACGCGGTGGAACGTCCAAACAGAAACGGGCGAGGCAAGCGAGACAACGGTAAGGACCAAGATAAAAGATGGTTGAGAGTCCGCACTGCCATTACCACGGTATTCAAAAAACCAATCTATCGGATTCTAAGCGAGATACGCGATAAACCTTTCGTCAGGTGGCCAGCCAAGGTGGAAGAAGCGCAGAAGGACTACGATGAAAGATCACGGTGCACCTTCCATAAGGAAAAGGGGCACCGCACTGAAAATTGCACACCGTTGAGATAGCATCTGGAGGAGTTAGTGGCAGCCGGTCACTTGGATAAATACATAGAAGGAGGGACGCAGCCAACCCCCCAAGACCACAACAACCCGAACGGAATGCCAATCGATGCCCCACCTCAAGACGTGATCAACGTAATCCATGGGGTATTCGAACCTGAGCGCGTATGTGAGCTTAAGGGCATGATCAAAAAGGCTGAGCACTTAAGGGAGGTACTAAGTGCCCAACCTACCATCAAAAAGGGAAAAACAGAAGCCACGAACGTCATGTCTTTTTCAGATAGAGACTTGGCAAGGATATATTGCCCTCACAATGATGCGTTGGTTGTCACACTCCGCATCAAGGATTATGACGTCAAACGGATTCTGATCGACCAAGGAAGCTCCTATGAAATAATGTACTACGAAACCTTCAAACAATTGAAACTGGAGGACAAACTGCCGTGTCTCCCCTAATTGGATTCAACTCAATGCCAGAATGGCCAGTGGGCAAGATAATCCTCCCAGTCAGAGCAGGAAGCATGACGAAGCAAGTGGAATTCTGGGTATTAAAAGTGCCTTCCACTTACAACATAATTTTGGGTAGGACATGGCTGCATGCCATGCGATCGGTAGCGTCATCCTACCATCAAGTGATGCGGTTCCCCAACGAAGCCGGGGTAATAGAGGAGGTCTTTGGAGACCAAATTATGTCCAAGCAATGCTTCGTCATAGTAAATGGCAGCAGAGCTGCCAAGGGGTTTGTACAGATGGTGGAGGAACCAGAGAGCAATGAGTTGTTCGCGGATGTTGGCAAAGCCGCTGAACAGAAGGCAGTGGAAAACTTGGTACAGGTAAGAATAGATGAAAAGAACCCGGATAAGTTCTTTTTGCTTGGCTCATCTATGTCCAGCACTGAGAGAATAGAGGTCATGGAATTCTTGACCTCTAACATCGAAGTGTTTGCCTGGACACCGTATGATATGCCTGGCATTGACCCAAGCTTCATCTGTCACCAATTGAACGTCCACCCAACTGCCAGACCAATCATTCAGCACACTGGCAGATCGGCACTCCACCACGTCGAGATAGTGGCGGAAGAAGTGGGAAACCAGCTGGAGGCAGGAGCTATCAGAGAAGTGCACTACCTCAGATGGCGTAGACTACAAAACAATCAACAAGGCATGCCCAAAGGATAGCTTCACCCTACCACGGATAGACAAACTGGTAGACCTAACAGCAGGACACAACCGACTTAGCTTTCTTGATGCATACAGAGACTACCATCAGATCGCTATGTATGAACCGGACCAGGAAGCCACGTCATTTACAACTCCAAGAGGACTGTACTGCTACAAGGTTATGCCCTTTGGCCTAAAAAACGCAGGGGCGACATTCCAACGGATGGTCACCAAGATGTTTGAACCATTGTTAGGCAGAACAATGGAGGCTGACATCGACGACATGGTGGTCAAGAGCAAGGATAAGAATGACCATCTCAGGGACCTATGAGAGATGTTCCAGATCCTGAAGAAGCACAAGTTGCATCTTAATGCGTCCAAGTGTGCGTTCGGTGTAGGATCTGGCAAATTCCTTGGCTTCCTGGTGACCAACCGAGGTATAGAGGCAGACCCCTCTCAGATCAAAGCAATTCAAGAGCTAGAGAGGCCCAACTCAGTAAAAGAAGTGTAGCATCTCACCGACATGGCAGCCGCTCTCAACCGGTTCATAAGTCGGTCGTCAGACAGATGTCGACTATTTTTTCAAGCTTTAAAGGCCAAGTTTGAGTGGGACAAAGAATGCGACCGCGCTCTAGAAAGCCTAAAGGAATACATGTCTTCTTCACCATTACTGGTAACCCCAATACCTGGAGAAGAACTCTTCTTGTACCTGGCAGTTTCACAGCACGCAATCAGCGCAGTGTTGGTCCAAGCGGAAGGGATCCAACATCTGCCCATCTTCTATGTCAGCAAGACATTGCTGGGCGCCGAAACAAGGTACTTACCAATGGAAAAACTGGCCTTAGCCTTGATGATGGCCTCTAGAAAGTTGTCACATTACTTTCACGCCCACACCATAGTCGTCCTCACAGCTTTTCCATTAAAAGCTTTATTTGAGAGGGCCCTATCTAAAGTGTGTTCATCCCAGTAAAGTTGAAGCATTCTTGTTCGAGATACACGAAGGCGTATGCGGAAGCCACCAAGGGGGAAGATCATTGGCATACAGGGCAATCTCGCAAGGATATTGGTGGCCTTACATGCAAGCAGATTCAGAGAAGTATGTGAAGAAGTGTGAGAAATGTCAGAAGTTCGCACACCAAATACATCAGCCAGCCAGAGAACTCCTACCATTAACAAGCCTATGGCCCTTCGCAATGTGGGGCTTGGACATAGTAGGACCACTTCCAACAGCACCCAGCAACAGAAAATTCTTCCTTGCAGCAACAGACTACTTCACAAAGTAGGTGGAGACAGAAGCACTAGCATCAATAAAAGAGAAAGATATGAAGAAGTTTGTCTGGCAGAATATCATCAGTCGGTTCGGCATACCAAAGGCTCTAATATCAGACAACGGCACTCAGTTCGATGGCAGAATCTTTAGAGGTTTTTGTGAGGAGTACAAGATAGAGTTCTACAATTCTACACCAGCATATCCCCATGCAAATGGCCAAGCAGAAGCATCAAACAAGGTTGTCTTGGATGGACTGAAGAAAAGGTTAGAGAAGGCAAAGGGCAAGTGGGTTGAAGAACTTCCTCATGTTTTATGGGCTTACCGTACCACACCTCGGTGGTCAACAGGAGAAACACCATTTTCCTTGGCCTATGGCATGGAAGCAGTAATCCCACTGGAAGTCGGCCTCCCCACCATTAGAAGCGAAAATTTTGATCCAGACTTGAATGGAGAAACCATAACATTGGAGCTCGACCTTGCGGAAGAAAAAAGAGAAAGAGCACCGGTTCACATTGTCTCCTACCAACAAGAGTTATCCAAAAAGTATAACAAAACAGTACATCCGAGGCAATTCAAAATCGACGATTGGGTACTGCGCAAAGTGATGAGAAACACCTTGGTACCCAGAGATGGAAAGTTAGGGCCCAATTGGGACGGACCTTACAAAGTGGTCGGATTAGCAAGAAAAGGGGCATACCACTTGGAAGATGAGGACAGCAAAGCCATTCCCAGGCCATTGAACACTGCCAATCTCAAACTATTTTATTTTTAGCTTTTTCCTTCTAGTATATGTAATTTTTTCTTTCTCAAATAAAACAAGTAGCTTCTTTTCAGTATAGTTGTTTCCTTCTGTAAAAGATTGTTTTAGTGAGTTAGGGGCATTGAAAGCATGGTTGGCCGAAATAACCAACTATGTACCATCCTAAGCCCAGAATAAGGATCCAGGCTACAAAACGTTTGGTCGGAATACCCAAACACTTTACTCTAGGTTGGCTAGAAAAACCAACTTAGAGGTTGGCTGGAATAACCAACACCCCTCTTAAGCCCAGGATAAGGATCCAGGCTGCAGGACGTTTGGTCGGAATACCCAAACACTTTACTCTAGGTTGGCTGGAAAAACCAACTTAGAGGTTGGCTGGAATAACCAACACCCCTTCTAAGCCCAGGATAAGGATCCAGGCTGCAGAACGTTTGGTCGGAATACCTAAACACTTTACTCTAGGTTGGCTGGAAAAACCAACTTAGAGGTTGGCTGGAATAACCAACACCCCTCCTAAGCCCAGGATAAGGATCCAGGCTGAAGGACGTTTGGCAGGAATAACCAAACACTTTACTCTAGGTTGGCTGGAAAAACCAACTTAGAGGTTGGCTGGAATAACCAACACCCCTCTTAAGCCCAGGATAAGGATCCAGGCTGCAGGACGTTTGGTCGGAATACCCAAACACTTTACTCTAGGTTGGCTGGAAAAACCAACTTAGAGGTTGGCTGGAATAACCAACACCCCTCCTAAGCCCAGGATAAGGATCCAGGCTGAAGGACGTTTGGCAGGAATAACCAAACACTTTACTCTAGGTTGGCTGGAAAAACCAATCTAGAGGTTGGCTGGAAAAACCAACTTTGAGTACTCTTTAACCGAGATAAGGATCCAGG
Source organism: Camellia japonica (assembly GCA_030407325.1). Taxonomy (NCBI): domain Eukaryota; kingdom Viridiplantae; phylum Streptophyta; class Magnoliopsida; order Ericales; family Theaceae; genus Camellia; species Camellia japonica. The sequence goes on along the minus strand of JAPPVO010000029.1, from coordinate 111,120,567 downwards.
CTGAAGAGTGGTTGGCTGGAAAAACCAACACTTAGTACTCCTCAGCCGAGATAAGGATCTAGGTTGAAGAGTGGTTGGCTGGAAAAACCAACTTTGAGTACTCTTCAACCGAGATAAGGATCCAGGCTGAAGAGTGGTTGGCTGGAAAAACCAACATTTATTGTTCTTTAGCCGAGATAAGGATCAGGGCTAAAGAGGTTGGTAGGTATGGCCAGTCAGATTGCAAAGTTGAGACCAGGATAAAGTATCTCGGCCAGAGAATGTTTTACTTTACTCAGATTACAATTAGAAAGTAAAGTACATGCAAGTAAACCGAAGTAACAGTTGGAACAAAAGCACTTTTTCATTGATCATGCAGAGTCAAAGTACAAAATGGGGGACTTCAGCCCGGTTACAGTCTCTCTTTCCAAAAGACAAAAAAGAAGAAGAGTACATAGTCAAGCAAACAGGTCATCTACGTCAGCATCTAAAACCACCCGGTCCTCGCCCAGAGGTAACTTGGTTGTGGCAACCACACTTTGGTTAAGTTCGGTTGGGAGCACAGCATCGGATACAGCTGGCAAAGGTGGGATGGAGACATCTGGAGTTGGGGAGGTAGACCAGATTGAGTGTTGTCTTCTGGAGCTTCATCTTCATCCTCCTCTTCCAGAAATTGTTGCTGAGTGGTAGCAGCATACTCCACCAGTGAGCTCGGTATGAAGTATGGAGGAGGATTGAAGACCTCGGTCTCAGGACCATGACCGAGCTACGCCACAGCCCCCCTCCACCCGCATTTAAAGAACAGGTCCTTCGCAGCTTCACACTGTTTGATGTACAGGGCTTCGCCTTCTTTGAAACCGCAGTCCTCCGCATCCTCCAGCTTCTTCTCAAGCTTTGTTATTTCGGCATTCTTTTTTCCTTCAAGCTTGGCCAGCTCGCGCAGATATTTATCTTTTATCACGGCCGCAGCCTTTTGCTTGTCTGCTTCAGCCGAGCTAACAAGACCGATCAGACGACCATTCTCGGTTTGTAGCTCGGCTATCTGCTTCCTGGCCTCTTCTAGCTCAGCGGTTTTTTCGGCTACCTCTACCATGGCCTGCCTTGTTGTTTTGCGAAGTTCCAACACACGCTTGTAAGCGATGTGGTTCTTCTGCATGGCTTGCAACAAAAAAAATGGAAAGAGACTTGTAGTAAAACCGAGCAGAAAGTTGTGCAAATTAGAAAGATAAGCAAAGGAGGCTACTTACCGGCACCATTGACTTTGTGGCCGAGCGAATGGCCTTCAGCTCGGTGAGATGGTTGTGGTGCTCCATGTCGGCTGGAAGGCAAACGCTCTTGGCCAGATTGAATGCCATTAAGTGGTCTTTTTTAGCGACCATTGAATCAGTGTCCTGAATAGCACGGTTTTGAAAAGTAATTTTTGGCGCCCACTTAGAAGAGCTAGCTCGGTCAGCACGCTCCGGTTGAAGGCTCGGTGGTGGAGATTGGGGAAGGATGATTTCATCTTCGTCGACAAGGCGTGGCTCGGTGGTAGAAATCCGAGCATGCTTGCTCGCCCGAGATGTGGAAGGTTGATGGGTTGGCAAGGCTACTACTGTTTCTTGAGTCTGGTTGGGTGGTGGTACCTCGGCCTAGTTTGTTTCGGTTAGGAGGGCCCTTACTGCTCTCTTCTTGGCCATCTCTTGCTCCGCTGTCAATGGGATCAAATTGACTTGCGGAAGGGTTGGATTTGGTTCTGGAGAGGGCTCTAGAAGGAAATCTGCTACTCTGGTCTTCCTCCTACCGCTATAACGGTATGTCGGCTCAAAATTCAGTAGCTCGGCCCAACTTCTGTTAGGATATCGCAGTGCGGCGCGAAGTGCATTCAAGTTAGGGTAGCTGTACTGTGATTTGAGAAAGTTCAAGTCTGCATCAAGGAAAAAGGACAACAGTTAGTGCGGTTCAAGATTAGAAAACCGAAGTAAAGAAAAGCATGGATTTGACCGAGGTAATCGTACCGGCTACACCCTTATTCCAATTTATTCTGTCACCAGGGATCTGGGCTTGTTGGTCCTCAAAATTCCCAGATACCCAGAAGAAATCATCGTCATTCATATCTTTATCCGGGGTATCTTTTATTATCTTTTCACACCGGTGCCTTATTCTTATGTAGTAAACCCAGCCATCTTCGGCCAATCCTATGGAGTATTGATGGAAGAGCTCGGCTAAACCGAGATTAAGGCCAGCCCGGTAGGGGTTGTACGGGGAATCTTACGCCGGTTTAGCTCGGCTATGCCGTTTATTATACGGTAAGAATTGGCAGAAAGTTGGGTAGGGCAAAGGTTGGTTTGTCTAAGGAATTCACAAAGTAGGGGTTGTACGGGGAATCTTACGCTGGTTTCTACTATAGAAAGGAGGGTAAAAGGCACGAAGCCCCGGTTTCCCCAAGGTGTGATTTCTTGGTCGGCTAAGGTAAGATGGACGTAATCACGAATATGGTAGTCCCTTCGGAACTCGGCCATACCACCTGGTGTGTTTACCAGAAATCTGTATTTGCCCATATGGTATTTACTAATAAATTAACTGAGTTTTTAGCTCGGTCGAGAAATGATGCCTAGTAGCTCGGTTGAGCGATCAGAGGAGTGCCTGGCCAACCTAAGTCTGCAAAGTGAAAAGGAAAGGTGTTAAGCACGGATCCTGAGACCGCGCTACAAGAAGCAAAGGCAAGATAAATGAAAAAGTCCTAGCTCGACTATGCGGGATGCTATCATTTTTTAGCTCGATTTGAGCAAGGGGCTTTAGCCCGATTGGGCCTTTGGGGCAGCATTCTTAGTTCGGTTTGAAACTAAAGAAGCTGGTTTAGTCCCAAGTGGTAGCTCGATCGGTAGATAAGGCTTTCTAGCACGGTATTGCGCAAACTCAGTACGGTTCGATAGCTCGGTTAAAAGAAAGAGAAGGTCCCTAAGCTATTGAAACTATAAGTTTCAGTTCGGTTATTGGGTGTGGCTAGGATAGCACCTAATATAAACAACTTCCTAGTTCGGTTGATATATGATTTTGGATCAAATACAGTATTTTTTACACTATTCATGAGTGCAGTGGTCTTATTACAAGGTTTTCCCAGAAGAATGGAAGCAGAAATGGTAAGGGTATTTTGAAAATCATACAAATAAAACATGCTATATGTTGCAAAACAAGTGCGAAAATAACAAAAAGGAAGAGGATTCGAACCACTTACCAGTTCAAGTTGAAGAGGCTGAAGATGAGAGCAACGGCAGCAAGAACACGAGCTTCTGTAGTGAAGAAATGGGGATGAAGAAACTCAAGCAAGAGAGAGAGAGGATGAATAGTGCAAATGAAGGGTTTCAAAACAAAAGGTTTGGTTTTGTGAAAAGGGAAGGAAAAAGGCGGGACTGTTCAAAAATTACGGAGTACGAAGACGGCTGACAGCTGCATTGGGCCAATAACAGTTTGCCACGTGTCCATAGAATGGGAATCGATTCAGTCACAGCAACTGAAGAGACGTTTTGACCGGACAGACAGAGCTCAGTATGAATATTACACGGTTGGGAGGCTAAAAGTTTTTTAGCCTGGTTGGAAAGCTAAAGTTTTTTAGCTCAGTTGGAAGGCTAAAGTTTTTTAGCTCGGCTGATAAATAGGTAATCCCTATCATGCTGAGCAGATGGAATTAAGGGGCAATTGAGAGGGTAATTTATATGAAAATTGGGCCGAGCTGGGTAATGGGCCGTTGTGGGCCACAGTAAGAAGGGCTTGGAGATAGCCCGGTCCAAGAGAACTTCGGAGTTAGTCCGGTCCAAGAGGGCTTTACAGGTAGCTCGGTCAACAAGCACAGAATTAGCTCGGTCGTGACATATTGCAGTTAGCTCGTCAGAACCTTGCTATTTGTTAGCACGGTCTAAGCATGCTATGGTTAGTACGGTTTGTACAGGAGAAACCAAGGTAAGAGCAGTGAAAAGAAGAGCCGAACTAGGTATAGTTCGGTCTACTCTGCGGCTTAGCATAGCCATGCTTACCTCGGTCATATTGGAATCCGACCATGGTAAAACCATCTCACTTGGTTTAAGCAGTGAGGGGGTATTGAAGGATAAGCATTATCTTTCAGGAGTATGACTCCTAGGAGGACTCTACATGGAGGAGTAAAAGTCCTACTAGGATTGTGCCACGCGGAACCTATGAAAGCTCACAACATAACTTATGGAAGAGGTAACACAACTTTGATTCCCGAATACACAGACTTTTGTCTATTTGTCTATTTTTGCTGACTTAGGCATCGGAGAGGTATCCGGCACACACTCGCCGGCTAGCTCACGTTTGTGTTTTCAGGGAGTAAAGCGACGTCGTACGGAGGAGTGCAATCTTGATCAACAGGATTATACGAGAACAATATTTCGTGCTCATACACAGGACAAGTGTCAGGATGCAAGAATCGTGCAAGGTATGTGACCAGATGAAGTAGGCAGCCGAAGGCAGTTGAAGTGAATGGGCAGTTTTTCTAGGTAGTGGAGAAAGCACTTGCATGTATCATGTACACGTGGCGACAACGAGTGTGGCCAATGCAAAGGAACAAAAGTTGAAAATTCGAAAGAATAAACATCTTCAAACCCATTCACAACACTTGTGGAATTAGGAGTAGCAATAGCAATTAGATTTCTTAGGAGTAGTTAATCTGTAATTAGCTCTTAGTTTGTAAACACTTTGTTGTTCTTGTTTCTGGTTATTGTAATCAAGTGACAAGTTCAATTCTATCTTTAATGTCAGTTTCATTTTCAGGTTATGCTTGTTTATTCCTATCGATTGCCTCCAAAGAAATCCTTAAATTTATCAAGATATAGAACACCAACCATATAGCTTTATCTATTTATGTTTTGTGAGATTTTAATTTTTCCTATCGACTAGTCTCTCTCAAACCAAAATTTTACTAACAGACTTACCACTCAAAAAAAAAAAAAAATTCTAGAATTCATGAAACCAGAGTCATTTTGGAAATTCAAACCAACTGTGCCTAATTTGTCAAAGAAAAAATGTCTATTTTAAAAATCAATTAGGGGTATAACTATAATATTTACTTCTTTTTCTTCATTTTTTAAATTTTTTTATAAAAATATTGCTTGTAAAAGCAAATCAATCAAACGCTTGGGAAAAAGTTTACTTTGGAGGCTGTGATTTCTAGCTGGAAAGTGATCAGAAATTCCCGCAAACGCTTTGGCTTTTCTCAATTAAATACCTTAACAAAATATTATTTGCAAAAAGCTTGAGAGGCCCAATGAAACTTTTTTAAAATAAAATAAAAAAAATTTGTAAACCATGGTGTTCAAATGTATGGTTGGCAATCCCAAGATAAAATATCACAATTGATCCATTTCTTCTTTTTTTTTTTTTTTTTTAATTTTTTTCATGCATATTATACTATTCCACTATACACCTGTCAATTCTTTTCGTTTGACAAGTGAAGACACTTTCTCAAGTTTCTCAAATAACACTAACACCACTTACTTTAACTAACAATATCTAACATCCCCCTAAGATGGAAAATGGTGAACTCCATTTTAACCTTTCAATATGACAATCTACCCTCACCAAATATTTTGGAACAAAACTACTACCATACAAATTACAAAAAAAAAAAAAAAAAAATTAATGCATACAATAACAAATGCTCACACCATCATTCTCTCTTTTTATGTCCATCACTACCTATTTATCAACAATATTACATATTTAAATAAAAAATAAAAATAAAAATTTATCTATTACAATTATTTTGAGTGTGACTCACATTCTATCAACTCAAATTCCCACTTCATACCTCATTTTTAGAGTAGTTTTCAAGACAAATTTTTGATAAATAACATTTTTCTCTATTTATATAAACCAATATTGTAAGTCACTTCTACAAACCCTTTAACCCCCCTTCCTCGTCGTCTTTATCTTCTATCTCTTTGTATAAATCGACTACCATCACATATATTCATCACCATTGAACCTTTTTGTATCCTCTCATAAAAAATTTAAAAAATAAATTAAGTTTGGATGGCAAGAATTTTAAATATCACTTCAAATCTTAGTAATTTCACGTTTTGAAATCAATTGGAATGGAAATTTTGAGAAAAGAAACTAGTTTTAAGATTGTAAAAATAATGGTTTGAAAATTTAATCAAATGGGAGTTGCCTCCCCATTTGGTTTCTCATTTGTAACAAACTTGTAAGGGGATAGATACAACATTTCTTAAGCAAATTAAGAAGAAACCCCACAAATTAATGTTACCTCCTTGTATGAAGTGATAAGAACACAACGTAACCAAAATATTCCTAACTGATTACCTAATATAAGAGCACTTCCATCTAATATGTCAATTCTAATATAATAGTCCAACAACTCTATTTTGGCTGCAAGAATGAATTCCCTTCGGTGTATCAAAAATTGACATGGCTTTTGACATCACCCCGTTTCATGTCAATTTTGACGCACTTCATACATTTTGCTTTTTTTTTTTTTTAATCTTTTCTTTTTTCTTCAAATAAAAGAAGACCAATAGTACACAAATTGTGGGTGTCAGGTTCTCGCGTCATGTTTTTTGTTTTTTAGACCAATGGTAATATTATTATTATTTTTTAATAAAAGAAGACCAACCTATTGTCATGTACAATAATTACCGTTGTAAATAAATTTATTTTATTTTATTTTATTTTATCATCTATAAATTTGGAGTTGGGTAATATTTTTTTAATCATTCACACTATTATCACCACACTCTCAGTTTTCATTTTTTTTTCACCCAACACTGTCAATTCAGAATTCAAAGAGATTTCATTCAAAATCACTTGTACATTCATGATGGAGGATCACATTCACAATTTCAAAAGATTTGGTTGAACATCTGTGGCATTTTCAGGGAAATGAATTAAAATTTTGAATTTTGTTAAATTTTATTTTTATTAATATAGCAATATTTTTAAAATAATAAAATACTATTTAAATGGCATCAAACCTCTTTTAAAAATAAATTTATTTTATTTAGTAAAATAAAAGAATTCTAATTTTAAAAATAATAGAATAATATATTTGACATATTAAGTGGAGAGTTTTTATATTAAATTAACATATATTAATTTGACACCCAAGCCTTCAAAAAAAATTTAACATACCAAATTTTAAAAGTTTTGGTGGAGATGATCTAAAAGCTTCTCCAACCCACCACTCTCAATTATAAGATAAAAATATTTTTTTTTATTGAAAAGTGAATAAAGAGTATCTTACTGCTCACCCAAACTCCAGCCACAATCATTATTTTATTCTTTAAAGATTTCCCTCTAAAATATTTTCATCAAAAAGTGAATAATTATTGTTTATTAATAAATATTTAATTTTCAATTTTTTAAAAAATATATTTAATATTATACTCATTTTAAGATATGATTTCACTCTTTTTAATAATACTAATTTTATAAAAATTAAATTTACATATTAAATAATAATAAAAAATATAAAATGAATAGTGTTATGGAGATCTTCCTTTGTTTCTCATACTCCCTCTATATTTGGAAAAATCAAGCCATCCTCCTCCCAAATAGAGATAATTTTAGAGAATAAGTTGGAGACAAAATTTCTTCAAATATAAAAATAGATGATGAGTTGGAGATTCTCTAAAAGGACTAACCTATCTTAAGATCAACTTTGCAATGAAAAGGAGTTGAATGGGTAAAAAAAAAGCAAAAAGAAAGAAGCAAAATAACCCATTAACAAGTGGCATACAAGAATTGAAGCACTACCACAATACTAATACTGTAATTCTAGAAATTTTGTCCCAAATTTTACTTAAAAACATCAATCTATGACTTAAATTCATTTCATACTTGAACTCACTCAATCAATTCAATTTTCACCATACATACATATTACTCAGAAAGATCTGGGACATTTGTTTTGGGACACTAGCATTTCTGCCACCACAAAGGAAAAAGCCCAAGATAAGAACAAAAAAACCAAAAACACTAGGCTAAACCATATGGAAATTCACATGATACTGCAACTGCTGGTGTTTTCATCACTGAAGAAGTGGGTGAAATTATCGGCCACCGGAGGCGGCATTGGCGGTAGCCCATAACTCATCGACAATTGTGGCCTGGCATGCATCATTGGTTGGAACATGCCATTTTCGTTCGGCCGAGTCTGGTTCATCATCATGGCCATGTATTGTTGGTTATAAGGATTATTTGCAGCCGGTAGTCCTTGTACTGCCGGAATATTCCCCATATGACCCATTGACATTGGATAATTACCCATCTGACCCATATTCCTACCAGCAAACCCTTTATGACTGACATCATCAATCTCATCAAACCCAGCTTGCATATTGTTCATTGTATGGTCCCCATCATTCTTCCCTCCACCTTTCATACCCCAACTAGTACTATTTTTCCCACCACCACCGCTGCCACCATTATTGCCACCCTTACCTTTTTGACCACTATTTTTTCCGTCTCTTGCTAAACTCCCACCATTTTTACCAGTCTCACTTTGATTTCCTCCCTTATTATTTCCACCACTGCCGCCGCCACCACCACCACCTTTCTTTCCTCCATTTCCATTCATACCCATACCCTTTAATTGAATAGGCTGATCAAAGCTACCACCTTTCTTGGCATTTCCACCCTTTTGTCCATTCATGACCTGGCCATTAATCATTCCATTTGGCCCATGGGGTCCATGCCCATTACCCATAATTGGTGGTTTATGTGGAACATCAAAACCATCATCATCTTCAAATTCATCATCAAACTCATCAAAACTTGAATCATCATCATCATCAGGCAAGTTGAACTTGACAGATTTCTGATCTTTGGAGGGAACCTTAGGATCTTTAGACCCTTTGGCATTTTGCATTTGCTGTTGTTGGAATTGTTGGCCACCTTTTTGAGACTTGCTGTCTTTTTTCCCACCTTTGCCAAAATCAATCTGCATATTTTTTGGCTGGTTATTGAGATGGTTTGAAGCTTTTGGGGCTCCCCATAGCTCTGCATGTTTTCCAGACTTCGAAAGCTTCTTTATGAGTTTGACTGGATCAACATTTCCTGTCACAGTCACCTTCCCTTGTTCCACATCTATAGTGACAGTATAAACCCCTACCCATAAAGCAAATAGATAAATAATTAAGAAAATAAACTAAAATAATTAACAAATTTTAAAAAAAAAAAAATATGCAGGAAAAAAATTAAGGATTAAACTTAAAATCCAGATATAGAAGCACTCTAAAGTTCTTTTTTGTTGACAGAGAGGTAAACTACACCCTCTTCAAAAGCTTAACCTTATTTAAACCAATTAGTGGGACATAAATGATTTATACCCAGAAAAAAAAATCCAAAAACTACCAAAATTTGAAGTCTGATGGTGTGAATTTAAATTTGTTGGCCACACTCGATGAATATAGTTAATAAATTTTAAATTCTTAGTACTTTTCTGAATAGTTTTTCTGAGTAATTAAAAATGACAATAAACAAATGCAGACAAACATATAACTAGTTAGAAAATGAGGTAAGTTACCATCAATTTTCTGCAACAGTTTCCTCACTTTCTGCTTACATCCATCACAGTCTATATTCACTCTGAGAACACAACTCTGCAGGTAAAGAAAGAGACCCAAAACAGAACAAACAATTGGTCAAGGTAAGGAGGAGCCCAAAACATCTATATTATGCATTCAAATAAAATTGTTAAACTAACTTTTGAAGAGCCCAAAAGCATCTGAATGTATAGTATACAAGCAAGGTACCTTAGTCTTCAAGAAGTCTTGTTTGCTCATTCTTTCTGTTACAGAGATGGGAAGAAAAGAGAGATGTTAGCTGCAGAGTGAATTGAAGCAGAGAAGTTGAGTATATAGGATAGGGAAAACTATGCAAAGTTGTTTGTTCTTGGCTTTTTGTGGGCTCTTTTAACCAAAAAAAAGGATTTATAATGGAGAGAAATTAATTGGGTTTGGACTTTGAAGCTCTCAAGCTCATATTGAATACTGAGATTTTTAGGCAATTACGAGAGAGAGATATTTAAAACTCTTCCCACTCACTCTTTCTTAGCTTTCTTCCTCTATCTCTGGGTTGTGTCTTGTTTTATATATGTATAGAGAGAGAGATACGATCGAGAAATCAGACAGTAGAGCAAGTAAACAAAGAACTAGAAATAACTAGCTTGAACCTTTTTTTTTTTAAAAAAAAAAAAAAACCAAACTAGCTTGAACCTTGATATGAGCTGGATTAATTATTCAGTTGCAGACCACTACGTGATATTATTTACTTGTACTTCAAATCAATCACGTAATAAAAAATAAAAAAGTAAAAATAAAAAAAGCAATGAAACATACTTATTCACACATGTTAAGGAGTTAGAAAATAAAAGATTTACTAGAACTATAAAGTAGATACTATCCACTGATACACTGGGTTTATTTAATAATTTTCTTAGATGATATTTATATAAAACAAAAGATTAGATTTAAGCACAAACAAGAAACAAACATACGAAGAATTTTAGGATCACTAGAGATCCAATTGGCACACTTTGGTCACGTATTGGCTCACCTCAATAATCGTAACTATTCATTTTGTAAGTTCAATTAAAAAAATTGACGTGTATAAGTCCATAAAGGCTATGAATCACTATAAACAACCCAAGCCCATCACTTGGAGCCCAATATATAACCCAGCTGGTGAGGTCCAGAACAGCTGGAATCCAATATGGCATAAAGAGCCAATGACATTCAGACACATGGCAGGTGAAGGACGAGCCACATCAGCAAACAAAGATCTACAAAGTTATTGCCACTGCACATCACCATTAATGCAGCCCATCACAGCATTTATTACGACAACACTTCTCCGTCGGAACAGGACCCCCCTTACCCTAAACAAGGTAAGCTACAGCATAGACTTTCGGCGAGGAGGGCAGGTCGGAAGGGACAGCGAAATGATTACCAAAGGATATAAGCAAACGTTGAAGACAAGAAGAAGATTAAACTTTCTATCTCTAATCTCTTTCTACACCCTACTTCTCCTTCTAACTTGCTCGTCGGAGGGTTCACTGGGGGACTACCCCGTTCCCCGTTGGACTTGTTTGCAGGTAATCTGGTGGACTTGATCATCTGGACGCGGGTATTGAGGAGCTTGGACCTGTCCGACCCATTCACTGGGACAAACTGTAACATCAAAAATCATTCATGCAAAAAAATTAGAATGATCAGATGTTATATGCTTGCATGATTGGATCCTATTTGTCTTAAAATAATAAATGAAAATATAATTTTGTTAATAGAGTATCTATTTTTTGATGACAAATATGAACAGAATCTGATTTTTTAAAATGAATAATTTAAATTAAAGCATTGGACTTGTATGATCCAATTAAAGAGGAGAGAATTCATAGTACTGATTTCAAAAATGTTCAAGAGTACCAAAAGTAGAATTTTAATAAGAGCTTTACTTATGTGGTATGAAACCCCACTCATGAATGATTTGATATATGTGTCTTGTTTTTTTTTTTTAACTCTATACCATATCATTAGAGCTATTATTAGAGATTCAAATTTAGAGTCATGAATGATTACTCTACTTATTTACATCATTACCAGAAGATAGTAATATACTCTGCCATGGGCCATGACCAGTTCAAAAGCAAGTACACCAGGTTAAGCGTTTGTTGGACAGAAATATTTAATGCTTATCCAACTTTTGTGATAATGCTAAGCTACATAATAAATCATAGAAAATGTAATAATAAATTTAGATTTAGGGGTTGGTTTGGAAAGACAAACAAAAAAGTAAAAAGTAAGAGTTGAATTTTTGTAGTATTTTTTTAAAAATCTTTTTAACTATTTTATTGAGTTTTCAAATGAGGACTTAAAATAAAAAAATCTTCAAATATTTAATTTTAATTTTTTATTACACTTTATGTGAATCATTATATATTCTTAACATTGTTGAAGAGAGAAAAAGTTGAACTTGTGTTCCGAAAATGCCCTCAAATTTATGATGGGAGATTCATTAATAATGTGACACCAGTTTTGACAGTGCAGTGTCGGTCTTTGATAGCTTGGGTGGCTGGGCTGATGTCGCAAAAGGAATGCCAACATCAGATTAAAGAAAACGACATTAGGTCAAATTGGTCCCTTCTGATAACAGAAAAGAAAAAGAAAACGACATTAGGTCAAATTGGTAATGAAATTAAATGTCAAAAAAGAAAAAGAAAAAAAGAGTTAGAGTTAGAGCTACTTTACCCTTTGTCTTATCTCTTTTAAAATATTCATTTACTTTTTACGTAGTTTTGCATTAAACTGTTACTGTTGCATTTTTTTTGGTTTAAATAGATGGAAACTGTGTCACATGCATGTCCTCATTAGGCTGTAATTAGATTATAACTTTTTAATAAGAAAATGATAGAAAAATGTAAAGAAAATATAAGTTAAAATTTTTCATTCCACTTTTTTTTTTTTTTTCAAATCTTTACTATGATTTAAACACAAAGTCAAATCTAGTATGTAAAAACAAAAATTGCCCTAAAACCCTCCTCCCACTCTCTTTAGCGCCCCCCCCCCCCCCCACACTTTTCTGCCACAACCCACCGTTGCCTCCTTTAACCTCTTAACCACTGGCTCTCTCCTCCACAACCCCCTCCTTCCTCCCAACCTCCTCTACCCCTCTTCGACTTCTTTCGCCACCACCTCTTTCATAGCCAACCTCCTTCGCCATAGTTGACCTTTTCCCCACCTCATCCACCCTTGGCCACCCCTTTCCTTCCCCAACTCCTATATCACTTCAGCCCTTTTCGCTAATGTTTTCTCTTACCTCCACAAGCCTAAGCTGTAATGCCCTGAAATAAATGCCATAAATCAGCCCCCAACAACATATGCACAATGACATAATAAAGTAGTAATTTTTCATTAATCAGAGTTAATTTACAAAAGTAACACATGCGATATACATTCATAAGCTTTACCCTAAATCTATAGCATGTAATACCAACTTAATGATCAACGAAATAAATGCCCTACAGATCGAGCCGAGCTCGAGCTCAATAAACGAGCTCGATATGTAAACGAGCCGAGCTCAAGTTTAGCAAAGCTCGACTCGGCTCGGTTCATTTGCAGCCCTATGTAAGAGTAAAACCTTGTTGACGGCACAAGCAGAGACATATCATTTTTGAAACATCAATTCTTAGTTTTTTGAGACACTGGAACACGTAAGGCTGCATTTGAAGAGTGTAGCATATCCCCTTTTCCAACTGAAGGGACTATGCCCTGAATATATTGAACAACCAGAGGGCGTACTTCTTGGCATAATTGGGCCATCACCACCTCAAGTATTTGCTTTGGCCCTGTTGTAAATGAACCCTGCAACAAATTAGTATAACTGATTTTACTAGTTCACAAGTCTCCATCTTCACTAATCACCACAAAAAAAATAAATAAAAATAAAAATTGCAAGAAGAAACTACAATAAATAAATAAGTCAAACATTGAAGCAGAAGTACTTCAATTAGTTTATTTGAATTGGAAAGGTATGCTACTTACAGATGGATACAAGCAGCTATGAAATGCAAGCAATTTTGCCTTGAAGTGATGAGCAAGTGCCTTTGATAACTTCTCCTGATATATCTTAGAACCTGTAAAATGTTTGCAAAGAATTTTATACGCTATAGTAGTAAATTTTGAGTAAGAGTGATCGTATAATGTTCTAGGACAAGGAGAGGATCTTGTTCACCTGCAGGACCAGACAGCAAAATTCTTGGACTTACAGTGGAATCCTTGGACTCACTATGCTTTATGTGTAGAACAAAGCATGCTAGCAAATAATATTTTGTCCGGTCACTGAAAGAAATGGAAAATTGAAATTTCCATTACTAGCCTGCAATAAAGTATTAAACCCACGGAAAAACATAGCATGCCCTATAAATGAGACTAACATAGTCAAGTAAATGAGCTTAAATTTGAACTACAAAGTACAATTGTCGATCAAATTGTTGCATAAGCAGAAAAGGGAGCAGGTAACCATAACTGGAGAACATTTATGTTAAACAAGTTCTTAAAGATGAACAATCACATTCAGTACACTACAAGGGTATAATGGCATCTCAACACTCCAAGAAAGTTTACCAATAGTCCCACATAGTGAAACCACTACACAGATCAAATGGCTGAAGTAGCTTAACATCTGAAAATAGCTTTCTCAAGGAGCTACAGCAATGGGAAAAAATTAGGAAAACATATTCAGGTCAAGAAGTTAAGATTTAAAAGCATATATGTATTCTATTCTCTCACCGATTTTGGTATCCCGTTTAATACGGTTATTTAAGGAAAGAAGAAACAATAAAAGATAAAAATTTCACAATTGCTATTACTGAAGATGTGCTATATTATCATTGCCCTTTAAAATAGAAAAAAACTGCACAAAACAACATCGACTCCTTAAGTTTGGTCTCTTAATATAAACTTATCGTTGTTTGCATAATGTATGATCCCTGACTAATATCTTTCCATTTTCAAGTGTATCTTCTACTTGTTCTATATCTCCTACCAACATAATCTAGATTGTTTTCCAATTTGTGAGACATTTATCAGCACATATACATTCATTGGACTCTTCTCGTATGTTCAATGTGTACATGTAATATAATCGTATAGATACATGTTTGTCTTTTCAAAATTAATGGGCTTCCTAAGAAGTCTGCATGATCTTTCATTCACTCCATGAGGAATCTGATTTACTAATATGTGAACACCCTGGATTAGGGTTTCAGGAAGAGGGTCAGGGGAAGACTGACTAGGAGGCCTAGAAGGCATCCCTTGATTTACAGATTCTATAGGTTTAGACATAGAATGTCTGGAGGATTCTGGTAAATCTACTCTATAGGGTAAATTAGAGTGATGACTCATAGTAGATAGACTTTGGCTTAGAGGTTTTTGGAATTTAAGGTAAACATTACTGCCTTGGGTCTGGATAACATCATCAAGAGTTGGTCTGATAATTGGTCTGATTGGTACAGTATTCTTAATTTGCCATCTTTCTGGAAAGTAATATTGTTCCAAGGAATCATTTTAGGAACAGCTACCTGGCTACTGAAAAGATTAGTATCCAGAAGGACAGTTTGTCCTAACTCACTGTGTTTTCTGATATAAGGATTTAAAGTACTTAAAACCTTAAGATGAATTCAGAAAATGGTTGATAATGGTGGTGATCCTGGTAAATACTGGTAACCATTAATCAAGATTCTAAGTTCAAGAACTTTGGATAGGTTAGGGTCTATGAGTGCTATACTCAAATTCGGATAAATATTGAAATATATTGGTCCATAAGATAAACTAGTTTCAATAGCTCCCATCAAGAAAGCTTTCCAATCAAGGCATTTACCATCCTTGAGTGTGGAAGTAAGACTGGTATTTTAGCCTAACAGAGTTAGGGGTTTAAAAGCTATCTGGACAAGTCCTATGTTGACATATTTATATTTTTTTAGAAAAGGTACTAAATCCTGTATTTGTAGTAATTGAATTACTTCATCTTCATTCTGTAAAGGAATTTCATGTTCAAAAGTTTTAATGATTTTCCAATTGGTAAAATCAAAGGTGCCGATTTTATAAATGGTTTCTAGTTTCACTTTTGGGATTGTCCACTTATCAAGGACTTCTTTAACATCCTAGTAGGCAACTAGTTTTGCTGCTTCTGATGTAGAAGTTACTGTATTGGCTATTGTTGTAATGATTAATTCTTCTGCCATTCGATGTGGATGACCATATATGTATAATTTAATCATTATATATACGTATTATGTTTATTTATAAACATGGCTTTGATACCAACTAAGTGCTCGAAAGGGACTAGGCTAAGCACACCCGTCAATGCTTTATGAGGTGCAAGTGTCCTATAAGCAATCCCTGCTAGTGGACTAACATATACGTGACTTGGATGACGTCCCACTTCTCCTAACTCCATTTTATCCTCATGTGGCACAAATCCAGGAATATAAATACACATAATATAAGCATATAATAAACAAATTATGACATATATGTTCTCATGTTTTACTGTTGGGGTGGAGGCCTAACTGCGGCTGCCCATACACAAATAAGCTCCTGTATTTGCTGTTTTATTCTGGCTATTTGTTGCTCACAAAATTCTATCTGTTGTATAGCCCACGGCTGAAGATATGGATCTTGAAGAACTGTTAAATAATTATTATGACTTGTATTATAAAATTCTAAAACATTTAATAAATCAACAAGTATATCTATAGTGGATATACATTAAAGAAAGAAATACTTACAATCATAATCTTCAAAGCAACTTAATTCTTAAGAACTTAATTTATATATTGGAGAAATGTTTACAAGATGAGAGGGAGAACTTACACCAATAAAACTCGAAACACACACTCATACATCCATTACTCTGTCTCAACAAGGGCGAGGTCCTTCCCTTTTATAAACATGAGAATGAAAAAGATAAGATACAAGAAGGACATGTGGCGTGTCCTAGAGGAGCGGAGTTGATCGTCCTTATCCTCAGTGAGTCAGCATCTTATCTTCTTTGTCTAGTTGTGGATAGATAATAAACAGGGCATCTACTTTCCTGAAAGTGATTGTACTGGTTTTGTCGTCTTATGCCCGCGATTTTGCTGGTGGGGGACAAAGCCTATATCATGCTTTGCCTTTACCTTTTTTATCTTTTTCTTTGTTGATTTTGTCGGCAATCATACTGGTAAGTGAATCCCAAAAATCACCAAAGTTGCGTTCATCATCTTCTGGTGCTTGTGATTCTCCAGCTAAAATAGCAAATTCATTTTCATCCTCGTCAGGATTCGGATCTTCATGACCTTAACTACTGGTAATAGATTTCATGGAAATATTATCACTGGAGAGAGTTCGGAAAAATTGTTCCTCCATGTAATCTATACTCTTAATAATTAATTATGTTTCTGACAAATTATGATATTTTTGTCGTAATTCTGTTTGGATTTATAAAAACGGATTTTGGGATAGCATCCCAACAGGCTTGAGAATGTGCCTTGATTTTTTGGACAGTTTCTGGTAGAGTAGGGTTCATACCCTTATCTCACCATCTCACAAAGAAAACCCTTTTGAGATGTGTGATCTTATTCTGATAATCACACTGAAAGTCTCATTTCCAAATAACGGTTTGTGAAATGGACTAAGGATTTTGTAATAGAGATATCATTATTTACTGGTAAATGGGAATATGCAACATGCCATTCATTATAGGCTTCCCTCATTGGTACGATTATAAGTATTTCTTTCTTTAGTGTATGCCCTCTATAGATATACTTGTTGATTTATTAAATGTTTTAGAATTTTATAATACAAGTTGTAATAATTATTTAACAGTTCTTCAAGATCCATATCTTCAGCTGTGGGCTACACAATAGATAGAATTTTGTGAGCAACAAATATCCAGAATAAAACAGGAAATACAGGAGCTTATTTGTGTGTGGGCGGCCGCAGTTAGGCCTCTACCCCAACAGTAAAACATGAGACCATATATATCATAATTTGTGTATTATATGCTTGTATTATGTGTATTTATATTCCTGGATTTGTGCCACATATGGGTACAATGGAGTTAAGAGAAGTGGGACGTCATCCAAGTCGCGTATATGTTAGTCCACTAGCAGGGATTGCTTATGGGACACTTGCACCTTATAAAGCGTTGACAGACGTGCTTAGCCTAGTCCCTTTCGAGCACTTAGTTGGTATCAGAGTCAAGTTTATACATAAACATAATACATGTATATAATGATTAAATTATACATATGTGGTCATCCACATCTAATGACAGAAGAATCAACCATTACAATAGTAGCCAATACAGTAGCTTCTACATCAGAAGCAGCAGAATTAGTTGCCTACCAGGATGTTAAGGAAGCCCTTGATAATTGGACAATCCCAAAAGTGAAACCAGAAACCATTTGTAAAATGGGCCCCTTTGATTTTACTAGTAGGAAAATCATTAAATTTTTTGAACATGAAGTTCCGTTACAGAATGAAGATGAAGTAATTCAATTACTACAAATACAGGATTTAGTACATTTTCTGAAAAAATATAAATATGTCAACATAGGACTTGTCCAGATAGCTTTTAAACCCCTAACTTTGTTAGGCCAAAATACCAGTCTTACTTGCACACTCAGGGATGGTAAATGCCTTGATTGGAAAGCTTCCTTGATGGGAGCTATTGAAACCAGTTTATCTCATGGGCTAGTATATTTCAATATTTATCCAAATTTGAGTATAGCACTCATAGACCCTAACCTGTCCAAAGTTCTTGAACTTAGAATCTTGACTAATGGTTATTAGTATTTACGAGGATCACCACCGTTATCAGTCATTTTCTGAATTCATCTTAAGGTTTTAAGTACTTTAAATCCTTATATCAGAAAACACAGTGAGTTAGGACAAACTGTCCTTATTGATATTAATCTTTTCAGTAGCCAGGTAGCTGTTCCTAAAATGATTCCTTGGAACAATATTACTTTTCCAGAAAGATGACAAATTAAGAATGCTGTACCAGTCAGGCCAATTATTAGACAAATTCTTGATGATGTTATCTAGACCTAAGGCAGTAAATTCCAAAGATCTCTAAGCTGAAGTCTATCTACTATGAGTCATCACTCTAATTTGACTTATAGAGTAGATTTACCAGAATCCTCTAGACATTCTATGTCTGAACCTATAGAATCTGTAAATCAAGGGATGCCTTCTAGGTCTCCTAGTTAGTCTTCTCCTGACCCTCTTCCTGAAACCCTAATCCAGGGTGTTCACATATCAAAAAACCAAATTCCTCATGGAGTGTATGAAACCAGAAGGCTTGAAAGCCCAACTGCTAGTGATATGAATTTTGAAATTTAAATGGATTTTACACCAGAGAGTGAAATTTGAAAACAGCTTAACCAGGATTTTATGCAAAATAAATACCAGGAATTTAGATTATGGTATTTTAATAGCCATTCTAATCATCAACTTCAACAGTTAAAAAATTAGTATTATTATCATTTAAAGAAATACCAAACCCTTGACCTTTTCCGGAATGGTACTTTGAGTTTATTACAGTCATGGAAACTCTTTCAACCAGCTAGCTTAATGTCTTAGAAAATATCCAAAGGACATGGAAAACAGTAGATGCCAAAATATAATATCTGTCCATCCACCACCGCAGTCATTAGAGTTAGCACCTAGTGATGTCTCTGGTTCATCTCAGCCTTTGGTCATCACTGCTTTTGTGGAAACTCCATCCAGAATAGCTCAAAGAGAGACATTAGTGGCTAAAAATATTGTACCATTAATTAAACAAAACAATTATGCTAATTTGTGCTTTCAAAAGGTAGGCAAGCAACTCACCAGAATTGAGGAAGCTATAGACAAGTTTAAACATCATAAACTGGTACCATTTTCCACTTCAACTCTTCAGCCAGTAAATATTAAACCACCTTTAGAAGTAACTAATTTTAAGTTACATTCTGTACAACAGGATAATGAATTTATGGATACCCTTTTGAAGAAAATGACTGAATTAAATTTGGGGAAATTAGCACCAGGCAGTAGCTCTATAAACATGTTGTCTACTCAACAAACTCCAGAAATACAATAAGATGATGATGAAGGTATTACACCTTCATTAATTTATGAAATCCAGAATAATTTTCTAGATGTGCAATCTGTTAATAGAACCATTTTTCCAAAACAAACCAGCAGGATAGCCTTACAAGGCCCTAGTAGGTATTATTATCATAGACCTACACCACAGGATATTCTTTCTGAAGAAGATTTCTTTCATGGTCAAAACTCTTATCATGGAAAAACCATTTATGAATGGAATATAGATGGTTATTCTGAATATCAGATATTTGAATGTATATATCAAATTATTATGTATGCCACTGTTTGTAAACAGAATAATAATTCTGACCATCAAATAGTTAGATTCATTGTTAATGGATTTATAGGCATCTTTAAGAGATGATGGGATAATGCTCTCACTCCCACTTAACAGAATGAAGTCCTAAATGCTACCAAAATTGAAATAGATCCCGTTAGTAATATTGTTACTTAAAGAGAGGATGCAGTTTATACTTTAGTCCAAACAATTCTCTACTATTTTATTAGAAGCGGTACAGTTAGTGCTGACCATAGCCGTGAATTACTTCAGAATCTTAGATGTCCATCTTTAACTCATTTTTGTTGGTACAAAGATGTGTTTTTATTAAAAGTTATGCAACGATCTGATGCTAAAAGTGAACATTGGAAAGCCAAATTTATTGATGGCCTTCCTACTCTTTTTGCATAAAAAAATCGGAAAAAACTTCGAGATCGCCATGATCGTATGGCTATTCCTTATGACCAGACACTTATGGCCAACTTGTAGGCTTCATTATAGAAGGTCTTTCTTTGTGTAACAACCTTAAACTTCAATACTAGATGAAAAAACAGAATCTTACCGGCAAAACAGAATTAGGTGAATTTTGTGATCAGTTTGCCTATGACACCAAAATCCAGTATCCTTCTGTCACGACCCAAACCTGCCCCTATAGGTCTAGCATCGTAACCGGCCAGTAATCTTGGGATTACCGAAGGCCTCTGAGACATATTAACATAATATTAGGGGCTAGCAAAAGCAAATAACAAATATACAACATCCATTGAGCTGTGCAGACTTATATGAGACAGAAAAATTTGAAACTTTTTATATACATATGACTTATTCACATAATAACCGAAGGCCTCTGGTTATTTTTGTTTTTGTTGTATAGGTTGATCAGGTTGTTTTTTTGTTTTAGTTGGTTTTTCTGTATAGCTTTGGTAGGGCATGGGGTATTCCCCTCAGAATCTTGTAATTTTTTTTGTTTTATCTTATGACTTATTCACCCAAAAAAAAAAAAAAAAAAACAAGAAAACAAAACTTGAACTTTATGTACTTAGCCATAACCACTAGACATATCCGAAACCTCTACGGGAGGCACATAGATTGGCTGACAAAACAGAGGCCAGGCAGAAGCTCTAGACCTGGTCAAGTGGTTGATCACCTACATACATAAATAATATAGTGAGCTGGAGCCCAGTGAATAATGACAGAGTAAAGATTTTACTGAATGATATCCATACAAAAACAAAGTCTTGTACATAGAATAGATTCATATTTGTATTCTTATTCAATTCATATATAGAAATCAGAATTCATGTTTGATCATACATAGTTCATCTGTTAGCACTAACAGATCATTTACAAAGCATCTTAGTTTATACTTGTCAGTTTCATAGAAGAACCTCTGGCTGGGTAAGGATAACTTGTCAGTTCCATAAAGAAACCTCCGGACTGGGAACTTGTAAACTTGTCAGTTCCACCTAGGAACCTCCAGCCGGGTACAGATAGCTTGTTAGTTTCATAAGGAACCTCCGATACCGGGAACTTGTAACATACTTGAATCATAGCATAATGTCACTTGTAACATACTTGAATCATAGCGTAATGTCACTTGTATCATACTTGAATCATAGCCTAATGTCATTTGTAACATACTTAAATCATAGCATAATGTCACTTGTAACATGCTTGAATCATGGCATAATATCATCAATGTTTGTTATTGTTGGACAATCATTCATAGTATAAAGTATAGCAGTTCTTTCAACAGGTCTTATTTCGTATACAGAAAATACATAAAGTTGAGCATAGTTTTAGTAAGTTATTACTCACAGTGTTCAAATGCCTGGTTCGCCCTTGTAGTTGACCCTACACAATTCATCATACACATAGAAATTGAGTCACAATACAATTTATTTCATTCCTTAACTTGTTTAACATCCTTAGGCTTCTTTTATGTTCTTTAATTCATTTACAATGTTTAATGCATGCCTATGAGTGCTTTGGAAAGCAAGAGAACAGAAAACGAAGTATAGAACAACTTTTTAAGATTTTCGAAACAAGGCCCTCCGCTCGAGCGTAGCTTCGGCCGTTCAAGCGGACCCCTTTGGTCTGAAAAAGTACTGGATACTTGCATTTTATACTCGAGCAAGACTTTCGACGCTCGAGCGAGAAGCCTTGCGAAACAGGGTTCGCTCGAGCGTATACTTTGCCGCTCGAGCGACAATACAAATTTCTACAAAACTTCTGGGAGCTCGATTTCCTCGCTAAAGCGACACATTCCTCGCTCGAGCGGACATGTTAAGTTCTGGGTTTTTCCAGATTATGTTTGAGCTTCAAACTTGGTTCCAACCTAACTTTTAACATGAATATAAGGGCCAATTTTACAAGATTTGAATCTCAAATTTACATAAATCCATCTCATAAACTCGAATCATATCAAACTTACTTCATAACTTCAAGGCTCATGCAAATTAATTTCCATGTCATTTTGAAATATACATGCATGTGAAATATAGGCTTCATTTCCAACTTAAATAGTACAATTGATGATCAACTTCATGAAATTCAACATTATCATGCTTGCATGTGCCAAATAGCCTTCAATTCATTATGAAATGCATGTTTGTACTCAAATATTCAAACTCATGACAATCCTTTACATGCATGTACACACAAACTTCACATTCATCAAATTCAACTCAATTCATGTTCTTCATATCAAGCCTAATTCCAAACTCACAAATTCTAAAACTCGAATTGAGCTTTCAAAATAATTTCAAAACTTGGGTTCATACATGGCTTGTTAAGGCATACAAACTCTTAAATAATCAAGAAAATATTATCAACTTTAAATCATTTACGTCAAAACTTCCTTAATTTATAAATTAAGCTCATTGTTCATAAACCCATAAATTTCCAAAGCTTAATTATTTTTCATCAAAACATGAAATCAATTATTAGAAATCCATGATGCATGTACAATTAGAATATTAAAACTTGTAGAATTTGTCCATGCATGTAGAAATTAGACTCAATTCATGCATGATTTTCCAGAATCAAACCCAAAATAATTAATTTCTAGATTAATTTTCATAAATTTGAACATAGCTCCAATTTCTCATTTTCCTTTTAATTACATAAAATTGACTTCAAGCTCTTTCTATTTTCCTTTAAATCATGAAATTAGAGTCATGAAACTTTGCATGTATGAAATTAAGATCAAAACTAAATAATTTTAATTAGAATAGCTCTAATTTGGATTATTATTAATTTTCTTCATATTAGACCCAAATTCAAATCCATAAACCTTTTAAACATGAATTAAAATCTCAAAACCTTGAAATTCTACAATGCATGTTTAATTGAAGTATTAATCTTGTAGAGTTTGCCCATGCATGTAACAACGAGGCTTAATTTATCCAAGACTATATCAGCAAACCCAAAATAATTAATTTCCATAACCATGAACTTACCTTAATTTCTTCATCTTTGTTTTCTAATTTCTTCCAAATTATATGAAATTGAACCCAAACTCATCTTTAATTCAAGTGTAATACAAGGATTCTACAAAAATTAAGATTGAAATCCTTACCTTTAATCTTCAATTTGATAATTTCTTGATGATCTTGCATTTTCCTTTCTTGAATTTCCTTTCCCTTGACTTGAATTCTCTAACACAAATCTCTCTCTCTCTCTCTCTCTCTCCTGGTTCTCCTTTCTTTCCCTCGGCTCTGTTTTGCCCAGCACACTAATGACTTGATGATATATATATATATTTGTTGCCTTGGACTTTTTCCAAACACACCAACATCCCCTTTGTAATATAATTTTATTAAAAATAAATTAATATATCAATTACATTTTAGTTTAATTAGACATCATTTAATTTTGATTACTCTTAATTAGCCCAATTACAAATCTCACATAAATTAATTAGTCTAATTGACTTCCTTTAGAGCCTAACTAATTATATTTAAATTTATTAATCTGAATCAGATTTTTAATCGAACTCTCAAAAGGCTCCAAGTACTAAATTAAACTTATTGTCATCATCAATTTTGATTTCTCAAATCATTTAAGCCTTCAATTTCTGATCAGACTCCAAATTTCCGTCAATTAAATTACATATTCAAATTGGACACCCCATAAATAAATTTAATTCGTAATAATCACAATTCTAAATCTTCATAATTTAATTAACTTAATTAACTTCAATTATGACCTAATTAATCGAATCTCAATTTTACTAAACTGAATCGAATATTTAATTAAACTCCCAAATGGGTCCGTAACTAAAATTAAATTGATTCAACTTCTTAATTTCACTTCCTTAAGCCATTTGGACCCTTAATTTCTAATTTCAAAATAAATCTTTAATAGAATCATATATGAATCAATCTCCATAATTTTCGTAAATCCTAGATTAAATTAGAATAATTGGCAATTAAATTTCAAATCTTCTTAATTAATTAAGTGCTAATCATTATACGTGATGGGGTCGTTACACCTTTGAAGTCCCGAAAATTCTATCATAAAAAGCATTCCAAACAGAACCATAAATATTATAAAAAATCTCGAAATATACCATCTCAACATAAAATTTTTTTCCCCGTGAACGGCAACCCACTAAAACCACTAAAAAGCCTTTATCAAAAAAGAATGTTAAATGCTATAAGTGTGGAACAACTGAACATTATGCTAATCGATGTAAATCAAAATTAAAACAGAAAATTAATGAAATGTCTTTAGATCCTATTATAGCTCAACAGCTCTTACAAACTTTATCTGAAGAATAAACTGACACTAGTTCTGAGTCAGATGGACTCGCTGAGCTATATTCCCTTTCCACCTCTAGTGATGAGCTAGAAACACCAGACCCTGATTGCTCATCTTCAGCCAACTTGAACCAAATTTCTGAAATTAATTACTGGAAATCTATTGTTGAACTGAATGGTTTGGCCCTTGAAGGTCTTAGTATTCATGTTTTAACTGATGATCAGAAATCCATGTTAGATCTAGCTGAGCAAATTAAGGATCCAACAATGAAACTCAAATTTTTAGAAATTTGTTATCAACAACAGAAAGCTAGTACTGAACCTCCTTTGATTCTTATTCAATCTTATAGCATGAAAGATGTTTTGAATAGAATACAATCTTCACCTGTTATATTCTGGTATTTCTCACTTGAAAGTTTCTTTTGGAGTTTTCTTGCATATGTTCATACATGTGGTTAATTGTATCGTTATGTATAAGAATATTCTACTTCTTTGATTTTATCTATTTCTGTTTGACCCATGTCTGTTAGGTTTTTGCCCGTTTTCCTTTTTTTAAACTTGTTTCTCCCACCAAGGTGAGTCTGACGATATTTTTAAATTTCAAATCTGACCTCCTTACACCAGTAATTGCATTATTCTCTAACCTATGAAGCATGGGTACTTCAACAAACATGTCGAACCCGTATCAGGTACTTACCGACATATGGTATTTCATATGATACTTCTGCATACGTACCGGGTATACAAAACAAGTATCCAATTTTTTTTAAAAAAATTTTTAGTGTACCTAGATGTACCTAGTATATATGCAAATCATACCATACCTTAGTTAAAACAATATTTTCTTCTACTACAAAAAATTCCTTTCACTAGACTTCTTTTTTATTTTTAGTTTTATGCTTAGTATGATTTTCAATTTAAGCTATGGTTTGTAAGTTATTTAATATATTGACATTTAATTTTTATTTATACATTTACTTTTGACATTAAATATTAATTATAGGTTGGATCGTAACAAATTAAACCATTTAATCAATTTTTGCATTATTCTAAATTTAAAATAAATATTTTTTTACAAACGTACCAAGACGTACTTGTACCCTACTTTTTTTAGATTTTATCGTATCGATGTACCCGTATCGTACCAGTACCAGTACTCGTACCTGTACTTCATAGTCTCTAACAATGTTGTTAGTCAAAATATCAGTTTTTTTTTTCCTTTTTATTTTGGATTGTTAATTTTTTTTTTTTTTTTTTTTGGAGGGGGTTGGGGTGGGGGGCTTCTTTTCTCAATTTTGCACCAAGATTTACAATTGCTTAATTATTTTGCTTCTCATTGTTGCTTCAGAACAGAGACATTGCCATCTGTATGCCTGTTTTCACTATTGGTTTAAATCAATTTGGCCATCTCATTATAGGAGACCACACAATGAGTATGATCCTTTGCAGGATTATCCAGCGACAAGTAACCCTGGGAATTATTCTTATTTAATTATCTGCATTTGCTCCATGTTTTAGAAAGTAAATGGGTCTTCAAGTGGTGTACTAATCTTTGGTCTTGTTTTGGCGTTAAAACTTTCTATGATCTGCTCAGCTTCATGGCTACGTAATTGCCATTTTCGAGCGCTTGGTGGGCATTGGATATGTGCTAATTAATGGATAAGCTGTGGAGATGAATTCCAGAAGAGTACTTAATCATGGAGATGAAATAATCTTGAATTTGTCAGGGAATTATTCTTACGTATCCTACAATTGAACTCTTTTTTTGGTGTCTTATGTGCAAATTGTTGTTTTGGAGGAGGGAGGGAGTGATTTCTCTCTCTGTCAGTTTCTACTTAACTATTTAATTAAATAGATTTTCCAGCAACTTAGTATTGGGGCTGCTGCTACAGTTTCTCCTTCTGTTGGGATTGTAGACGCTCAAAGGAGGTCTCTGGATCCTTTGGCCGAGGTAGATGCTTCTATTATCACATTCTGTAAAGGATCACTTGTAGTGAAATCCAACAAAAGAAACAAAAATACCTCTTTGTTAACTTACGTGTCATGTCATAGTCAGGGACTCAGGAATCAGTTCAAACCATCCTTGAGTAGGTTGTGGATGATGAAACAATCAGGCTAGCCAGCAGGCATCTATGATCGGAATCTCTCCCAAAAATACAGGCCTAGAAGATATTACTTTAGGGATGATGACAGAGAACTACAGATCTCATTTGACAATTTTCCATATTATTTATGGTAGAAGCCTTACACACGACTGTAATCTTTCTTGTGTAGTCGTTTTATGTACCTATTCTATGTTCTAACATCCACTGCAGTTTTCTTATCATAATTCAGCTTTTGAGTATGTTAGCATATTCCACAGTACTTTTGAACTTAATAACTAGTTCTTATATAAGATGTTGACTCGTTCCCTTCTTCTGCCACATAGGTAATGTAATGATCTAGATTGAAGCACACACTTACACTGATCAATTGAACTTATCATTGTTTGCGTAATGTATGACCCCTGACTAATATCTTTCCATTTTCAAGCGTATCTCCTACTTGTTCCGTATGTCCTACCTGCATAATCTAGATTGTTTTCCAATTTGTGAGACATTTATCAGCACATATACATTCATTGGACTCTTTTCGTATGTTCAATGTGTACATGTAATAGAATCGTATAAATACATGTTTATCTTTTCAAAATTATTGGGCTTCCCAAGAAGTCTGCATGATCTTTTATTAAATTCAGTGTGAAGTGATGAAAAGAAAAATGTTTCTCATCCAAACCAATGTCTACAAGCAAACTGATCAATTGAACTTTTTATCAATTTTAGTGTAAATGTGTGCTTCCATCTAGATCCTTATATTACCTATGCTGTAGAAGAAGGGAATGAGTCAACATCTTATACAAGAACTAGTTATCAAGTTCAAAAGTACTGTGGAATATGCTAACATACTCAAAAGCTGAATTATGATAAGAAATCTGCAGTGGATGTTAGAACATAGAATAGGTACATAAAACGACTACACAACAAAGATTACAGTTGTGTGTAAGGCTTCTACCATAAATAATATGAAAAATTGTTAAATGAGATCTGTAGTTCTTTGCCATCAATAATCCCTGAAGTAATATCTTCTGTTAGGGCTGTATTTTTGGGAGAGATTTCGGTCAAAGATGCCTACTGGCTAGCCTGATTGTTTTCGTCATCCACAACCTACTCAAGGATGGTTTGAACTGATTCCTGAGTCTCTGACTATGACATGACATGTAAGTTAACAAAGAGGTATTTTTGTTCCCTTTGTTGGGTTTCACTACAAGTGATCCTTTACAGAATGTGATAATAGAAGCACCTACCTCGGCCAAAGGATCCAGAGATCTCCTTTGAGCCTCTACAATCCCAACAGAAGGAGAAACTGTAGCAGCAGCCCCAATACTAAGTTGCTGGAAAATCTATTTAATTAAATAGTTAAGTAGAAACTGACAGAGAGAGAAACCACCCCCCGTCCAAAACAACAATTTGCATATAAGACACCAAAAAAAAGTTCAATTGTAGGATACGTAAGAATGATTCCCTGACAAATTCAAGATTATTTCATCCCCATGATTAAGTACTCTTCTGAATTCATCTCCACAGCTTGTCCATTAATTAGCACATATCCAATGCCCACCAAGCGCTTGAAAATGGCAATTATGTAGCCATGAAGCTGAGCAGATCATAGAAATTTTTAAAGCCAAAACAAGACCAAAGATTTGTACACCACTTGAAGACCCATCTACTTTCTAAAACATAGAGCAAATGCAGAAAATTGAATAAGAATAATACCCAGGGTTACCTGTCGCTGGACAATCCTGCAAAGGATCATACTCATTGCGTGGTCTCCTATAATGAGATGGCCGAATTGATTTAAACCAATATTGAAAACAGGCGTACATATGGCAACGTCTCTGTTTTGAAGCAACAATGAGAAGCAAAATAATTAAGCAATTATAAATCTT
The DNA here is from genome assembly GCA_030407325.1 of Camellia japonica. Taxonomy (NCBI): domain Eukaryota; kingdom Viridiplantae; phylum Streptophyta; class Magnoliopsida; order Ericales; family Theaceae; genus Camellia; species Camellia japonica. Next base: position 111,091,914 of record JAPPVO010000029.1, on the reverse strand, counting down.
GTTGCAGAATTGAGAAAAGAAACCCCTCCCCCCCACCCTCCAAAAAAAAAAAAATTTAACAATCCAAAATAAGAAGAAAAAAAAACTGATATTCTGACTAACAATATTGTTAGAGACTATGAAGCACGGGTACGGGTATGAGTACTGGTACTGGTACGATACGGGTATGTCAATACGATAAAATCTAAAAAAAGTAGGGTACAAGTACGTCTTGGTATGTTTGTAAAAAAATATTTATTTTAAATTTAGAATAATGCAAAAATTGATTAAATGGTTTAATTTGTTAAGATCCAACCTACAATTAATATTTCAACCTACAATTAATATTTAATATCAAAAGTAAATGTATAAATCAAAATTAAATGTCAATATATTAAATAACTAACAAACCATAACTTAAATTGAAAATCATACTAAGCATAAAACTAAAAATAAAAAAGAAGTCTAGTGAAAGGAATTTTGTCTTTGTAGTAGAAGAAAATATTATTTTAACTGAGGTATGGTATGACTTGGATATATACTAGGTACATCTGTGTACACCAAAAATTAAAAAGAAAAAATTTGGATATGTGTTTTGTGTACTCGGTACATATGCAGAAGTACCATATACCGGTAAGTACCCGGTACAGATACGGCATATTTTTTTAAGTACCCATGCTTCATAGGTTAGAGAATAATGCAATTACTGGTGTAAGGAGGTCAGATTTGAAATTTGAAAATACAGCTAGACTCACCTTGGTAGGAGAAATAAGTTTAAAAAAGGAAAACGGGCAAAATCCTAACAAACATGGGTCAAACAGAAATAGCCAAAATCAAAGAAGTAGAATATTCTTATACATAATGATACAATTAACCACATGTATGAACATATGCAAGAAAACTCCAGAAGAAACTATCAAGTGAGAAATACCGAAGGATGCTTCGACAAAGCCTGGACCAAGGTGTTGATGTGCCAAATTTTGGATTCTGCTGCTGATGCATACTTGGCATAGAGAGAAGAGTCGCTGATTGAGCAACTGTAATTGGAAAAAACACTTCAAATATTGTATGAATAAATCAAATCATTGAAAAAATCAAAAGACAATTTATGAAATACAAATGGAAACATGCTTAAAAAAATTACCCTGCGCTGCCAGTGCGGGCACAAGAGGAGTTGGAATGGACACATTTTTGTCATTGGTAACCAAAGGTTGTGATGTCCCTCGTGTCATTGGAATACCTAGTTCTAAAAACTTAGACAAATCAAAAATTAAAATATATATATATATATATAAAATGAAGAGGTTAACAATACTTTTATAAAAACAAACTTTCATAGCTTCAAGAACAAATGTAAATCAAAATTTTATCACACAACTTGTGAATTCAAGATGGATATATGGAATATTGTTCCTAAACAAACAAGTCTACGGACGTATAACCAAAACCAATTCATTATCTACCGTTTCATCGAATTTGGAACCAAATCAATCCATAAAACTCTTGAAACCAATCCGAACCGAACCAATAAAGCACAGTTTGGTTCTGTTTAGAAATGTGGATTTTAAAAATATTATCATTATTCACAATATGATCACAAAATATTATTCACAACCTAAGAATTATTTACATAATTGTTTAAAACTAGTTCCATCACTATTAAAAAATATAGTTATAATAGTAGAGCGTTATAATATATATATTTGATACTAATAAAATATTTTAATAATTACATTCGATAACAAATTATGTATATAATATAAACAGTCCGGTTCGGTTTTAACTAGATTCATAACTATAAAACCACGGTTATGAAGTACGGCTCACCTATTTAAAAAATTAAAATTGAACCATGCATTGAAAAAACTAAACCAAATCGTGAGATTTAATCTGAACCGGATTAATTTATAATTTTTTCAATTTTTATGCTTAACCTAACATAACCAAACACATAAAGCAATCATGACCATATGTATCAGATGGTGGGACCATAATAAAATATACACTCTCACTTAGATTGCTAAAATATGTGGTTGATTATATGATAATTTCTAAACAAATCTAAAAGTCAAATATTTAATTGCATCTCTGGTTTTCTCTCTTGAAACTACTAATTGTCTACAAACATTAAAAACTCTGCAAATTACGAAAAAACACAAACCGATTTGGTTGCTAAGAAATGAAAAGAGAAAAGAAAAGAAAAGGTAATCCAAAAAAACTGGCAGAAAATTTGAACCTACCGCATTGGATTGTGATGCCCAGTTAAAATTCACCATCTTCAATTGTTGTTATCATTTCAATAGGGAGTCTAGTATTATTTGTTGTCGTTTTAGTTGTTCTTGATTTTTTAGCTTTTCTTGTTCTATTATTTCTTTCATAGACGCTGCAAAACCTAAAGCACAACATCAATTTAATGACTGAACACAAAATGGTTTTTTTTTTTTTTTTTTTTTTTTAAAAAAAAAAGCATTGATTGAAAGAAATCAATTTACTCATTGGCGTCGAAGTTAAAGAAATAGGCTGTGAAGAGCCAGTGTTTGTGAAATTACCGCTGAGAATCTGATTTTCACACACACAAAAAAAAAAAACAAAACAAAACAAAATCAGAGTGATGTGACAAATTCAACTATGTAAATTGATCAAAAACAAATTCAATGTGAAGCAACAACAACCCTTGGCTTTTTTGGAGACGAAGGTCCATTCGGAAGGCTGTTATTGTTTGGGTCAGAAGCCATCGCTGGGTTGAGATCTAGAGAGAGAGTGCAACAGAGACTTCAGTGCGTGCTCCTGTTTTGAAATATTTTGGCTCTATTTGGATGTGTTTTGAAATTACATTTCTACCCTATTGCTCCCGCTTCAAGTTTGGATACCACTTTCAAAATAGAATTCCACCATATAATTCAAACTACAATTTGAAAAACCGTTTGGCAGCTTTGTGATTCATTTCTCCACTTTCAACGTCTTCAGTCTTCTTCCTTTTCCTTTCTAAAAAGCTTCCATGTCCATCGTCTCTGAAAAGGTTCACGTGAACAGATTTACTCATCTTTATTTCTCTGTATCAAAGATCAGGACTGAAGATTCGTCACGGGTTGTATTCATAGAGAACTCAGACCATTTTATAAATCATGAATCCTGTGAACCCGCTCCCTACTCATACCATCTCCCACAAATCAGGTGACTTACAATTTGTGCGTTGTGGAAGATTGCTTCTATGGGCAACCAAACAACGAGGAGTGTGAGGTCAAATAACTCACAAATTTATTTCACATATTTTCTTATAGGTCACTGATTTGAAAAATCATCCCTAATTTTATTCCCAATTGTTTTTTGTCTCAGGTCAAATTTATCAAACTTATTGTCGAATCAGACGATTACCAAAGTGTCGCACATTCAGTCACTGTACACACTCCATCACCGGTGATAACTATTCAACTCTCACTAATCTGGTAAATATATCCTTCAATCATCTGTTATGTGGAAATGATTTCTGAGAAGTCCAAATGAGTTCTGAAATGATTTCTGAGAAGTCCAAACGAGTATAGAGATAGTTTGAGATAGTTTCTGATCTGTCTGAACTCTTTGCACCTTTTGTCACCGTTATAGCTGAGCCGGTCGTCCTTTGGGTTATCCGGCCGGTCATCCGCCAGGTCATCCGGCTGGTTGACCTCCCTCTACCCTTCTTCTACTTATTTCTTCTTCTCTTTTTCTGTTTATTTCTTCTTGTGGCCTTCTTCTTCTACTTATTTGTGGTTATTTTTTTAGTATTTAAATATAGACAATGTTACATGATTTTTATTCTGTCTCTGTTTTGGCCTTCAAATCATCTGCCTTTCCTACAGTAGAAATAAACATTGATGTTATGTGCATTTATTTTCTCTCTGTTACCCTTCAAATCATTTGCTTCTCGTAACATTATTTAACAAGTTGAAATAAACATTAATGTTATGTGGTTTTATTTTTTTTATCTGTGTTGCCTTTCAAACCATCTGCTTTTCCCAATGTTATTTACCAAGTTGAAATAAATATTACTCTTGGTTCCTACATAAATAATTGTAATTGATTTTTGCTCTGTTATTTTTTTATATCCACTCCAGAGTAGTTTGCTATGTTATTCTTTTATATCCACCTCAGAGTAGTTTAAATATAAATTGTATGTTTATAGATGGATGGAAACAATTCCGATGATAATCAAGATACAAAAATGTGGACTCCCAGAATTGAAATGAAATTAATAAACATGTTGAGAGAAGAGATTAAAAAAAATCAAACAACGGGTCATACTACTGTGTGGACAATTAGGCATTGGAATCATTTCGCAAATCAGTTGCACAATTTGTATGGATTTCGGTGTACAGCAAAGTAGGTGCGACAAAAATATCAGCGATTGAAAGCTGATTACCAGACGTTTAAGCAACTCCAGGCACAGACTGGTCTGGGATGGGATCCCATTGTAGGCACTGTTGTTGCACCCGATGAATTTTGGGATAAGGTTTTTCATTAACCTGTACCATTTTCAATTTTTTTTTTTTTAACATTTTATCGCACATACAATATGCTTAATTCTATATTTTCAATTGTTGTAGGCTACCAGAAATGTAAAGAAGTTTAGGACAAAAGGATTTGAGTATTTCCAAGAAATGGCGAAAATTATTGAAAATTGTTGTGCTACAGGGGCCTGTCTCGTGCATCCACACAAGGAGCCCTTGACTCAGATGAAGAAGATGAAATGCTAAATAAATTTTGGAATCCTGAAGTTGGTGGGAGTAATGCTGCTGAAGCCATTCCTGTTGACTTATTCGGCGATGAGTACATAGATCCAACGAAGGGCAAAAGTCACAAGAGGAGCCCTACAAGCAGCCAGACTGACAGTGGTCGTTCCAAAAAGTCACGGTCAAGTGGGTTCGATGATGTGTGCGCAACTTTCACATCCTACGTACAGGCAAAAACGGAACATTCACGTGCATGAGAAAATGAGACAGAAGCTGTAAGTGCAGGTGGTGATGAGTATTCCCTTGATACATGTCAAGATGCATTACTAGAGCTTGGAGACATACCACCGGTGCAGTACGTTAGGGCACTGACACTGTTTAAAGACAAGGAATGATGAAGGTTTTTTATGCGTACTCCTACCCATACGCGCCTAGCTATGATCCTCGTTTTGCAGTGAAGTGAGAAGTTGTGTTTTGATTGTGTTAGTGAATTTCCTTGTCGTTCTGCAAGATGATTTCATGATTCCTGATTTGTTTTTTATCATTTTTTTTCATTCCATGAGATGCTCTTTCTTTTTCATATTCGTATGTTTAATTTTATTGAACTTTTAAGTAGTTTCTGTTTTATTAAAAATATGTTGTGTTATTACAGGATGACTACATATTAAACAAATTTTCTTCTCGTATACATTTTAGTGGATGCTGGTAAATGACTAAGGCCGACTATTTATGTAGCCACTTTTTAATTCAGTTTCACCAATAATGGTAAGTGTTATGATATTGTCAAACATTGTTTTATAATTATGCTTTTACTGTGATGTGGATGAAACAATGCAATAGAGAACTCATCAGAGGAGGATGAGGTTATTGAAGATTTTATGGATTTTTTGATGACTGCTTTCATGCATGACCATATCAACGCGTCAAGTAGTCGCCAACCGCAGCAAACTTGTCCATTCAAAAGTGATGATTACATCTTCAGCTTATTAAATGGCCATCCAGAAACAATGATGGACATTATGCGAATGGATGCATAAACATTCATTTTATTGAAAGACACCTTACTCCAAAATGGCTTTATCGATACTGAACATATGCATATCAGTGTGGAGGAATCGCTTAGAATTTTTTTATATACTTTTTCACAAAATGATCGCCATCAACTACTGGCAGATAGATTTCAACACTCCACGGAAACAATTTGTTGGCATATAAAAATTGTTATGCGGGCATTGTGCAAGCTTGCATCAACGGTTATCAAACCATGTAACCAAGATGAGATACCGGCACAAAAATTTTAAATGACAGGATGTTTTTTCCCTGGTTCAAGGTATGAATTTAATGATTGTCCTGTAAGTTCTACATAACAATAAGGAACGATATTTTTTTTCTCCTGTTATAAAAGTAATATCCAAGTTTGTTTCGCTTTTAATGTCAAATAAATATTTTTCAATTAGGATTGTGTCGGTGCTATCGATGGCACATTGGTGGATGCATGGCTCCCTGCTTCAAAACAAAATACATTCCGCGGGCGCAAATCTACGGTATCGCAAAATGTACTCGCAGCTTGCGACTTCGACATGTTGTTCACATTTATTAATTTTGGATGGGAAGGTAGCGCACATGACAACGCTATTTTAGTTAACTCTATTACAAAAGTTGGTTTATAGTTCCCACACCCACCCAATGGTGAGTGTCACGAAATAACATACGGTACACTTTTTGAAATTATTTTTTTTGTACATCTGTTTGACAGAACAGTGCATTCATTATTTACATGTAGGCAAGTATTATTTAGTGGATGCTGGTTTCACGAACATGCTTGGATTTCTTGCCTCATTTCGTTCCCAACGTTATCACTTGCAAGAGTTTCATGGCCGTCATTATTTAGGACCCAAGGAATTGTTTAACCATCGACATTCATCGTTACACAATGTCATAGAAAGAACATTTGGTATTCTGAAGAAGCGATTCCCAATATTGCGGTCTATGCCAAATTACAAGTCTACAAGACAAAGCCCTCTCGTGATTGCATGTTGTGTAGTGCACAATTGGATCTGTTTGCATGCAGAAATGGACCCATTCTTCATGGAAGCGGATAATGAAATGGCGGCAGAAGCGGAAGCAGATGAGCTTGTTGGAGACCAAGTTGACTATGTTAACATGTCACAACATGGGTTGACGTACCAATCAAACTTTAGGGATGCAATTGCTACTGCTATGTGGCAAAATCGTGTTGGTGATGGCTAAATTTGTGATGTGAACAAGGCAAGTGAATATCGTAGTGACTAATGGTTTTAAATGTATAATTATTTTACTAGTTTTAATCATTATGACACCTTTATTACATAACTTCGCCCACTAAATGTATAATTATGAATTTAATGACTTCTTTCCTCTTTTTGTAGGATAACTAACAATGAGGACAACGATTGGGCTGAATGGCAATTAAAGGAAATGGAACACAAAGATCATCACATGGTCAATCAACAAAATGTTATTACGTTAATGAAGACACTTAAATATGTTGTTGATGCAATGTATAATATGCAGGGTCAAACACTTTATTGAATTTGATGGTTGAATGATACATGCAAAAATTCTAGTTTATGATATTCATTCAGTTTATGATATTCATTAACTTTTTATTAAAAAAAAATTGTTGGCCATTGATAGATTCGTTATTAATTTTAATTTTTTTATTAATTTGTATACGACATTTTTTTATTACTTTATTTTTTTCATTTATTGAAATTTTGGCTTTTTTATTAATTTAAATGTCTTTTTATTAATTGTTTTTTTTTTTTCCATGTTATTAACATAATGGTTTTGTTAGTAATTGTCATACCAAAAAAGTTTTTATTAATTTTTTTTCCTTTTTATTAAATAAAATATATAATTACTACTTTTTAACTTTTTTTTATTTCATTTTAGCCAAATTCTTTTTCTTAATTTGTTTTTTTCATTTCATTAAATTCGGGATGAAGCTCACACAGAGACACAATTAAACCCTCTCTATTGTGTACAGCAAAGATCCCTATACATTAACATAAAAGAAGTGATAGACATAAGCGATATTTTATGAAAAAATATTTGATGGTTCTGTGTGACATTGATACATAATATTCTTGACAAAATTTCAAAGGAGTGTGGCAACTTGATAAGATCTTTAGCCATAAGCTTTGAGATTTTAGGTTTTATTTTTTTCAGGATTAGTTTTTTAGGCAACAACACATATGATTGGTAAGACGAACTTTCGAGCTTAGGTGAATCATATTTAGTATCAGGAGTGTGAGTTTAAATCTTCGTTTGTATACAAATTCGCAACTTACTGTTAAGTGATTAAGTAGTTTTGCTATGTAGCACCTCATAAGGGTGATCTTTGGAGTCTCCGCTCCTTAGAGTCTAACTCCAAAGTGCACATCTATATGGTTAGGCCTGTGATATTCTTGACAAAGAGTAATTGCAAAGTATACTAGTGTAGACACCCCATTTTTGACCGACCTTAAGACTCAGACGTCACCGATTGAGCGCTCGGTAATGTTGCATGTTGTGCTCGTTCAGAAGTCTTGGAGTCGCGGCCGTGCGCCCCGCCTCCGGACTTCCGAACCTTCTTCTGTGCCTTGTCTCGGTTTGCGAACCAGACTCAGTTTTCTCTGTTTTCTTTCCCGCGGGAAGGGAGTGGTCCTGTAGACTATCTCCCGGTGGCCGTGAGCTACTTTTCGTGGCCGTAGGCCATTTTGCCCATTTCGGAGCCCGGTTCCCGGTTTTCGGAGCCGTTAGGCCGTGTGCCTCGGCTCGGGACCGCCCAACCATCTCCGATTTCTCCGGTTCTTGGCTAGTACCTCTGTTTTATCATTTTGAGGAACACTGGGGCCCCCGATGCCCACTTCGTGGCCGTATGCCACTTTCGGTGCTTATAGCCGGTTTTCGGGCCCCGAATCTCGCGGTTTGGCCCCCGAGCTTTCATTTCGCATCGGATTTCTCCGGTTTTTGGCAGGTACCTCTGTTTTGTCATACCGAGAAACCCTGGGGTCTCTGATACCCACTTCGCTGCTGAACACCACTTTCGGTGCCTACAGCCCATTTTCGGGACCCCGAACTGCGCGGTTTGGGCCCCGAGCGTTCATTTCTCATTTGTTTTTGTTCAATTTTGGCAGGTACCTCTGTTTCAGCATTAGGAAGATCACTGGAGGGTAGGAGGCCAGCAATTATCCCAGATAACCAGTTTCGCTCCTCCGGCGCCCGTTTTGCTCACTTCCGGGCTAATGTTGAGCACCCTAGGCCCATCTTCTTCCAACCAAAGCTACATATCTGTGATCAGGGGACATGGGAGGACCCTAAAAACTACTGGTCAGCCAGAAATTCCAGATTTCATTTTTGAGCCCCTCCTTCAAGCTCTATGTTGTGGCTCCTGCTTCAGTGTTGCCAATTTCCGACCTTGGAACCTTGTTCTACACATCTGGGAGGACCCTAAAAGTTGGTGGTCGGCCAGCAATTGTTACATTCATTTTTGAGCCTCTCCTTCAAGCTCTATGTTGTGACTCCTGCTTCAGAGTTGCCAGATTCCGACCTTGGGGCCTTGTTCTACACACATGGGAGGACACTACTGCATGGTGGTCGGCCAGAAATTTGTGACTTCATTTTTTGGGGTGGCCGGCCGGCCAGGAGGAGTGGCTGGCCGACCAGGTGGGGTGGCCGGCCGGCCACCTTGCAGAAAACCACCTGGCCGGCCAGCTTCTTACTTTCCAGCTCATTCCAGCTGTCCGGATATTTTTGCCAAAATATCTCCCCATCCGGGGGATATTTTGGGAGGGAAAGCTTGGATGCATTTCCCTCCCCTTTTACATCCCTTTTGGCCTATTTAAAGGGCTGCCCTCCTCCTTTGCTAGGGTTACAAAAATTTGCTTCAAGAGCTCCTCTCCCAAAACCTTGATTTCCATAGCCAAAACTCCAAAAAACTTTCAAGTTTCTAGTCCATTCCTTCATTAACCCTAAGCATCACTATCACCACCTCTATCCCAGCAGCAAGGGAGTGATTTCCAGTGGCCAAGGATCAACAAATTCAAGCCAAGAGGTAGCAACACTTGAATCTTCAAGGGTAAGTCTCTAAATCCATTTTTGTAGCATAATTTTCCATCAACTTTTTACCCTATTTCCTTTTGTTTTCTGGGCTTTGACCCCTACTGGTTTTGTGCTTATTTTGAGCCCCTCTACAACATTGTAGAAGGGCTCAACCTCATTTGGTGTCTCCTTGATATACTTCCTTCAACATCACTCTTTAGGCCATTAATTTGCATGCTTTATTTGCCTTATGAGTGATCTGATTTCGAGACTGATGTAAACTGTTAGTGGGCTTATATTGAGCCCCTCTTCAACGTTGAAGAAGGGCTCAACCATGTTTGGCTTCTTTATCATGCACTTCCTTTGAAATGCTTCCATTTTACCGTAAACTTGCATGCTACTTTTAGCCTATATGAATTTATTTTTGGAGCATGCCATCAACTGAGATTGAGTCTATTTTAGGTCCCTCTACAACATTGTAGAAGGGATCAAATTGGTTTGAGGCCTCCATGTTGTACCTCTCTTTATACCTCCCTTTGGCCCCATCTTGAATGCATTTTTAAGCTCACCATGCTTCTGATTTGAGCTTTCATCAGGCCTAGACAGAGCCTTATTTTTGCCTATTATTCATGTTTTGTTAAGGGCCTTAGGCCATTTGATGACTGGTTTTGGTACTTGTTTTGTAATCCTTCAATTTACCGTAAAATTGCTTGTTTGTTTAGGCATTCTTAGCCACTGATTTGAGTCTTCATCAGGCTTAGAAAGTGCCTTAGAATTGTCTATTCTTCATCTTTTGTTAAGAGTTTAAAGTTGTTTGATCATTGCTTATGGTACCTCGTGTTGTAGCCCCTTATTGGCTCATTTTTGCATGCCATTTTAAGCATATCTACACACTGAATTAGAGGATCTCATCTACTTTAAATATGCATGTTTTTTTCCCCTCTTCAATTTTGTAGAACTGATTTTTCTGGTTTGAGCATTGTATATACTACTTGCTTTGTAATTCCTCTCTTTTTCCCCGTTTTTGCATGCTAAATTTGCCACGCCTGTGGTTCTTGTTTAGCCTCGCTTTGTACTGAAAAAATGCCATATTTGGGGCTGCCTTGCTACTGTTTTTGCTTTCATGTATCAATTTTGCATGTTTAGCATAGCCGTAGGCCATTTCGGGTACTTAGAACCACATTTCGGGTTGATTTCATGCATCAGTTGTCATTTCGGGACTGTTTTCCCTTTCATTTAGGTGCTGAAATTTGGTTTGTATACTTGCATATCATTTCCCGTGCTATTTCATGCCTTCGGGCCATGCCTCGGTTTGCGTGCCCGCGGGCACGCGCTTCGAGGCACCTCTGTCTTATCCGACGGCCTCCTATGTGAGTCAGCTGAGGCTCTCCCATGTTGGTGTAAGCCCATCGTAGCATTCGGTTTTATCCGATTTCTCATTTCATCATCGCCTCGGTGTGCGTGCCTGTGGGCACACATTTCGAGGCACTTCGGTTTTATCCGATTCTCATTTCATCATCGCCTCGGTGTGCGTGCCTGTGGGCACACATTTCGAGACACTTCGATTTTATCCGATTTCTCATTTCATCATCGCCTCGGTGTGCGTGCCTGTGGGCACACATTTCGAGGCACTTCGGTTTTATCCGATTCTCATTTCATCATCGCCTCGGTGTGCGTGCCTGCGGGCACACATTTCGAGGCACTTCGGTTTTATCCGATTTCTCATTTCATCATCGCCTCGGTATGCGTGCCTGTGGGCACACATTTCGAGGTACTTCGGTTTTATCCGATTCTCATTTCATCATCGCCTCGGTGTGCGTGCCTGTGGGCACACATTTCGAGGCACTTCGATTTTATCCGATTTCTCATTTCATCATCGCCTCGGTGTGCGTGCCTGTGGACACACATTTCGAGGCACTTCGGTTTTATCCGATTCTCATTTCATCATCGCTCGGTGTGCGTGCCTGCGGGCACACATTTCGAGGCACTTCGATTTTATCCGATTTCTCATTTCATCATCGCCTCGGTGTGCGTGCCTGTGGGCACACATTTCGAGGCACTTCGGTTTTATCCGATTCTCATTTCATCATCGCCTCGGTGTGCGTGCCTGTGGACACACATTTCGAGGCACTTCGGTTTTATCCGATTCTCATTTCATCATCGCCTCGGTGTGCGTGCCTGTGGGCACACATTTTGAGGCACTTCGATTTTATCCGATTTCTCATTTCATCATCGCTTCGGTGTGCGTGCCCGTGGGCACACATTTCGAGGCACTTCGGTTTTATCCGATTCTCATTTCATCATCGCCTCGGTGTGCGTGCCTGTGGGCACACATTTCGAGGCACTTCGATTTTATCCAATTTCTCATTTCATCATCGCCTCGGTGTGCGTGCCTGTGGGCACACATTTCGAGGCACTTCAGTTTTATCCGATTCTCATTTCATCATCGCCTCGGTATGCGCGCCTGTGGGCACACATTTCGAGGCACTTCGGTTTTATCTGATTTGCATTGCACATCATCGCCTCGGTTTGCGTGCCCACGTGCACGCTTTTCGAGGCGTCTCATTTTCATCTCATTTTTCATCAGCATTGTGCATACTAGGCTGTATCTTAGTCGCATTTCATGCATATCATGCATATCGCATTGTGTTCGGGATAGGAGTTAGCCCGGGCACGGGAAACGAGGCACGTTTCGTACTCCGAGTGACGGAACGGGTCTCAATTCCCCAGTCACCAACACTCCGGATAACCCATGATGGAGTTAGGTTTTCATTGTAGCATTCATGCATTCATCCTATAGTGAGTTGTGCAATCCGATTCCTCGGCCATCATGCATCGGTATGCGGGATTGGTGGCACGAGGATCGAGGCATGCATATATTTGTGAAATACATTGCTATGCCCTTTCCCTGCTCTCTGTTGCAGCAAAATAAGGAATCAGCAACTTTTCGGAGTATGGCGCGCATTTCGAGAAATATCGCAAACAGAGGCTAAATTGGGCATCCCAATGGATTTCCGCGAGAATGAAGCCCAACATGCATCATTCATCAGAAGCGAGGCAGCCCTTGGCTTGCATGCCAGTTTACAGTTTTTCTTACTTAATTTGTTAATTATTTAGAAATCTGTATTATTTCGGACTGTATTATTTCGGACTGTATTATTATTTATTCGGACCCTCTACGCAAGGGCATAATTGTAATAAGTGTGGGTGAGTGTGATGTATGTCTTCCAACCCCACTTCTTTCTCCCTTTTATTTATCCGCTTATGTTGGTTAGATATAGGGCATATTTCAATTAGCATACAGCATGACAGCATGTTTGCATTCATTCATCTGTTTTGCACGCACCGGGCTCGGCGCATCATACAAACTGCATTTGTATTTCAATTCCAAATTGAATACATGTTAGTTGTAGCATTTCATATGCCATCTTAGAATAGCCGAGCCTGCTATAGTTGCATATTTGCATGTGTTGCATTAGGCAATTCAGTATACTTAGGATCCATGCATGATTTCTAATCGGTTCCTGTTTTGGCTTGGAGTACTTGGTGAGTTTTATGCTTTAGCATCCTTGCATGCGTGTGAGTGTTGCCATGATAGCATGCTTACCATGAGGCTATGTGCTTATGTGATATATCTGCCTTGAATGCCTGTGGGTGGAGGTTGAGTTATCTGAATTGGAACAATTCATCAATCATGTTTTCTAAGCCCACCCGAGGGTGGCAAATCCGCATTTTAAGCCTACCTGCGGGTAGCAAACCATTTTCAAACAAACAAACATGAAATGTTTTGTTCCAATTCAGGCGATTCAGTCTATACTTGTTTGCCGCGAGCATCACATAGTAACATAGGCTAATAACCGGAATAAGAACTCACAAAGTTTTCAAAATCAGATATCATGGTTAGTAGAGGCCGGTCTTTGACCGGGCGAGCGGGGGTGCTCACGAAGTGACCTTCCCCAATCGTACCCAAGTTCCCGAGCCAACTTTGGTGATGACAGACACGTGGCCTTTGGCACCGAGTCAGGGTTTCCTAAATTTCCCATTAAAAAATATTTAGGTGGCGACTCTGTTATCTGGCAAAGCAGTCCATGTTTGGCACTTCTTTCAACAAAATCTGTTTTCAAAACGATTTGCCGGATTTGGACTCTTTGGTTCAAGATTAAGAACCGTGACATTTGAGTCCTTGAACTGTAGTGACCCCAATATGAACAGAACGGGACCTAACCCTCCCGGGGCGTTCGGGGACGTCTACAACTAGTAGATCATCTATATTGTTGTAGACGTCCCCGAACGCCCCGGGAGGATGAGTCCCGTTCTGTTCATATTGGGTTTACTACAGTTCGGACTCAAATTGTCACGGTTCTTAATCTTGAACCAAAGAGTCCAAATCCGGCAAATCGTTTTGAGAAACAGATTTTTGAAAAGAAGTGCCAAACATGGACTGCTTTGCCAGATACAGAGTCGCCACCTAAATATTTTTTAATGGGGAAATTTAGGAAACCCTGACTCGGTGCCAAAGGCCACGTGTCCGTCATCACTAAAGTTGCCTCGGCTCGGGAGCTTGGGTACGATTGGGGAAGGTCAGCTATGAGCACCCCCTCTCGCCCGGTCCGAAGACCGGCCTCTACTAACCATGATATCCAATTTTGAAAACGTTATGTGTTCTTATTCCGGTTATTAGCCTAGAATTACTATGTGATGCGCACAACACAAAAGTATACACTAGATTGCCTAATTTGGAAATAAACATTGCATATCCGTTCGTTTTGAAAAATGTATTGGATTTTGCTACTCGCAAGTAGGCTAAAACACGGATTTCAATGAGTTGTTCCAACTCAAACAATCCAACCTTCACCCACAGGCAATCAAGCAGTTTATCTCACATAAGCACCTAGCCACATAGTAAACATGCTGTCATGATAGCATTCACACACATGCGATATGCTAAAGCATGAAAATACTTACATCGTACTCCGTGCCAAAACAATAAACTAGTTAGCAAACATGCATGACCCTAGTCCATGTTAAGTTGACTAATGCAACACATACAGGATGCAATTATGATAGGATAGGCTCGGCTAACCTAAACATGACATGTGAAATGCAATCCATTGATGCACGTATTCAATTTTGGAATTGAAATACAAATGTAGTTAGCATGATGCGCCGAGCCCGGTGCATGCAAGACAAATGTATGGATGCACGCATGCATAGCATAAGGTATGCTAATTTAAACATGCCCTAATCTACCATTATAAGCGGGTAAATAAAAGGGAAGAAAGAAGTGGGGATTGTAAGACATGCACACACACGCACCCACACTTATTACAGATTCGCCCTCGCCCGGAGGGACCAAAAGAATAATACAAACTAATTAACTACGAGCTAATTAATTATTACAAATTGCCTAATTAATTAACAAACTAACTAAGCTAGGAAAAACAGTAAACCGCCTCGGGAAGAGTGCCCAATGCAATGCATGCTCGGGTCCTGCTCGGAAGCGCACTGCCATACATAGACTGCCTCTGTTTTCCCTGCTCTGCCCCTCTGAAGACTGCCAAAGTCTCTGAATTGCTTCCCTGGACATTGGGAGACACCACCGGCTGAGTAGAATTGCCACCGGCAGTGGGATGTAGTCATCGGCTGTTGATGAGTCCATCGGCCACCAATTGATTGCCGGTCGGCACTTTGTGAAGTCGATCGGCAAGAAGTTCCTGCAGAACCTGTTTGACAGCAGCAGAGGACAGAGCCTTGCATGGCAATGCATTTCAAAGAATATATGCACCTATCACACCCCTTATCATGCTTATGACTCAAAGGAGGATGTGCCTCGACTCTCGGACCACCAATCACACATTTCCATGCATGATGGTCCAAAGAATCAAGTGTGCAACTTCAATTTCAAATGAATGCAAACCAAATAAGCACACAAGGAGGCCCAACCTCTATCATACTCATCTCAAGAGGTCCAGCATGTATGCTTATGTGATGCAATCCTAGGCATGTTGACTAGTATGCAATCATGGCAATGCAAATATGCATACAAGCTAACAAGCATACAAGACATGACACATCAATGTTAATCATCAAGCATGCAAGATGCGATGTGAATGTCCAAGCATGCAAACAAACATGTGACTTCATTCAATCATGTAAGTTCTAACATACAACAACTTACCAATATGCTACAACACACGAGAAGCATGTGCAACCAACAAAGGGATGGGCTTAAACATGATTTAGGTAGCTCTAAATAGGTCTAAAACAGTGGCCAAAAGTTCAAGAGGTGAGACCAAACACACATACACACATGCGCATGTCAAGGCCTAACACTTAAGCATAAACAAGCAACTCTCAAGCACACTTGAAAGAGGCTAAGTATGGACATATGGCATGCATTGTAAAGCTCTGAAATCATGTTATAGAAGGTGCCAAACCAACTAAATAAACCAAACAAAGCATGCAACAATGCTCACATATCCAAGGCCAATCAAGCCAAAATGTAAGGTAGCTATACAAACCACGCCATGGTCGACCAAAGCAACCTAGGACAGACCTTAAACCTGGCAAAATAAACACAAAACCTTCACAAGGCTAAGCTTAAAACATGCTAAAACAAGGGCTTACAACCTAAGGCATGTCAAGGCCTAAACATGGCATTACAAGGCATATATGCAAGGCATGCATGGTGTACCAAAACCAACTTACAACAATGTTATATCATGGCATAATAAGCATAAAAAACAGCTATGGCATGATCAACAAGCACTCAAACATGATGCTCCCTCAAGAGGCCAAAAAGTGCCCTTTTCAAGGACAACAAGGAGAGGGGGTGGCCCTCTCCTTCTTGAGACTTCAAAGCACCATCCTCACCACTGAAATCCCTCAAGATTTCAGTGGTGAGGAGGCCCAAACACCAAAGTCCCGGAGTTCACACAAAATGGCACCAAACAAGGGCCAAACAAGCCTTTAGAGGGGTCAAACTTTCTCAAAGCTTAAAGCACTCTTAACAAACTATTTAGAGACCTTAAAAAAAGAACTTTTATGTATTAAACACTAAGCTTGAAAACAGTTCTAAGATGGTCAAAAATACAATGCAAAAGTGGGGTAAAAAGGGACTAGTGTCTTACCCTTGTAGACCACCTTCAGAAATGGTGGACCAGCAGCCCCTTTAGCTCCAAACCAGCTTCAAAGCTCCAAAAACAAGCCTCAAGAACCTCAGTTCCAAGAGGATGGTGTGATGGTAGGTGTTTGTGCACAAAACTAAGCCTAAAACACACACAATGGCAAGAGAGGAAGAGATATAGATATAGGTTAGATACACTAACTTAAACCCTAAAACCAGAGTCTTCTCACTCTCTTCTCCAAAATTTTCTAACCCTAATGCCAAGAGAGGAGCCCTCTTCTTATAGGCAATCAATCTTGTAAAGCTTACTCAAGAAGCTAACAAGGAAGCCATCCCTCCATACACGTGTATGGAGGGGAACAAAATGCAAGACAGCTGTCTTAAAATATCTGCAAAAGCAGATGAACAGTAGTCGGCTGCTCAAAATTGCCATTTTGACAAAATGGAATGCCGACTGGCAACAAAGAGTGCTGACCGGCAATATACATTGCCGATGGCGGCAAAACACCAGCCGGTGGCCTCTAGCCATGGCCGGTGATGTGTGGGGATGCCTCACAAGGCATTCCCTGCCCTTCCAAGGAAAAACACAAGTGTTTGGTGCAAAACCAGACACTAAACAGTCGAGTTCGGAGATCCTGAGGCAAGGCGCGTAGTCGAGACCTCCGGGAACTCCAAACGAACACAAACATGGATGATCATCGGGTGTTCAAACGGTGACGTCCAAGTCTTGAGGACGGTCAAAAATGGGGTGTCTACAATTGTCTTTCAACTACTTAATAAAAATGGGTTAATACAGTAATACTTTTCACCATATCACTATTTGGGATCACCACTTGAATATGATATATTATATTTCGAAATTACTGAATAATTATTCGTTTTTAATAATCCAATTCAAAATTTAAAATGAAATAAATTCATTAAAAATTCATTAACTTCATTTGATTATCGCAATTCATATCAAAATTTTAAGGCCCTATTTGGGACAATAATTTTAAGTCCTAGACCATCATTGTCGCCACATTTTCTAACACCACCCTCAATAGCACAACTTTGCCATCACCATTACGACCACTTTCATCAACCATCACACAACCACTATCATAGCCACTATCATCATCACTCCCATTCTACCTTCTTTACCAACTCAACACCGCAATAAGGGATGGTAAAAAAAATTAAATATTAATTGATTTTAAATTTTATTTCTTATACATATCAAACAATTTGATTAAGTTTAACACTCAAATTTAAATGCACATCAATTGGTTTTCAAGATTTGAAAAGTCAACATTGAATTTTCAATATTTAATTTCCCATTTTCCATTTTCATATTTCAACTTTTACTTTTATCAAACACATCACAAGATTGTTTGACAATTTAATTCAAAACTTAAAATTAAATGTAATAAATGAAAATAAATTAAGTAGTAATTCAACGTACTAAATGAAAATAAATTAAGTAGTATTTTCCAAAAATATGCTAAAATTTTAAGTTATTTATTTATTTATTTTCAATGTTGAATGTTGAATTCATATTTACTTATCATCGTTAAAGTGTACTACAACAATTATCATTGTCACTCTAACTATCACGTCATTACCTTTACCACCACTATCACCCCTCCACCTCTACTACCACCATCATTAGCCTACTCTACCATTATGACTACCACCATACAACTACCAGCATTGCTACTGCCACCACCACGAAATCACCTCTGCTACCACACCAATATTGCATTATCATTACTACCATCATCACCTCACTCTACCACTGCTATTGCAACACTGTCATCATTACCACCGCACAACCACCACTATGGTTACCGATATCACTCTAACATGTTACCACCGTCGTCTCCATTCTACCACCCCACCATTATCATTGTTATCACCTCTTACCCACCGTCACACAATCACCACTACCATACTGCCACTATATAATACAGCTATCAACCCATCACAACAACGTAAAAAGTGAAATTTTTTTTTACAAAACCAAAGTTTCAAACATCATCTTTTGGTACATACCAAACAGTTTGATTCAATTAAGTTTTAAATTTTTGTTCATACCAAACAGATTTTCAAATTAAAAATCCAGCAACTCCTTTTCATAAGTCAATTTCTATTTTACCGAATAGCTAGCTAAAATATCAATTCAAAGAAGAATAGAAATAAGATACTTTTGGACGACAAATGATCAACTTTCCTTCATCATTTTTCTTTGAACAGGGAACAAAAAGGTTTTATCAACTGAAAATATGAAAAAATACATTGAGGTAATACAGATTAAGAAAAGCGTGTCATCGCAAAAATGTATATCCCAATTATATGGCCAAAAAAATAAAAAAAAACAAAAGGATAAATCTGGAATGCAACAAATCATGGAGAACCGTCTGTAAGAAATTTTCGTAAGTGAGCCTACGTAGATTAAAGGCTCACTTGTAAATCACTGAATTCAGATTTTCACATTCCGCACTTTCATTTTTTGTTACAATTATTGGAGGCATCTAACCCCAAATCATATGGCCATGTATGGATGAACCTCTTAAATATATTAACTAAATTTGAGTAGCTTAAAGATTAAAGAGACTATGGCCTTGTTTGGCAAAGGTTAAAATTTGGCTTTTTAGGCTAAAATCCACAAAAAGATAAAATAGGCTAAAATAGCCAATAAGACAAAATGTCACATTAAGTCCATAATCATTTTATTTTTTCTCTCACCAACATCATATCCAACTATAAAAAAATAAAACCATCTTGCCAAACACAAAAATTTTAGCCTACTAAAATAGTCAAAAACTAAAATAGACTCTCACGCGGTCAGTCGCATACAGGGACGAAGTTAGGATTTTATTCTTGAGGAGCCAATACTGTAAGAATTTTTCCTAAATATGGCTTAATGTGGCTTATGCATTATTATATTAGATTCATTTCATTAAGCTAGATACATGTACATCAATTAAAAGGTGACTAATTGTTGATGAATGCACCTATATATACATAATGTGTAGAAGACTAATGGAGATAGAGTCGATGCGTTGAATGCGATAGATTCATTATGAATGAATCTTAGAGATGCATTATGTATCTATTATGAATGTAGAAGATACATTAATCTATCTAATGAGTTCATTAATATAGAAGATGCATTATGTATCATGAATGTAAAAGATACAATAATCTATTTAATAAAGTTCATTGAATGAATGGATTCTTTGATGGGAAAATACTAGTATAAATAGTGTAAGGTCCCAAACCACACTCTCCATCACAAAACTCAAGTTGTCACCACAAGAAAGCTCCCATCGCCTAGACAGAGAGAAGTGGTTTGAAGATCTTAGACAAGTAAAGAACTTAAAGATCAAGGTCTTTCATTCAAGGTTTCTCTTTCTTAAAAGAAGATTTCATATTATAATGGATCAATGTATGTATACACTTATTTTGTATAGTAGAAATTCATATAGTTTTCATGTATAGAATTGAATCTTTAATGGTTTTTAGTTTATGTTCCGTAAAGTTTTCTATCAATTGGTATCAGAGCATGGTTCTCAATTCGGATGCATGAAACGTATAAGTATGGATTTCATTTTATGATGATGTTTTGTGTAACAAGTGCATAACCTTGATTTACACTTGTCCAATTTTATTTTTATTTTTGGCCAATCTTTTATTCTATTGATATTAAAATAAAAATTAAAAATTATTGAACAAGTGGTAATTAAGATAATGTCTTATGCACTTATAATGTTTTGTTACACACCTTATGAGTTGAAACATTGTTGATCAGTTCAACAGAGGTTTAACCCTATGTATGTTTAAACAACCGAGATGATTAGTATAATAAATATAGCTTTTCTGCCCAACGGTGATAAACTTCTCACGTGCTTTAGTAAATAAAATAAAATAAGAGACATTGAGTTTTTCTGCCCAACGGTGATAAACTCATTACGGTCTTAATGATTATTTTATTTTATGTTGTTTATTTTTATTAGTCATCTCATTTACTTTTATGAATTGCTAAAATATATTGGTATTCGGCCCAACGGAAGGATAACTTGATTTCGTATCTAATTAATTATGTTTTCTAGTTAGATATATTTAACTTATGGTGTTATTTTTATGACACGTGAAAAGTAGTTTTTCTTGATTATATTATGTAATGGATATTATGTGTTTGCAGCATTGAATCCTACTGCAATTAATAGTTACTTGTCTAGTATTGAAGTTTTGAGTGGAACTAATTTTAAGAAATTGAAGGAACAAATTGGAATTGTTTTGGGAATTATGGATTTAGACTATGCATTAAGAGAGCCAGCTCCTACAAAGCCTAATGGTACAAGTTCTAAGGAACACATGGATTTATATGAAAAATGGGAACGCTTTAATCGCTTAAGTCCAATGATTATGAAAGGCTCAATTACGTATGCAATTCAAGGAGCAGTCTCTGTTTCTGAAAGTGCAGTGAGCTATATGCAATCTATTGAAGAACAATTCATTGGAACTTCCAAATCCCTTGCTAGTACTCTCATGATTAAAATGATGACAATGAATATGATGGTTTGAGTAGTGTTTGTGAACATATCTTAAAGATGAATGAGATGGCCTCTTAATTAAAAGGAATGGACATGGAAATTTCTGAAGGTTTTCTTGTTCATTTCATTATGACTTCTCTTCCTGCGCAATTTGGTCCTTTTAAGATCAATTATAATATGCAGAAAGATAAGTGAAAAATGAGCGAGTTAATTGCCATGTGTGTTCAAGAAGAAAAGAGACTTAAAGCTGAAAAGCCTGATATGGCTCACTTTACCTCTTTAGGTCCAACCAAAAAGATTTTCAAGAAAGGCAAAAGTAAGAAGAAGAAGAATGCAAATGATGAAACTCACAAGGCTAATGAAGAAAATAAGATTCGATACCATTTCTGTCGAAAGAAATGTCACATAAGAAAAGACTGTCCAGGTTTTAAAAGTTGGTTGGACAAGAAAGGTAACACTCAATGCTTTGTGTCTTATGAATCCTTTTTGGTAGATGTTCCACCAAATTCTTGGTGGATTGACACTGGTGCAAGTATTCACATAACAAATTCCATGCAGGGATACTTTACAAGTCGGAAACTAAATAAAGAAGAACGAACCATTACGGTTGGGAATGGAATAGAAGTGGACGCTGAGGCTATTGGCACCCTCTGTCTAATTTTAGACTCTGGTTTCATTTTAGATTTAGTAAACACAGTTTATGTTCCTGTTTTTACTAGAAACCTAATTTCCGTTTCATAACTTGATTCTTGTGGTTATGAATTTAAGTTTGGAAATAATAGAGTCTCTTTATTCCACAATTCTCATATAATTGGTTATGGTACTTTATATGGTAATCTTTATTCATTGAATTTAGATTCCACTTATGCACAATCTCTTTTGTCCTTTAATGTAAACGACTTGACAAATAAAAAGAGAAAGCAAGTGAATGAAAATTCATTCATGTTGTGGCATAAGCGTTTAGGCCGCATATCAAGAGAAAGCATGGAACGTCTTATTAAAGATGGAATTTTAAGTTCACTTGATTTTTCTGATTTTAGTACTTGTGTGAATTGCATTAAAGGAAAATACAGAAAGACAAAGAAAAAGAGTGCTGCTAGGACTACTGAATTATTAAACACAATTCATACTGATATATGTAGTCCCTTTACTGTTCCAATTATTTCTGGACATAAATATTTTATTACTTTTGTTGATGACTTTTCTAGGTATACTTATGTGTATCTTATTCGTGAAAAATCAGAAGCACTAGATATGTTTAAACTCTATAAAGCTGAAGTTGAAAATTAACTTGGCAGACGGATTAAAAGTGTAAGATCTGATATAGGTGGTGAATATTATGGTAGATTCACTGAGTCGGGTCAAAATCCAAGTGCTTTTGCTTTATTTTTGGCTGAGAATAGTATTGTTGCTAACTACACAATGCCTGGTACACCTGAGCAAAATGGTGTAGCTGAGCGATGGAACCGTACTCTTTTAGACATGATGAGAAGCATGTTGAGTAACTCTTCTTTGCTAGATTACTTGTGGGGTGAAGCTTTAAAAACTACTATATATGTTCTTAATAGGGTTCCTAGTAAGGCTATGCCTATAACTCCTTATGAGTTGTGGGTTGGTAGGAAACCTAATTTGAATTATTTACATGTATGGGGTTGTCCTGCTGAAGCAAAAATTTTCAACCCACAAATAAAGAAATTAGACCATAGAACTATGAGTTGTTTTTTCATTGGATATTTTGAGAGATCAAAGGGTTTTAGATTTTATTGTCCCACTCATAGCACAAGAATTATTGAAACTAGAAATGTTGTGTTCTTAGAAAATGAAAAAACATTAGTGGGAGTATGAATCTCAAAAATGTTTCTTTGGAGGAAAATCGTGCTTTTATGCCTTCCACGATTATCCAAGAAAATGTAGTACCTGAACCTATTGGTACTCAAGAGATTTCTCACATTGAAAAAGAAGTTGTCCCAGTTGTAGAACAACATTTACGCAGATCACAAAGAGAAAAGAAACTAGCCATATCAGATGACTATGAGGTTTACCTAAATGAGTGTGATATAGGCTTGGAGGACAATCCTGTTTCTTATGCCCAAGCCATGAATAATAGAAATTCAACTCAATGGTTAAATGCCATGAAAGATGAGTTGAAATTCATGAAAAACAACAATGTCTAGGATCTTGTAAAATTGCCTAAGGGAGCCAAAACTGTTGGATGCAAATGGGTTTTAAAAACCAAGCGTGATCCTAAAGGCAATGTCGAAAGATACAAGGCCAGATTAGTTACTAAAGGATACACTCAAAGAGAAGGGATAGACTATAAGGAAAATTATTCTCCTGTTTCTAATAAGGATTCCTTGAGAATAGTCATGGCTTTAGTAGCTCATTATGATTTAGAGTTATATCAAATGGACCAACTTGAAGGTTTTCAAGATGAAAACAAGAAAAATATGGTTTGTAGGCTTAAGAAGTCCATATATAGTCTAAAGTAGGCATCTCGACAATGGTATCTTAAATTTCATGAAATTCTCACCAAATTTGATTTTAAGGATAATGTGGTTGATCAATGTGTCAACCTTAAAATCAGTGGGAGCAATATCTGCATTATAGTTTTGTATGTTGATGATATATTGCTTGCTAGCAATAATTTGGGAATGATACATGAGATAAAGAAATTCCTTACGAGAAATTCCTTACGAGAAATTTTGAAATGAAAGATTTTGGTGAAGCCTCTTTTGTCATTGGGATAGAAATTCATCGAGATAGGTCTCGTGGTATTTTAGGATTGTCCCAAAGAGCCTATATCGAAAAGGTTCTTAAAAGGTTCAACATACAGAACTGTTCAAGTAATGTTGCCCCTATAGTTAAGGGTGATAAATTTAGTGAATTTCAGTGTCCCAGAAATAATTTAGAAAGGGAATAAATGAAAGAAATTCCTTATGTCTCTGCAGTTGGGAGCATTATGTATGCTCAAGTTTGTACACATCCTAACATAGCATTTGTAGTTGGTATGCTTGGTCGATACCAAAGCAATCCCGGACTTGATCATTGGAAAGCAGTTAAGAAAGTGTTGCAATATTTACAAGGCACTAAGGATTACGTGCTCATTTATCAAAGAACAGACAGCCTTGAAGTAATTGGTTATTCAGATGCTGATTATGCTGGATGTAAATGTTGTTCAAATTGTGAAATTAAATAAATAGATTCACGAATAAATTAAAAAATATATATATACCAAGAACACATGCTAAGAATTATAACTAAATTACAACAGAAATACACAATACAATAAAATGGTAAAGAAAGCAAACCGAAGCCTGTACGGTAGTAGTTTCCTTAAAACATATTTCACCGCCTCACGGGTCGAGTGCCTGAGGAATTCCGGCATCTGTCTCCCAGGATACGATGGTCAAAAACTAGCTACGGCAGAAGCACTTTCTGTCTAGCTTAGTGAACAAAACCATGGCAACACTCTCTCACTGTAGGAACTTTCTAGCAAGCTGACTTGTAAAAAGGAAGCAAAAATTTCTGTGTTTGAGACTTGACAAGAAGGTCTCAATTTATAGATGTATAGGGGAGAGAGGAGAAGCCTCCAGCCTTTATGGCTGGTCACTAATACACCATTAACCTCTGCAATAAAGGCAGGAGTTACAAACCCCATTAATGCACTATTAAACTCTGCAATAAAGGCAGAAGTTACAAACCCCATTAACTCTTTTATGAAGCTAACTTCATGGGGCAATTTCTTATTCAATTTTCAATGGTTTTTGGCCATTCTATTTGTAGTGTAAAGATCTCATTGCAAAGTATCTAAACTCACTTGGACCCAACACAATAGACGGTTGGGACCCACTTTAATATTTAATTAAAGTTACCAAAAAATCATTTTTTCCAACAGTAAAGACACTCGAAAGTCCACTTCTGGGTACATTTTTATGCTTGCTAATAGACCCATTTCATGGAAGAGTCATAAGCAGTCTCTGACAGCTTCTTCCACTATGGAGGCAGAGTTCATAGCATGTTATGAAGCCACATGTCATGTAGTATGGCTAAAGAATTTTATATCTAGATTACAACTTGTCGATTCAATTTCGAGGCCCTTACAGATTTACTGTGATAATGATGCTACTGTTCGGTTCTCCAATAATAACAAAACTTCAGGAGGATCAAAGCATATTGATATAAAGTATCTAGTTGTTAAAGAAAGGGTTCTGAATCAGACTGTTTTCATCTCTCATATTGGCACTACACTCATGTTGGCAGATCTTTTAACTAAAGGTCTCGCACCTAAGCTTTTCAAGAACATGTTGCGTGCATGGGTTTAGTAGAAAGTTTATCATGTTTAGACTTGAAATGAGTGTATGATAATTGTTATGTTATAATCATCTTATGTTAGTAATGATTATGCTTATTGTTTTCATTCTTCATATTTGTACACAATTTAGAAGAAGATATAAACAACGGGACCGTTATAGATGAATTAGCATTAATCACCATTATGTTGCTAATGTCATTTATATGATTTAAGATTCACTTATTCATGTTGATGGAAAATATTAACACTATAACCATTGTACAGTCTTGATCAATGTATAAATCACTGACTACAATGATTTGGTGCTAATAATTTCATTGAACATAATCTAATGGTGATGGTGCAATCTTCTAGTGGGAGAACGTTGGCCATATTATGATAATCTAGCGACGTAATATAATCATGCAAGCCAAGTAGGAGATTGTAAGAATTTTTCTTAAATATGGCTTAATGTGGCTTATGCATTATTATACTAGATTCATCTTATTAAGCAAGATACATGTATATCAATTAGATGGTGACTAATTATTGATGAATGTACCTATATATACATAATGTATAGAAGACTAATGGAGATAGTGTCAATGCATTGAATGTGATAAATTCATTATGAATGAATCTTAGAGATGCATTATGTATCTATTATGAATGTAGAAGATACATTAATCTATCTAATGAGTTCATTAATATAGAAGATGCATTATGTATCATGAATGTAAAAGATACATTAATCTATTTAATAAAGTTCATTGAATGAATGGATTCTTTGATGGGAAGAATACTAGTATAAATAGTGTAAGGTCCCAAACCACACTCTCCATGACAAAACTCAAGTTGTCACAACCAGAAGGCTCTCATCGCCTAGACAGAGAGAAGTGGTTTGAAGATCTTAGACAAGTAAAGAACTTGAAGATCAAGGTCTTCCATTCAAGGTTTCTCTTTCTTAAAAGAGGATTTCATACTATAATGGATCACGGTATGTATACACTTATTTTGTATAGTAGAAATTCATATAATTTTCATGTATAGAATTGAATCTTTAATGATTTTTAGTTTATGTTCCGCAAAGTTTTCTATCAAATACATCAATAATACAAAGTATGTTTACTATATGAAAATAAAATGAGCATCCATTCAATCTTAAATAAGATGTATAAAAAAATAAAAATAAAAATAAAAAACACTACCAAAAGCTTTATAAAAAGTATTACAAAAGGATTTTTTTTTTTTTTTTTTTTAACACATCAATTGATTCATCATTTAAAGTGGTGCTCAAAAACTTTTTTGAGTTACGGAATCTATCTGCGATTGAATCCACACTAGTTTATTTTAAAAAATAAAAACAGGTACTTAATAAATAAAAGGGTAAATTTCACATTATCGCTTTGTGTTTTTATTTATGCACATATTATCATATTCTCATTTAGAAATAACTGCATAATCCCCTTAATAGAAATAGGGAGGATCATTTAAATTAAAAATAAATCAAAAACTTTAATATTTAAATTGACAAACTTAATATTTAAATTGACAAACTTAAAAACTTAGGGATTATTTTATTACAAGGCTCAAATTTTTTTTTGTAATTTTTCTGAAATTTTATTACTGAATTAATAATTTTGAAAACCTTTAAATAGTTGAATATTGTATACATAAAAGTTTAAAGGTAAATGCATCATCAAAATAAAAATTCTAAACTAACTTCTTTTAAGCATTTAACAATGTGTATCATATTTTTATTAGTTGATTGCCTTTTTAACTTTCTTTTCATTTTCTCCTGTTGAATTAATATTTTCTTTTAATTTTGGAAGCTTAAGGGAGTTTTGTGTACTCGGATTGTCCTTTATATCACATTTTTAAGTATAAAAAAAAAAAGTTTGGCCCCATGGAATAGGGGTCGGGTTTTCATGAAAAGCAACTCAACCAATCCATGCATAAGATTTAAAAATAAATTAAAAAAATAAAATCCACACGTATAATAAAAAAATATTTTTAAAAAAATCCATGCATAAGATAAGATAACCATACAATTATGCAAATGCAAATTAAAAACTACTTTTGATCATGATGTGGGTATAAGAGCCATTTCATGACCAAACCCATATACATACCCCCAAAAAGCATATCTAACAAAGATAGATATTTGGGTTTGTATCCCTTAGTGGGAGTACCTTTTTGTCACCATTCTAACCTCTCTTTTTTTTTTTTTTTATTTACAGACAAATGGAGATTTTCTAAAAAAGAATCAAAAGAAGGTAGGCAAAAATACTCTGCACGGGTTAAGCTTTTAAGGAGAACAAATAATAATTTGGTTGCAAAAGAAGGGTCCATTTTCAGAGAATATCAAAATATTGTTTGAACAATCTTTTAACTCCTTGTGTTTTGATTCTTAGTGTATGTCTGTATCACATAGGCATAGGGATTAGTTTTTAGATGATTTTGGATATGTAATCTCACCTTAGTTTTGATTAGATATATGTTAATCTGTTCGCTTCTTATAATTTGAACGAGCAAGATTCTCTATTGTGTTTTTCGATATTGTGATCTTACTGTGGTGATCCATCAATAACCAAATCAAACCAAACCAAACTAAACCAAGCTTTAAGTCCCATTAAATGGGGTCGATTATATAAATCTTTGTTCTCCACTCGATTTTATTTAAGGCCATTTCGTTAGTCAAATTAAGAAGATTCATATCTCTATTTACTACACTAGTCCACGTCAATCTAGATCTACCCATTTCCCTAACACTACCATCTACCATCACTATATCGTATCTCTTTACTACTGCTTTTGTTGGTCTCCGTTGTATATGACCAAACCATCTCAATCTATTCTCTCTTAACTTATCTTCTATCGGTACTACTCCTACCTATTCTCAAATATACTTATTCCTAACTCTGTTTTTCCTAGTCTTGCCACACATCTACCTCAGCATTCTCATCTCAACAACATTCATCTTATCTACATGTTGTTTATTAGTTGCCCAACATTCGTTCCCATACAATATCTCTAGTCTAATAAACGTTCTATAGAACTTCCATTTTAGTTTAATGGGTACTCGTTTATCTTACAGTACTTCGGACGCACTCCTCCACTTAAGCCACCTCGCCTTAATTTTGGGGACCACATCCGTTCCAATCTCTCCAGTCATTGTAATAATCGATCCTAAATAATGAAAATGTTCACTCTTAAGTAGTTCTTGGTTCTTAATCTTCACTTCTCCTCTACTTCCATTGTGATTGTTACTAAAATTAAACTTTATATACTTTGCCTTAGTTCTGCTTATCCTAAATCGTTTAGATTTAAGTGCTTTTCCAAATCTCCAACTTAATGTTAACTCCTTCTCTAGTCTCATCCACCAACACGATATTATCTGCAAAAAGTATACACTACGACACATCATCCTGAATATTGGGCGTCAATTCATCCATAACTAAAGCGAAAAGATAAGGACTTAAGGTCGATCTTTAGTTTAACCCTACAGTAATTGGAAATTCACTCGTCTCTTCAGCAGGTGATCTAATAGTGGTCACCGCACCTTCATACATATCCCTAATCACCTCAATGTAACCTTTTGTCATCCATTTTTTCTCTAACACCCACCAGATGATATCCCGAGGCACTCTATCAATTGCTTTCTCCAGAACGATAAAAATCATATGAATGTCTCTTGTCTTTTCTTAATACTTTTCCATAACCCTCCTCAAAAGATAGATCACTTCCATTGTTGACCTACCAGGTATAAACCCAAATTGATTCTCTGACACCTCTGTTACATCTCGCTATTGACGTTCACTATCTCCCACACTTTCATTGTGTGACACATTAACTTGATTCCTCTATAATTGTTGCAATTCTATGCATCTCCTTTATTCTTATATATTAGCACTAAAATACTCTTCCTTCACTCCTTTGGCATTTTTTCAATCAACAAAATCTTACTAAATAACTTAGTCAACCAAACAACTCCCTTCATACCCAAACATTTCCACGCTTCAATAGGTATATCATCGGGTCCTAAAGCCTTATTCAATTTCATCTTCTAAAGTGATTTTACTTCCATTTTAAAATTTTCTATTGGATTATATGTTTTGCTAACTTGTCTTGTTATAGTAAAAACCACGACAAGATCATGACAGATCTTGAACACCCAATTTGCTCATTCCAATCTTTACACACTTAGCCCACATTCCACTCACTTTTTATTCTAAAAGTAACACTATACCAAAGACCAAAAAGCAATTCTTAGAACAAAAAAAAAAAAAAAAAAAAACATTTAAAGCATAAATCAAATGCAAAAAATAAATGAACGGAAAACCTTGATGATGTGCACTTATTAAACAAGACGTGAACTTGATAAGCTATCTCAGCATGAGCAAGTTAAGTCACAATCTCTTGTGAAACAACAGACACAACTAAGGCTGCGGTCGCAGCCACAGTCAAGGCTGCAGTCTTAGGATTAGCTCAGTAAGCAATTAGAGATGGTTCAAAAGATGTCCTTATCAAGCACTGTGAGAAGCTTAGAGGATTACAATCCACTTGTGGTGGTTAGGTAGTTGAGTTGTGTTTACACAACCATGGTTAGTGAAACGTCTAGTTAAGTCAAACAGTTAAATTGAAGTGTATATAAACTATGTTGTTATACATTTTGTAATTAGATTGAATAATATGAAACTCAATTCCTCTTTATGGTATCAGAGCCAATAGAGCTCTCACGAACAATAGATATTTTGCAAGAACCAGATCTTTAAGTTCTTCAAGAAGAATCATCAATGGCAGCAAATCCAAATATTTCTTCTTCTTCTTCTTTCAAATCTTACTCTTCTTATCTCCAATTTGAATTCATTCATCTCAACAAAACCAGAATCAACCAATTACATCATCTAGAAGAATCAGTTTCAAAACATTCTAAGAGCTACAAAACTTTTATGCTATGCCGATAAATTAGAAATTTGTAATTCACCAACTGTTCTTGATACTAGTGGTAATACTATTCTAAATTCTTTATATACTTAGTGGATCACCATTGATATACACTTGCTGAGTTGCCTCACTGCAACTCTATCACCTTATGTGTTTGCCTTTATTATTCTGTTGGGTGCAAGGTATATTTGTGGAAATTATGATAGAACCAAATTTTGGAGAAAGAGAAAAGTAAAGACCCAAAAATATATAGAGAGAGATTTTTAGAGAGAGGGGAAGAGAGAGCTCAAATGGTTATTGCTTGTGCTTCATGTTTACAAATGAGGAGCTATTACCATTATATAGGCAAGGCTACCAATTTATTAATACAATGATAATGAACCACTAACCTCAACAACTCTACTACCTTCACCTATTTCAATAACCACAACAATAATAACTTCACCTACTACAACAACCACATCAACTTCACCAACTTCACCTACTACAACAACCACACCAACTTAAACTTTATTACAAATTATTAAATTTTAACACCCCCTATTAATTTGTCATACGGAAGAGATTTTGAATTGATCTAATTTTTGTGATGACACTGCCTTGGTAAAAATGTCTACAAGCTGTTCGTAAGTATTGACGAACTTCAACTGAATTTATTCTTTGTCAACCAAATTTCTAATGAAGTAATGATGAAGTTCAATGCGCTTTGTTCGAGCATGAAAAACTGGATTTTTTGTCATGGCAATGGCAGACATGTTGTCATAGTAAATTATTGTGGGGTCAATTTTCTTGTGCTGTAGATCTGTGAGAATTCTTCCAAGCCATATAGCTTTACAAGCGGCATTGGTGGCAGCGCTGTATTCTGCTTTAACTGATGAGAGTGACATTGTCTTTTTCTTTTTTGAGGACCAAGAAATTGCTTTTGAACCCATACAAAACACATATTTTGATGTGCTTTTTCGATCATCAATGGAACCTGCTTAATCACTATTAGTGTATCTTCCAAGACTGTTGTCTTCTTTCTTTACGTACTTGATCCCAAATTTTTTTGTGCTTTGCAAATACCACAGTATTCGTTTAGTTGCGAAAAAGTTGATTTGGCTAGGTTCATTCATGAATCTAAAAATCATACACTGACTGGATAGACAATATCTAGCCTGGTGTTGGTGAGATACATGAGTGATCCAACTAGGCTGTGATATAGTGTTGGGTTGACTTTTGGCGCTCCATCTTCTAACTGCAATTTTTCATTTGTTTTCATGGGTGTTGAAATTGGCTTGCATGTTGACATGTTGTATTTTTTTAGCAAATCTTCTGTGTACTTTTCTTGAGAAATAAAAATTTCTCCTTTGGTCTACTGCACTTGGATGCCAAGAAAATATTTCATTAGGCCAAGATTTATCGTTTTATATTCTTGCATCATAGCCTTTTTGAAATCATCTAGCATCACAGGATTAGTGCCAGTGAAAATTAAATCATTAACATAAAGACAGACGATAAGAAAATCATTGGTACCTCCCTTTTTCACATATAGTGATGGCTCACTAGGACTTCTTTGAAAACTGCTATGAATGAAGTATTTGTCTGTGTTACTATTCTAAGCACGCGGGGCTTGTTTTAGACCACAGAGTACTTTTCTTAGCCGATAAACCATATCTTCTTTTCCTTCCACTATATAGCCTTGTGGTTGCTCCACATGTATTTCGTCTTCTAGATCGCCATTCAAAAATGCTGATTTTACATCCAGTTGGTGGACTGGTAATTCCAGCTGTGTTGCCAAGGCTAAAATTGTTCTGATTGTTTCCATTCGGACAACTGGTGCAAATGTCTCATTGAAATCTACTCCAAGTTGTTGTGAGTAGCCTTTTGTAACAAGACGAGCTTTGTACTTTTGAATCGAATTGTCTTCATTCATTTTGGTTTTGTAGATCCATTTTAGTCCAACCACATCTTCTTGTTTAGGATGATCCACAAGCTCCCAAGTTTTATTTTTGAAAATTGTGAACATCTTTTCATCTATTGCTTTTTGCCAAACTTGACTTTTAATCTGGGAGCGGGATGTAATTTCTGAAATCTTAAGAAGAATTTATAATTTAGCTAAACCTCAAAGGAGGTGTAGGTAATTTGTCCATAAAAATAAAATACTCCTATGCTATTTTAATTAATAAAATAAAATATTATATCTATCATAAAAAAATTCATCATTATTCTAAATAATTAAAAAGTCAAGTTAAATTTATCTTGAACAAAAATTTAAAAAAATTACAAATAAATGTTACAGTAAAAAAATAATTAAATTATAGACAAATTTTTGTGTGTGCGTGATTCTAACATATAGAAAGGATTTGCACCAATACAAGGACTTACATTATGCGGGAAATCCTATGCTACACTAAGCATATGCACCTTATCAAGAATTGATTTAAATTAATCCATAAACTTTGTTATAGGCCATTCTGTAAAATTATAGAATATTCTCAAAGTATTATTTATTTGTATTTCTTAATTAATTATTATTATTTATATTTCTCAATCACTTAATATAATATCTCACTTATTCATATTTTTTACCGATTATAATATTATAAAATATTAGGGTAAACTACCAATAGGTCCTACTTTGGAGACTTATTACCCATTAAGTCCTATTGATAAATTTATTAAGTGATAAAGATAAATTTATCAGTCTTTTATTTTTATAAATAAATTTATAGTGATAAATTTATCAGTCTCTTTGTTTTTATGAATAAATTTTTAGTGATAAATTTATTACTCTCTTATTTTTATAGTGTTAAATTTATTAGTTAAGACCTGTAGGTAAATAAGTTTAATTAATAGGACTAATTGATAAGTACCCCAAAATATTATGTGTACATGCTCCGGAACTATTCTCTTCCCAAGCCACCAAAAAATAAGTATGTGGCCATTGGCCAGACGTGCTTTCTCAGTTGGTTAAGCTCTGTGAGGCATGGAAAGATAAGAATGGAATGGCCTATAGTTCACCTTATCGACTCCGTGAAGTGTGGAAAGATAAAAATTAGAGTAGTTGCTTCTAGGGTGCACGCGGTGTGATTCGAACGATTTAAAAATAAAATTATAAATTAAATAATAAATTAGCGGATTAATGGATTGATAAATTATGGTTTGAGAGGTTTTGAACAGATTGGTGGATTGAAAAATATTCTAACAAATTATCAAGTCTTTGCATAATATATAATACTAATTTGCATAATATTTTTCATATATATATAACACAATTTAATTTTATATAATATTTTTCATATATATATATAACTACTAATTTATAATAAATTTCATATATTAAATCTTTTTCACACATATTTTTACTTTGATATTTCATTGTACGTTAAAAATTATATATATATATATATATATATTAATCATAGCGGAGCGAAGCGGTTTTGAAGGTGGATTATAAATTTTAAAATTTAAACTGCGATTAACGGATAGAGCGGTGCTGATTAATGTGGATCAGTACTATTTTAGCGGATTGAGCAGTATTTTACATAATCCTAATTGTTGTACATAATTTGGGAGTGGAGAAAGTGATTAAAAAGAGAAAAAAAATATTTCATCTTCCTAATTTTTCAACTCCTACTTTCACTCCAATGATTTGAAATTAGAAGGGGTTAAAGATGAGAGACGAGTGTGAGATTGTTTTACATGAATTTTAGTTACGTCATTGGGGATAAGTAGAACAGTTAAAAGAATTCTTATTTAACAATTAGGTGATGGTGTTGGAATTTTTTTTTGTAATAATCTTGTAATGTTATTTTAGAGGTAAAAAATAATCCATAAATTAATATTGCAAGATTAATGTTAGTTGAGATTATTACAAGAAATCCTAACTCAATATACTCAAGAGCAAAATGGGTTTGGTGAAGAAGGTTGAATCAACCTATTGAATAGGTTAGATATTGGAAGGATGTGATCCCTCCCCTCCAAAAAAAAAAAAAAAGAAAAAAAGAAAAAAAAGAAGTAATGGATGATTGATGTTAAGAAAATTTATTTATTTATTTATTTATTTTTTCAAGTCTATTTAGCCAATTAAAAAAGAAAAGAAGAAGTTAGGATTTGGAAAAAAAAAAAAAAAAAAAAAAGAAGAAGAAGGAAGAAATAATATTTTAGTATGTTTCCTTTTTATTTGGATAGTTTAGAAGCAAAATGAGACGAAAATAGCGATCTATGCTTTTCTCTTATTTGGGAAAAGATAAAAGAGATCAAAAGAAAAAGAAAAAGAAAAAAAAGTTGATGGGGACGAATTTGAATGGTTTGAGGCAAAACGACTGGCAAAATGAAAAGGTCTAGCATACACACCAGTGTTTTGTTGGCCAAAAATTAACTGAATCATTCTTGACAATTTGAGAATTTTGCAAACTATGTCAACCCAACCATGAACATGAAGGTTGCTGAAAATTTTGACAAATTTTAAACCAACAACTTGCGTGGGTCGGATGAGTTAAAAATATAGAATGAAATAAAATATTAGTGAAATGTAACTGTAATTTTTCAACTACAAAATTTATTAATTATTCCAAATTTCAACACAAAACTCACAAATTAATCACATGTATTATGCTATTCAAATCATTTTTACAACTCAATATGCAAAACAATCAAATTAGAAAAGAATAATACTTGATGTACGGGGGCGAAATATTCTCTGCTTTCCGTACTCCTTGGACGTCAAGCTTCTTGTGACGGCGTCTATCCCTGCAAGACAGAAAGGGTGAGCTGCCCGGCGGTGGTGTGCCGGATAGACCCTCCGACGATCAAGTCAGACCACTTGAGGAAGAAGATTATCCGAGAGAGAGTGTGTAAGTGGAGGAGGGAATTCGCATACCTCTAACGTTCCTCTTCCTCTGTATTTCTAGGCTGGCCATGCAGCCCAAGATTGTGCGCGCACTACCTTTGCTGTCCTTCCCTGGACAGGTGGCAGTGCTTGCTTCTCACCACCTTACGCGTGTAAAGATTTTGTCCTCCAACCAGTACACACAGAACTGTCCAACGGTATTAAGGCGTGCGTGGAGCAGATGTCCTCTCCCTCACGCCATTGGCCCAGGTGGCACACATAACTGGAGTACCACGACCGGCCTATCCCTTGTGGAGAATTGCCATCACGTGCATTTAACCGTGCTATGTGTCGTCGACCTGTGACTTGGGATTAGACGAGAGCCTGACTACTTCGGCCGAACTACTCTTGATCGGTTCATCATGATCAACCGGTTGCGAGGCATGTCGGCCTCCAACCGTTCTTCCTCCAATCTCGATCACACGAAGCCGCCCTTATTGATTGATCGGTCCAGGGCGCACCAGCCCTGATCGCACCCACGGTGTAGCTCGGGCTACCTCTTAGCTCGGTGAGCATCCGCTAACTTGAGCTCCGTTCCATACGTGCAGTCACAGCTCAGCTGGGCCAGTGCGTGTCCGACCGGCCAACGCCACCGACCATGCAAGTCAGGCCACGTCAATAGAGGACTTTGCTCGGCGCCGTGTAGTCCGTCAAGTCTGACATTGTGTCAACTCGGCCGTACTGCCTGATGCAAACCTTCCTTCTCACTTGAGACCCCCATAATTTAGGACTCCTACAACCCCTAATTGATTTGTGGCCACGCATTTATTTATTTATTTATTTTTTCTTTTCTTTTTCCCATACTCTCTCTCCTCCCTCCCTCACAAAAAGTGTGGGGGTGCTGGGGTCTCTAGCACCACTGATTAAAAAAATATGCCAGGAGAACTAGGAGTGAGTGTCTTTGATTAAGGATATTAGACTTAGGGATAACTATCCGTTAGTTATAACTAATAGAACTTGAGAGGTGTTTTGGGAAGTTAGTAAAAAATTGACTTTTTGGCCTTTTTGACAAAAAAGTTGGCTTTTTTGTGACTTTTTTGGGAGAATTTGGTAAAAAGCCAAAAGTTTCCAAATTACCCCCGAGTAATTTAGATAATTTAGTTACTTTTTGTCGATAGTGCTACATGATAGAGTGGCTATATGGATTGGTGAAGGAATGAGAGATGTGACAGTGAGACGGGAAAGGAAAGGAAAGGAATAGCAGTGAATGGACAAAAGAAATGGAATGATGGGGAGAGGAAATGTGGTGATGGAAGATAGTAAGCCTTCGTTTGTCAATGATTTTTTTAGTTGGTTTTTTGGTTTTTTTGACTTTTTTAGTATGGGATCTTTTTGTTCGTTTGGTATTTTTGATTGACTTTTTTGGCTTTTTAGCTTTGGAATGGTGAATTTTTTTTTGTTCTTTTGTGATTTTTGACTTTTTGTGATTTTTTGACATTTTTCTGTCATTTTGTGATTTTTTAGCTCAACTCAAAAACCAAACAACCCCTAAGAGTGAGAGGTAGCTGTCAACGATAATGAACGAAAAAAAAAGTAATTAAATTATATAAATTGTCCATTCTCAGTTAGTCATACAAATAGATGGTTAGAATGGATACCATTTTAAAAACTCAGGGTTTAAATTTAAATAATAAAAAAATCTCAAAGTTTGATCTTGTAACAAAATAAATTATGAATTTTTAATTTTATCAATTTAAATTTTAATCTTTTGATTTGTTTTTAATCTAAACTATTAGCCTATTTTCGTTAAGTAAAATTGATAGAAAAATAGTCTTTTAGTCATTAAATTCAATGTAAGTGTATATAAAATGTTTAAAATATCTATTTTTGTTGAGCTTAATGTTTAAACAACTTTTTTCTATTAATTTTACTTGACAAAAATATGCAAATAATTTAAATTGAAATAAATAAATATTTAGGATTTAAATTCATAAAATTAAAAATTCAATGTTTATTTTATTAGAAAAGTCAAACACTAAAACCTCATTTGGCAAGTGTTTGTTTTAGTCTAAAAGTCAAAAAGTTACTAAAAAAATCAAAAAGCCTATAATCTATACAAAAAAGTTAAAGATTCTCTTTACTCTTTACGTTTTATACATCTTTTCGTAAAAAATCAAAAAATCATTCCAAATATCATAATTTTTTAACCTCATATTTTAGTGAAAAAGTCAAAAAATTACTAAAATAGCATGCAAATGAGGCCTAAGGTTGTGTTTAGTTAAATTTTCAAATCAATTTTTTGAAATAAAAATCCCAAAAGACTTGTTTGGT
The DNA here is from genome assembly GCA_030407325.1 of Camellia japonica. NCBI lineage: Eukaryota > Viridiplantae > Streptophyta > Magnoliopsida > Ericales > Theaceae > Camellia > Camellia japonica. The sequence continues at coordinate 111,054,116 of JAPPVO010000029.1, read as the reverse complement.
TTAAAAATTTTGAAAAATTATTTTCAAAATTGTTTTTTCTCTTCTCTCTCTTTCTCTCACATTTTATACATCAATCAATTATTTTTTTTCCCTCTCTCTCCCTCTCTCTCTCTCTCTCTCTTTTTCACTCATATTCTACACATCAATTAATCAATTTTTCTCTCACACTCATCTATATTCAATTACACAAAAAATTACAAATCATTTCAAAATTATGTTCAAAATATACAACAAAATAAAATTTTAAATTTTACAAACTCTTTTAAAAAAACTAATTTTCAAAATTAATTCTCAAAACTAAATCAAACTGAGCTTAAAATTTTTTTAATATAATTTGTCCAAAAATTACAGTTTGACTTGTTATCAAATCAAATCCTAAACGGTGTGGACCGGCCCGAATCAGGTCAGCCCGGTTCAACGCCGAAGTTCCGTTTGGTTTTTCGATTTTGGGTTTAAGTCCATCATCACTCGCACAGCTGGTGTACTGCACCAGTTTTCCTCTGATTTCTTCAACAAGGTTCATCTGATCGTCCTCGGAGGCAAGGCTTATTCAAATTTGTGAATCAAACAGGTCAAGATTTTTTTTCGATTCTCATTTGTATACATACCACACGCATATATTTTATCTAATGACTTGTATTTGATATAATCATATGTTTCTGTTTGGATTGTTTGGATTGCATTTCATAATTGAGACTCCTAATAATCACTTTTGAAGACATATTTAGAATTAGGAATGTTTGCTTCAATAAAAAAAATGCACTGTGTTAAATTTTTATGGTCTGTTTGATCGGTCAGTAATAAGGGGAAAGAAATTAGGAAAAAAGTAAACAACTTTTTTTTTTCTTCCCTATATAGACACTCTTTTTATTTATGAGAAAACATCAAATGAATGACAAATGGGGAAACTATTCTCAATTGAGTGGGAAGTTTTCATAATTTCAACATAATGAGGAAAATGGCGATTGGGGAGTTGCATAAGGAAGAGAGAGAGAGGGAGGAAGGGGCACTTTGGTCCAACCATAGCAAGATTTCGGGTAATTCTATTTTGACATATCAATTCCCTTTTGTGCACACACTTAGGCTATGTTTGGTTTGTGGATTTGGGGAGGGATTTACACATGGGAAAAGGTAAATGAAATGTGAATGAAATATAATTACATTTCACGCATCTTTTTCCTTTCCATTTTCAAATCTCTTCCCAAATCCATAAACCAAATACAGCGTTAATGAACATCTTCTCAGTACACAAAAAAAAAAAAAGAAAAAAAAATCTTAGGGCATGTCTCTTTATTCCAATGATACCCTCATCTTCAATTTTAAAACCCTAATTTTTCTTCCATCCACCCACAACTCCTTCCCTGCCATTGCTGCCACTCTTCATCGCCGCCGCCACCACTACTACACCCAGCTCACCCCCTTCCATCCTAGGCCTCCACAGTCAACCTCAAAAATGGGTGGTTTGTGGAGGGAGACTTGTGGGAGTGTATAATTCATAGCGGGAAGTGGTCGCAAGTGGAAGGGAAAAGTAGTGATGGGAGGGGATGTCAAAGAAGAGAGGTGGCGTTGGTGATAGAAGATGGTTGTGGTGTTTTAGAATTAGGTTTTGGGCGGAAAAAGATAAGGATATCATGGTATTTTTATTCTACCACAAAAATTGTATTGAGGAAAAATTTCATTAAGTGTGTGAATTTAGGGGAATTGGTGTGTGTAAATAGAGTTACCCCAAGATTCTGCCATTTGAAATTATTTTTCTCTATTCCATATATGTTGAAATTTTCATAAAGCTCTAGCCGAATTGATAACACTTTTCTCATTCATCATTTTATTGATATTTTCTCTTCATTTTTTAAATACTAAAATAGAACTTGCAATAATTTGATATTATTGTCTCACCAAATACCATGACGCTTGTGACTTGCAAACATGACTGAAAATGCTGTAGCTACAAAGGAAATTTATTTTATTTTATCTCCATTTTCTTGTTGAGTATGTGTACAGTTGTGTATAGATATCTCTGTATATGTGCATATATATGGAGATAATTAATTGCAACCTAAAAAAAGGAAGTGTCAGCAGTTTAGTAGCAACTTTCACGAGCTCTTCCTTGTAAGCTTTAAGAACACCTATATTGCATTTCAAACTAACTTACCAGTTATCATGTTTCAAATTTGCATACTCCAATAAGCTTAATTTGATGGTAATATGTTCTAGAAACTTATTGCGAACATATTCACGTCTCAATTATATGAGGTTTTTTTTTTTTTTTTGGGGATCACTTTGTAGTTTTAGGCCCATTTCCACTTATATACTTTTCTAGTTTTCCGTTCACTATAAATTTTCAAAGAAATTTGTTGAAAAATTGATTTTTAGAATTATAAAAAAAATAGTAGCATTTTAGGCAGCCATAGTAAAAAACCATTTAAAACGCTATTTGTTACGCAACATTTTGGTGACATTTCCATGTCGGACACTAATACATGTTGGACACTTCTCTAACATGTAGGATATATGAATTAGTATTTTATATTATTCATTAATGGTAGTTTAGTCGTTTAGGTTATTAGGGTTTTATTCAGTTTAGATTATATATTTGTACTCAGCCCTTTTAGTTAATTAATTTGATAATCAGGCCTCGTTTGTGAATCCTCTTTTTTAGTTAAAAGTCAAAAAGTTACTAAATTAGCCAAAAAGCCAACAACCCATACGAAAAAGTCAAAGATTCTCTTTTCTCTCTACTTTTTGCACATTTTTTTATAAAAAATCAAAAAGTCATCCCAAACATACTAATTTTTTTTAATTCATATTTTAGCCAAATAACTAAAAAGTTACTAAATTAATATGTTCCAAACGAGGTCTCAATAATCAATATACAATATTCTTCTTCTCTGTTAGAATACCTGTCGCAAGCCATTTGCAAGGTCGTTACAGCCATTTCTCTCTCTTCGCAAGGCCATCACAGCTCTTTCTCTCTCTTTGCAAGGCCTTCGTTGGGGTTCTTTGTTCTCTTTTTCGCACGTCGAAGCACTCGGTCCTCCTGGTTGCTGGCTCTGGTTTCTGGTTCAGTTGGAGACCTAGGTTGCATCGGAAACCTAGGTTGCGTGTCTCACACAGCCGAGTCCTCTTCAACCTGTTTCGACCTCTTAACCGGTTCATTTGGTTCGATCGATTCTTCTGTGTGACTCTAGTTGGTGATCTCTCTGTCTCTCCATCTGGTTCACGCGATCAAAGTAAGGTCTGACCTTGCCGCTCGATTTCGCTCCACACTCTGAAATCGACTTCGAATTTGGCTTCTGGCTCAGTCTCTTAGCTTCGGTTTCTCTCTGCTTTTGGTTTCGGGTTCAGTTTCTCTCTCTCTCTCTCTCCCTCTCCCTCTCCCTCTCCCTCTCCCTCTCTCTCTCTCTCTTCTTTGACTTGGTTCTCTCTCTTAGTGGTTATTATATTTGTGGTTCTCTCTCTTAGTGTTTTTTTTAATCAGCCTTGATTTTGTTGCGCTATTTAAGTATAGCAATATGACTGATGATAAAATACAAGCTATCACTGCTAAGTTGGATGGTACCAATCACTCTTATTAGTCTCATGTAATGTAAAATTTTATAATGGGTAAAGGTATGTGAAATTATGTTATTGGGGTGACTATTAGACCTACGGAATCCAAAGAAACTGAGGCCGATGTTACTAAATGGGATAAGGAAAATGCACAAATTCTTACTTGGTTTCATAATTCAGTTCAAACTATCATTGGTATGATTTTTTTTCAAGTATTTTACTTCTAAACAAGTTTGGAACTATTTGAAAACTATGTACCTTGAGTCTAATTTTACAAAACAGTATGAACTTGAGATGTCTATTCGCAGTGCTAGTCAGAAAGATAAGCCCATTCAGGAGTTCTACAATGAGATAACTACTTATTGGAATCAGCTTGCTTTAATGGAACCATCAGATTTACAGTTACTTGACAGCTATACCAAGTATCGGGAGAAGCAACATCTTGTTCAATTTCTTATGGCGCTCCGTGATCAATTTGAGCCACTTTGGGGAGCTATTCTTCATTGGTCCCCCTTGCCTTCTATGGATGATGCTGTCCGTGAGCTTATTATGGAAGAAACTCAGTTCAAGGTGGCTCATGGTGCTCCTGCTTCCCAGTCAGTTTTTGCCACTCCACCGCTCTTGCCCACCCCACGATCTCCTTTATTTCAGGTTACTGATAAGCCCAAACCTTGGGTTTCCATAGATGAGTGTAGCTTTTGTCATCAGAAAGGTTATTGGAAACATGCTTGTCGAAAAATTTTGTAGCCCAAAGGTTGTTCGTCTGGTCCACCGTCCTTTAAGCCGACATGTTCGGGATCTCTCTCATCTGCCGCCTTTTCTACAGCAGTTTCTAAGAATGGTCCGTTTTCTAATATGTAGTTTATGTTTGAGCAGTTCAAGTCTTTCATGGTGGCCAATCCAAATCTTTCGTCCCAAGCCTCTGCTATGACTACCACTCAGTTAGGTTTGTCTGGTTCATCTTCTTCAGGTAATATCCACACTTCGTGGATTTTTGATTCTGGTTGTTCACATTATATGACCCCTGTTGCATCTCTCCTCAGTAATTGTGTCTTTTTTTCTTCTCCTATCACTATTGCTACTGCTAATGGTTCTTCTATGCCTATGCACTCTATTGACTCTATTTCCTCTTCCCATTTGTCTCTTTCTCTTGTATTTTATGTGCCTCACCTCTCCCTCGATCTCATTTTTATTAGTCAATTATCTGATTCCGGTTTTGATGTTGTTTTCTTTTCTTCTTATTGTGTTGTGTAGGATCGGGTATCCAAGAGGCAGATTGGGTTCAGGCGTAAAGTTGGAGAACTATATATCTTGGACAACTTGCATGTTCCTCTAGACGTGTCTTCTACTGCATTGTCTTCCTTTTGTTTAAACAATAAGTCTTCTTTATTTTATATTTGGCATTCTAGGTTAGGTCATTTGTCGAGTGATTGTTTGAGGATGTTAGTTCGGTTTGGACATTTAGGCAATTTTCCCATTAATGATATTTCTAAGTGTTGTGGTTGTAAATTGGCTAAAATGTCTATTCTTCCATTTAATAAAAGTAGTTCTATTTCGTTTTCTCTTTTTCAATTGGTTCATACTGATGTTTAGGGTCCTTTCCCTATCGTTACCAAGGGTTGTTTGCAATATGTGTCTTTTGTGGATGATTACAGTCGGTTTACTTGGGTTTATTTGATGACCCGAAAATCTGATTTTTACAACATATATTCCAATTTTCACTTCATGATTCGCACTCAGTTTTCCACCACCATTAAAGTTCTCCGTTCTGATTTGGGGAGTGAGTATTACTTGGAGTTTGAGGAGTTTTTAGCTACTCATGGCACTATTCATCAGTCTTTGTGTTCTGACACTCCTGCCTAAAATGGTCGAGTTGAGCGCAAATATTGCCATCTCCTTGGTACAGCTTGCTCTTTGCTGCTCTCATCTTTTGTCCCTTTTGTCTTTTAAGGAGAAGCTGTGCTCACTGTTGCATATCTTCTCAATTGGATGCCTACTCCTCTTCTCTCAGGCTCCTCTCCGTATGAGCATCTTCTTGGTGTTACTCCTAATTATTCTCTGTTTCGTGTGTTCGGTTCTGCATGCTTTGTGCTCCTTCCTAAATGGGAGCACTCTAAGCTTAGTTCTCGTTGTGTCCTATGTGTCTTTCTAGGGTATGGCATTAATAACAAAGATTATTGGTGCTATAATCTTGCCACCAAAAAGCTATATGTGTCTAGGCATGTCATCTTTTTAGAAAAACTACCCTACTACACTATACCTTCCCCACCTCTCCCTATTACCAAGGATGACTTGGTTTATATTGACCTATTTCCTCTTGATATTTCTCCCGATGAGTTTGTTTTTAATCTTGAGGTCTCTACCTTGCCTCTTACTAGCACTTTAGGATTGGTTTGGCATAACCTAAATAATACAAAAAGTCAAAAAGTCACTATCCTATTTAAGTCACATTATCTTATTTAAATCACATCACCTCTCTAACACATCACATCAAACCCAACCCATATAAGCCAATAAGTCAAAAAGTGCACTTTTTTAGAACATCCCAAACCAACCCTTAATATCCCGCCAGCTACTCCCTCCTCTACTTTTCCAGCTCCCTCTCCAGCTCCAGCTTCCCCTGCTCTTCTTCTTTTTTATCAGCGCCGCAAAGTACTTCCGAGCTCACTTGCTTCTAGCTCTACTGTCCCTCCAGCTGTTTCATTGAATCTCGCTCCTCTTGCATATCGCTTTCCAATGCGAGACCGTCATCGTCCGAATTGGCTTGGATTTGGTAATACATGTTTTTCCCTTTCCTATCAGTCTTTTCTTTCTTGTCTTCATACTTATTTTGAGCCCAAGTCTTATAAGGAAGCCTGTCATGATCCAAATTGGATTGCGGCCATGAATGACGAGTTAACTGCTTTGGCTAACACTCAGGCTTGGGATTTGGTTCCATTACCTGCTGGCAAGAATGTTGTGAGATGTAAATGGGTCTATAAGGTCAAGACCCTTTCTGATGGTTCTTTGGAATGGTACAAAGCTCGTTTGGTTGCCCATGGCTTTTCGCAAGAGTATGGGATTGAGTACAATGAGACTTTTGCCCCCTGTTGCCAAGATGACTACTGTTCGCACTTTTATCTCTGTTGCTGCTGCCCATCAATGGCCTTTGTTTCAGCTCGATGTTAAAAATGCTTTTCTGAATGGACATATTGCTGAAGAAGTGTATATAAGGCCTCCACTGGGTCTCTCTCACCCTCCCACTGTTGTTTGTCGTCTTCGTCGTGCTCTATATGGTCTCAAGCAGTCTTCTCGTGTTTGGTATGAGCGATTTCACTTTGTTGCACTTCAGCTTGGCTTTCGCCCTAGTCATCATGATTGAGCTCTCTTTGCTGGATACACTTTTGTTGGACTTGTTCTCCTTCTTTTATATGTGGATGATATGATCATCACTAGCTCTGATTCTAGTGCTATTGAGAAAGTCAAGCGTTGTTTCAGGAGTTCGAGATGAAGGATTTGGGGTCTCTTCGGTATTTTCTTGATATTGAGGTTGCTACTTCTTCCATTGGGTATCTTCTCTCTCAAACAAATTGTGCCCGTGATATTCTTTCTCGTGCCAATCTCACTGATGACAAAATTGTCAATACTCCTATTGAGTTGCATGCTAAGTTTTCTGCTTTTGATTGCATTCCTCTTAAGGATCCCACTTTGTATCGAGAGTTGGTTGGGTGCCTTGTTTATCTCACAGTTACTCGTCTGGACATCTCCTATGCTGTGCACATTTCAGTCAGTTTGTTTCTGCTCCTCATTCCACACACTAGGCTGCCTTACTCCGTACTCTGCACTACCTTCATGACACTTTGTTGCAATGTCTGCTGTTATCTGCCTCTTCGGACTTTACCCTTCGTGCCTATGCTGATGTTGATTGAGCAGGTGACATCTTTGATCGCAAATCCACTTCTGGTCTTTGTGTTTTTCTCGGAGATTCTCTCATACTTGGAACAGTAAGAAACAATTTGTTGTTGCTCGTTCTACCACTGAGGCTGAGTATCGTGCCATGGCTCATGCTACTTCCGAGATAGTTTGGCTTCAGTGGCTTCTTTCTGATATGGGTGTCTCTCTTTTTGATCCGACTTCGTTGTATTGTGACAATTAGAGTGTTGTCTAGATTGCCCATAATTCTGTCTTCCATGAGCGGACAAAGCATATTGAAATAGTTTGTCATTTTGTCAGACAGCATCTTCAGGCCGGCACTATTACTCTCCCTTTTGTTCCCTCCTCTCTTCAGTTGGTCGATTTCTTTACGAAGACTCACACTATTGATTGTTTTCACTTTCTTTTTGGCAAACTTTCAATACTTTCTGCGCTCGCATCCTCAGTTTGAGAGGGGGGAGGGGGTGTGAATTAGTATTTTATATTATTCATTAAGGGTAGTTTAGTTGTTTAGGTTATTAGGGTTTTATTCTGTTTAGATTATATATTTGTACTCAGCCCTTTTGGTTAATTAATTCGATAATCAATATACAATATTCTTCTCCTCTGTTATCAGGATACACGTCCAATCGTGCCCTATTGCTATTTTTAATGTTTTAGATCTAATCACGCTTTGGACAATTGGGGAATATACATGCTCATCACTTAAACATGAATGAAACATATTACAAGTTGAAAGAAAATAATTTGGGATCTAATGATAAAAGAAAAATAATATAAAATTTCTAGCTATTAATCACTCTTTTATATTTTAGGAATTAGTCTTATGTTACATCTTTTTAATTATATTTGAATGAAATATTCATATATAAAAAAATTATGGGAAAATTACAGAAAAATACCCCAGGGTTTGACCCTTCTAACAAAATAAATCTTAAGTTTTTAATTTTGCCAATTTAAACCCTAATATTTTGATTTGTTATCAATCTAAATTGTTGTTGTTATTATTATTATTATTATTATTATTATTATTATTATTGTTATTATTTATGTTTTGTTTTTAAGGGTAATGCTATGATACACACCCTCATATGCAAGTTATGACATTTGTGGGGTTGATTATCACAAATATTATAACTCAATCCTATGAGAGTCATAACTAAAAAAAAGAGTTATAATCAAACACCACATAAGGTATAACCAAAGAGCTCGTGGATCATAATCAAAATAATGGCATAACCAACATCACAATAAGTCATAACTAATACCACAATATGTATAACTAAGTCATAATCAAGTCATAACTAACACCTCAATAAGTCATAACTAAGAGGAAAAAGATCATAACTAGGGTGCATTGGGGTGTGTACATAGAATTTTTCATTTTTAAAGTCGTTTCCCAATTGGCGAGACAAAGTTCTCTCTTGATAGGAAAACTACAATTTTATTTATTTATTTTATTTCTCTTGGATGATTTGGAATTTATCCCATGAGTACTGTTGGAGAAGAAGTACAAGGTCTTGTTGAAATTGACCTTTTGGCCACTAAAACCAGTAGAAGGGTTATCTATCTTCTTTGAGGGATCACTTTTTGCGTCTTCAGTTTGCACCCTCAAAGAATAGCTTAGGAAACAACATTGGGATCATATTTGCTAGAGTTAGGTGTTTCTACCTCTATAGCTGGTTTTGGGCCAGCTGGGAATAGGACAGATTGGAATTGGAAGGGGTGACTCCAGAAGGAGCTTGTCTGCACGGCTAAGGCCAGATTTGACGGAGAAATCAAGTATGGGTCCAACGCTTTCTTTTCTTATGCACCTTCTTCTTCCACTAGTTGCTATATTTGAATATGTAAGAGCATCTCCAACCCATTCACCAATTTTTTCATCTAATTTGATTCCAAGTTTCAATAAAAAGCTTGATTTGATATGAATCAATCCAATCTTTTCATCAAATTTTCATTAAAATCTTTTTAATCTCTTATCCCAAATTTCTCTTTTCCTCAAATTTGATGAATTATTTATTTATTTTTTTAGTCTCCAATGCTTCATCTTTCTAAATTTTCATCCAAATTTTCAAATTTGATGAATTTTTAATTTGATAACAGAACTGACTCTCCCTTGATTTGATGAACATTTGATGAAAGGATTGGAGATAATTTGAGCACTTCTTCATCAAATTTAAATTTGATAAAAGAAAAGGTAAAGGATTGGAGATGCTTTAAACTTTGAATTTTTTGATAGGAGAGAAATCAAATCATCAATTTTTGTCAAGTAATTGCTAAGCCAGTGGGCAGCAATTTCCATGGCTAATATTGGCCCACAATGTGGCTTATTAATATTCAAAAAACCCTCCTGAAATGCATCATTATTGGTTCATAATGATATTTTCTTCCATAAACAACTCTCATATTAAGGAACAAGAAATTTTCTCTTATTGCACCCAATTGCCTTTGTTGTCTCCTGTCCTCATTTAAAATGTTTCTTCTTCTTCTATCCTCTATAACCCTCATTTTTGCAATTTTGATTATACACAACAGTGACACCTTTCCTTTTTTCCTTTTTCTTGAATATAAATCCTATCATGCCTCTTTCTTTGAATTGAATAAAACTTCTCGTCCTAACCTACTTTTCTATAATCTACTAGTGAATGGGAAATCCACAAGTTTGTTCACAGGACTAGTGAATCCTGCTTAGTGCTTCCCTGGTAGAGAGCTATTTTTAAGGGATCTTATAGAACTAGCTTGATTTTAGTCTCCTAAACTCTGTAGAAAGAAAATATCGATTGGTTTAGGGAAATGGCATAATTGTGTATGTATATTTGTTTGGTGTTGAAGCTAGTGCTTGGTTATGGAAATATGGGATGCAGTGTTTTTTTATGTTTTAGCTTTCATTTGATTCTGATGTGACTTGGATATCAATTTTTATCAATTTTTTCCCCATAGTTGATGGTAGGTGGTAGGAGGATTACATCTCTCTCTCTCTCTCTCTCCCCCCTTCTTAAGTGTCAATGAAAATTATGCCTAGTGGAGAAAGTAGGTCTTAGTGTGATTGTGTGAGTTACATATTACGATCTTATATATAGCCATGTAATCTATCTATTGGAAGAATGAGGGTAAATGAGTAAGTTGATTGAGAGTATAGTATGAGTTAGCCATTTGAGAATGAGAAAATGCAAAAATTTAGTTTTCACCTCTAATTCATTTTCAAATTATTTGAGTGATTGTTATATTGCCTTTTTATTTCCAACAAAGTGGTATTAGAGCTACTACAATTTTGGAAGTGTTGATAGATTATTATTGTGGTATGATGATCGTGGAAGAATCACCAAGCATGTATTTTTGGTGTGAGAAGTTGATATTTTGTAGTTACAAAAGAATGAAGATTGTTATATCTTCTTACTTCAAAGTATGTGACTTATATGATGTAGTAGGAAAAGAGCCAAGTAATGGCTAACATAGAAGAATCCAAGAGAAGAAAGAGGAAAAGGCACTTCGGAATTCTCAAGAAAGCAATACATTTGGAAATATGGACGTATATTGGAGATTCAAAATCGCCACATCATGTTTGGAAATCGATTGAGAGTGTTGTCTCTAAACATGAAGGTGAGTTTTATCCAATGAGTATAGACTTGTAGCTTCAAAGAAGATGACTTTTGAGAAGAAGAGTGAGATGCTGATGATGCACCAATCGAGGTTGAGGAAGATTATCATGTCATTGAGGTTGAATGATTTGAGGACGCCAAAAGTTGTAGGAAAATATGAAGAGGGAGACGAGAATGAAGAGATTGATGTTTGGGTGGGTGATTCTTCCTTTGAAGTGTCCTATCTGCATTTACATAGAGTAGCCCATTCTCATAATCTTTCCATTGTCTCTTTGGCATGTGCTAGTTTGGCACCGATTTCTTGGAATTTAACTTTTTCAGGAATCTAAATGATAGGGAGGCCGGGGAGTTGGTTTCTTTGTTGTCCTGGATTGACCATTTTTCTTTGACTCCAAATGAGGGTGATAAAAGGATTTGGTTTAGCTTCTTCATTCTTCAGGAATTTTCTCTCGTAAGTCCTTCTTTGATCAGATCATTGGTAATCCAGTGTGCTTCTCTTTTTCCTTTCCATAAGAGAATTTGGAAATCCTTTGTGCTTCTGAAGGTGAAGATTTTTATGTTGTTGTTGGTTCATGACTAATGATACATTGCAAAAGAGGAGGCCCAATCATTATCTATGTCCTCAATGGTGCATCATGTGCAGTAGGAATGGCGAGTCCTTGAATCATTTATTTGTACTTTGTCCCATGACTTTGGGTTTATGGCATAGATTTTTCTTTTTGGAAACCTTATGTGGGTGGTCCGAAAGATTGTGCCCACATGAATTTAATTGATTTTGGAGGCTTGGGCAGCAAGAAGAGACCAAAGGTGATTTTGGAGTTGTGCGGTTTTTGCAACCTTTTGAGTTATATGGCTGGAAAGAAATGCAAGGAATTTTTAAGGAAAATTTGGGGACCTGGATTTTTTGTGGGATAAGTATGGCTACAGTGTCTCCCCTTTTTAAAGGGGTTCCACTCTTTTTGATTTTTAGGGATTTGTTGTTAGTTTAACGTTTAGATTTCTATTTTCTTTTGTCTTTAGATTTTTACAGAGAAAAGAAATTTAGATTTTTGATTTTCTTTTTGATTTTTGGGGTTCCACTTTTTTATTTATTTTATTTTTTATTTATATATATATATATATATGTATAATTTGGGAGTTTGTTGTTTTTACATTTAGTTCATGCATGTGGTAGAGTTAGTCGTGTTAGTGGGAATGTTATTATGCAAGTAGTGGAAAATTAATTTTGTTAATGACTATAATGCCTAGTGGAGAAAGTAGGTTTTGTTGTAATTGTGTTGTGTGAGTTACACATTAGGATTTTATATATAGCCATGTAATTTATCTATAGGAAGAATGAGAGTAAAAGATTGAGTTGGTTGAGTGTATGAGTATGAGTAAGCCATTTGAAGTATGAGTCAACAATTGTTGAGACCATATGATTCCTGTTTTCTGTTATCATGTTTGCAACTGTTCCTTCTTGTTCTTTGTTATATGTCAATCCTAAATGATGAATGAATAGCACCTAAAGGATGAAGAAAAAGTTTTTTTTTTTGACATTTGGTTTATCTGTTAATCATATTTAGCACAAGATATGTCATTGGTTTGCTTTTATGATAACTGTCATTTTTGTTATACTTTTTTGAATTCTTAATTCAATTGTGATTGTCATGGTAAATGTTTGACATTGTTTGTGACAGTTGCCAAGCTTGGGTTGCATGACACTTTGAGAAACACATACACAATCATAAATGGGTGATACTAATGATAGCATAAAGCCCGAGAGAATCATTTTTGTAACTGTAGGAACAACTTGTTTTGATGCTCTTGTTAGAGTGGTGGACACTCTGGAAGTTAGACAGGAATTATTTAACAAAGGGTATACCCATCTTCTCATTCAAATGGGCCGTGGATCCTACATCCCCACCAAGGTATATTTGAGGTTTGGTTTCTATGTTTTACTTTTAATGGATTCATTGCTTTGTTGTCTAATACAATGTCTTTAGTGTTTTTATTTTTACCTGTGTGTATTATGTCTAGTTTTGTATTGTCCACTTTTTCATTCTTTGTTAATTTCCTTTATTGAAATTTTCACCAAGGATGAAGATTGTATGCATTAAAAAATGAAAATGTAATTACTAGGAATGTTAGAATATACTGACATGGTAAAATGGACTTCATGTTACTTGGAAATGATGGATTTTGATATGGTGTTGAAAGGATTTCTGCGTAGATTTGGGATGGAAAAGATTCTATGGATTGAATGAGAGATTTATTTCAGTTGATTTGAAATAAAAAGGTGAAGGGAGTTGCGTAAATTTCCTTCCTCTATTTTCTCCTTTATCTCTCCTTATCCAACTTTATTAGGCACCAATTGTCTTAGATATTTGTGAATTGATCCTATATTTCCTCCTACCAATTTCAATTTCATTTCAATTTCAATTTCAATTTCAATTTCAATTTCAAATTCAAATCCAAAATTAATTTTTGTTGATAGGGTTTAGTTAAAATAATGTTGAATTCAAGTTATGCTGGTTGATCTATTATCAGTATTTAAGAATGTACATAGAATCTGGAAAGAGTTCATGGCTGAGAGTGCCTAAAATTTAGGTTTTATTTTACGGAGTTTCACTATTAGTGAGTGAAGAAATGCACTAAAGGAAAATTTTTTAGTAGTAAATTACAAACATATTCAAGTACTTGTAGCCTATATTTTGGTAGTCATGCCTTGTTTGTGTATTCTTGATCTTAAAATTTGAACCCATTTGCTAAATGGGCTTGCATGCTACTGAAAATAGTGCTGACTTTGAAAAACTAAAGAAAGACTTCAAAAATTTGTGGCAACAAGAAATGTGATCTCAAAATAATTTCAATCTCTCAGTTGTGAAGTAGAAAAATATTGGCACCTACATCAGCAACCAAAATAATAATAAAATAAAACAAAAATAAATAATAATTTATAATAAAATAATAGGAACTGCATCTGCCCACTGTATCCTATGGGCCTTCTGTGCCTTCCAGAAATGACAACTAACTTTTGAATCCGCTTTCCTTTCTTGAGGTGCGCACCAGTAATTAGTGATTTTGACTATATAGTGGTAAACTTTTAAGTCTGTGCCTGCATAAATGTGTTAGGCAAAAATACGAATGCTAACTCGGGTAATTTGCAGTGTCAAGTGTTGGCCAATATTTGGCTGTATTTTTAAGCTTGCTACTTTAATTTAGCAAGTATTCTTGCTCCTCCTCTCTCTTTTTTCTATTTTTTTTCCCCTTAAATAAAAAAATTTGTGTCCTAACTTGACATTTTTACACAGATCAAGTGACTATTGAGACATTTCATCATTTGCATATGCCTAGGCAAACATCATTAACCAACACTAATTGACAGCACTCTCTATCAGACCTAATTATAACATACTAGCCTATTATGAATGAAAATTCACTTTTCTCTCCTCCAGTTGATCTCTCACTACCATAGCTTTGTTATTTTGTTCTTGTTATATCAATTTATCTTAGCATTTTGCCTTTTTCTATTTATGAAAAAAAAAAAATCAGTGTGTTTGGTTTCAATTTTCTGAATTTAGTTTTTTGAAAACTGAATTTTTTATTTTTCTTGTTTTTTTGTTTTTAGTGAATATTTTTTAAATTTTAAGTAATTTTTTTACCTTTTTAGATGCACTTTACTTAGATGTATCTAAATAGTAAAATATTTTGTGAAAAAATATTTTTAAAAATTAATAAATACACAAAAATGCGAAAATGTACTAAACTTTCGTATATTTTTTTTTGTATTTTTTGGTATTTAGTGTATTTTTTAAAGATTTTTGTCACAAGTATAATACTTTTTAAGTGTGTTTATGTTAGGTGTGTCTAAAAATTTAAAAAAATTGCTTAAAATATTAAAAAAATTCATTGAAAACATTAAAATATGAAAAATAAAAAAATAGAATTTTCTGAAAACTGGAACCAAACAAGCTGAATAGTTTCCCTTTTTCTTTTTCGTTTTTGGCTCCTTTTCACAGAAAGTTTAAACTATTAGCAACACAACTGGTGACTATTAAGTCACAAATTTTCCCAAAAGCCTAAGCTATTTGGAAATAGGCCCAACAATGTATATCAAACAAGGTTGTTAAAATCGGGAACCTACATAGGATGGGTGAGAGGGTCTCGTGGATCAGATCGAGGATTGTAAGATTGTACTTTCTATTAAAAATAAGGTAAAAATACAAATTATGATTATATATATTAAAAATAAGGTGAAAAATCACAAATCTAGCGGTCCTATTTACAATCCTACTCGTGATCCTACTATAACGCTGATCTTATAGCGATTTGCTCGTTTTGGTAATTTAGGATCGTAGGATATCCTACGATCGATCGTGATTTTGATAATCATGATATCAAGCTATCTAACACCTTCCCTCACATGCAATCCCGTCTTGCACATAGAGAGACAAACAGATAACCAAACAGAAAGAGAAGCAAACAGCCAAATGCAGACAAATTACCAAATGTCAACGGAGAGACTTGAACCCAAAACTTCTCTCAAGCTGAGTTCTGATTCCATGTTAAGTCACCAATTTTCCCAAAAGCCTAAGCTGTTAGGAAATGGGCCCAACAATGTATATCAACCTATCTAACACTAACAATCCTTCTCGTTGCCTTGCAGCTGCACATGATTAGCTCCTCATGTGCCAACCTAGCTGGGATATGTAAGGGTAGCGGTGATACAGGGTTTTCCACTTAGGATTCTGTTGTTCTATCGTTGTATGCTTCGGCTTCAATCAATGAAATTTATCTTTTTTGCTGTGAAAAAAGAAAAGAAAACCACAACTGCTCAATTTCTTTCTTGTATAACTTTAATTATTTAACAATAAAGTGGAACAACGGGTGAAGATCTTGCAAAAGCTTTACACCAGTGTTATCTCTTTGTCCACTTCACAGAATAATCTCTTAGGATCTATCAACTTTTCCATAAACTGATATGAAAATAATGCAAAAAGAGTTAATGTTGATGCTCTTCATGTGTTGGTCTTTTAATGCTGGTCCCCTTAGCTTCCTCAGTTATTTGAGTCCTGATTTCTGACACAATTGAACTTGCTAGAAATTTCAACTTCAACACTTATTTTGCATTTAGGAGAGAGTGTATGACAGAATCTAGATATCAGTATTCATGTTTGCTGCTATTCTTCTTAATTTTATTTTGTTATTATCAAAGACACAGTTACCTTAAGTTATGTTTTATGGAACTTTTATTTGATAATTGTAGTTACGGATGTTGTTGTAATTCCTCAAACTTTTGCATCTACTAAAAGCTAGGAATGGCAATGGGGCAGTTTGGGACGGGCTTGGCCTAACCTATACCACCCCTAATAGCCAAATCAGCAGCAGCTCAGTTGCGATATTCGGCTGTCATCAAATGGAGAAGCAGGACAAGCAAGATAATATATCTGATCAACTTCAATTAAATCAATTATTGGTTTAACCCCCATTTCTAGAGAGGCTGTTTCTGTGACTAAAACCCATGCCACCAGGACTCTTTAAACTGCAAGTCTTATCATTGGGTCAAGTAACTCTTTAGAAAGCTGAATCCAAGAGAGAGAGGGACTAACCTGAAGTGAAGTTTGTTATTCCTAGGGCCCTAATGGTAGCAGCTATGTTGACGACAATGATAAGTGGGACACAGAGGCTGACTTCCTCAGTTGTGAAGGGAGGATAGGGAAAGAAAGAACCCTGTATCTTCTATTATATATATGTCAAGGCTGCATCAGGAATATTGAAATATATCAGGTGTATTTGAGGAATTTAGTAATCATACTGGATAGGTTCAGGGCAGGGTGACCTAAATCCTACTCCGACCCAAACCTTCTTTGTGTTATGCATCTCTTTCCATAAGCTGCTCCTCAATTAATTTACACCCAAAAACCCCCATTGAGGGTGGGGTGGGCCCTCGAATTTCTGGATTAATTTTCCCTTCCTACCAAAATCCAAAAAGCTTCTTTTTGTTGTTTTGTTTAAGCAATTTTGTTCACATTAGATTAGATAATTTTACTTTTCAAGTGTGGCCTTTAATTAATTAAACACACAAAAATTAAATTAAATGAGAATCCTTCATTTCGTTTTAGAGAACATTCCTTTTGTTTTGTAAGTTCCCACTGTCATCTTAATTTATTCTTTGCACAATTTTTTTTATCAATGCAGTCTAGTGGAGAAGGTGGGTGCCTGGCTGTAGACTACTTTACATTCTCGTCTAGCATTGCTGACAATTTGAGATCAGCATCTCTTGTTATCAGTCATGCAGGTAAACATAATGTCCAGTCGATTTCTTAGATTGAATGATTATAATCTTCTGAAGGTTATGCATCTGTTTCATTGTCCAATGAACTTTTTGATTCACCCAAAACAGAATAAACACAGAACTTTATTAACAGCTCAAGCGTTCAAAAAGTGTGTACATTTAGCCTTGAAATTTCAAAATAATATTGATCCCTTATTATTGAGCTTATTTACATGGACAAGTACTCAAAAGTATCAAAATTTTGTTTCAACATCACTACAGTCAGCTCAGAAATGTAAACATTATAGTGAAATAGGCGAAACAGGGAAAGAAGAAGAAGGTAACACATGCAAGTTTTTGGAAACATAAATTAAAATTTAGGGTAAATTACATTGAGCACCCCTGAGGTTTAGAAAAAAATACTGTAAGCCTCACAAATTTGACATACACCAATCTCGTTTTTAGTAAGGGTAAGACGACTGAAATTAATGATGATAATGTGTGGATAGACACATGCATAAACAAAAGTAAAATATAAATTTTAGTGTAAAAGAGATGATAGCATCAATCTCCCATCCATATGACTAACCGATTATTGATTAAAAAGGTTCCAAGTGTTATCTGAATTAAAATCTCAATGGAGCCCATTATAATTATGCTAAACTTGTGGGACTCAATATATTTTGTCCAAAGCTCAAGGGAGATTGGTGTAGTTTGACCTAAAATTTATTATTATCGATCAAAAACCCTAATAATTGATTAATTGAACATGTTTGAGGTTTGTGCATTCACTTATATAAAGGGTATGGAATAAGCAACGTAGACACTTCTAAGAAGGTAACGTGTTTGTGTCGGACACTGACACTCCTTGTATACTTTCGTACACATGTTTGATACTCTTTTTTTCTTGTCCATAATTAAAAAATAAAAATCATAATTTTGGACATGTATCCGATACTTATTTTGTAACACGTCTGTCACTTCTTGATCATGTCTCACTAAAAAATAAACATGAGGTTAACACTTCTTGGACATTTGCTAACACATAGTGTTCAAAGTTTGTGAATTTGACATAAATATCTTATACCTTCAAAAAATGTATAATTATTAAGAAAAATCCTATAGAAATTTTACATAAACTTAAATAAAAAATGAAAAGGTATGTAAATTTATTAGCAGATGACTTAGGAGATGGGAGAAATGTTGCAATTATATATGTTTGTTATAGTTTTGTTTGATTTTTAACTACTATGGTCTAGTAGTCTAAAAATTCATGTAAAAGAATTAGATACAAGATGTTTGTATTTATATAACTATTTATTATATTCTTAGATAATATAATATCAAGGCATAATTATTTGTGGCGTGTCCAAACCGTGTCTGTGTCCTGCTTTTTTTGAATTTGCCATGTCCACGTGTTCATGTTGTGCTGTATCCATTTCTCTTGTCTGTGTCTATTGCTTCGTAGGGTATGGGTGTAGAATAAGAAAGTTAATGTTAATGCCAATCAAAAGTTGTTCAAGTGATTTCAAACACAACAAATCAACATCATCAAACAAAACGATATATAATTCTAGAGTTGCATAACTTTTAAAGATTGAAAAAGCAAAAAAAAAAAAAAAAAATTAATTAGTTCGTTTGGGAAAGGAGGAGAGTTCTCTGTTTCATGGGAAAATTTAAGTCTAGATTCAAGCAGCACTAGGGAAGAAGAAGAAGATTACAATGGCAAACAATCTTAATTTTCGGTTTCCGCTCTGTAGCCTTCCTTAAATGGCACAACATCTCTCTCTCTCTCTCTCTGTCTCTCTCGCGGATGCCCAAACATATTTGAGATGTTTCTTTGTTCGTAGATCTTTGTTTTGTGCTTTTCTTATCCTAAAATAGTTGGAGAAATAACAATTTTGTAAGAGATTCTATATTCATCTTGACACAACCAATTGTTTTGGGGCATTTCAATATCTTCCAGTGTATTTTGATGGACAAGAATTATTTTTTATTTTTTTAATTTCCCCCCCTTTCTTGGCAAATGCTTGGTGGGATTTTGTAACATGATTCATATAGCATCTTCCTAGTTATATATGTGTGTATATATATATATATAATATAGGATACAACAATCACTATATGGGCAGTTTCAATATGTGGACATATTTCATGGAATATTAAATCTAGAAGATAAATCCTTGGAACAACTGAACTCAATTCATGATTAGAATTATTTGCCTCTTTGTTTGTGTTTCAAAGATTTTATGGATCACTACTTCTGGAAGTTGTCATATCTCTCAATTTTCTGCATGTGGTCTCTTCAACTCCCAAATCTGCAGTCATCAACTAGGATATGACATATGGTCCATGGGCTGCCTACCCAAGCCCATTCTTCTAAATCCTGCTTCTTGAAACTTATCAAAAACTCTTTAAAACTCAAGTACATTTGCTGCTTGCCTATTTATTTTGTTTCTTTAGTATTTCTGAAAATATTTAATTGTATATACGATATGTATATAAAGTTACAAAATGAATCTAGGAATCTATGTCAAACTTTCGGTCCTTGATTCTTCCTTTAAAAGAGGATAAGGCCCTGGAAATTAAGCTAGCATTCTCACCAGCCAAATTGGGAATTAAATTCCCAGATGTAGTGAACCTGAACATTGCTGATGCCACATTATTGTATCCTTCTTCCCCAACCCTCTTTGGGTGAGGAGATCACTTAGCATTGGACAATTTCCCCGCTCTAGCCCTGCTGCTGCCTGCTTCTCAAGTACTTGTTTCAGATGAGAAAACACAAGAGGTTATCTGGTTTTTAAGCTGTCTCGGTTCATCACAGGTGGGTTGTGTTATGGAAGAGTTGGAATAGTTTTTTTTTTTTTTTTTAAACAATGAATTAAACATGCATTCTGTATGGGTAATATTTCTGAGCTTATAGGAGGAAAGGAAATAATAACAACAAAATGAAGTTTATTGGACAGTGAGTTAAGTTTATTAACTTCTAATGCTGCTGCATTTTGATCATGGTGTTTTAACGTAGTGTAGCTAATCGCTCCCTTTTCTTACTTGGGGCAAGTTTTTAATCTAGTGCGTAAAAAGCACGAGAGTTGTTTAAGAGTGAATTTTGATATTGTTACAGGTTCAGGGAGCATATTTGAGACGTTGAAGCTGGGTAAGCCTTTAATTGTTGTAGTGAATGAGGATTTGATGGACAATCATCAAAGTGAGTTAGCAGAAGAACTAGCAGAGAGGAAGCATTTGTTTTATGCTCGCCCTCAAACACTCTTAGACACTATCAAGGGTATGACATTGGAGTCTGTCATTCCATACCAGCCGGGTGATGCTAAACCTGTTGCCAAACTCATTAATCGGTTTCTTGGTTTTCTGGATGATTGATTTAGCTGCACAGTTGAGTTACGCATTGGAATTTTTTTAAGTTTTCCCTGTTTTTTTGCTTCATGTTTTGACGAGGCATGAGACGTCTGGAAAGCATGTCGTGGAAAGTGTATTAAGTCCAATGTCATTTGCTTGTGTTTTGTTTACAAAGTATTTTTCAAGAAAGGGTGTCATGAAAGGGATTTTGGATTCATGTTGCAAAATTTTGTTTACATTTTTTCCACTGTTAGCCCAATAAAATTCTCATCAGTTGGATTACCATTGCTATATATGTATGTATACACATATATTGTATATGTCCTAGGTTGAAACTGAAACAAAGGGGTGTGTTGAAGCTGGTTGGATTACCATTTTTGAAGATAATATATATATACATATATATGTCTGTAAAGAGGTTTCCAAACATTAGCCTGCAATTGTATCTTTCACCAGCATGGTCTTTGGCCCTACTTGTATTAAATTCATGTACATGATATGCTCAAACACCAACTTCTCCGTTTCAATTTCAAGGACTGGTTCAAGTCCGTAGCAGCTACATTAACTTTGTGATGTACTCTCTCTCTCTCTCTCTCTCTCTCTCTCTCTGAGGATAGACTTTGTTGTGTGAGATGCTGTCAAAGATGATAGACGTAGGTCACATGGACTATGGCTATGCAATGTCACTCTCACAATTATGGAAATTGTAAATGAACACAGAGTACAATTATGAAAATTGTAAATGAACAGAGAGTACATTTCTCTCTCCGTTTTGTATTGTTTTGTTTTTGTTTTTTTATTAAACATTAGTCTAAAAATAGTAGCTAATGATGTTTCAGTGAGGGTTTTGCTTCTCAAAATTGGGAGGTCAAATCTGTTTAGTAGAAGATACTTCCTCAGTCTATAATGTTGCCGTGGACAATTATTTTTTTTCCCCTCAATAAAAAACATGTAAACACACATGACCCTTGTTACAATTTCTAGTATTTCTTTCTCTATACATATTTAATACCTTAATACAACGGTCGAGCATGACGTGTATTACAATGTCTGATATTTTTATAATTATTCAATACCTTGTTACAAGTTACAACAGTCAGTACTTGAGAAAGTCCAGTGACTAGGGTTAGATTGCTTAAATATTTTAAAGAACAAAAAACAAAAAAAGCCAATCAATTTTGTGGCACGTTATGAACTCTTGTCTTGTTAACTGCTTCCCGATAAACATCCATTTTAAATTAGCAGGAACACTTAAAGGTAATGTTTGTTTGGGTGGACATGAGCTTGGGATTGGACTAATAGTTCCATAAAATTATTAATCTGATGTTTGGTTAAACAATTGAAGTACGGATTAATTATTTTAAACTTGACTATTAGTTAAGATAGGATACATAATCCAACGAATTCGTAGTCCTAGGACTATTAGTCATGGGAATGCTAATCCAGTCCGCCCAAACAAACATGGCCAAAAGGTAGTAACCCTTAAATTCAGGTTAGCTATTTGACTTTTCACGTCCACTAATTATTAATAATGTAGTTTCTTAATTAGTACTAGCATAAGCATTAGCATTAGCATTAGCATTAGCATGTGGGTTATGATTGAATAAACACACATGCTTTAGGCATGTGAATGCTTGTTTTGTTTTTCAGCTTCAGAAAGTCAGTCAAACCAGCAGTTTCACTCATTTTCTACCAATCTACTGACTCCAAATTACATTAAAAAAAAAAATTTTAAAATTTAAAAAAAAAATAAAAAATTTGGGATGATAAAATTTTGCAGACAGCAGAATGTTGATTGGTAAGAATTATTGTCATCTGTAGATATATTTGAAATGGTTCAAAAGCTTCCAATCCAATGTCTGCTGATAAAAGGAAGAAAGACAAAGACTATACCTCATATAATACAAAAGTGACAGAGTAAGTGCAGTAGCAGATGAGCCCTGATTGCTCACAAGGGAGAGAGAGAGAGAGATTCCCATCTTCTGGCAATTCTGTCAATATGACCTCCTAGCAAATGAAACAACAATCCACATTGTCTCTCTCTCTCTCTCTCTCTCTCTCTCTCTCTCTCTGTAGCAATTCTTTCTCAGTTCATTGTTGTTTGTGCTGATGGAAACTAACACCACTGTCATTCCTGCAAGCCCACCAGCCCCTTCTGCAGAAAACGATACCCACAATCACCACCACCATCCTTCACAGCCTCACCACCATGATATTATCCCTCCCACTAACATTCTCATAATCATCTTACCCATCACCATAATCATCTTACTCCTCTCCATTCTCCTCATTATAGTAATGCTCCGACGTCTGAAATCTACTAAAAACAACGACAATCGAAAAAGCAACAATGGCATCAACAAGAATAATTGCATGTTCATTGCTCATCGCACTATCAACATCAATGCAAGCCCAAGTAAACAACCAAATCCCAAATTTCACACTACTTTCATATTAATCTTTGTCACATATTACTGTTTGCAAATATTAATTTGATGTTGGTATTTGAGAACATGGCAGATGTGAAGGGTGGGTGTCTTTATGGAGGGAATTCAGTGCGAATTCCATCATCGGGTAAATTTAGAGGAGTCCAAGTGTTCACCTACAAGGAGCTTGAAGTGGCAACTGACAAGTTTAGTGAAGCAAATGTGATAGGTAATGAAGAATTTGTAGTAGTTTACAGAGGGATCTTAAGAGATGGTACTGTGGCAGCTATCAAGATGTTGCACAGGGAAGGCAAGCAAGGCGAGCGTGCTTTCCGGATAGAGGTTAGTTTACATCATTTTAGTCTCTCCTACATGTTTTGTTGTCTTCTCTTCTCTCAAATTGTTTCTTTGTTGCTTTTCATTTTTTTTATCTGTACTGTTTTATTACTCTGCAAATAGATGCAGATATATTCTTTGATGTTGTTCTTCCAATTTATACTAAGTTCATTAGGAACCAAAACCAAACACAAGAAAAGCTGGTCTGCCGGCTAACAATGGTTTTCAATAACAGTCAATACAGTATATCAGCATAGGAGGTATTGGCATGGGTTCGGATGTTGATAAGCTTACATTACTGGCATTAGTATTACCGATATGACAAAACTTTATTAAAAAAAAGAATGTGTATGATCTGGTATGATATGTCCATAAAAAAATAGTAGTCAATGTTTTAAAAATCGGACGGGTGAGCGAACTGGAAAATGGAATCGAATCGTGACGTAATAAAGATATTAAAATTATTTTTAAATAAAAATGTAAGTAATAAAATTATAAATTAAAAAAAATAAAAATATTAAATTATCTTAAATATTTCTCCTAATAGTTTTTTTACTGAAAAAATAATAATATGTTTTAAAATATTATTAATTTTAATTTTGGAAGAGGAAATCAAATATTTAATATTCACTCCATATAATTTTAATTCAAATAATTTGATTGAAAGAAGAGTAAAAATTTTGGAGGGATATCAAAATTTTAATATTCTCTCTAATACATTTGATTGAATCCCACATGAATTTTTTGAGTTTTTTTGAAAGAATTTTTTTTCTTATAAATAAGTAGAGATTTTCACAATAATTTCAAGCTCTTAATGAGATTCCTTACAAGAGGAGACCCTTGTTAAAAGAGAGTTTCCAATTAAATTTTTTTTATATGCTTATATATATATTATATATAAAATAAGAAAGAAAGAATAAGAAAAAAAAAAAATTCAATTTCATCTGCCCGGCAAA
This sequence comes from Camellia japonica, assembly GCA_030407325.1. Taxonomy (NCBI): domain Eukaryota; kingdom Viridiplantae; phylum Streptophyta; class Magnoliopsida; order Ericales; family Theaceae; genus Camellia; species Camellia japonica. Next base: position 111,029,725 of record JAPPVO010000029.1, on the reverse strand, counting down.
CTGGCTCTGGTTTGCCGTTTCAACCGCCGGTTTTTCCGGTTCTCTCTAAATAGGCCAGTTTTTAACTTTGAACAGTTTAGTGGGTATATCCAGACCGGAATCTCGACCGGTCGACTGTTCAACCGGATGGTCCGATTCGGTTTTCAAAACCATGCGTACAATTAAAAATTCAAAGTATTTTTGTAATGGTCAAAAAAATAATATATTTTTTTTATATTTTTGATAATTGCAAAAATATCCTATATTTTTAAAGTTTTTAAAAATAGGCACAATATAATTATTCAACTATAATATTTTTTTTTGAAAAAAAATTACATTTATACTCCAAAGTACCCATAAAAATATCCAAAACTCATTTCTTACCACATAAATGCATGATACTCGTACAACAATAATATTTTCAGAGTACACTTCTTTCATAGATGTTCTTACCTCACCTAAAAGTACAGTACACTTCTTTCATAGATGTTCTTACCTCACCTAAAAGTACAAAAAAAACTGGCAGCAATGTTGACTTGCACATGGGTGTGCAATTCAAAAATTACAATAAATCCTTTTATGGTAATTTGTAATTATTTTTGGCAGGTGGATTTACTAAGCCGATTACACTCACCTTACTTGGTGGAGATGCTTGGCTACTGTGCAGACCAACATCACCGGCTTCTAATATTTGAATTCATGCCAAATGGTACACTCCAACGCCACCTCCACCATTTCCTCAACCATTCCCGGCCGTTGAATTGGGGGACCCGTTTGCGAGTAGCCCTTGACTGTGCCAAAGCCCTTGAATTTCTTCATGAGCATACATTGCCATCTGTCATCCACCGTGACTTCAAGTCCAGTAATATTCTCTTAGATCAAAATTTCAGAGCCAAGGTATTTGATTTTGGTTTGGCAAAGACTGGCTCAGACAAGATCAATGGTCTAGTTTCGACTCGTGTGTTGGGGACCACCGGTTATTTAGCCCCCGAGTGAGTGCCTCATTAATTATCTGTCATGGATCTCTCATTTTCATTACAATATCCCATCCGTAAGCAACTTCATTTAATCATGCACTGGTGGAGTCACATGGTGACTAAAGGGTCACGTGTTTCTTGAATTTTTTATTTTTACATATGTATATAAATAAAATTTTAAACAAAAATAATATTTGGAATAAAATGTCAAGAGTATTTTTAAATTTATGAAAACAATAGTGATTGTTTTATTAAAAATGAAGTGACCACAATAAATTATATTTTTATATATGAAAATTTTATGAAAAAATCTCAATATAAAAGTAATATCCATCATTATTGATATGTGAATATAATTAATCTCACTATATATGTGTAAAAATTAATAGAGTATTAGTCATATTTTCATGTGGAGTTTATCCTTCATATGTTGCTTTACTATTGATTAGTGATATTATATGTCAATAATGACGTGATATCACTATTATATGAAAGTTTTACTCAAAGTTTGTAAAAATTTAATTTATCTTACCATTATATAGCTTATTTTAAGACTTAAATATGTGACTGTTTTTACATTGTCCATGATACACTAGTTACACACAATACTTTCTTTTCGATTTTACTCGAAGTTAATTGTAAAATTTTATGTGAAATCCTTTTGTAATAATTTATTTAAGTTTTTGTACTTAATATTAATTCAACAATTATTATTATCTTCTTATTGTTGGTTATGAAAAAAAAAAATTAAAATTATAATCAAGAAGTATCCTTTCTGATTTAGTTTCCTGACTATGCCATTGCAATCATGCACAAAGGACTAGCTATGGTCCCCCATTTAACAGTCTGTAGTTTTCTCGAGTCGTTAGGGGCGGTTTGGGGAAATAAATGTCCATGCCTAAATACCAAATTCTGAAAGCTGCCATGCTTTTCATATTCAATTAGTCTTCTCCATGAACAATCTGCCCAATAATTCATCTAATATGTATACATGAGTTTCCAAACAGGCCCTTAACTACACATAAAAGTCGCTCACATTAAGCAGTTGTCAGGATTAGCTAACCATGAAGTAAAACATCTTGTGACCTGACTTGCTAATTTTATTTTATTTTGAAATGTAGGTATGCTTCAACAGGTAAACTTACAACAAAATCAGATGTATACAGCTATGGTGTGGTCCTTCTAGAGCTCTTAACCGGTCGTGTGCCAGTTGATACCAAGCGGCCTCCAGGAGAACATGTTCTTGTCTCTTGGGTCAGTACAAATATCCGTCAATCTTACTCTAAAAAAGGCATATAAGCTGCTATTTCTAAACACAATGATTGCGTATTATGACTACACTTGTCTCTAAGCAGTATAATCATTAACCATAACATCTCAGCCACACCCCTTGAGTTTCCACTGTACTTTTACACAGAATTTTTACCTAATGTCAAAATTGTCATATGCTCGTATGCAATGAGCTAAAGTGAAAACATTTTCAACTGTTGTTTCTTCTGCAACTTTTTAGGCTCTTCCAAGGTTAACTAACAGACAACAAGTAATGGAAATGGTGGACCCGTCTCTAAAAGGCCAGTATTCCAAAAAGGATCTAATCCAGGTCAGTTTTGCTATCTATCTATATATCATCATCATTGTCGTCATCATCAACATTATTGAAGCTAAAATTAAAACAATTGATGTTTTTTTTTTCCTTCTGGGTTTTACAGATAGCTGCTATTGCAGCCATGTGTGTGCAGCCAGAAGCAGATTACCGGCCTCTAATGACAGATGTAGTGCAGTCCTTAATTCCTCTGGTTAGGAATCTCTCTTCCAATTCCTTAAGATTTAGTCAGACAGTAAGTCCCATGTGTTAGGGGCTTTTGGAACTACAATTTGAGTCCAAAATCTCAATCATTCAATAAACCAGCTGGATCATCATGTGACAACTCAATGTGGGAAAAATCTCAATCATTCTGCTGCGGCACCAAAAATGGTTCATGTGGCTTTAGGACAAGGTCATAATCAGCTGGTCCATTTTTGTCTGACCAAGAACCATGTAGTGTATTTGTACGAATTGTGTAGCACTAGGCTACAACTTTCAGTTCTTAAAGCAGACAAAGAAGCAGCGAAATGTACCAATGCATTTGAGTTTTAAAATATGTATATATCTACAAGGTCTTAAAAATAATCTGATCACACAGCTGTTGTGATTGTCCTTTGTAGGCAAGCATCTTGAACATTCAAATATCATGTACTCCAATTTAAAGAAAGCAGTAGTAATTGAATAATAATTACATGCTTTCATCAAGATTGAAAATATTTCTTATTGAACAAAGTGTGATGGTTGTGATTTTGCTAAGGTTTTTGCTACTGTAGATAATTGTGTACAAGTGCAAATGAGATTCAAAACAAAGATGATAGACTGCAGCAATATGATGTACTTCAACAATTTGTGCCATAAACCATGCCAGTTTTTTCACATAGATAAAATAGTTAAACAATAATGCTATGAGCCCATAAAAAATACTTAAGAAATTATCTAGAATTTGAAATGTGTGCAGCAGAGTATGACCTACACCACACTATGCTTAAATTTACATTATACATTCAAATTTTGAATGCTTTTCTAACAACAATGATCTTATAAGTAAAGCTACCTGCATAAAATCCCGTAGTGTAACATGTAAGTATTGAAACAAACTAGAATTTCCAAGGGTGCAAAAACAAAATGGCCACATTCCAAATGCAACAGAAAATACACTTTTTTTTTTTTTGAAACAGCCAAAATAAGAATTTTATTGATAAAGAACAAGCAAAGACAAAGAGAGAGCCCCCCAGATGGTAAGACACCAGCCGAAGGGAAAACAGATACAGATGAACAAGAAAAACCCAGCTGCAATTCCAAACAGAGAATATGCAGAACAAGAATAAGCAAAAAAAAAAAGAAGCAAAGACACCAACCCACCAAACTTGACCTTCCACCATTGGCAACCCCCACCAATGAATTATACAACACCAGAGTATCCAAACAAATGGCCAGAAAAGAGGGATGAAATCACCAGACAAACAAGAGAAATTACAAACTCCTCCCTCTAATGCAGCATTTCACTTGCCTAAGATTAACCAGAAAATCCTGCACTGAAAAATGGTGCTTAGAGAACCTTGGTTTAAACCATAATGCAATTCTCACCTTAATCACTTCCCACAGCTCCTCCAAGTTTGGAGCAGATGCATTAAACACTATAGCATTCCTGTGTTGCCAGATAGACCAAAGCACAACCAAAGGCACTCCTCTCCAGATCTTCCTCTCTTGACTCCTAATACATTGTCCTTCCCACCATAATAAAACTCCATCAACAGATACACTTAATTATTTAATTTCATTAAATGACCTAAGTGCCTTGGTAAAGTATGGATGCATGATTTTAAGCTTCATGGATTATAATTACATTGCTTATTGAAGAAAGCTAGAACTACAAGGACCTGTTTAAGGATTATATTAAACATAGATTATAATTATATTGTTCCCCTATGTTTCTTGTTCCCACTGTGCCAAAACTACTACATTTTTCAAAGACAGAAAAGTTCCAATGTTGATTGTTCTAGTTTAGTAGGGAACCAAAATCTTATGTTATTGTCATTATGAGGATAAGAAGAGCAAGTTGAGAGAGAGCAACATGCTAGGAAAGCAAGAGTTTTGGTGTTCATCCCATCAGTATCTTCATTCATGGATAGATAGTATCCCCTAGGTGGATCACACGATTAACATCATACATGTGAAACAAATGCGCAACCAAACACAAGTTCTCATACTCAATCGAAAGATAACTAGAAAACTAAACGTACTCATAGCCCAATCCAAAAACCTGACATATAGAAAACAAAGTTTTCATATGCATGGAAATAACCCAACAACAACTGTATTTGTTTGGGACCAAAGGAGCTAATGTAGCTATTTTTTTTTTTTTTTTTATAGAACTTTGACACATAAATGTTAGATATACAACCTTCAATAGGTCAATTTGGATATTTGTTATTTAAGGTACATAATTTTCTTAATGAAGGGAGGATGATGTGGCTATGACAATGTAGTAAATAGGAACTTGTTCTACTGAGTTGATCTCCATAGTATCCATGGAACAAAGACCGATATGGTTATTATGTCTCAGAAGATCATTCAAGCATTGACATTGACTACAAGACTTCGACTAATGGTATTTTATCTAAAATGTGGTTTATCCTATCATGTAAAATTGTGAAAACTTGTTTGTGATGTTGTGTCAGCAGTGAAAAGTAATTTGTCTTATTGTAAAAGTAATTTGTCCTATTGTACAATTTTATTATTGTACTTTGGTGTGTATTATTGTTATACTATGGCAGATATACTTATATGTTGTCCATGTCTCCTTTATTATTATAATATGCCCTGGAGTTCGTCCTTCGTCTATATAAGGGAGTTCCCACCACCTTATAAGGAGGCCTCAGTCGCCCATGTAACATACTTGTGGTTTTCTTGTGTAAATACTGAAAATTAACATGACTCATACGAGTGTGCTATAATTCTAAAGTCTGAATATTAAAAATACAAGACATGGAAGCAGGTAAAACAGAGGCCTAAAAACTAGCTAAGGAAGAAGAGGAAGGCTCGTCCCGTCGATCCCTAAAGTAGTACAGCCCATCATGCTCATAACCCTTGCCAAAAATCATCTTCGAACTCAGGTCTTGTAAAAGGCAAGAAAAGAGTAAGAAGATGACAGCATAATTAAATTGTTTGGCAAGACAACTAATGGATAAGAGATTATATGTAGAATTTAGAACATGTAAAACAAATGGTAAAGTAATGGTAGGGGATACAGACACTACATCCTTATGATGAACAGAGAATAAAGAACCCATTAGCAAGACACACGGATTGGGCAATAGTATTAGAGACTGGCGAAGAAAAAAAGAAAAACTCACCCGTCATATGATCATTAGCCCCAGAATCCAGAACTCATGAGGGACTAGTACACCGAACATGGAAAGTAGTAAAAGTACCTGTTGCAAGAGTGGCAGCAGTGGTAGACGATGGGCCAAGAGAACTGGCGGTAAGAGATCTAAGTCGAGCATGAAACTAACCACTTTGAGTTTGTAACTCCTGTAAATTAGGGAGATGAGGAAACCTAGGAGTAGGAGTAGTGGAATCCACTAGAGTTGCAATGTGAGATGTGCCAATACCACAAGGGCGAGAGGAACGTTGCCTTAACTCAGGATGAAGTTTGAAGCAACGAGCCTTAACATGACTAGAAACGCCACAATGATGACAAATAACTGGACCGGTAGAACCCCAAGAACCAGACTTTGCAGCAAGAGCCATCTGATCAAATGAAACTGGAGAGAGGGGAGAAGGATTCGGCTGAACTAGACGTCTACGACGCTCATCACTATTAATTGTGGCAAAGGCCTCATAGAGAGAGAGGGCATAGGTGATATGTTTAAAATATGAGTTCGAAGGGATTCAAATTCAGAGTTTAAACCCATCAGAAACTGGTAAGTATGCTGGTGAGCAAGGTGTTTGGACATAAGAGAGGCAGCATCTGCTAGTAACTTAATCAAGGGCTCATATTAAGCCAATTCTTCCCAACGGGCCTAAAGGTATCCAAAAAATTCTAACACAGAAAGACCCAAGGTAGACTAGGAAGCATAAGCAATATCCTGATAAAGTAGACATCTGTGACAAAGCATGTCATAGACCGAAAACTGTGTCGCAATAGAGAAACATATGATAAATACGATTTTCCATGGAGTTAAACATCCATCCTAAAATAGTATAGTTATTAATATCCCACTATGCAAGAGTATGATCTGTTGCAGTAGGCTAGGTAGTGGGAGATAAAAGCCAATGAGCTTTTCCCTTACTTCCTAAATAGAGTTTAAAAGAGCGGTTCTAGGCGGCAAAATTTTTCCCATTCAACACCACACTCGTAATATGATGAACAGGAGTGTGATGAGAAAGGGAAAAATCAGAACTAATTTGGACAGGCTTGGTGGGTATATCAGCAGCAAAGGATGGATTAGTCATGGTGGGAGAAGAGGGGCTAAAAAAACACACAAAGATAGCACCACAGTCTAAGAAAAAATAAGAAGTCAGAAAAAACTCAACGGTGTATCCAAATAGATGCTATTGAATAAACCTGATAGCCTAAAAAAATAAAAAGACAAACAAAGGGGCTTAATACATCAGTCCAATCACCCCAAGAAGGAAAAAAAAATAGCCATGGACCACCTAAAGAGGCAGCCAAAGCACATAAGACCAGAACCAAGTCTGGTCAGCAACAACTAGAGCCTCAGCAAGGATAAAGAATATAACACCGTGTCCCACATCGGAAGTTTGCATGGGCGATCTTGGGCATATAAAATACCACTACCTTGCTTCTAAGTAACTTGGACTTAAGCTTTTGGGTATTGTTGGTCGACCCACAGGTTACTTGGGCTAGTAAGTAGTGGGGCGTTACAAATGGTATCAGAGCCGATCCATGCACACAACCATGTGGGCCACTTATTCTGGGCTAGCCATGAGCTTGTTGTGGTATTCTAATTGATTGTAGACCCTCGCGAGAATGCGAGGATTTATAAGTGGGGAAGTTTGTAACACCTCGTCCCACATCGGAAGTTTGCATGGGTGATCTTGGGCATATAAAGTACCACTACCTTACTACTAAGTAACTTGGACTTAAGCTTTTGGGTATTATTGGTCGACCCACAGGTTACTTAGGCTAGCAAGTAGTGGGGCGTTACAAGGACGCGAGGGTCTATAAGTGGGGGAGTTTGTAACACCCTGTCCCATATCGGAAGTTTGCATGGGTGATCTTGGGCATAAAAGCACCACTACCTTACTACTAAGTAACTTGGGCTTAAGCTTTTGGGTATTGTTGGTTGACCCACAAGTTACTTGGGCCAGCAAATAATGGGGCATTACAAAGAAGGCTTGCCGAGGTAAAGACAAGGAAGGAGAAGGGTTGCAAAGGCTGGGTTGAGACTGTTAGAGGGAGAAAAGGAGTTTGAAAGGGCTGTTGAAGGCTAGGTGAAGGCTGGAAAGGGCTATTGGAGGCTAAAATGAGCTGGTCTGAGGCTATTAGAGGGAGAAAAAGAGCTGGAAAGAGCTGTCGGAGGCTAGAGAGAAGAAAGAAGGCAGTCGGTGGTGATGGGTGATTGAGAGAGAGACGGCTAGGGAGGCTCTGATACTAAAAAGAATGGAAGAATTATTGGCTTACCAATCAATGAGGTAGATGCCATGTATATATAATATATTCATGATAGAATTTAGGAAACAATATACACAAGGTAAGATTCCTGCAATCAAAATAATTTCTATTCTAATTCCTATGCTAATTTCCATATTCAAACATAATATTTTAATTTTTATATTCAACAAGCTTAATGATCCTCTCCTTGTTAGTGATTATACCACCTTTGTAATTCTCATTTTCTTAACAATCCCCTTATTCTTAGTGATTTTACCCCCTTTGTGGAAGCTTTTTGTTGATAGTTTAAAGTTCCTTGAATGATGTAACTCAATAAATCACTTTACTATTTACAAAGAATTCTGCATTTGATGTGAGTGCAGATTAGATCCCAGTTTGTTGGGAACAAACAAGATTGAAGTACAAAATAAAAATAAAATAAACGAACAAAAAAGGATATAATTCTGATTACCATTTCCTACAAGTTTTGACTAGGAGAATCTTTACAGAGAAATTTGACAAATGCTAGTATGTATCAAAATTATAGAAAGTTTCCTATTGTGGCATAGACAATTTGAATAATTTCTCTCCCCTAAAGTGGATAAACTTGAAAGAGAGAAAGTAAACCTGGTGCATAGGCATGTTACAAAGAGAATAAACAAGTGAAAAAGTGGGTGCCTCATAATTTGCCTTCCTTTGAGCTGTGGTTTAGATGTCATAGTGGAATTCCTTATTGCAAAAGGCTCATAAAGAAGGATAAAGAGGGTTAGTGGCTATCAGAACCCAAACACCTGTAGTTCGCGTAAAGCGGTTGGTAGGTTTATGTAAAGACAAAAGAATAACTTGAACATACTGAAATTTAGGATTCAAACATACAATATATAAGTGATTAAACCTATATAGAACATGAAATCATTTAAAGTCGCAAGGTTTGTAGTGACACCATTGTTACCAACAAAACCTTTTCAATTGTTCTTAATATTCTATATCAACTGACAATCAAAAGAAAGGATTGTCTCATTCAAACCTTTTGACAATGGGTAAACATTTTGGACAACCAATTTCTTAATTTAAAGAAACATTTGTAAGTAATTGTAGTGATGCAAGTTCATGCTAATTTAAAACCAAAATTTGAAACAGGTTAATGAGAGCTCAAATTGGGTTCACTCTTCTCTACCAAAGAAAAGGGTTCTCACCTTGAAAAAGCATTATATAATTAATGGTCCTTAACCTCTCAATCTTTATTCAACCTTCATGCCATGACTTATCCCTTCTCTTCAATCTCAGTTTGTATGAATCCATGTCAAAGCGGTACAGACTTTAGCCATTCATGTTATAATTTACAAGTGATCCCACAAAAAACTTTTTGGCTTCACTGCACTAGTTGTATGTTCAATTTAAAGTACTTAGAAACATGAGAAAGGCCAAAAGTAACAAAAGCAAAGACTGTAAGCCAATGTTTTCGAACAAAATATGGCTCCACATCAAGTAGAATGACATAAAAGAATTCATCAAGCCAACACCAAATAGGAATAAAATTTTGATCAATTAATCCTGTTTTTAAGCTACTCTAATTCAACCATTAAGTTCTACCCAAGCTAGTCAATTTCTAATTCTGAAACTTTTTCCCGCAAAATCTACTACATTTGGAGCTCAATTCATCTACCAACTCAAAGTTTGAATTAGGATTGGTCACTAGTAAATGGTAATGCAAACGGTAATCTGCAAAGGACTCTTGAATAGCATCTTTACTTCAATTAAACAATGCCTAGAAATACACTTAAAGTTTTTTATCCTTTAACAATTTTCTTGACTTTGTTGGCATCCTCTGCTTTCAAAGATTCAGTATAATTTAGAAAAAAAGAACATTGTGAACATGATGGATTTTATTATTTTAACTGAAAAAAAACACAAGAAACACACTGGCCTCCACGACCCATCCCAGGATTGCTTAAAATTCCATGATTTAATGGTTTTCTAGCCATTTAAACAATGAAAAGCCTTCTTAGATTTCCAAGAAACCTTAAATATATACTTGGGCCAATTGGTAAATCATGTTAAAAAGGTCTCTGGAACCATAAGTAACATCATATACCCACTGAACATCTTGCAGTTTACAACAAACTAAGTAAATCAAGTAACCAAAATTGACCAATCATGCATATCCATTCAAAACAAGTTCTTGATTACCTTAAAGGAAAACTGTCTAACCACTATACCCAAATCAAATGGTGATGAAATTTGAACAAAGAATTAAACATTATTACATTAAAAGCGGAAGTGAAATAGGTGGTTAAGCATGAAGTTGAGTTCAAGGATTCTATAGAGCATAATGAGCATACTTGTTAATGAATTAGGTGGGTTTACCGGTGAAAATGAAACACACTGATGACAGAGAGAAAACCAATAAATGGAGGGAAAGATCAAGCATATGAAACTAAGGTTGTAAGAGCATCTCCAACGGAAATGTTATAATTGCAGGTTAAAGTATACAAATAAGTAAAAATAAGATTCAATTTTTATGTGGTAAATTACATTTTTGCACTTTAAATCAATTTCACTTTAATTCCTAATTTTTTAATTGTAACAGTCTGTAGACATCCCATTTTTTGACCGCTCTTAAGACTTGGGCGCCACTGATTGATCATTCGATGATGAGAGTTGTGCTATGCAAATGTTCGATTTCTTCAACAAGAAGAGCTCTAAATCCCAACCTTACACCCCATTTTGGACCAAAAATATTTTAGACCTTAAAACCATTTCTTTCAAAATATTTTTAAAAATGTTCTTACGATGTTCCAAAGCTCGCATTTTGTTAAAAATTGCACTTTTCGGTAAACTGAGCAAGGACAAAGTGGAAATAAATGAAAGAGAGGTGAACTCTTTCAAAAATATTTTAAAACATCTTATTTAGAGATTTGGAGTTGAAGAAAATTGGAGGAGAGGGAAGAAACTTAGTTGGGGAACAAATTGGGCATAAACCGTTGAGGGAAAACTGGGCAACCTCACTAAATTAGGCCTATCCTTTTCTACACTTGGACTTAAGTTGTGAGGCCACCACCATTTGAAAGTGGACTTTTGGGGCTTCATTTTACACTCAAGAATCTCCTAAAGCCGAGTCCGGATAAAGGAGATATGGCTGGTTGGAGTTAGGCATCAATCCAGTTAAGCCAAAACTGAGCAACCTTCACTAAAATAAGAATATCTCTTAGCATACTTAGAATTTTGATGTGTGGCCACTTCCACTGGAAAATAGACTTTCGGGGCTTCAATTTAGACTGAAGAATGGCCTGCAAAGGAGTCTGGATGCAGAAGATATGCCCATTTGAAGTTGGGCTTGGAAGTAGATTTTTGATGGCCAACCGACCACACTTCTGGCTTGTCGGCCAATGGTGAAAAAGCTAGATATTTTGTGCCAACTGTCCCCCAAAAGCTCCAGCTGTTCAAGGCTTGATATTTTCCTCTTGTTAGGCTATTTTTCTATATATACCAGGCCAAACCTTTTGATTTAAGGTTACAAAAATTTCCAAAAGGTCCAAAACTTGGAATTCTCTCTATCTCTATCTTGCAACCTATACACCCTCTCTCTACACTTTCTAAACCAATATTGGAGCTCTCCTTGTTGAGATTCTTGAGTCCAAATTTCAGCATTTGAGAGTGAAGGACTTGTGGTTTGTGAGCAAAAGTGTTATTTCTTTTCAAGAGGTAAAATTTTGAGCATCTTTGCACCACTTCTTTTCTATCTTTTCTTACTAATTTAGAAGTGTTTTTCAACTATTGTTATGGGCTGAAGCTAGTGGTTTAAGGCTATTAAAGGTTGAGGGGTTAATCACCTTTCTTTGAACCTTGTTCTCTAAACCTTTACCCTTGTGTTTCCCATCTCTTCATCAACCTTTTAAAAGCTTTTTACCATTGATTTTCAGAGGTTTTTAGAGGCTAAAGATATTGTTTTGAGGTCCCAAAAATGAAGGGGTTAGCCACCCCTCTTTACACTTGTTTACTAGCTCAAAAGCTCCATGTTTTGGCTTAGTGTTTTAGCTACTTTTGTCTTCATTCCAACATGTTTTCTAACTGATTTTGGGCTATAAAAACTCTGTATTTTTGGACTGAAGCTTGGGTCTTGAGGCCATTAAAGGTTGAGGGATTGATAGCCCTTTTTTGTACCTGGTTTTGGAGGCTTTTGCCCTTGTGTTTCTCACCCCTTTTACTATCTTTTCTCAAGCTTTTAAACACTAATTCTCAGAGTATTGTCAGTAGTAAAAATCATGTTTTGAAGTTCAAAATAGGAGGGGTTAGCCTCCTCTTCTTGTGTCTTATTTGCTAGCCTAGATAGCTCTATGTGTGCCTATTTTTCTAGCAATTTGTAGCTTAATTCCAGCATGATTTAGGCTCTTTTTTTGGACTATTGTAACTCTGTTTTTGGCTGGTTAAGTCTTTTGAGTCTCATATTGCATAGTTGTAGTGTAAGCCCTTTCACTAGCTTGGTGTTTTAAGGCTTTAATCACTATTGGTTTGAGTTGATTGCATGTTTTAGTGCTTTTTCTCACCTAATTCCAACACTTATAATCTCTACAATCTCCCTCATTTCTTCACCTTTTCATTTGCCTTGAGGGTTGTTTCAACCTTAGGGTTGTTTAAGCTTGAGATTGAGACTCATGCTTAATGATTTAATTCTCCTTTGAGGGTTCATTACCAATGGCATGAAGCTTCTCTCATGCCTTAAACTATCCCTTGGTTGACACTTTTTTCACCTTAGAAGACACTCACCAATGGACAAATTGATTAATGAATGATTTGATAACTAAAATGTGTAAACAAAATTGGCAAGTAAAAGTGGCAAGATAAGCATTCCTTTGTGTTGCATTGCATTTATTCAAATCGGACGTTAATTTGAACACAAGGAAAATGGGACATTTTATACTCAAAAGGGATGAAATGTGCCATTTTCCTAGGTCTCCATTGCCCTTGATCATGCAAGATAGGGTGATGGTCATTTTGGTCTCATTTTGTATTTATTAAACTTTCATAATTGGTTTCACAAACCATCATGCAATGAAATTGCTTGATTGATAATTTATGAACCAAATTTTGTCCCTCTTTTGATTTCCCCATGAAAAGGAGAGGCAAAGTGTGCAAACAACCCTTGAGAAATACACTGTTTTGCTCTGTTTGCTCTCTGTTGCAACAAGGAAGACCAGACTATTAGTGGCCGACAGCCACCACCAGTAGCCAACCGGCCACCAGTGGTAGTCGACCGGCCACCATTGGTAGCCAATCGACCCATCAGTGAAATTTGCACAGTTTGTTGGTAAGGTGGACCAGAGGTGTTCTGGAAGTGGGTAGCATTGTTGGTGCTCAAATGTGCAAACAGAGGCATTTAGTAGCAAGGTAGTGGCTTTTTGGATGGAAACCAAGCATGCATGGGCCTCCCTCGCTTCCCGGGATTAGCTAATTAGTTTAATTAGCAATAGATCAAATATGTGTTGTAATTAATTATTTGTAACTAATTAAGTGTTGTAAATAATTAGTTTGTTTAACTAGTTATTCAATTTTGTTTTGTAATTAGTTAACTAGAATAGTTGATTAATTTGGTTTGTAATAATTAGTTAGCTAGTATAGTTTTGTAATAGTTAGCTTAATTAGCGTAGCTAGTTGGTTATCTTATTCATTCGGACCCTCCTTCGCGAGGGCGTAATGTTGTAATAAGTGTGCATGCGTGTGCATATGTCTTCCAATCCCGCGTTTTTCTCCCTTTTATTTACCCGATTTTGATGGTTAGATTAGGGTCACGTTTCAATTAGCATACCTTATACCTTATGCTTGTATCCATTCATTCGTATTGTATGCACCGAGGTTCGGCGCATCATTCAAACTGCATTGTTGTTTTAATACCTTATTTGAATATGTGTTAAATCACATGTTGTTTAAATCGATTCATATGCTATATTAGTAGCCGAGCCTATTAAATTGCATATTGCATGGGTTGCATTAAACACTTTGTATAGTTAGGAATCATGTATTATTTTCTAACTCATATCTTCTTGGCTTGGAGTACTAGGTGAGTCTTTATGCTTTAGCATACTTGCATAAGTGTGAATATTGCCATGATTAGCATGCTTGCCATGAGGTTATGTGCTTAAATGCTAAATTGCATGAATGCCTGTGGATGAAGGCTCGTTGTTTGAATTGGAACAATTCAACGAATGTGCGTTTTAAGCCCATTATGTTTGGTGGCAAATCCGCAAACTTTAAGCCCACTTGAGGTGGCAAATTCAAACTATTTTTGCAAACAAACATGAGTTGAATTGTTCCAAATTGAGCAAACTAGTCTATACTTGCTTGTGCGCATCACATAGTAAAGCTAGCTTAATAATCGGAATAAGAGCACATAATGTTTATAAAATATCATATCATGATTAGTAGAGGCCGATCTTTGATCGGGCGAGCGGGGGTTGCTCAATTCATGACCTTCCCCTCTCGTACCTAAGTTCTCGAGCCGAGGCAACTTTGGTGATGACGGACACGTTCCATTTAGCACGAGTCATGGGTTTCCTAAATTTCTCCAAAAATAAAATATTTAGGTGGCGACTCTGTATCTGGCAAAGCAGTCCAATTTTGGCATTTTTCATCCTAAAATCAATTTTCCAAAACGATATGCCGGATTTGGACTCTTTGATGTTTATCAGTTTCACATTGCACTTGTGAGATTAGATTCAGAACCACGGGGAGTCTGAACTGTAGGGTTTTCTTTCAAACCTTCCGAAAGGGGGAGTGAAAAAGCCGAGCTACACAGTCTATCATTTATATTTTCAATCAAGTTATAATAGGACCCTTTCATTAATTTAGTGATAAATTACCTAATGAAAATTGTCACACAACCCTCAAATGAAGCATATATAGGGGGTTTTGTTGAGAAGTCCCCTAATCTCAAATTATATTGTCAAAAGGACAAGTTAAAAGGTTTTTATTCATTAAGGACAAAGTTCAAAATATTAAGAAAATGTGAGGAAGATGCCCTCAACTACTAGCTTTCTCTCCCATCACCTTACATTACCACAACTACCACCGATCACTGTAGGCCACCACTGACCAGCAACAATTTTTCGGCAACCACCATCAACCTTCGGCGACACTTTGAAAATTATTTTCGAGCAAGAATCTCCAGTGAATATTTTTCAACAACTATCTCCACTCTCCTCCAACGACTCATCTTCTCCGATAATTTACTCTAGCCACTATTTTTAACAACTGTCCCTATCATCACCCAACGACAATCCTTTCCGCCACCACCACCTCATAGCAAACAACAACAGCAACAACAAAAATTTGAAACTCATTATTTTTATAGACAGTAAAATTTTACTATCTGATTTAAGCATGTAAACAATAAATTTTTACTATTCTCACACCACTATATTTACTATGATCTCAACTATTATTCATATAAATATGAAATGATAAATTAGTTAGAACATTGAATTAATAATGTTAACAGTAAAATTTTACTACTACACAAAGTAAAATTTTACTCTAGTAGGTAGTCAAATTTTATTATTTTCGCTACTGAACATACTGCAACATCTTCGTTTGAGATCTCCACCTTAATATTTGAACTAATCATAATAAAAAAATAAAAAATAAAAAATAAAATTGAATTTAAATAAATTTCTAAAAAGTGAGATTTTACAAATCTAACCCTCCAACCTTAATATTCAAATAGATTGGCGTCGGATTACGTTCATTGTGTCGGATTACGTTCATTGTGGCAGATTCAAATAGATTTGAGATCGTTGGTGATAGATCTGAAGTTCTCGATAACATATTTGAAATGACAAAGATGGTGAGATATTTTGGCAAAAAAATGGTGGTAGATCCAGCAAAGATAAGTGGTAGTAGAGCCGACCATAATAAATGGTGGTAGAGATGGTATGGACGTTGGTGGCGACTTCGATTTTGAAAGAGAATAGAGGGAGGGAAAAAAAAGATTGTTAATAAAATTGTGTACTTAAATAAAATAAATAGATTCATGATTAATCAAATTAAATCACAGAATAAGAAAACATGCTGGGATTTACAATCATATTGCACAGAAATACACATACAATAAAATGGTAAAGAAGCAAACCGAAGCCTGTGTGATACCATAGCCTTCTTAAAACAGATTAGCCGCCTCACCGTGAGTGCTGGAGGTACGTCGGCTTCTGTCTCCCAGGATACGACGGTTTAGACCGGCTAACACAGAAGCACCTTTTGTTAGTTTTGGCGAACCGACAATGGCAGCACTCTTTTACACAGGGAGAAAATTATAGGCACACACAAACTGACTGTATATCTGAAAGCCAAAAAACTCTGTCTCAACCAAGGAAGATGGGCCTCCTTTTATACACCATGGAGGATAGAGGAGGACCCTTCAGCCATCAAGGCTAGCAACAAATGTAGGCCATTACTCCTGCAAAATTGATGGAGTAATGGACCAAAACTGATGGGACAATTAAATACTCTATATACACGTGTGTATATTTGCAGCAGACCTAGTCCAAAAAGTTTAGGTTGGTGGACCACCAATTCGGCCCAACCCAAACCTAACCCATTTTAGCAAGCCTCAAGCCCCAAGCCCATACCCAAGATCAAAGATCCACGACCCATGGATCACATTTCATGAACCTCGAACCTGGACCCGGCTAGGTCCGGGCAGGCAGGCGGCATGCGCGCACATGTGGCAAATTTTCCATAACCAACTTGGTCCATAGTTTTGGCCCAAGCCCATCATTGAAGCATCCATAACTCCCTTTCTTTGAAAAATTTGAATGCCTAAAGGGTTCATGCCCTTATCAAAATCTTGAGGTTTAAATACCCATCAAAGTTTTCTTCTACAATCAATGTGGGATTGGTAGTTATACACAATTCTCAATACCTCATTCAAAAGGCCAACTTTATGAGACAATTTCTTATTCAATTCTTAATGGTTTTTGGTCATTCTTTTTGTGGTGTAAAGATCATGTTACAAGGAATCTAAACCCATTTAATCCCACCTCAACCAATGGTTGAGACCTACTTTAATTTCACATTAAAGTCACCATAAAACTTTTTTTTCCTACAATCCCCCACATGAATAAAAATTGACTGAATAAAAAAAAAAAAAAACGGATAACGTTTACAACAAAGACTCAGAGAGAGAGAGAGAGAGAGAGCACACAGACTAACCCTGCATCAGAAAAGGTAGTTGTTGGCCTTGAACCTTTCATAGTGAAAGCCTATCAGATTTACTGGCTGACCAGTGAACGTGATGTCTTGAACTATTCTGTCATTTGTGTAAATTGAGACAATAGACCGCACACAGGAGTTAGTCCAACCATTGTTCTTGTTCTCACTTGTGTGTCTGGTATGGCCCTAGAACACTAGCCTGGTTCAGTGAGTGTTTTTAAAGAATTCAGCCTTACTAATTCTTAAAGAAGCGGCCCCATTTGGCACTCACATAGGTGACCTATATAAGGTATCTCATCATACCAAGGTAGATTATTCATATCACTTAGGTCATTAAAAGTATTAGCTTAACCTTCCACCCCCACAGGGTATCACTGTACAAAGGAATGGGCAAGAGGATTTACCTCTTCAGTGACTCACCCGTTACACGAAATTAGGTTGTCCCTTTGAACCTAGATATTGGGATCTCTAGTCAACTAGGTTGGGTTTTCCGTTTTGGTAACATTACTAAAGGCCTTAACCCCATTCCTCCTGATGACTTTTCTACTAACTCTTGAGTTAACCCTTTGGTTAGCGGATCCGCAATATTGTCCTTAGACTTTACATAGTCTAGAGAGACAACTCCATTAGAGAGTAGTTGTCATATGGAATTATGTCTATGATGGATATGTCTAGACTTTCCATTATACATATTACTTTGTGCTCGTCCAATCGCCGATTGGCTATCACAATGAATACAGATATTAGGCACATGTTTCGGCCAATGCAAAATATCCTCAACAAACTGGTGAAGCCATTAAGCTTCTTTAGTCACTTTATCCAAAGCAATAAACTCAGATTCCATCGTTGATCTCGATATACACGTTTGCTTGGAAGATTTCCAAGACACGACTGCTCCTCCGAGGGTAAATACATAACCACTAGTAGATTTAGAGTCCTTTATATCAGATATCCAATTAGCGTCACTATACCTTTCTAGTATCACCGAGTATTTGGTATAATGCAACCCATAATCCCGAGTGCAGCGTAGATAACCTAACACCCGCATAATGCCCCTTCAATGAGTAGCATTCAGATTAGTCGTATATCTATTAAACCTGTTAACAGAGTAAGCTATATCCGGCCTTGTACAACTCATCAGATACATCAAACTTCCAATGACCCGAGAATATTCTAGTTGAGAGACACTCTCGTCATTATTCTTTTATTCTTGGTCAAATATAGACTCATGTCTATCGGTGTCCTAGACACACTTGTATCTGATTTACCAAATTTCTCAAGTATCTTCTCAAAATAGTGAGACAGAGAAAGTACAGTACCATTAGATGTTCTGGTAATCTTAATACCCAGAATGACATCTGCAAGACCCATATCTTTCATGTCAAACTTAGAGTTTAACAGTCTCTTGGTAGTTCTAATCATGTCATCATTACTACCAACAATGAGTATGACATCTGCGTATAGACACAAAATGATATAATCTCTGTTAGTGTCTTTAACATATGCGCACTAGTTACACCCATTGATTCTAAACCTATTTGACAACATAGCATTATCAAACTTCTCATGTCATTGCTTAGAAGCTTGCTTCAAACCATATAATGACTTGACAAACTTACAGACTTTCTTATTTTGCCGTGGAGATAAAAACCCTTCGGGGTTGCTCCATGTAGATTTCTTCATCTAAATCTCCATTCAAAAAAGTTGTCTTTACATCTATTTGATGTATCTCTAGACCACGCAAAGCGGCTATCACAATGACCATGCGAATGGATGTAATCCTTGTCACAGGTGAATAGGTATCAAAGTAATCTAGGCCTTCTTGCTAGCTATATCATTTGATAACTAGCCTAGCTTTATACTTATCAATTGATCCATTCACTTTCATCTTTTTTTTAAAGATCCACTTACTCCCCAAGGCTTTATTGCCTAGGGGTAGATAAACCAACTCCCAAGTATGATTCTGTAAGATGGAGTCAATTTCACTCTTAATTGCCTTCTATAAGGGACTTTCAGGTGAAGTCACAGCTTCATGAAAAGTTCAAGGTTCTCCCTCTAACATATAAGTCAAGAAGTCTAGGCCAAAGGACTTGGTAGTCTTATCCCTCTTACTCTTTCTTGGCACATCTACTTCCTTATATTGATCATCTACTTGATCATCTTCAAGTTCCTTCTTAGAACTTTGATCCACTCCTTGGGTTCGGCAAGGAAATACGTCTTCAAAAAAGGATGCATCCATGACTCCATTATGGTATTCTTGTGGATATCTGAAATATCAGACTTGTGCACAAGAAACCTATATGCACTACTATTCTGTGCATAACCAATGAATATACAATCCATGATTTTCGGACCTATTCTAACCTACTTGGGTGTAGGTACTACCACTTTTGCAAGACACCCCCACATTCGTAGGAAATTATAAGAAGGCTTGCGGCCTTTCCATAATTTATATAGAGTCTTGTCTACTTTCTTTGAGGTATTCTATTTAGAATGTAATTTACAAAAAGAATTGCTTCCCCCCACATGTTTTGTGACAACCCAGAACTTATTAACATTGCATTTATCATTTCTTTTAACGTTTTATTCTTCCGCTCAGCAACACTATTTGACTGAGGGGAGTAAGGCGTTGTGGTTTGGTGAATAATCCCAGATTGAGCACAAATCTCAGCAAACGGGGATTCATACTCACCACCACGATCACTTCTTAAAGCCTTGATCTTTTAGTTTAGCTGATTCTCAACTTCATTCTTGAAAAGAATAAATTTATCAATCGCTCATCTTTGCTTTTAAGCAAATACACATAATAGTATTTAGTGCAATCATTAACAAAAGTGATGAAGTATTTGTTGCCACCATGTGATTGTACGACTTTCAGGTCACACATATCACTGTACACTAAATCCAATGGCTTGGTACTTCTTTCAACAAAATAAAAAGAAGTCCTTGTGAATTTTGCTTCTACAAAAGTTTTCACACTTGTGATTTGGATTAATCTTAAAAGATGATATGTGATCTAACTTGATTAATCTACGTAAAGAGTCAAAATTTACATGACCCAGTCTACCATGTCATAAATTCGGGGACTAAAGCATATAAACAAAAGAAGAAGCTTTCTCATTAAGTTTTGGGATAATAGTCATTACATTTAGCTTAAACATACCACCCGATATATATCTCTTCCCCACATAGACCTCACTCTTGGTCAACACGACCTTATCAGACTCAAACACTACGCGGAAGCCATGCTTGCTTAAGAGCGACCACGAGACAAGGTTTTTACGAATGTCCGGCACATATAGGACATCATTCAGAGTCAGCTCTTTTCCTGAAGTCATCTTCAAGACCACCTTGCCTTTACCCTCAATAGTTGAGATTGCAAAATTCCCCATGAACAACTTCTCACCATTTGAAACTGGTTCGAAAGTTGTGAACATCTTCTTCTCCGCACAGATGTGGTGAGTGGCCCCAGTGTCCACCCACCATTCATTCGGGTTGGACCCCACCATGTTCACCTCTGAGATGACAGCTGACAGATGCATGTCATCTATATCTTGGGACAGATCCTCCATTTCGGCCATGTGGGCATGGCTCTTGTTCTATGGAGGGTACTTCTTGTAGGGTTTCTTCTTCTTGCGGCAGTCAACTACCCGATGCCCATCGTCTCCACAGTTGAAACACTTTCTATTGAACCTAAAAGTATGTTCTTGCGGCTTGTAAACCGGCCTTTTGGAGACACCGCCTTTAGCTCCCAACTTTGAGCTTTTGCCTGTTGGTGGCTTTTTCTTCACCCCTAAGGACTCACCATGCTTAACCACATTTGCTTTCACAGTGGAGGTACTCCTTCATTTCTTCCTGTTGTCTTCCTCAATTTAGAGTTTGACAACGAGCTCTTCGACTGTCATCTCCTTTCGCTTGTGCTTCAAGTAATTCTTCGAAGTTTTTCTTCACCTGGAATGATTCACTCAGAAACACTCCCTCTACATGAATCTCTTGCAGAATTACTTGGAAATCTTGAACTTGACTAATGACGGTTTTTGGGTCTGCCATCTTGAAGTCCAGAAGCCGACTAATAGCAAATTTCTTTGCCGCAGCATCCTCGGTCTTGTACTTCTTGTCCAAAGCATCCCACAACTCCTTTGCCGACTTCTTGGCATAAAACATGTTGAATAGTGGGTCTGCCAAGCCATTTAGAACATAGTTCCAACAAAGGAAGTCTGACTGCTTCCAAGCATCTAGAGCCATGAGCTTCTACTTATCTTTTTCATTCTTTTCCACAACTAGTGGATCTTTACTCAAAAACCTCGCAAGGCTTAGAGTAGTCAGGTAGAACAGCATCTTGTGCTGCCACCTCTTGAAATTCACTCTCGTTCTTGAAATTCACCCTCGTGAACTTCCTTAGGCGCTTATAATGATTCAACGGTCCTCCTAGAATAGTTGGAGTAACAATAGGGTTGACCATAGAGGTCACAGCAGTAGGGTTGACCACAGAGGTCACAGCAGCAGGGTTGACCACAGAGGTCACAACAAGGGTTGGCATGCTAGTTCCCCCGGGGTTCTGATCCCCACTAACATTAGTAGCAGTAGCATCATTAGTGACATTTGCCATTTCTGAAAAATACAATAGAATTTCACTTTCTGTATTTCCAGAAATGAAACTTAATACTAGAAAATCCCACAGTTGGAAATTTAATTCAAAACTAATCTCACCATTTAACCTAGAATCGAACATGGTCAGGAATGTTTCTAGAAAGACTGGAGGGGTCACACTGGTCCCACTTAAAACCCAGTTAACCTTTGACAAACTTTCAAGAGCATGTTGACTCCTAGTCCATGGGAAACGACTTTTAGAATTTAGTTTTTTAAGGGATGAACTAGGTTAAAACAAACCAACTTCCAAACTTACATGCACTTTACAAAAAAATTGCTAAAAAATTACAAGCAATGCATAAAATTGCTGCAACAATTATAAGCAAATAAAATGCTTCTAACAATACAAGCAAATAAACTTGCTTCAAAAATTAGGTAACCAGCCACTACTAAACATAAGCAAAAACCATTGCTGCAAATTATTATAGACACCCTATTTTTGACGGCCTTTACGACTTGGACACCATTGCATGCACACCTGATGATGAGTTTATATGCTCGCCAAGTGCTCGAAGTCCTTAGTGGAATGCCATAGCTTTGAGCCTTTCAAACCCTACACTCTTGTTGCCTTATTCTTGGACCAAGCCTTAGTTCTTCAAGCCTGCAACTTCTGGTGGCATGTTGACTTCCTTTTTGGGCTGCCAGCCATTAGTTTTTGGCTGTCGGCCACTGATGTGGCTTGCCGGCCACTAGTGATGGCTTGCCGGCCACCAGTTTCTTTTGCAGATATTTTGTGACAGTTGTATCAGCTGTTTGCACAAATGCATGCATCTGTCCCCACATGTAGGGTTGGATATTCTTGAGAATAATTTATGTTTTCTATATATAGGAGACTTGCCTCTCATGTTTTAAGGTTTGAAAATTTTGAGATCAAAATTTTCTCTCTCTCTCTACAATTCTCTCCCTCTCTCTAGCAAATCTGTACACTTTTGCCTACAAATCCTTAGCTTTTGCCTATACATCCTTAACCAAATCTTATCATCTTTGAGCTGAGGTACTTTTGAGCTTGGTTTGAGCTCTTGAAGGGTGTGTTGCCTTGGTTTTGTTGCTTGAATTGCTTCTTCTCTTCAAGAGGTATAAGGCTTTGCCTATTTGCTTGCTTTCTCTACTATTATTCTCGTTGTTTTCCAACTGTTTTTGGGCTATAAAACTCTGTGTTTTTGGGTTGAAGCTTGGGTTTTAAGGCCATTAAAGGTTGGGGGGTTGATAGCCTTTCTTTGTACCTTGTTTTGGAGGCCTTTGCCATTGTGTTTCCCACCCCTTTACTATCTTTTTTTGAGCTTTTATACATTGAATTTCAGTGGCTAAAATCATGTTTTGAAATCCAAATTTGGAGGGGTTAGCCTCCTCTCCTTGTGTCTTGCTTACTAGCCTAGTTTGTGCCGTGTTTTAGCACATTAATCTAGCTTTTGTTAGCTTAATTTCAGCATGTTTTAGGACTTATTTTAGATTTTTTTAGCATTGTTTTTGGTTGATAGTTGCATTTGAGCTTTGCTTTGCATGCTTATAGTGTAATAGTCCTCATGAGTTTGGTGTTCTAGGCCTTAGACACCATCTCCTTTGAGTTGATTGCATTTATTTATGGCTTTCTATACTTTTAATCACTCTTAATCATCTTTGTAATCTCCCTTCTTTCTTGACCTTTGTTTTGCTTTGAAAGTGGTTCAAACAACTTGTTTGTTTAAAGCATGAGATTGAGATGTCATTCTTAATGGTTTAATCCCTTTGGGGTTCATTACCAATGGTATGATGTCCCTTTCATGCCTAAAACAACTTTGATTTGAGCCTTATTTCCATTTAGAGGACTTAAACTCACCATTGGACTCAATTGAATTAAAGAATGCATGGTAATCTAAAATGGAGTAATTAAAACTTGGGACTAAAATGGTGCAAGATAATAAAAAGTGTGTTCAATCGGACGTTAATTGAACACATGGAAACTTGAGGCATTTCATACTCATTAGTGATGAAATGACTTAAGTTTCCAAGGTCACTATTTCCCTTGATCTTCCATGATAGGCAGATGGTTTTGAGAGTCTCATTTTGTTGCATTTTATTAACTTGCACACTTTCGTTCACAAGCCATCATGTAATGAAATTGCTTAAGTTGGTGGTTTGTGGTTTAAGTTCACTACTCCTTTGATTTTTTGATGAAAATGAGGGGTGAGTTGTGCAGACAACCCTTGAAAATACCCTATGCATGCTCTGTTTGTCATCTGTTGCGACAAGAAGAACTGGGCAACAGTGGCCGGCAGTCCTCATCACTGGCCAGCTGGCTACTGATGCAAAATTCAACAGTGTATTTGTGAGGCAAAGTAGAGTTATTCTGCAAGTCGGCAACAGTGTATGTGTTCTCTGTGCAAAAGAGGCTCTCCGGAAGCAAAACAATAGTCTTTTCGGGTGCGCATGAACATCCCTCGCTTCCCGAGGCGAAGTAGTTAGCTTAATATTTAATTGTTTAGCTTACTTACTTCTTTTAATTGCACTTGTGTTGTAATTATTTAATTAGTTAAAGTAGTTAACTAGTTGTGATGTTGTAATTATTTTAGTTAACTAGAATAGTTAGTTAATTTATTTGTTGTAATAATTAACTAAGTAGTTTAGCTAAATTTCATTTGTTTTGCAATAATTAGCTTAGCTTAGTTAGCTAGTTAGTTTGTTAGTTCATTCAGACTCACCTTTGTGAGAGTGCAATGTAATACTCCCTCCGTCCCAAAATAATAGTCCCTTTTGGGGAATCCAACTTTTTTTTGGTAGTACAATTATTACTTTTGAAGAAAGTTGATTTTCCAAAATTATCCTTTTAATAGTACATTTTTTGGGAATATCAATGTCATAATTGTACTTTTTATATTGTTTATTAATTTAAAAGAAGGGAAAAATAGGAAATTTATATTATTTTTGTACTTGATTTTTGAAGAGGGACTAATATTTTGGGACAATAAAAAATGGAATAAGGGACTAATATTTTGGGACGGAGGGAGTAATGTGTATGTCTTCCAATCCCACGTCTTTCTCCCTTTTATTTACTAGCTTATGATGGTTAGTTTAGGGACATCCTGTTTTGTTTAGCATACTTCATGTTTGCATCCACTTGTATTGCATGCACTGAGGCTCGGCTCACCATTCTAACCGCATTGTTATTGCTTATACTTCTTTGAATACGTGCTTAGACCACATGCTATTTCATTGATTCATATGCCATATTAGTAGCCGAGTCTATTTAGATTGCATATCGCTTGTGTTGCATTAGTCATATTGCATAGTTAGGATCATGCATTTTTCCTAACTCTTTCATCTTTTTTTTGGCTTGGAGTACTCGGTGAGGCTTTATGCGCTTTAGCATAATTGCATGAATGTTGATGTTACCATGTTTAGTATGCTTGCCATGAGGCTAATTGCTTAAGTGCTCTAAACTGTTTGAATGCTTGTGGATGAAGGCTTATTGCTTGAATTGAAATAATTTGAGTAATGTTCATATGCGATCACTTTTTCAAGTGGTACATATTTTGAAACAATTTTCAAAACAAACATGAATCGAAGTGTTCCAATTCAAGCAATTTAGTCTATACTTGTGTCTATGCATCACCTAGTAAAGGTAGCTAATAATCAGAATAAGAGCATAAAATGTTGATAAAAATCATATCATGATTACTAGAGGCCGATCTTTGATCAGGCAAGCAGGGGTGTTCAAATTCATTCATGACCTTCCTCTCTCGTAACTAAGTTCCCGAGCCGAGACAATCTTGGTGATAACGAACACGTTGCCTTTGGCACGAGTCATGGGTTTCCTAAATTTTCCCAAAATAAAATATTTAGGCGGCGACTCTATATCTGGCAAAGTAGTCCATTTTTGGCAATTTGATTCAAAATCGATTTTCCAAAAGATTTGCTAGATTTGGACTCTTTGGTGTTTATCTATTTCACATTGCACTTGTGGGATCAGATTCAGAACTGTAGAAGTTCGATACTGTAGGGCTTATTTCGAACTTCCGAAAGGGAGTGTGAAAAAGTCGAGCTACAATTATAAGAAATGAAACCAATTCAAATAAGGATTCTTATTTGTCTAAAACTCATTTCCTTGCTTAGGTATTTATGTTCAATCAAAAAGGTTAGTAGTCCAAATTTTTATTGCAATCCCAAATCTTATTCATCTGGATTTGTATTTTTTTTCCCCTATTCTCTTCTGCATAGGTTTTCCTATAGAGAAAGTTAACAAAAAAACACAATAAAATACAAAACAAATAATCTACAGAAACTGTAAAAATAATCAATTAATTTAATAGTAAAACTAAGTAAAATTAAAATGTTAGACAAGTTATACAATTAAACTTGTAACTCCCAAATAAATTACAAATCTTATAACTCAAAAAATTAAATTAAAATTAATAGACAAGAGTTATAGGAAATTATTACACAATAATCATTTACATAACTCTAGCAATTATCATGTAAATAAATATAGACAAGTTACAAAAATTTTTATAACTCCAAATACTTAAATTAAAAATTTAATAGGCAAGAGTTAAATGAAATGTCTACAAAACAATAACCATATAATAAATATGTGAATGTTTCTAGCAATTAACATGTAAATTATTTTAGAAATAAGATCATGCAAATAATTCTAGAAACATAAACTCAAATCTAGACAATTTAGAACATTTAAATTATATTATAAAAGTATAAAATAAAACCATGCACATCATCAAATCGGCGAGGATGCCGCCAATGATCTCCGTGAACACACACACATAGAGAGAGAGAGTTTTGGAGGATATTTTGTTACAACTAGGGGTGGACATCCACTTGTTGGCCGGTCTAGTCCACCCAGTCTAGCCCTACTTTTCTAGGGCTTGGGAAGGTTGTTTTAGCCTATAAGATTGGGTTGGGTTAATATTTTCAATTTGAAATATTAATGGGTTGGGCTTAGGATTTATGCTTTCAACCTGCCCCGCCCGCCCGTTATTTAATTAATTTTTTATTATAATACATTAAAACATATATACGTTTTGAATCTAAACTTTATCTTTATTGATTTTTATTGAAATTCACATTTGTGGTGATGTGCGATTGAATTTGTTTAAGAAATCTTTCAATTTATATACAAAATCTTTCAATTTATATTGATGTCAATATATTTATTTAAGAAATATAATGTGTGATTGAATTTAATTATGGAATGTTTTAATATTTTTTAACATATAGCCTATTGGGTAAGTTTGAGATTTATAATTATTTTTTGGACTAGACTTAGGCAGATATAGAGGCCCGATATTAGGGTTGGGTTGGGCAGACACAAAATCCCTTATTATGTAATGTTGGCCCCGCCTGAACCCAGTCTCGTCCGACGTTTGTCCACCCCTAGTTGAAGGACAAAATTGTCTATAAAAAATATATAAATAAAAGTTACGTCCTCTATGAAAGAGAAATATGATTTTTGAGGAGTTTAGAAAGTAGAAAACTTTCAGCTACCTTCATAATAAAAAGGGATTTGTTCGAGAGCTTTTTGGCTACAAATTCTTTTTTTTAGGGGGAAAGTGTAGTTTTATTATCTTTTTTTTTTCTTTTTTTTCTATTTTTTTCTCTGTATTGTATTCTCCAAACTCACCATTACTGCCCATTTTTGCTACTAGGGATGTAAAAATGACCCGCGGCCCGTAGGCGGTTGTAGACACCCCATTTTTGACTGCCCTTAAGACTTGGGCGCCACTGATTGCTTACTTGGTGATGAAAGTTGTGCAGTGCAAAAGTTTGATTTTTTTGGCAAGAGGAGCTCCGAATCCCAACCTCACACCCTATTTTTGGACCAGAACGATTTTGACCAAAAAGATTTTAGACCTTAAAACCCTCTCTTTCAAAATATTTTTGAAAAAGTTTTTACGATGTTTCGAGGCTCGTATTTCGTTAAATGTTGCACTTTTCGGTAAACCAAGCAAGGACAAAGTGGAAATGCATGAAAGAGAGGTGAAATTTTTTAAAAATCTTTCAAAACATCTTGCTTAGAGGTTTGGATTTGAAGAAAATTGGAGAGGAGGAAAGAAACCTAGTTGGGGAAGAAGTTGGGCATGAATGTTAAGAGAGAGTCAAGCAGCTCTTGCTAAATCAGGCCTATCCATTTGTATACTTGGATTTCAGCTATGAGGCTACCACCATTGGAAAGTGGACTTTCAGGGCTTCATTTTGCACTTAAGAATCTCTTAAATCCGAGTTCGAATGAGGGAGATATGGTTGGTTGAAGTTGGACATCAAACCTGTTAGGACCGAAACTGAGTAGTCTTCACTAAAAGCGACATATCTTTTTTCACACTTGAAATTTTGATGTGAGGCTGACACCATTGGAAAGAATACTTCTAGGGCTTCAATTCAGGCACAATAATGACCTGCAAAGAAGTCCAAATGAAGGAGATATGCCAATTTGAAGTCGGGCCCGAAAAGCAAATTTTTGTGGTCAGCCACAGTGGTGGCCGGTCGGCCAAAAGTGAGGTTTTTCGACCATCATTAGTGGCCGTCGGCCACCAATAGTGGCCGGTCGGCCACTGGTGTCCAAAACTCAGATATTTTGTAGATATTTGCCCTCCAGCTGTTCCACAGTGCTCCAGATATTTTTGAATTGGTATTTTTGACCAAGGCTCTCTTTTTTCTATATATAGAGGCCATATCTCTCATATTGCAAGGTTAGAAAATTTTGGGAGCCTCTCTCTCTAAAAATCCTCTCTCTTTCCAATTCTCTCCCTCTAGATTTCTCTCTCTCTTGCCCTTTTGTGCATACAAATAGAGATACACTTCTCCTTTGTCTAGACATCCTTGATCAAAGTTGCTTATCTTTGGACTGAGATTCCTTTGGACCTTCTTTGAGCTTTAGAAGGTGCTTTTAGCTTGATTTGGTGCCCCATTTGTGCCTAAAGTGTGCTTGGCTTCAAGAGGTATAAGACTTACCTTGTAAGCTTTGTTTTGACTACTTGTTTTACCATTTTTTTGTACTATTTTTGGCCTAGTTTTCAACTATAAAAAACTCTATTTTTTGAGGCTTAACATGATGGTTTGAGTTCATTTTGTGTAAAGGGGTAGTCCACCCTTCTTGTTGCTTAATTATGTGAGCTTTTGTGCCATTTTTCAAGGCTTTCAAATCAAAATTTTTGGCCCTTTAAACCACTGAAATTCAAAGTTATTTCAGTGGCAAAAACTTTGTTTTGAAGTCCAAAATTGGAGGGGGTAGCCTCCTCTCCTTGTGTCTTGTTTGTAAGCCTAGGTAGCTTAACAAGTGAGCATGTTTTTCTAGCATTTTGTACCTTAATCTCAGCATGTTTTTGCTACTGTTTTGACTGATTTTAGCTCTGTTTTGAGCTGGTTTGGTCCTTTGAGGCTTGTATTATGTGGTTGTAGTGCAATCTTCTTCACTAGCTTAATGTTTTAGGCTTTTAAACATGAATTGCATGAGTTGTTTTCATGTTTTAGTGTCGTTTTGCACTCCATTTTAGCACTGAAATCTCTGCAATCTCCCTCTATTCTTCACTCTTTTATTTGTTTTGAAAGTGGCTTTGAACCCCTTGTTGGCTTGAATGTGGAATTGAGACCCTCATGCGTAATGGTTTAATTCCTTCGGGAGTTCATTACCAATAGCATGAGGCCTCTTTCATGCTCAAGGTACTTGTGGTTTAAGCCCTCTTTCCATTAGAGGACACTCACCTTTTGGGCTAATCAATTAAAGAATGGATTGGTAAGTTAAAATGTGTAAACAAAATGAACAAAGTAAAAGAGGCAAGATTAAGCATCTTCGTATTGCATTGCATGTGTTAAGATCAGACATTAAATTGAACACGATAAAAATGGGACGTTTCATACTCAAAGTGATGAAACGTGCCACTTTTCTTGGTCACCATCACCCTTGATCATGCATGATAGGGTTATGGTTTTGTTGAGTCTTGTTTTGCATTCATTAACTTGTGCAAGCTTGGCTCCTTAGCCATCATGCATTGAAAATGCTTGGTTGATGGTTTGAAGGCCGAGAATTACACTCTTTTGAACTTGTGTAATGATAAGGAGAGTAAAAATGCACACAAACCTTGAGAATACACTACTTTGCCTCTGTTTGCTCTCTGTTGTAGCAAAAAAGGAAGTTCGGGGCAGGGGTGGCCGATCGGCCAGAAGTAGTGGCCGACGGCCACTAGCAGTAGCCGATCGGCCAGTTATAGTAGCCGACGACCACTTTTTGTAGCCGACCGGCCACTTTTTGTAGCCGACCGGCCACCAATGAATTTTTGCACAAGTGTGCTCCTGAGTTGGAGCAGAGGCATTTTGGGAGTTGGCACAATTTTCAGTGATCAAACAAGTGCAAACAGAGGCATCCGATGGCAAGGTGGTGGCATTTTCGGGTGGAGCAATCAAGCATGCATGCGTCCCTCGCCCTCAAAGCCATTTAATTGCTTTAATTAGCTTAGAATAGCTAGTTAACTCGAATGTCGTACTTAATTAGTTAGTGTAACTAATTCTTCAATTTCGGTTTGTAATATTTAGCTAGCTTAGAATAGTTAGTTAATTTATTTCAATTGTTGTAATAATTAACTAGAATAGTTAATTAGTTTCGGTTTGTAATAGTTAGCTTAATTAGCGTAGCTAGTTAATTAGCTTATTCATTTGGACCCTCCTTCACCAGGGTATAATGTTGTAATAAGTGTGCATGCGTGTGTGCATGTCTTCCAACCCCACGTCTTTAATCGCTTTCGATGGTTAGATTAGGGATCATATTTCGATTAGCATACCTTATGCTTGCATGTTTGCATCATTCATTTTTATTACATACACTGAGGCTCGGCGCATCATTCAAACTGTATTGCAATTTCAATATCTTCTTTGAATACGTGTTTTATCGCATGTTGTTCAAATTGAATCATATGCCATATTAGTAGCCGAGCCTATTAATTGCATATTGCATGAATTGCATTAGGCATCTTGCATAGTTAGGATCATGCACTTTTCTAACTAGTTTTTGTTTTGTCTTAGAGTACTCAGTGAGTTTTATACTTTAGCATACTTGTATGAGTGTGATTGCCCTAATGCCATGTTTCGCATGCTTGCCATGAGGCTATGTGCTTATTTACTTAACTGCATGAATGCCTGTGGATGAAGGCTTGATTGTTTAAATTGGAACGATTCAACGGGTGTGAGTTTTAAGCCCACTTTGTTGTGGAAAATCATGTTTTAAGCCCGTTGTGTTTGGTGGTAAATTCGCATTTCTAAGCCCATTTGAGGGTGGCAAATTCAAACTATTTTCGAAAACAAACATGAGTTGATTTGTTCCAAGTCTTGTGACTAGTCTATACTTGCTTGTGCGTGCCACATAGTAAAGTTAGCTAAGTAACTGGAATAAGAATGCATAAGGTTTATAAAAGAACATATCATGATTAGTAGAGGCCGATTTTTGATCGGACGAGCGGGGGTGCGCATTTCAGGACCTTCCCTTTTCGTACCCAAGTTTCCGAGTCGAGACAACTTTGGTGTTGACGGACATATAGCCTTTGGCACGAGTCAGGGTTTCCTAAATTTCCCAAAAACAAAATATTTAGGTAGCGACTCTGTAATCTGGAAAAGTAGTCCAGTTTTGGCATTATTTGATTCAAAATCAATTTTCCAAAATGATTTGTCGGATTGGACTTTTTGGTGATTATCAGTTTCACATTGCACTTGTGAGACTAGATTCAGAACCACAAGTAGAGTTCGAACTGTGAGGCATTCTTTTCAAAACCTTTCTGAAAGGGGCGAGGGCGAGGGCGAGGGCGCTGAAAAAGGCGAGTCCACAGTGGCCAAAGGCGCTGCTGCGGCTCGGAGTGGACCTAGCTCGATTAGGCTCAGTTAGGTCCGATTAGGCCTGGACCCGAGCCTAGCTCGGGACCCTGAGCTTGGGACTAAGCCATCATTTTGAAGTTCGGCTCATCAGCCCGCTCAAGACCTATTCAAAGCCTGGCCTGCCCTCGGTCAAGTGTCATTTTTGGTGGAAAATAATAAAATTTTAGTGAAAACAATAAGAAAAAATAAAAAAAAAATATTTAAGGCCACCCAGGCCTGGCCTGTCACGACTCGAACTCGCCCTTATGGGTTAAGGCCATAACCGGCCAGTAATCACGAGATTACCTACGGCCTCAATCCAAATAAAACAAAACTCATCAGAGTAAAGGGGCCAAACGGAAGCAAATTTAAACTTTGTCCATAGAGCTGTGCTTATATGCACACCATAGCGTTCCAAACATTTTTATGTTAATAGCTCACATCAAAATATGTACTAACACAGAACACTGTACATACAGGATCATAAAAGTTTAAGTCAGTCGAACCCAAGACTTATATACAAAAGTAGTCCAATGCTTTCGCCAACATAACAAAACTATGAACAAAGAACAAAGGCGAAGACAGTCTCGTGCGTGAGACGTTTGGGCTGACTCCTCAAAACTTTGACTGTTTTTCACAATTTCACCGAGGCTGGTTTTGGATGTCCCTTGGCTCACCTACATGTACATGAATGAGCGTGAGCGAAAGCCCAGTGAATAATATCAAATAAGGAAGATACATAAGCAATCTTTGAAACAGTTATAGCAGACGGCCTTTGGCCCAATCACTTGTATCAATCGGCCTTCGGCCCAATCATTTATGTCAAATAGCCTTCGGCCCAATCATTTATGTCAATCGGCCTTGGGCCCAATCATTCTTGTCAATCAGCCTTCGGCCTAATCATTTATGTCAATCGGCCTTCGGCCCAATCATTCATGTCAATCGGCTTTCGGCCCAATCATTCATGTCAATCGGCCTTCGGCCCAATCATTTATGTCAATCGGCCTTCAGCCCAATCATTTATGTCAATCGCTGTCCACCATTCAAATTAATGAACTTACAAAACTTACATAGACGTAAACAATTGGACAACAACAGATTTCAATTTGCCCTGGAGCTTGACCCTACACATCACATAACACATATGGGTCACAAATAATTCAATCCGTTCTTTAATTCACATATTCCTCTTTAGGCTTCATCCTTATCTCTTTAACTCAATTACAATGCTTAATGCACGCCTAAGAGTACTTAGAAGTGAAAGGGAACGGAAAACAGAACACAGAATGCATTTCCAAAATTTCAAAAAATAGGGTCCCCGCTAGAGCGTGGACTTCCCCGCTCGAGCGGACCTTAAGGCCTGCAAAAGTACTGGTTATGTCATATTTACGCTCGAGCGTGCATTTTGGCGCTCGAGCGGAAGGCCTCTCTACATGGCTCCATGCTCGAGCGTGAACTTCCCCGCTCGAGCGGGAGTCATGTCTGCAAAAAAATGTTGGGAGCCCGTTTTTAACGCTTGAGCGGCGGTTTCCCCGCTCGAGCGGACAGCAAAATTCTGGAAAACCCAGAATTGTTCTTTGAGCTCAATTTCGACATTCCAATCACCATTCATGCATATAATAGCTCAAACTTCAAATATACTTGTGCTAACATGTACCAACATCAAATTACAACACAATGAAGCTCAATTTCTTGAATTACTTACATGCATGCCTCAAATTAACCCAAACTCATCACCAACACATCAAATTCAAACATGTAAAGCTCACACCTCCATGATCTACACTTGCATGTGAGAAATATTCATTATTCTCAACTCATTTGGTGAAGAGATGATCAAATACATGGATTTCAAACAAGATTCAACATGGATTATACACATTGTGTTCAAATATGGAAATTCATAGCAATTTCCTACATGCATGTGTTCTAAGACTTCAAATTCAACAAAACCAACTCATTTCATGCTCTTTATCATCATGCAACTTTGAATTTACAATTTACAAACAAAGTCCATGAATCAAGGGTGGGTTACTCACCTAGGAGCCTTAATTCTCACAAATTATGGTTGATTCTTGAGTGTAGCTCCAAGATCACCAAGTTTCCTAGCAAAATCTCTATTTTGAGCTCCTTCCCTCTCTAGGTTCGGCTCCCCCCTCTCTTTAGAGCACAATATCAGATTTTTGAACTCAAGTGTAGGGATTAAGTGCATAGTGCCCTTCCTACATAAGTTTCCACTAGTCCCAATTTTTAATATTAAATAATTTGAGCATTACACCACTAATTAAATCAATTTAATCCGATCCGAATCAATTTCTAATTAAATTTCACCGTAGGCTCTAAAAATTATGCCAATCACAATGGCGTGATCAATTTCGGATTCTGTGGCCAATAAGGCCTCCAATTTAAATTCCAAAGCAAATAATTGAACAGATATTCCTACGGTGAATAGATAGAAATTCAAAACCACATATTTTCACGTAATGGCACACAAAATCATATCAAACACATAATCATATTCACATTAAGGACCAATTAGTATAATACGGAACAGGGTTATCACAGTCTTCCTCCCTTAAGGAAGTTTGGTCCTCCAAACTTAATTTACCTTCGTCGGGAAACAAATGTGGGTAGCGTAGTCGCATTTCCTCCTCTTTGTCCCATGTAGCATCCGTCCCATAGTATTCTTTCCATTCCACTTTCACCATTGGGATGGACTTGCTTCTCAACTGTTTCACTTGCCGGTCAATGATTCGTTCCGGCGTACTCCATATTTTCATCCAAAGCTACCTGGTGATAATCAATCACATGGAACGGGTCTCAGAGATAACCCCTCAACATCAACACATGAAATACATTATGGATTTGCTCAAATCTCGGTAGCAAAGTAACTCTATAGGCAACCGGACCAAGCCTTTCCAAAATTTGAAACGACCCAATGTAACGGGGTGACAACTTGCCCTTTTTCCCAAATCTGACTTGGCCTTTCATCGGGGAAACACGGATGAACACATGGTCACCAACCTCATACTCAAGAGGTCTTCTCCGAACATCTGCATAATTCTTTTGTCGGTCTTAAGCTGTTTTGAGCCTTTGCCGAATGGTTTTGATCTTTTTCAGAAGTGTCTTGCACAATTTCAAGCCCAAGTAAAGCTAAAGCTCTATCCCCGACTTCTGTCCAACAAATCAGTGATCTACACCTCCTACCATACAATGCCTCGTATGGTGCCATACCGATGCTGGAGTAGAAGCTGTTATTGTATGCAAACTCTATAAGTGGCAAATAGTCCTCCCAACTCCCCTGAAAATCTAAAGCACACATTCGAAGCATATCTTCCAAAGTCTGAATTGTTCGTTCTGATTGCCCATCCGTCTGTGGATGGAATGCAGTACTAAATCTCAGTTCTGTTCCCATAGCTTCCTGCAAACTTTTCCACAATCTAGATACAAATTTCGGATCTCTATCCGACACAATAGATACCGAAACTTCGTGTAAACGGACAATCTCATCAACATATATGGTAGCCAGTCTATAAGCATTAAACGTAGTTCTAACTAGCAGAAAATGTGCAGATTTAGTTAGTCTATCAACTACAACCCAAATAGAATCCATATCTCGAGAAGTCCGAGGTAGGCCAACGACGAAATCCATAGTCACATACTCCCACTTCCATTCAGGAATAAGGAGAGGTTGCAGTAGACCGCCTGGTTTCTGATGTTCAGCTTTAACTTGCTGACACTGAAGACATTTGGACATATATTCTGCAATCCCTTTCTTCATTTTAGGCCACCAATAGGTTTGTTTCAAATCTCGATACATTTTATTGTTACCCGGATGCATGGCAAACACTGATTTATGGGCTTCATCTAAAACCCTCTTCTTTAGTTCCGGAATATTTGGGACACACATTCGATTTCGAAATCTCAACACTTCATTTTCAATGCTGAACTCCGCTTGGACTTGTCTCAAATTCATCAATCACTTTCTTGAAGAATTCATCCTCGTTCTGTTTCTGTTTAATTTCTTCAATGATTGCCGGTTCAGCTGTAATAGCGGCTATCAATCCGCCCTGTTCACACATTACCACTTTAATCTCAGATTTCTCAAAATCTTGTAAGATCTCCCACTGTTCAGTAAGCAAACAAGCCATACTCCTCGTTGATTTCCTGCTCAAGGCATCAGCAACTGTATTAGCTTTCCCGGGGTGATACTGAATCTCTACATCATAATCTTTTGTCAGTTCCAGCCATCTCCTTTGTCGCATATTCAGCTCTTTCTGGGTAAAGAAGTATTTCAGGCTCTTGTGATCTGTGTAGACTTCACACTTTGCCCCATACAAATAATGCCGCCAGATTTTCAAAGCAAAAACAACTGCGGCCAATTCTAGATCATGTGTTGGGTAATTTTTCTCATGTGGCCTCAATTGCCGAGAGGCGTAAGCGATAACCCTTCCGCTTTGCATTAACACACAACCCAAACCTTTATAAGACGCATCACTGAAAATTACAAAATTTTTCGTACCTGACGGTAGTGTCAAAATCGGTGCAGTGGTCAATCTTATTTTCAATTCATGAAAGGCTGATTCTCTTTCATCGTTCCACTCAAAAGGTTGCCCCTTGCATGTCAGTTGGGTAAGAGGCACAGCTATTTTCGAAAAATCTTTCACAAACCTCCTGTAGTACCAAGCTAAACCCATAAAACTGCGGACTTCTGTTACATTGGTTGGTGTAGGCCAATTCACAATTGCCTCTATTTTCTGTGGGTCCACTGAAATCCCTTCCTTGTTGATCACATGCCCTAAGAAAATAACTTCATCCAACCAAAACTCACATTTCTTTAGTTTAGCAAACAATTTCCTTTCCTTAAGTATTTGTAGGACAGTTCTCAAATGCTGTTCATGTTCAAGTCTATCTTTAGAGTATATCAAAATATCATCGATAAAAACCACAACAAATTCGTCAAGGCAGGTTTTAAAAATTCGGTTCATTAAGTCCATAAATGCTGCCGGAGCATTAGTCACTTCAAATGGCATAACAAGAAACTCAAAATGTCCATACCTCGTTCTGAATCCGGTTTTCTCAACATCCTCTGCCTTAACCTTCAGCTGATGATACCCTGATCTCAAATCAATCTTAGAAAACACCCGTGATCCCTGCAACTGGTCAAATAAGTCATCAATAGGGGGTAGGGGATATTTGTTCTTTATTGTTATCTTGTTCAATTCCCGATAATCGATGCACAGGCGTAGGGTTCCATCCTTCTTTTTCACAAATAATACTGGTGCACCCCAAGACGAAGTGCTAGGTCGAATAAACCCCTTGTCAAGCAGGTCTTGCAACTGTTCTTTCAATTCTTTCATTTCGGCAGTAGCCATTCTGTAGGAAGTCTTGGAAATAGGCTGGGTGCCTGGCACAGTTTCAATAGTAAACTCTATCTCCCTATCTACCAATTCCCCTGGTAATTCATTTGGAAACACATCTGGAAATTCTTTAACAATAGGGATATCATTCAATTCAACGTTCACGGATTGTTCAGACAACACATAGCACAAATAACCCTGACACCCTTTCCTGATCAATTTACATGCTTTCATTGCAGATATCAAATAAGGTGGAGGCACTACCCCATTACCCACAAACACAATTTCCTTATGTTCTGGTGGTTTAAACACAACCCGTTTTGTCACACAATCAATGGTGGCACAATATTTGGTCAACCAATCCATGCCCAAAATTACATCAAAATGCCTAAAGTTCAAGGGCAACAAATCTACATATAGGATAGCATCCTCAATACGCATGTCACAAAACCGGTATATGGATTCACACATTACAGATTCCCCAGATGGAGCAGACACACATAGCAGATATGGCAATAATTCTAGAGGTCTATTCAGTCTAGATGCAAATGCACATGTTACAAATGAGTGTGTTGATCTAGAGTCAATTAACACAAAGGCATCCTGATTACATATAGAAATGGTACCTGAGACAACTGCGTTGGCATTCCGGGTATCGCCCGGAACAAGCGCAAAAACTCTCCCTTGTCTCACGGTATCTCCAGCGGGAGTAAATCTCGTAGCATTTCCCGGTTTTGGGACTGACGCTGTCGAACTAGCAGCAAATTTTCCACTGTTCTGTTTGCAATCTCTGGCTATATGCCCCTATTTACCACAATTAAAACAAGCTCCTGACACACGGTAACAAACCCCACGATGCCTGTTACTACAAATAGTACACAACGGGGTTGTATCTCGGGAAGAATTAGAAGTATTTGAGGAGCCTGTATTTTGTTTCTTTGAAAACTTCTTCTTTAAAATGAAGCCCTGCCTTTTACTACCCTTCCAGCCAGTTGTCGGTTTAGTTTGTCTAGCTATATTAGCTTCTGATATTATGGCCCTGTCTAGTACCCCAATGTAGGTTTCCAGCTTCAAGACATTCACCCTCTCAAGGATGTCGCTTCGAAGCTTGCCTTCAAAATGTCTCGCCTTCTTATAGTCTGTATCAATCACGTGTGGCGCAAACCTGGCCAATTCAGTGAATTTGGCCTCATACTCAGCTACAGTCATACTGTCTTGCCTCAGTTCCATGAATTCTGCCACCTTCCTATCCCGGACACACTGCGGGAAGTACTTGTCATAGAAAATTTCCAGAAATTTTGCCCAATCAGCATCTTTGTAATTCTCACGCATTAACATCCACCATCTTCTTGCTTCGTCTTCTAGCATAAAGGTGGCTAGAAGCACTTTATGTGTCTCCGAACACGGGAACAGTTCAAACAGTTTTTCGATGCCGAGGACCCAGGCTTCAGCTTTCAGAGGATCTAATCCACCATGGAACTGTGGTGGTTTCATTTTCTTGAACTCTTTGGTGAGAGCTATGGTTCGGTCATCATTCTGATTATCTGGCACATGAGGTGTCGGAGGTGGAGGTGGAGGATGTGGTTGCTGCCACTGTTGTTGCCATTCCTGTTGTTGCCTCAATGTCTCTGCCATTTCCTGAATCAGTCTTTCCATTCTATCAAGTCTGGCAGTAGAAGATTCCTCTATCTCATCACCTCTTGTTCTCACCATCTGATTAAACTTGCATTATACTTTATACAAAAGATACACAGGTATGCATATACTAAAGAGCATACATAATCAAATAATTTGAAATGCAAGCAGTTCACAAACTTATAACACATAGTTGTTCACATTTAACAGTTAAGCGTATTCTTGATGATTTCAGATTCATACTTATCACATGAATGCATCCTAGGTCTTTTCTAGACCCTTATTGCTCTTTTGGACAAGTGTGTGAGTTATTAACTCGTGCTCTGATACTACTCTGTCACGACCCGAACCCGCTCCTATGGGTTAAGGCCATAACTGGCAGTAATCACGAGATTACCTATGACCTCAATCCAAATAAAACAAAACTCATCAGAGTAAAGGGGCCAAACGGAAGCAAATTTAAAACTTTGTCCATAGAGCTGTGCTTATATGCACACCATAACGTTCCAAACATTTATATGTTAATAGCTCACATCAAAATATGTACTAACACAGAACACTGTACATACAGGATCATACAAGTTTAAATCAGTCGAACCCAAGACTTATATGCAAAAGTAGTCCAATGCTTTCGCCAACATAACAAAACTATGAACAAAGGACAAAGGCGAAGACAGTCTCGTGTGTGAGACGTTTGGGCTGACTCCTCAAAATTTTGACTGTTTCTCACAATTTCACCAAGGCTGGTTCTGGACGTCCCTTGGCTCACCTACATGTACATGAATGAGCGTGAGCGAAAGCCCAGTGAATAATATCAAATAAGGAAGATACATAAGCAATCTTTGAAACAGTTACAGCAGACAGCCTTTGGCCCAATCACTTGTATCAATCGGCCTTTGGCCCAATCATGTCGAACGGCCTTCGGCCTAATCATTTATGTCGATCGGCCTTGGGCCCAATCATTCTTGTCAATCGGCCTTCGGCCCAATCATTTATGTCAATCGGCCTTCGGTCCAATCATTTATGTCAATCGGCCTTCGGCCTAATCATTCATGGCAATCGGCCTTCGGCCAAATCATTTATGTCAATCGGCCTTCGGCCCAGTCATTCATGTCAATCGGCCTTCGGCCCAATCATTTATGTCAATCGTTGTCCACCATTCAAATTAATGAACTTACAAAACTTACATAGACGTAAACAATTGGACAACAACATATTTCAAATATCTTGTTAAGATATTACTTACAGTGATCAGCTTGTGGATTTGCCCTGGAGCTTGACCCTACACAGCACATAACACATATGGGTCACAAATAATTCAATCCATTCTTTAATTCACATATTCCTCTTTAGGCTTCATCCTTATCTCTTTAACTCAATTACAATGCTTAATGCATGCCTAAGAGTACTTAGAAGTGAAAGGGAACGGAAAACAGAACACAGATTGCATTTCTAAAATTTCAGAAAACAGGGTCCCCGCTTGAGCGGACCTTAAGGCCTGCAAAAGTACTGGTTATGTCATATTTACGCTCGAGCATGCATTTTGGCGCTCGAGCGGAAGGCCTCTCTACATGGCTCCACGCTCGAGCGTGAACTTCCCCGCTCGAGCGGGAGTTACGTCTACAAAAAAATGCTGGGAGCCCGTTTTTAACGCTCGAGCGGCGGTTTCCTCGCTCGAGCGGACACCAAAATTCTGGAAAACCCAGAATTGTTCTTTGAGCTCAATTTCGACATTCCAATCACCATTCATGCATATAATAGCTCAAACTTCAAATATACATGTGCTAACATGTACCAACATCAAATTACAACACAATGAGGCTCAATTTCTTGAATTACTTACATACATGCCTCAAATTAACCCAAACTCATCACCAACACATCAAATTCAAACATGCAAAGCTCACACCTCCATGATCTACACTTGCATGTGAGAAATATTCATTATTCTCAACTCATTTGGTGAAGAGATGATCAAATGCATGGATTTCAAATAAGATTCAACATGGATTATACACATTGTGTTCAAATATGGAAATTCATAGCAATTTCCTACATGTATGTGTTCTAAGACTTCAAATTCAACAAAACCAACTCATTTCATGCTCTTTATCATCATTCAACTTTGAATTTACAATTTACAAACAAAGTCCATGAATCAAGGGTGGGTTACTCACCTAGGAGCCTTAATTCTCACAAATTATGGTTGATTCTTGAGTGTAGCTCCAAGATCACCAAGTTTCCTAGCAAAATCTCTATTTTGAGCTCCTTCCCTCTCTAGGTTCGGCTCCCCCTCTCTTTAGAGCACAATATCAGATTTTTGAACTCAAGTGTAGGGATGAAGTGCATAGTGCCCTTCCTACATAAGTTTCCACTAGTCCTAATTTTTAATATTAAATAATTTGAGCATTACACCACTAATTAAATCAATTTAATCCGATCCGAATCAATTTCTAATTAAATTTCACCGTAGGCTCTAAAAATTATGCCAATCACAATGGCGTGATCAATTTCGGGTTCTGTGCCGATAAGGCCTCCAATTTAAATTCCAAAGCAGATAATTGAACAGATATTCCTACGGTGAACAGATAGAAATTCAAAACCACATATTTTCACGTAATGACACACAAAATCATATCAAACACATAATCATATTCACATTAAGGACTAATTAGCATAATACGGAACAGGGTTATCACATGGCCCATGTTTGAGCTCAGGCCCACCCAAGGCTTGAATACCCCCTGAGTTTGGGCCTAATTTTTTGGCCCGTGGTCCGACCTGAATTTTGGCTGGAGCTCACGAGGCCCGCCACGAGTCAGTTTTAGCCCGAATCTGGATGCGCCAGGCTGAGCCATTATTACACTCCTACTCAGTCTACCTATTGGCACTTGATTGAGAGAGAAAGGGGGTGGAGTCATGAGAAAACAATAGTAAAAAATTATAAATCAAGGGGATAGTCACTACAAAAATTAAGGTTTTAGAGACCAAAATTTAGAAACAAAATTATTTTTTAGGGTCCAAATATTTTTTTGCGAAAAGTGTCGTTATTATCTTTTTAGCAACAAAAATTGACATTAGTGATGAATTATTATCTTTTTGGTACCAAATTTTTTGTCTAAAAAAGTAAACCATTTTGAGATTAAATTATTTTGTCTCTAAAAGTGTATTTATTAGTAACATTTTTAAAATTTTGTCGCTAAAAGTCTTATTTTTTACTTTTCGAGACATTTTTTAGCGACTATTCTCACGACAATAGAAATTAGTCCCTAAATATCTTTTGTAACAAAATTTTGACTTTTAGAAATTAAAAAATTTGATCTCTAAAACTCTTATATGTTGTAGTGAGTAGAAGCATATTTATATTTTTATGGTGATACAACTATCATATGTGCATGATCCAAATTTTTTATATGTTTGGTGCAAATTTTTTTTATATATCAAAGTTGCACTAAAAAATATTCTTTTTATAGTACAATTATTTTTCTATTATTCCACTAATTTACAATTTCTTCAAAAAATAAGGATAGTAACAAGGAAGGAGTGGTCGGTGGTGGTGGATAGAAAAACGAGAATCGTGCCTTGATCTTTGCCATGCTTATCATTTGGTTGCTTTAAGTAGGGTTGGCCTAACAAACCCTACCTTGTTCATGACTGATCTTGGGTAGACTGACGTCATTGAGATCATCACTGAGTACATACATGGGGTTCCGTTAGGGGTGTAATTTTGGCCCGGCTCGGCTTGGCCCATGTTGGGCCTTACGGGCTCTTGCCAAAAAATCAGGCCGGGCCAGGCCAGGCTAGCCCACGGGCTAGAAAACTAGGCCCAAGCCTAGGGGTATTCGGGCTTTGGGCGGGCCAGTGGGTCGGGCGGCTTTGGGCGGGTCTAAATAATTTTTTTAATTTTTTTTT
Source organism: Camellia japonica (assembly GCA_030407325.1). Taxonomy (NCBI): domain Eukaryota; kingdom Viridiplantae; phylum Streptophyta; class Magnoliopsida; order Ericales; family Theaceae; genus Camellia; species Camellia japonica. The sequence goes on along the minus strand of JAPPVO010000029.1, from coordinate 110,986,978 downwards.
TATTTTTTCACCAAAATTTTATTATTTTTCATTAAAAATAACACTGGGCCTCGAGCCGGGCTTTTAGGTGGGCCTTGAGCGGGCCAATGGGTCGGACCAAGCGGGCCTAGCCCATGGGCTGGGCCGGGCTTCAAAACGATGGCCCAGGCCATGGCCCAAGACCTCGGGCTGGGCCAAAATTACACCCATAGGTTCCGTTGCAAAGTTGTTCTATACTTCGTAGAGGTAGGCAACGGGCTTTGTGATGTCAAACATGTAGGCTATGTTTGTTTAGGCAGACTAAATTAGGTTAGATAAATATTTCTGTGATTAATAGTTTTAGGATTATAAATCTATTTGGATTGTATATCCTATTCTATGTTTAGATTGAGTTAGGATTATAAAGAGGGATTAATAAAATATTATCTAATTTGATATTTGTTTAAGAAGATTAGATGAATAGGACATGACAAGACATGAGACATTTAATATATTGAGCATAATACTCCTATTATAATTATTGTTAAATTTTGCACTAGCATGTGTTATAATTTTTAAAAAGCAAATTTCCTTATTGTTACTCCACATCCATTTCGATTCATTTGAACAAAATTTAACCTAATTTTTTTTAATAGAAAAAATAAAAAATCATTAAACTATAAAATTTATATATACATAAGCAACCATTAAAAAACAATACACTGCTATTTTAATCATCTAACCATTCATTGCCTAAATTCAAAAAAGTATTTATTTGAACAAAATTTAGCCCTCACTTTTTTTAGTAGAAAAAACAAAAAATCATTTAACTATAAAATTTATATATACATAAGCAACCATTAAAAAATATACACTGCTATTTTAATCATTCATTGCCCAAATTCAAAAAAAGTATTCATTTGAACAAAATTTAACCATTTTTTTTAACAGAAAACATCAAAAATCATTTAACTATAAAATTTATATACACATGCAACCATTAAAAAATATGCACTGCTATTTTAATCATCCAACCATTCACTGCCCAATTTCAAAAAATGCATTCATTTAAACGAAATTTAACTCTTTTTTTTTCGAACAAAAAAATATCAAAAATCATTCAATTATGAAATATAGCTATTTAGAAAAATAATGATATTAGAAAATATAGAAAATGAAGCTAATATATTTATGAGAAGATACATACAAAATACCAACTGTAGACATGTTGAATTAAAAGTCTATGGTGGTAATTAATAATTACTACCATTCATAGTTGTTACAAATAATAATATTATTATTCTTAGATCATCTCTAGCAAAGAATATGTTATTATCATGTTTTTAGTTGCATTTTGAAATTCTTTTGGTTTTTTTTAATATTTAAAAATTTTCTTAATTTTTAAAAATATTTACAAATTATATATATTTTATGGAATTTTTTTTAAATATTTCAAATATTTTTAAAATATTTAAATGAAGTAAAAGATAGGGAAGGTAGAGACGAAACTCTGCAAAATCAAATTTCTGCAAATATATATATATATATATATATATATATATAGCCAGGGTTAATTTTGTCATTTGATGAGTTAGTTCAGACTCTAACTTGATAACCCAATTTATATCTTACCTTGGATTGAATAATTCATCACATGTGAGATATTATATTTGGATAGATTATTAGTCTGTAATTTAATTTTTTAACTAAATATTAAATTAGTAATTTTATTGGACTATTTATCCAATCCTAAGGACATGTCCACTTAAACAAATATAACCGTAGGATATGAAAAGTTATTCGGTGATTTAAGTACAATGTTCCACATCACTTGATACTCAACACTATTAATCACTTGCATTTTTTATTATATTTATTTTCATGTATAATATACAAACAGATAAGTCTAAAATGATTAGTGGCGTGGAATAGGGCAATACTTCACGACCACTAAATAATCTCTGCAAATAACTAGGATGCAAATTCAGTGGTAGACCACAGACCAAAACTCGAATTTTAGTGGACATCGAACTTAGGGTAGTAAAGATTGGGGAACTTGATGGGCCATCACGGGTTTCTTGATGCGTCATCAAGGTTCTATTTTGAAAATTAAATCCTTCATTCCCTAAGATTTTTCATATATATTATTTATGAAAAAAATTAAATTGATTCGTTAATTATATCATTTTTATTTTATCATATATATATATATATATTTTTTTTGTAAAAAAATAGGTGGCCTATTTTAAAAAACGTACTTATTATTTATTTTTCACTCAATAAAATAAAAATTTACGATTATTGGATTGACTTAAATTTTTTTATAGATTATATATATCAAAGATTTTATAAAATAAATGGTTCAGATAATTAAAATGAGGATGTGCTCATCAAGTTATCTCAAGTTTGAATTGAAGCTTGAAGGAAAATCAAACCCTAAATACAAAAAAGACACTATTTAGTTGCTAAAATGTCATTTTTAGTTGCCAATAACATTCTACGATCAATATATTTGGTTGTAGATACATCGTATGCAAAGACAATCAGCGACTAAATGTCGTCGTTATATGCATACTATTTTAGTTAAAATTACCTCATACAAACTAAAATTTAGTTGTTAAGAAGTTTTCGTCGCCAAAAGTTTAACAATTGCCCACTAACAAAGTGCTAAGTTTTTACACTGTCTTATCGGCTGAAGTTAGAACATAGTGCTAAATTTTTTTCATTCAACTAAGAAGCCTAAACCCTTGACCGCATTAAACAACTAAGAGTAAGCAAATAATTTTGGTAAAAGTCGTGGTGCTATTTTATATTTAAAATAACAATAATAATGAATGGGTTTGGCCCGATTGTGAGAATATTAACTCAAGTAGTGTTTTCTTTTTTGAAAATATTAGGTTAGACAGTGTTTTCTTTCTGATAGATTGTATATGTGTATATATATAGCAGTATTTTAGATGTATATATATATATAACAGTGTTTCCTTTAGGTTAGGTGTATATATATGGCAGTGTTTTAGGTGTATATATATATATATATATATATGTGGCAGCGTTTCCTTTAGTCTTAGGGTTAGGTTTACTATATAATTAGATGTAAAGGATATTTGACTTCCTGTGACGCTTGAGATTGTGATAGTGCCCAAGTTCTGACCTGGTTTCATAATTCTTTGGATAACCAACCGTATTGGAATGTATTTTCCAAATACAGTACTGCCAAGGAGGTGCAAGACTATTTATTGGGTATGTATAAGTAGTTCAACTTTGCCAAGCGGTATGAGTTGAAAACAGCTATTCAGAGTGCTCGTCAGCGGGATCAATCTATTCAGGACTTCTACATTGAGATGACAGGCCTCTGGGATCAATTGGCTTTCATGGAACTATCTAGTCTCAAGTCACTAGACGCTTATGTTGAGTTTCAGGAGCAGGGTCGTTTAGTGCAATTCTTAACAGCTCTCTCCCCTCAGTGTGAGGCTATCTGTGGTGGCATCCTTCATCGGTCTCCTCTTCCCTTTGTGGATGCTAATGTTTACGAGCTCCTCTTCGAGGAAACCCATTTTAAGACAGCCAATTAGAATTTGTCTCTATTTGTTTTCTTAGCTCCTACTCAGTCTCCTTTGTTGTCGACCCCACCATCTCATCAGCTTTAGGCTACTGCGAAGCCCAAGAAGGGGCCATTAGCCTTTGATAAGTGTGTCTTTTGCCATCAGAAAGGCCATTGGAAGTACAACTGTCCCAAGAAAGGACGTTAATCTGCTCAGTCTTCTCAGCCACCTCATCAGACCCAGTTTTTAGGTCCTACTCCGAGTACTTTTCGGCCTCCTGCTGCTTATACTGCATCTGCTCCGGCTCCTGATCCTGACTTGGCTTCCTTGAGTGTCTAGATTACTCAGCTTCAGCATCTCTTGTCCACTTCCTAGTTATCTGCATCTGCCTCTACTTTCACCTCTCTTCAATCAGGTTTGTTTGGGTCCTCTTTAGGATCGGGTGTCCAAGAAACAGATTAGGACTGATCGTAGAGTTGGAGATCTCTATGTGGTCAAAAGCTTTCATCTCCCTCTATGCACCTCTCCAGTTGTCTTTTTCTCGTTTTAGTTAGATTCTCAGTCGTGTCAGTTTTATTTATGACATTCTCGCCTAAGTAATTTGTCTGTTGACCGCTTACAGTTTTTAGCTCAGTTAGGATTATTGGGTAAAATTTCTCCTAGTCAAATTGATGAATGTCGGGGGTGTAAACTTGCCAAAATGTCAGCTTTACCATTTAATAAAAGTACTTATGTTTTTGTTTCTCCACACACACACACACACACACACAAAAATGAAAAAAAGGAAACACTGCCTAACCTAATATTCTCACAGTGACTGCTACACATAATGTGCATAAGCTACTATTGCGCGCCTTTTTTGGCTCATTTTGATTTGAATGATTTGTTTGTTTTATGTTTTTTACCTGTGTTATGTATGTAAATGTGATTTTCTTGCATGCCTCAAAAAAGAAAGATAATTGACAAATATAACATATCTTCCATCAAGAGCTATAAGACAATGTGGATTTGTTTATTATATATATATTTTAATTTTTTTTAGAAACAATGTATCAAGCCTTTGCATTCAATATTAATTTCACCTCTTAACATTGAAACAAAACCAAAATCAAACAAAACCAATTAAACTAGACCCAAAAAAAAAAAAAAAAAAAAAAAAAAACATAACCATCAACAATGGGTTGAAATAACCAAATAACTGGTTATTGAAAACATTTGTTAATATTTTTAGTACCATATAGGAGTGGAACCGGGATTCTAAGTCAAGAGGGGCCAAATTATGAGTCTTTTTCTTGACAGTTTCTTTCAAAGTTCATTCTCTCACAATACAACAATCTTTTCAAGTCTCATAGAATGATATTTCAAAATTTTATTGATGTATAGATTTTATCATGTTACTGTAGACACCCTATTTTGACCGCCCGCAAGACTTAGGCGCTTGGTTTGATACACTCGATGATGAAAGTTGAATTGTGTGCTTTGAATTCACAGCGATTCGGATTCAGCCAAGCTCTCGAAATAACCTCAAATCTTCACCATTTACCTTGTTTGAATCTCTGAGTCTCATTCTTAGACCTTTTGCCACCCTGAGCTGAGTTTGAACCAAAAAAATAGGGGAGGGCATGAATGCTCGGCCGTGCCTCAGTGAAGGTCGGTCGTGGCTATGAATGGCCGGCTGGGCCGTAGTGGCGAGAAACATTGTACTGGGTGAGAGCCTACTAGCTATCCATTTTTTAAGATATTTATCACATTTTTGGCTCAAATTCTATAAATACAACCATATACCTCTGTTTTGGGGGTTACACAATTTAGAAAGAGCCTATATTCATTGAGAGAGCTCCTTCTTCTTCCATTGCATGCTACCTTTGAGTTGACCTATCTTCCTTGTATCATCTATATACACCATACATAACCTTGACTCATCATCTTAGAGCCTTGTTTGACTCTTGAAAAGCATAATTCAAGCTTGAGAGTGTGTCAAGAGTGAGTTTGATCATCAACCAAAGCTTACTCCATTTTAAGAGGTATAAGCTTGTAACCTTTGTTCTTGCTTTTGATTTCTTCATTTCTAGTTATTTCTTGTGTCCTTGGACTGTTTTACACCTATTCTAAGAGTTGGAACTTGGGTTTGGATAAGCTACCAAAGGTCGTAAGGTTAACACCCTCACTTGCACCTATTTTCATAGCTCAACCCTTAGCTCCTTTACACTCTTTTTTCTTTGTTTTTTGAACTGATTTTTAGAGTTGAACTGAGGCCAAAAACATGATTTGAAGTCTTGAAATTGGAGGGGTTGGCCATCCCTCCTTGAATTGTCTGTACTGTTTTCACTTCAGAACACAAACAGAGTTTTACACAAAACTAAGGCACGGTTGGCCTTCTCTATGCCAGGCTAGGCTTCATTGAGGGCCGGCCTAACCTCAAAGTTTGGTCAACAGTGTATTTTTACAGAAAACAGAGGGAAGTAGCTGAGGTAAAACAGGGAAAGCTTGGGGCAGATAGAGCTGTTCTTGAGCACTGTGTATGTGCATGCATGCAATTTTTGCGCATCCTCACTTATATTATGATTATTGTAATTAATTACTTTAATATTATTTATCGTAATTAATCTCATCATTAACGTGTTGTAATTATTATTGTCCTTTTTATAATTGTTGTAGTTACTTAGCTTAGAGAGGTAGTTTATTTATCTCGGTTATCCTTGTTGTAATAATCTTGGTTATCCGTTGTAATAACATAGATAGTCTAATTAGCTAGTTAATTAGCTTAGCCCATTTTATTTATTCATTTGGTTTTGTAATAGTTAGTTTAGTTCGGACTTTCGGACATTAATTCGCACCCTCCTGCGTGAGGGATCAAATGTTATAATAATGTGTATGTCTTCTAATCCCACGTCTTTCTCCCTTTTATTTATTCGCTTACGATGTTTAGTATAAGAGCATCACATTTTGTTCGCATCCCTCATGCCATACATCCACTTGTATTGCATGCACCAAGGCTCGGTTCATCATTCAAATTTGCATTGTCATTTAAATAATTCTTTGAATACGTGCTTAGACCGCATGTGTAGACACCCCATTTTTGACCGTCCTTAAGACTTGGACGTCATTGTTTGAGCACCTGATGATTGTGTTTGCTCGTGTTCGTTTTGAGTCCTTGAAGGTCTCGGCTGAGCGCCTTGCCTTGGAGCCTCTAATCTTGTCTGTTTTGTGCTTGGTTGTGGACCAAGAGCTTGTTGCTTCACTTCTAGAGGAGAGGGTGGCCTGTCGGCCATCCCCCTAGCCTGCCGGCCACCAGTGGTGGCCGGTCGGCTATGTTTATGGCCGGTCGGCTACATTGATGACCGGTCGGCCACTGATGATGTCCGACGGCCATTTTTCTCCTTTTCAGATATTTATTTGCCAGCTGTGCCAGTTGTTGTTCACTGATGCTCATCTCCACACACGTGTATGGAGCGATGAATACATGCCTTTAGCTTGATTTTCTATATATAGGGCGGTCTCTCCCCCATTTTGAGAGGTTACACAATTTTGAGGAAATTTCTCCCTCTCTCTCTCTCTCTCTCTCTCTCTCTTTCTCTCTATCTCTCCTCTTGTTTTTATGCTTGATAGTTGATTTTCTCTACACTTTTGCACAAAGACCCTTAACCAAACATCCTCATCTTGGAGGTGAGGTTCTTTGAAGCTTAGTTTGAGCTCCTGAGGGTGGTTTTAGCTTAGAATTAAGAGTGTTTTCTGCTGTGCTTCAAGAGGTATATTGCTTACCTTGTAAGCTTAGTTTTAATCACTTGCTTAGCTATCTTTTTATACTGTTTTGGGCCTAGTTTTCAACTACAAAAAACTCTGATTTTTGAAGCTTAATATGGTGGTTTGAAGCCATTTTGTGCTAAGGGGTTCTTTACCTTTCTTGTTGCTTAATTGTGAATCTTTTTGTACCATCTTTTATCATATTAAAATAAAAAATTTTAGGCTTTTAAACCACTGAAATTTAGGGTTATTTCAGTGGTGGAAAGCATGTTTTGAAGTCCAAAAATAGACGGGTTAGCCTCCTTTCCTTGTGTCTCATTTGCATACCTAGTTAGCATCCTATGGTAGCATGTTTTTCTTGTTTAACTTAGCTTAATTCAAGCATGTTTTAGCTACTATTTTGACTGGTTTTAGCTCTGTTTTGGGCTGTCTTGGTCATATGAGCCTTGTTTTGCACAGTTGTAGTGCAAATAGCTTCACTAGCTTGGCATTCTAGCCTTTTAAGCTTGATTTGCATGAGATGGTTGCATGTTGAAGTGTCTTTTTACATGTAATTTCAGTGTTTATAGCTCTGTCACATGCTCATTTCCTTCACTCTTTCATTGCTTTTTAGAGTAGCTCTTGAGTCTTGTTTGCAAGCTAACATGTGAGCATGTTTTTATAGCCTTTTGTGCCTTAATCTCAGCAAGTTTTAGCCATTGTTTTGGCATATTTTAACTCTATTTTGAGCTAGTTTGGTCAGTTGAGGCTTGTATTGCATGGCTATAGTGTAATGGTCTTCACTAGCTCATTGTTTGCTTTAAGCATGAAGTGCTCGAATTGTTTGCATGTTGTAGTGTTATTTTGGCATATAATCTCAGCATCATACTCTCTACCACATATTCTCATTTGTCTCACTTTCAATCGCTTTTGAGAGTTGTTTCAAGTTTGGAATCCTTTAAGCTTGAGATAGAGTTCATGCTTAATGGTTTTAATCATCTTTTGAGGATTTCTATTAACCAATGGCATGACATCTCTCTTGCCTTAAATCATTCCTTGGTTGACATTTCTTTCTCTTTAGAAGACTCTCACCTTGGACTTAATCGATTAAAGGACTAATCGGTAATGTAAAATGAGTAAATAAAATGAACAAAGTAAAATATGCAAGATTAGGCATGTTGTGTTGCATTGCATGTGTTTGGATCGGACGTTAATCCAAACACAAGGAAAATGGGACGTTTCATACTCAAAGTAATGAAACGTGTCATTTTTCTTGGTCACCGTCACCCTTGATCATGCATGATAGAGTGGTGGTTATTTTGGTCTTGTTTATGCATTCATTGACCTTGTACAAGCTCGGTTCTGTAGCCATCATGCATTGAAAATGCTTGGTTGATGGCTTGAGAGCCAAGAGCTACACTCCTTTGAGCTTGAGAGATGATAAGGAGGGTAGAAGTACACACTTATATTCCTTAGAATACACTGCTTTGCCTCTGTTTGGTCTCTGTTACAGCAAAAAGAGAAGTCCAAGAAAGGGGTGGCTGACCGGCCACCAGTAATGGCCGACAGCCACCGATAGTGGCCGATCGGCCACCAATTGTAGCTGACTGGTCATCAATGAAAAGTTTGTTCAGTGTGTTCTTGAAGTGGAGCAGAGGTGTGCTGGAAGTTGGTGTAATTTTTAGTGGTCAAAACAAATGCAAACAGAGGTGTCCGATGGCAAGGCGGTGGATTTTTGGAAGGAAGCCGACCGAGCATGCATGCCTTCCTCGCCCTCGAGGCCATCTACTTGCTTTGCTTTATTAGTTAGTTGTAGCTAATCGATTCATACAAGTGTTGTAATTATTTAATTAGCTTAGATAGTTCATTAGTTTAGTTGCTTTAATTGGCTTAGCATAGCTAGTTCCTCAACTTCAGTTTGTAATAATTAGCTAAGTTAGTTAATTAGTTATCTTGCAATAATTAGCTTAGCTTAGTGTAGCTTAGCTGATTCATTCGGACCCTCCTTTGAGGGGGCACAAGGTTGTAATAAGTGTGCGTGCGTGTGTGCATGTCTTCCAACCCCACGTCTTTCTCCCTTTTATTTATCCGCTTTTGATAGTTAGATTAGGGATCGTGTTTCAATTAGCATACCTTATGCTCGCATGTTTGCATCCATTCATTTGTATTGGATGCACCGAGGCTCGGCGCATCATTCAAACTGCATCGTATTTCAATACTTATTTGAATACGTGTTTCAAAGCATGTTATCAAATTGTTGCATTCATATGCCATCTTAGTATCCGAGCCTATTAATTTCATGTTGCATGTGTTGTATTAGGCATCTTAACATAGTTAGGATAATGCATTGTTTCTAACTAGCTTTTGTTTTGGCTTGGAGTACTCGGTAAGCTTTTACGCTTTAGCATACTGCATGAGATGTGTATGTTGCCATGATAGCACGCTTGCCATGAGGCTATTTGCTTAAGTGATTAACTGCATGAATGCCTGTGGATGAAGGCTTTGTTGTTTGAATTGGAACAATTCAACGAATGAGAGTTTTAAGCCCACTTTGCGAAGTAGCAAATCATGTTTTAAAGCCCATCATGTTTGATGGCAAATCCACGTTTTAGCCCACTTGAGGGTGGCAATTTCAAACCATTTTAAAAAACAAACATGAGTTGATTTGTTCCAAGTCTTGCGACTTAGTCTATACTTGCTTGTGTGCGTCACATAGTAAAGTTAGCTAATAATCGAAATAAGAACACATGAGGTTTATAAAATTACATATCATGATAGTAGAGGCCGATCTTTGATCGGGCGAGCGGGGGTGCTCATTTCAGGACCTTCCCCTCTCGTACCCAAGTTCCCGAGCCGAGGTAACTTTGGTGATGACAGACACGTGGCCTTTGGCACGAGTCAGGGTTTCCTAAATTTTCCAAAAACAAAATATTTAGGTGGCGACTCTGTAATCTGGCAAAGCAGTCCAGTTTTGGCATTATTTGATTCAAAATCGATTTTCCAAAATGATTTGCCGGATTGGACTCTTTGGTGTTTATCAGTCTCACATTGCACTTTGTGAGATTAGATTCAGAATCGTGACAGGAGTCCGAACTGTAGGACCAATTCGAGCTCTGCGAAAAGGGGCGCGAAGAAAGTCGAGTTATAGTTCTGGCGACTCTGCTGGGGATTTAGAGAACTTGACTTGAACTCATGATATGTTGTTTTATCTACACTTATGTGTTTCTTTGCATTGAATTTGCATCGGTGCGCCTAAGTCATAGTGTTTGCCATCTGCTATTCCTGAGCGGTTTGCCGGAGGCTCGCTTGGAAAAGCATGCCATAAGGCTGACCGGTTGCGGGCTCTGCCACGATGGGAACACAAACCTTGGATCTGGACTATCGTTGTACCGTCTGATCCTCCTTTCACTTCTCGGTGTTAGGAGCGAGAGGTATATTAGGTGGTCTTGCTGAGGCACCCTTTTTCACCAATCGATCTAGTTGTATATCGGAAGCCTTAGAGACTGTTCCAAACTAGGACAGGTTACTCACCCGAATATAGGTTTGTTTGAAACCGCTTGCTTGCGTAGTGAATCCCTAGTTCCTGACGAAACTATGACAGGGTAACCTTACCCCATCATAGCGGTGTTTTGGCTCTCACTTGCTTGATATGTGCTTTTAGAGTGTGACTCTACAGGAATGTATGTATCAGTTGCAGGTCTAGGTATCAGTTTGAGGATATCAGTTTTGAGGCAGAAATTTAGGGCAGAAATTAGTGTTTGAGTACAAATTGTCCAGTTTATGATTTCAACTGTGTGTTGTCCTTGTCTAAGCCGAGGTGCTGTACGTTTGCTGATTGTTGTTTTTTTTTTTTGCTTTATTTTCTTTTTGCAAGGTAGTATTTCACAATTGCTTCAAACGAGGCAGTTACCCCCCGAGCACTCTGGACCAGAGTCAGGAAGATTTACCGATTTGAGGATCTTATTGGAGGACAACCAGTGTTTGCTTCGCTACCCCCGGTTACGAGACGGAGGACAGTCAAGCATAGATCATCGGTTCAATAGTCGCCAATTCAGCGGTCACTATCTACGTCACCTGTGCCCAGTTGGGCCCAGTTTTCTGCTTCCACCTTAGAAAGAGAGTATACACCGGTTCTGATAGATCAGCACCCCTCAGATAATATGGAGGATATGATGCGCCAACTTCAACAAACCATCGAGGCCGTGCAGCTAGACGCTGCTCGCCAAGCGGAAGTTACCGCTCGCAAAACAGAGATTGCAGTCCAGCGGGTTGAACTGATTGCTAGGCTTCAATAGCAATAGCAACCACAACAAGCAGCAGCTTCTGCTTCCCATCCACCCCTAGTCAGGGTTCCAATACCCGGGGATACAACTAATGTCCAGGAGAATGCGGACATTCTGGCAGGGCCGATCCCACCTCAGACTTCCAAAGCACTGGTCTACCCAACGGAGGCACCGTTTGAGTTTGAGGTCGACCCTACCGCTCTAAAAGTGAGCAAGCTTAAAAAGCTTTTCAAATGAGCTCAGGGTGTCAATTCGATCCCAGATATAGAGGACGGCTATACAGATTCGGCGGTGACATTGTCGGATAGATTTAAAATGCCACATATAGACCGCTTCGATGGCTCGGGTGATCCCATGGTCCACTTGCGGTTGTTCTCAGACATTCTACCGCTGATGGACTTGTCTAGACAGTAAAAGCTATCCCTCTTCGGCCGGACCTTGTCAGGTATCGCAGCTATTTGGTAAGATAAACTGGAAGATTCTGTGAAGAGGAGTTGGGAAGAGATGGCTGAGGCTTTTATCGCCCAATATTCCTATATGTAGACACCCCATTTTTGACCGACCTTAAGACTCAGACGTCATCGTTTGTGCACGCGATGATTGTGCATGTTTGTGCTCGTTTTGAGTGCCTGAAGATCTCGGCCGTGCGCCTTGTCTTTGAGCCTCTAAACCCTCTGTGTTTTGACCTGGTTTTTGGACCAGACCTTGGTGCCTTTGCCTAGAGGGAGAGAGAGGCTTGTAGGCCACTTTTTGTAGCTGTAGGCTACTTTTCCCTCTTATAGGCCACTTGCGGTGGCCCGTGGGCTAGTTTCCGAAGTTTTTGGCTGAGCGCCTTGTCTCGGGGCCTCTTGGGTCCCTTCTTTTTGGTTTGTTTTTGGACCATACCTTGCTACCCCTTGCCTAGAGGGAGGGGAGGGCCTGTCGGCCACTTTTTCCTCCTGTAGGCCACTTGAAGTGGCCTACGGCCATTTTTCTGTTTTTGCAGATATTTTTGGTGCTAGCTGTGCCAGCTGTTAGGCACAAAATGCATCCTCCATATGGAGGGATTCAAACAAGCTCTAAGCTTGTCAAGCAAGCTTGGGCTTGCATTATTCTATATAAGGGGAGGTGCTTCCCCCTTATTGAGGGTTCAGAAAATTGAGAGACAAATTTTGACTCTCTCTCTAGAATTCTCTCTCTCTTTCTATATTGTGCCTTATAGTGTTTGAAAGTGAGTGTTTTTGTCATATTTTGCCTATAACCTCTTAGCCAAACATCTTGACATTGGAGCTGAAGTTTCTTGAGGTGTTTTTGGAACTTAAAAAGCTGGTTTTGCCTCAGAAGTTGCTATTTTTGAAGTTGTGCTTCAAGGGTGAGTAATTCCTTCTTTTAAGCTTGTTTTTGTACATTGGTTTAGACACCTTTTCATGCTGTTTTAGGCTTAACTTTCAACTACAAAAAGTTTTGTTTTTAAGTGTTTAAGATGGCTGTTTGAGGCCTTGTTTGAGTTAGGGGTGGTCTACCCCCTTTGGTGGCTTGTTTTGTTTTGTTTTGTGCCATCTCTTAAGGCCTTTGAGATCACCTTCTCTCAGACTTTTAACCACTAAATTCCAGAGTAATTTCAATGGTGGAAAGGTAGTTTTGTGGCCCCAAATAGGAGGTGGTCATCCCCTCTCCTTGTGTCTTGGTTGCTTGTGTTGATGGCCTCATACTTGAGCATGTTTTTCTACCATACCTTGACTTGATCTAAGCATGTTTTTTGTGACTTTTTTAACATGTTTTAGCTCTATTTGTGGCTGGCTTGGCCACTTCTTGCATGCTTCTTACACTTGTAGTGTAAATTTTGCTTACTAGCTTAATATGCTTGCTTTTTTGGCCTATTATTCTAGCTTATTTTGGCTACACTCTAGCATGTTTTTGCTCATATTTTAGCATGCTTGAACTCTGTTTTGAGTGGTCTTAATCATTTGGGACTTGCTTTGTATAGCCATAGTGCAATCTTGCTCACTAGCTTTGAGTTTCAAAGTTTCTAGCATCCTTTACTTGCGTTGTTTGCATGATTTGGCCTCATTTCTCACATGATTTTAGTGTATGTAGTGTAGTCATACTCTCCCATGTTTCACTCTTTCAATGCTTTTGGAGAGTTGTGCCTTATGTCTTGATCATGGGCTAATTTGTATGCATGCTTGCCTAAGCTTTTGGGCTACCATCTCAACATATTTTTGGTCTTATTTTGCCATGTTACAACTCTGATTTTGGTTGGTGGAGTAACTGTTTGCTTGGTTTTGGTACTTGTAGTGCAATCTCACCCATTAGCCTAGAGTACTTGGTGTTTTTGACCTTTCATTCTAGCATGTGTTAGCTATACTCCATGCATGTTTTGGTATTGTTTTGACATGCTTTAGGGCTATTTTGAGTGATTTTGGTCATTTGAGCACTGCTTTGTATGGCTATGGTGCAAGTGCCTTAGCTAGTCTTTAGTTTTGAGCACCTTAGCATGCTATATTTGTGATGGTTGCATGTTTTGGCATCATTTAGCATGTAATTTCAGAGCATATACATGTGTTATGTTCTCACTTCTTTCACTCCTTGAGAGCTTTTGAGAGTTGTGCCTTTGTGCCTTATTTGTGAGCTACCAAAGAAGCATGATTTTATACTCTTTTGAGGCTTAGTTTAAGCATGCTATTGCCACTAATTTGCCATGTTGTAGCTCTGTTTTGGCCTAGTTTGGTTGTTTAAGCTTGATATTGCATGCCTCTTGTGTATTGCTCTTTGCTGGCTTTAATGCTCTTGGCCCTTAGCATGCATCCCATGGTTTGTTTGCATGATTTCAATGTCTTTAACATCTCATTTCAGTGCTGAAATACATGCCATTGCACTCCATTGTTTACTCCGTCATCTGTTTTGAAAGAGGTCTTGAGCCCCTTGTTGGTTTGAGCATGGAATTGAGGCTCTCATACCTAATGGTTTTTGCCTTCTCTTGAGGGCTTCTACTAACCATAAGCATGAGGCTTCTTTCATGCTTAAAGTACTTGTGGTTTAGACCATCTTTCCCATTAGAGGACAATCACATTTGGACAAATCAATTAAAGGATTAATTGGTAAGCTTGAAATGTGTAAACAAAATTGGACCAAGTAAAACATGCCAAGATAACATGGTTGTGATGCATTGCATGTGTTTGGATCGGACGTTAATGCAAACACGAGAAACAAGGGGCGTTTCATACTCAAAGTGATGAAACGCGCCTCATTTCTTAGTCGCCGACACCCTTGATTGTGCAAGATAGGGTGGACGCCTCTTGAGTCTTGTGTGTTACTTGTGCATTCATTAACTTGTACAAACTCGGCTTCTCGCCCATCATGCATTGCGATGCTCGGTTGGTGGCTCGAGAGTCGAGTATCACACTCCTTTGAGTTTGAGAAATGATAAGGAGGGTGGTTGTACGCACATACCCTGCAAATGCCTTGCCTTGCCCATTTTGTACTCTGTTTGCAGCAAAACTAGAGTATGCAGAAGCAACTGGCCGACCGGCCAGATGAAGTGGCTGATCGGCCACTTTAAGTGGCCTACAGCCTCCCCTGGTGGCCGACAGTCCACCAGCTTGAAGATGGTTCAAAGTGGTTGTGGTTCTGGAGCAGAAGCAGTTTGGGAATTGGTTTAGTGTTCAGGAATCAAAACGAATGCAAACAGAGGCAACCAGTGGCAAGACGACGGGATTTCGGGAGGAAGCCGACTGAGCATGCATGCATCCCTCGTCCTCGAGGCCTTTTAACTGCTTTACTTAGCTAGTCAATTTGTTGGGTTCTGTACTTAAATAGTTAATGCGCTTAGCTATTCATTTGTGTTTGTAATTAGTTAAGTAGTTAGTTAATTAGTTGTGATTTGTAATACTTAGCTTAATTAGCATACATAGTTAGCTTTCATTTCATTCGGACCCTCCGTCGAGAGGGCACAATGTTGTAATAAGTATGTGTGCGTGTGTGTGTGAATGTCTTCCAACCCCACATCTTTCTCCTTTTTATTTATCAGCTTTCAATGGTTAGTTTTAGGGCATGTTTCAATTAGCATACTTATGCTTTGCATGCGTGCATCATTCATTTGTATTGCATGCACTGGGCTCGGCGCATCATTCAAATCGCATTGTATTTTAATACTTACTTGAATACGTGTTTCAAAGCATGTTATCGAGTGTTGCATTCATATTCCATCTTAGATAGACGAGCCTACTTAGTTGCATTTTGCATGTGTTGCATTAGGCATCTAGCATAGTTAGGATTCATGCATGATTTCTAATTAGCTTCTTTTTTTTTTGCTCGGAGTACACTGTGAGTGTTTACGCTTTACCATCCTTGCATGTGTGTAAGTGACTGCCATGATAGCATGCTTGCCATGAGGTTATTTGCTTAATTGCTATAACTGCATGAATGCCTGTGGATGAAGGCTTCATTGCTTGAATTGGGACAATTTATCAAAATATGAGTTTTAAGCCCACTTTGTGGAGTGGCACATCATGTTTTCTAAGCCCACTTGATGGTGGCAAATCCACGCTTTAGCCTACTTGCGAGTAGCACTTTCAAACCATTTTTGAAAAACAAACATGAGATGTTTTGTTCCAAATTGAGTGATTTAGTCTATACTTGTATGCTGCGCGTATCACATAGTAAGGTTAACTTAACAACCGGAATAAGAACACATGTGTTTATAAAAACAACATATCATGTTTAGTAAAGGCCGATCATTTGATCGGGCGAGCAGGGGTGCTCATTTCATGACCTTCCCCCCTCGTACCCAAGTTCCCGAGCCGAGGCAACTTTGGTGATGATGGACACGTGGCCTTAGGAACGAGTCAGGGTTTCCTAAATTTTCCAAAATAAAATATTTAGGTGGTGACTCTGAAATCTGGCAAAGCAGTCCATGTTTGGCACTTTTGATTCAAAATTGATTTTTCAAAACCAATTGCCGGATTTAGACTCTTTGGTGATTTATCAGTCTTACATTGCACTTTATGAGATTAGATTTAGATCCGTAACAGGAGTCTAAACTGTAGTAGCTAGAACCCCAATTCGCGCCCTCACGCGCGGAGCAAGTTCGGGCAGTCTACACTATAACACTCAAATCGAGGTCACAACTCGTGATCTCAAGGCTACTTGTCAAGAGCTGAAGGAGGGCTTCTCCGATTTCGTCACTCAGTGGAGGGCCAAGGCCTCCATGATGACAACCCGACTAGCTGAAAAGGACCAGATAAGAATGGTCATTCGTAATCTGCAACCGAGGTTGCTACAAAAGATGATAGTCCTACCTCTACCTACATTTGTTGACCTTCATGTGATAGGGGTGCAGATAGAGGATGCGATGAAACAGGGTCAGATTGATCATGAAAAAGAGCAGTCCAAGAGGGCTTTTACACGCAGTTCAAATGCGGCTATGAGTAGTAACGCAGCTGCAAGGATTTCTGATGTTGGTATGATCACCACCACATCGAAAACAACCACCCCTTTTACCGGTACATCCGAAACCACCCCACAACCTGCAAAGTACCAACCCCGAGGCCAAAGGGTTTTCACCCCACTCTACATGTCTCTATCTGCGGCGTTGAGGGTCCTGATAAAAAAGGGGCATCTGAAGCTCCTGGAGCCGCGCCCATTGCCTAATCCCCTCCCTCCTACACACAACCCGGCCAAGTATTGTGCCTTCCACCAACAGCATGGTCATGACACCGACCTATGCTTTAGACTCCGTCATGAGATTCAGGATCTCATTGACAACAAAGTGATAGCACCTCCTGAGAAGCCTAACGTCACTACAAATCCTCTCCCACCACATAACCAACCCCCTCCTCCACCCAGGCAAGTCAACCTTATCCAAACATTGGCCGTCCCATATGACCCCAGTATATACATCACCCCCTCCCACCTGTCTAAGTCGACGCTGTTCACCCCGAAAAGCACAGACTTGTGCATGATGAGCACGTCCATATCCCAACCCGAACCCGTGGTGGTGGCTATGGTAGAAGAAGGTATACCTGAGGGCTTCATGAGCTTAACTAAAGAAGAGTACAACCCGTGCCATTACATTGTGCCAACTAGCCAGGCCAGACCATGGGTGGAATTGCCAACGGGGATGGAGGTTAATGTAGTCCGGGAGGACGTGCCAAGCTAGAGGTTGGATGATTTAGCCGAGCTTGAGGAGGACATCAGTAATCTGCAGTTCTTCGACGAGCAGGATCTGGGGAATATATAGATCTGGGGAATGTATAGATTGGCTGGTTTGATATGAACGGATCAACGGATAATATAGGGTGGCTCAGTGATAAACCAGATGTAGATGAGGGGTCTCAACCGAAGCAAGAACAGTTGGAAATGGGGATTGCTGCAACGGCAGGAACGGTCGACAACAAGGGGAAATTGCCAAAGAGCACCGGTACTAAGAATTTTGGTCAAGAATTGGGTAGTATTTGTACAGCAAATACAGAATAAGAGGCTGTGCTGAAATGGTTTAAACAGGAAAGAACTGAGACTGATCAGAAGGCTAGAAAAGCCAAAGGTCCTGTGGGGACTGACTGTGTTACGAATACAGGAGTACTTACAATGGGACCAGATAGTTTCTTGTCGGTTGCCGAAGGAATGTGGTGGGAAGATGATGATTTGCATCTCGCCCCACACGGATGAAGATTGGGGACAGAATTTACCAGATGATACATGGTATGCCAAGGAAGTTGATCACATGACTCGGAGTGGGTGGTACTTTAAGCCCCCACACTTGGACCAACCAAAAGCATCAGGGAAAGAAAAGGAAGCTGAGAAACAGAAAGATAAACTGTTGGAGGAGGAAGCTGTACTGAAGCAGCTGAAGAAGATTCAAGTAGGCATCTCCATCTAGGGTTTTCTTATGGCTTCACGGGTGCATAGACAAGCCGTCCTATCAGCAATAGATAAGGCTAAGCTCTCTATCGACACAACCTCGGAGCAGTTAGTGGGACTGGTGTTCCCGGGAGGCACCTCGCCAACTTTGACTTTCACAGATAAAGAAATGCCGCCCGAGGGCTCCGAGCACAATAAGCCACTATACATCTCTGTGGAATGTAAAGAGAAGTGGATACCAGTTGTCTTGGTTGATACCGGATCTGTAATTAATGTGTGTCCGTCGCACACGCCTTATGCTATTAGTTTGAAGCTGGTAGACTTTGTACCGATGGCCCAGGTGATTCGGGCTTATGACAATACAAGTCAGGAAGTGATGGGGACAATTTGGATCAAAACTCAGGTTGGCCCAGCACAACAGGACGTCGAGTTTCACATCTTGGATGTTTCAGCCACTTTTCACTTACTCCTTGGACGACCGTGGCTGCACCAAGTGAGAGCTGTCTCTTCTACTCTGCATCAGATGCTGAAGTACCCCCATGGGAAGAGGGTAACTATTGTTTTTGGGAACTCTTCCATAGATCCTCCACCGGAAGTCACTACACCGATACTAGAAATTGTGCACAGCGACGAGGATGTCTTTTTATTTGGGTTCACCTTGGCCGAGGCCCAGGTAGTGCAAGATATTCTGGCTATTGATGAGGGGTTACATGTCAGTGCTCAATCTGTCTACCACATGAATAAACTACAACATGTACTAGGAATGGGATTGGGAAGGAGCGGCTCGAAGTACCACACAGCCCTCATACCTTTGGTTTAGGTTACACACCTACCAAAGAGGACTGGATAAGAAAGGGGAAGGAAATGGCAGGAAGGGCCAAAGCTAAGCAAACTGGGAAGCACTATGAGCTAGTGCATAGACCCATTCAAGGAACCCTGAACGACCGCTTTGTCTGGGAGGGGGAAAATTTCCTATTCTGCGGCTTTCTTGAGCCATGGCTGAATTCTGAAAAGCGGCGGTTGTCGGCTTTGAGGTCTTTTTCGACCTACAGTTGCAAGGGGATGAGGTTGCAGAAGAGCAGACTGACCTACCAGGTGAGGCTGAATAGTGTATAAAGGATGAGTCCGATGGTATAAAACTTCAGATAGGGGCAGCGTTGGCTTATCTCCTTTCAGATCCTCAGATCACATCGGCGAGCTTGGGGGATGACTTCTCTATTTCCATGATTGGAGATCAATCAGCCGTGGACCCTTCTTCCGGCATTCTGGATACATCCATCGCACCCTCCTTCGTTTGGCAGTTTGAGGAGGGCTTTTTGTCCAGTAGTTCTGAATCAGGTAGTGAACCAGAATGTGATTCCACAGAGTCTGTGGAGTCGAAATCAAATTCTAGTTCTTCTAAGTCAGAGTCCGGTATTACTGGGGTTGATAACCCGGATGTTGTTGTTTTTTCCAGGTTTGAGTCGATTGTAACTGAGGAATTGGACGAGCTGGAAGTTGTGAATGAGAATGCTACCACTGTTGTTCCTGAGTACTTTTATGTGCCACTTGTTTATTGCATTAATCAGGACTTTCAAAACTTTGATGAAAGCAATGAGGAAGGAATTCCTCTGGTTTTGAAACATTTGATTGATCGATAGGAGGAGAAGTTTGTAAAACCCCTAGTTGATGAAATCATTTCAATTAATGTCGGTACTGAAAAGGATCCGCGTTTGGTCCAGATCGGGTCCACGTTGTCTTCGGAGGAACACGAGCGCTTAGTCACTTTATTAAAAGATTTCAAAAATATTTTTGTGTGGTCCTACGAAGACATGCCTGGAATCGATCCTGAGATTGTACAGCACCGGATCCCTCTTGACCTTGAGGCCCGACCCGTCAAGCAAAAGCTTCAGAGAATACACCTAGATTGGGCTGCGAAAATCAAGGAAGAGGTCACCAAGCAGATAGATGCAGGGTTCTTGCTAGTATCTAAGTATCCTACTTGGTTTGCCAACATTGTTCCGGTGCCGAAAAAAGATGGCAGAATTCGTGTGTGTGTGGATTTCAGGGATCTGAACAAAGCTAGTCCGAAGGACAATTTTCCTCTACCGCATATCGATGAATTGGTGGACTTCACCGCAGGCCATGCATTGCTCTCTTTTATGGATGGGTTTTTCGGGTACAACCAGATCTTGATGGCACCCGAGGATAGGGAAAAGACTGCCTTCACCATACCGTAGGGAACCTACTACTACAGGGTGATGCCGTTCGGTCTGAAAAATGCTGGGGCTACTTATCAACGGGCTATAACCACTATCTTGCACGATATGATCCACAAAGAGGTTGAGGTGTACGTGGACGACATGATTGTCAAGTCCAAGGAAAGAGAAGGCCACTACACTGCCTTGAAGAAAATTTTCCAACGGATCAGAGAATATCAGTTGTGACTGAATCCTCAGAAATGCACTTTTGGTGTCACAACAGGGAAAATGCTGGGGTTTTTGATTACACAAAGGGGCATCGAAGTTGATCCTTCCAAAATCAAGGCCATACTAGAAATGGCACCACCAAGGACTGAAAAGGAGGTGCGAGGCTTTCTAGGTAAAGTGCAATTCATAAGACGGTTTATTGCAAAATTAACCTTAACTTGTGAACCACTATTTGGTCTCCTAAAGAAAGGAAAGAAATTCCCATGGGATGACCGATGCCAGGTTGCTTTTGAGCAGATCAAGCAGTATATACAGAACCCACCCGTGTTGTCACCGCCAAAGCTAGGGAAGCCGTTGATTTTGTATTTGTTAGTAACCGACATGACAATGGGTTGCATGCTTGCACAGGAATCTGAGGATAGAGTGGAGAAGGCCATCTATTACCTGAGCAAGAAGATGCTGGAATATGAGACCCGATACACTCTGCTGGAGAAGGCTTGTTTAGCCTTGGTATGTGCTACCAGGAAGTTGAGGCACTACCTATTAGCTCACTCCGTAATTTTGGTTTCGAGATTGGATCCTATCAAATATCTCTTCGAGAAACCAACGCTTATGGGTAGGCTGGCCCATTGGTTGCTTCTTCTCTCCGAATTTGATTTGAAGTATATGACTCGCAAGTCTGTGAAAGAGAGAGCGGTAGCGGAGTTTCTAGCCGATCACCCAGTGGAAGGAGACGAAGTAGAAGAGTATTTATTTCTAGATGAGGCTATTCTACAAGTCAAAGAAGAGATCTGGACCATGTACTTTGACGGACCGTCTAATCAGTACGGTTATGGGATAGGGGTGTTGCTGATAGTGACCGACAATTCCCATATACCTTTAGCTTTCAAACTCCGGTTCAAGGTATCAAACAACGAAGCAGAATACGAGGCATGTATCGCTGGCTTGGAAGCTGCCCTGGAACTAAGGGCAAAACGGTTGGATGTCATTGGGGACTTGAACCTGGTTGTATCTCAAGCGAAAGGAGATTGGAAGGTTAAGGAAGAAAGGATGAAAATCTATCACCAAACCCTGGACGTTCTGATTCCCAGGTTTGAGAAGCTAACCTTCACGCATTTGTTAAGAGAAAGCAACAGGTTCGCTGACACTTTATCAACTCTATCTTCCATGATAGACATCCATTTGGGAGTCCGGATGCGTCCGATCATTATTGAACAGAGGTATGTGCCGACTTACGAGCTAATCGCCACAATAGAAGAAGTACAAGATCAGAACCCTTGGTATCATGACATCTGGAACTTCTTGGAAAAAGAGGCTTATCCATTAGGGGCAAATGCCAAAGACAAAAGGGAAATACGGCGAATGGCTGCTCAGTTTATCATCTGCGGGGGTAAATTATACAAACGGGGTCATCTGAGAATGCATAAACTGTGTGGCAATACAGAAGAGTCGAAGCGGCTAATGGAGGCCGTCCATGGAGGAGAGTGCGGATCGCACATGAGCAGAGTGATGCTAGCTCGGAAAATTCTCAGACAGGGTTACTACTGGTCAACCATGGAGAAAGATTGTATCGGTTTTGTTCGGCGATGCCACAAATACCAAATTCATGCAAATCGCATGAATATCCCGCCGTCGAAGCTGTACAACATGACTTCACAATGGCCATTTTCAGTCTGGGGAATTGATGTTATTATGGCAGTTACTCTGAAGGGGTCAAATGGGCATGAGTACATCCTGGTGGCAATAGATTATTTCACAAAGTGGGTCAAGGCCTAATCCTACGCAGTGCTGAAAGCGTCGCACGTAGCCAAGTTCATCAAGAATAACATCATCTGTCGTTATGGGGTGCCTAATGAGATCATCTCGGACAATGGCTCCTACTTTAACAAAGAGGTGATCAACTTGTTGGATAAATACAACGTGACTTTTCATAAGTCATCCACATATCAGCCGCAAACCAATGGAGCTGCTGAGGCCGTTAACAAGAACATCGAACACATTTTGCAAAAGATGGCAGAAACCTACAGGGACTGGCCAGATAAGCTGCCATTTGCTCTTTGGGGCTACAGAACATCAATTCGAACATCTACTGGAGCAACTCCGTATTCTTTGGTTTATGGGATGGAAGCTGTTCTGCCGGTCGAAATTGAAGTTCTGTCGCTGCAAGTTATGGCTGAGTGCCAGATAGCAGAAGCAGATTGGTAGCAGAACATGTTCGAGGAACTTATGTTGTTCGATGAGAGGAGGCTGAAAGCACTGTACCACGTCCAAAGTTATCAACGTAGAATTGCCAGGGCTTTCAACAAGAAAGTTAAGTCCAGGAATCTGAAAGAAGGGAATGTGGTGCTCAAAGACAACCGAGCCCCCATCTACGACCCTAAGGGCAAGTTTAGACCCAATTGGACTGGTCCTTACATCATCAAGTCAATCTGGTCGGGTGGAGCTGTCATTCTTATGGACCTAGATGGCCTTGAATTCTCCCAACCAATCAATATGGACAAGTTGAAGAAATACTATCCTTGAGAGGCTCGCTAGGCCTAAAACCCGAAAGGGTGACCTAGGCAAAAGTTAGAGCACGAAAAATTAGAAATAAGAAAAACTGAGCTCGCAAGGTTGAAAACCCAGAAAGGGCAGCCTTGGCAAAAGTTAGAGCACAAAAAGGAGAGTGTTAATACCTGAGTGAACCCCAACCGAACTACGTAAGGCTTGATTCCCATCTTCGGGATTCGTAGGCAACTTTATTCTGAAGTTCAGCCATAAACACTTCCAAATGAATTGTGTCCATGAGATTGTTCTGGTCATGTTTGTCTTTTCTGCAACCAAGAGTTCGGTTGTGATCTTCACTATGAGAGCTGGTTATAGTTCAGTGCAGTGCAGTGCTATTCAGACAAATGGAAACTCTCCAGCTATTGGATTCGGGGTTGTACATCTCCAGGATAAATTCTGAGCGTGTCCAGTTGTGATCCTTATCGAAAATGATTTTGAAAAGTTTTAATAAAAGTTGATTTTGTTAAATTAATCTTTTTACAACTTAGACCATTTTTGGACAAAAAGGAAAGTTTTCAGTGCCTACAACCTTCAATTTCATTGATTTTAATACAGAGTTTTCCGACTTTGATACAAATCAAAGTTGCTTTTTTATTACATTCAAAAGGAAAACTTGAAAATACAGATCAAAGCAATAAACTTGGGGCATAGATAAGTCAGGTGTTCCTGTGCCCTCCTCCCAGAGCTTGTGGAGGCTTCAGATGCTAAATTAGGTCCGGTTTGTGCCTTATCTTCAATCTAAACTATACGTTCGCCAGAAAGGGCGCAACTGAAATTGGGAGCGGGAGTCAGAAGTTCTCTTGTGCCCCATGCAATGAGGTATCGAGGTAGTTGTGAACCTCGGATTGGAAATGGAGCCGGGTACTCTACCCCATCTTCTGGGCAAGTCTGGTCGTGTCTGAACTGACGCTTGAATCAGAATGGAAAGTAGAAGACACATTGTGTCAAACTAACCAACTGAATGCTAGGCTTGCGAGACATGCTGTAGCTCATCTCAGGCAGATCAAACCAGGGGCAACGCCAAGCAATGTCAGCAACGGATCTGTTGCACATCCAGTGGCACCACCATCCCTCGTTCGGGAAATCAACTAGCCGTTGGCGAAAGAAATAACCGCGCGTTGAATATGCAGGGCAAGAGTCCATTACTTTCAACCTGTCCATGAGCCATACCTGGGGAGGGATGAAAAATAAGAGAGATTAAAGAATAGAGAGGTGTATGTAGAGAGAAAAGTGAGAAAGGGTTTTGAGAGAAAAACGGAGCTTGAGGGCCAAGTGATGTGAGAAACACATATGAGAAGGGTGGAAAACATTACCTATAAGAGTAGTGGA
Organism: Camellia japonica; assembly: GCA_030407325.1. Lineage (NCBI taxonomy): Eukaryota > Viridiplantae > Streptophyta > Magnoliopsida > Ericales > Theaceae > Camellia > Camellia japonica. The sequence goes on along the minus strand of JAPPVO010000029.1, from coordinate 110,962,345 downwards.
CTTCCTACGAACTTGGTTGTTTCGTGGCGATGAAAAGCATCCAAGCCCATCAAAGTCTTAGCTAGTGTCAAGCCAAACCAACTCTTGCCTTCTTTCAAGCCTTGGGAAACTTCGATCAAGCAAATGCTAGACCCTCCAAAGCCAGGGGCAAGCAGAAAATTAGCCAACATACACAAGCAAAGGGCATGTTGCTGAAAACTTTGCCAGAGACGATCGCCGTGGTCGTTGCATCAGAAAACTGATGAATCAAGCTGGGAATTTCCAACTCCCCATTGTGAACCAAAGATCGGGCATCGTGTAAAGTGAGCCCACACATTCTTCCTAAAGCCTGGATATGGCCAAAACGCGACTGGGGCAAGATTTCCTCGTCACGCTGGGATTCCATCAAAGCTTGGAATTCTTCGATTGTGGGGTATATCTCTTGTCCTCCAAAGCTAAAAACATGTGTAACCGGGTTCCAACATCTAGCCGTAGTATGGAGGAACGAAAAACATAACGGGGTTCGACTTAGCGGGAATAGTGCATTTATCCCGAAACCTCGGAAATTCAACTTTTCCGAGCCATCTAAAGTTGCAATCCAAGTCGAGAGTTTTTCGGCAAAGAATGGCTTCATTTGTGGCAAAAATAGAGCTGAATTGAAGAAACCACGAAGTTGGAGCTTTTGTAGCAGATAAGGTGCTAAGTGGAAGACAGGTGGCAGCAATCTGGAGGTTCCCTGCATTAGTGGCCGACCGGCCAGTATTAGTGGCCGATCGGCCACTTTTGTAGCCGACCGGCTACTACTAATGGCCGATAGTCATTTTTGGTGGCCGGCAACATTTGTTTATGGCTGGTGGCCTCCCATTTCGCCCTCTGGTCCATCCATGTGTTGAAAGTGCTAAGAACCTGTGTTTTGTTCCACTCTTGGTGCATTTTGCCGTCTCTTTTTAAGAATTTTGTCAAATTGCTTGTCGAATTGTCGAATTGCTTATCGAGTTGTTGTTTTGCTTATCGAGTTGTCGAATTGCTTATCGAGTTGTGGTTTTGCTTATCGAGTTGTATTTGTATTGATTGTCGAGTTGTTATTTTGTTCATTGAGTTGTTTTACTCTATTTGTTATGTGTTGGTTGGTTCATTACCTGATTAAGCAGTTGCCAATACAGTGTACAATATCCATTTTCCATCAAATCCTGTTTTCGTGTAAAATGGTACAATGCGATGCTCAGAATGTAAAAACATAACACTTTCTTTTTTTTATCAAAAAGCTGATTTTTCATTCCAATCATGGTTTCTTTTTGCAAAAGGAGTACAAGTTTTTAAGAAAATAAAAATTGCCTGGAACTATGCAATGCGCTAACACTACTAGAAAAAAGAAAACTAAGCAAAAACATTTGAATCGGCGCCAGCCACCTCAGGATCGAGAGGCTCTCTTCGTCCTCTACCTCGGCAGAGCGGACTTCGAGCTATCGCCATTGGTGCCACTGTCTGAATCTGAGCCGGAGCCTAAACCAGAGCTGCCTCTGCTCTCCTCCTCGGAGCCTTCCTTAGAATTGCCACCGCCCTCAGAACCCGAGCCGATGCCGTTGCCTCCACCCTTAGATGACTCTGACTGGGGGCTCGCTGGCTCCTCGCCCTCATCCGTCTCATTATCATCCGGGACAGGCTCTGATGGGCCGTTCTCGTCACGAGTACGTCTAGCTCCATCTCCGCTGTGCATCGGAGCCCCTCGTCTCTCTCTCCTTGCTGTCGGAGAAGGCACCGATGATCCTGTTATAACTCCTGCTGGAGCACCTGGTGCGGTTGGGATCTGAAAAGGGCAGTTTGTTAAATACATCAGTTGTGGTATATATCAGATGCAAAGATGGAACGCAGTATGTAGTGTTTGGGTGCAGTGTGTCAGAGCAATGCAAGATGGAACATATTATATTTGAAATGTTGATGTATCGGTAGGGAGCTTGATGACATGAAATGTAAGCTGAAGAAACTCACTGGAATGTTGTAGATGTTGAACAGGTTCATGTTTGTCTGAACCATTCCCATCAGAGAAGCCGCTAGCTCGAGAGCCTGCCCGGTGTACTCTATGGATGCCTGTAAATGTGTTGAGATGATCAGCGGCCTATAAAGCATAACTGAAATGAATTGAATGTGCAAAATATAAAGTATAGTACATACCGAGGTCGAGCCTCGAACTCTGACAAGCTCGTGACCAGCTGGTGCAAGCTCGATGGGAATCCAGTAAGCCTCCTCTGTGGGTCGAAAGCAACTTAGTGTAGTGGGCAGCTCTGGCCATCCCGCCCTTTGCCTCGTCTGAGAACCTCTCTTGTCATGAGCCCTGGTCGCCCTAGACCCTCTGGCTCTCCCTCCCGCAGCTGGAGCTCTATCTCTCTCACTCCCACTGGCGCCAGCCAGAGGTGGCATGAGGTATGTTTGGATGAAGGCAGTGTAATCACCCTCAAGTCTGAAGAAGTCGGCGTCCCAACCTCTGGTAAAATCGATCATCTCCTACATGGTGTATCTCTCTATGATCCTCATAGATGTAAGAGGCGGCATCGGAACTACCGGCTCGGGCAAGCCGAGGCTCTAGCGTAGGAATCGCTCCCCTAAGAACCACGCCCGACAAACTGGGCCCTCAAACAAGATCCAGAATCGAGAAGCCTCCCGAGCGCTGACAAACTGATCTCTGACCCCGTCAAGCATCACCGCCTAGGGCTGCCAGGTGATCTGCAAATGGTGAATATACAGATTGTTAGCTGCCATTAGATATGCAATATGAAGTAGAGCTGAAATAACTATAAGGTTTGAGTTACCTCTGCTGCAGTCACAGTGTTAAAGAATCGACGAAAAAATGAAAAGGACTCTCGGGGCCTCCGCTGGCATCTCCCGTCGTACCTGTGGGAGAACGGCACCACAAGTGGTATCTTCACCTCTGGCTCTGGGGCGAGCCTTGGAAAATAGGCGTACACCCATAGCTACAGAAGGCAGAAGGACAACAGTGAGAATACCACAGATGAATACAAATAATGCAAAAAGCAGATTGTTTATACAGTATACAGAGAATGCAATGCAGAAGGTAGACAGTGTGTGCAGTGTGTCGATAATGTAAAGCAAAAAGTAGATTGTGTGTAGTACAGTATACGGTGTGTAGTGTACAGAAAATGCGAAGCAGAAGACATAACGGGAAATGCAAAACAGAAGGGTAGGACATACCTCCCAGGCCCTCCAGTAGCCTCCTAGCAGATGCTCGCTTCGGCAGGAGGTGGAGCTCATAAACCTGTATAGTGTGGCCAAGATTGCGCCACCCCAGTCGTAGAGCCAGACACGAAACAGGTCCACCAAGGCGCTCATCAGGTAAAGCCCAACGGTGTTCGCCCGGTTAGCAAACAGAGTAGTGCCAAACAGGAACATCAAGAAACCTCGGGCATAGTGTTCGGTCTCCTCGTGGGTCATCGGTGCCGTCCCTCTGAAGTGATCACGAAACCATGTATATCGGACCATCCCTGATCGGGAGATGGGTGGGCGAATCCCCAGCAGGTAGATCTGAGCGGCCTCCCACTCGCCCATGTTTGTGTCATAAGGAATTGGATGACCCTCTACCGCTATGCCGGTGAGCAAAGAGAAGTCAAAGGGAGTCATCGTTATCTCCCCTATGGTAGAGAAGTGAAAGGAATCGGTGGTATCCCACCACCTCTCTACCAAAGCGCCCAGTAGAGGCCGGCTCGCTATGAGACGTAAGAGCCCTATGCAAAATACGCTGAAGCCGGCCTCGTCGATGATGTGACGGACTGCGTCAAGAAGCTCTATATACCACTCCCTCGCGGAGGTAGTCCCGTACCCTCGGATGGCATGTGAATCCCCCTGTAAGCAAGACAAGCAGATGTAAGGCAGTGTAAGAAATACAGTGCAAGGGTATGTTCAGGACAAGCAGATGCAAGGCAGTGTAAGAAATACAATGCAAGAATGTGTTTGGGATGAACAGATGAAAGGCAGTTTGAGCTATACAAGAAATGCAACCTACATTGCGGAAAATAAAGAAAAAGTGTATACCTCGGAGGCACCGTGGGGTAAATGTGACTCCGACTTGCGCAATAAAAGGTCCTCGGGAGCGCCTTGTGCAAACCCCCTGAACTGACGGATGCTATCAGGAGGTAGCACGTGTATCTCGGGATGATATGTTGTCGGGTTGAACGGTCGAATGCTGAGCGGCAATGGCTCGAACTCTGGATCCACCTCTATCTCCAGAGGAGCTCTGTCGTGTGGGATGTCGTCTGTCATCTCGAGGAAAGATGAGAAAATGGTCCAAAATGTGGAAAATGGGCGAGGAATGCCAAAAGTCAACTCTGAGAGAGGAAAAATGGAAGAAACGGTCAAAGCTTGGAAAAGGGCGCCGAACTCAAGGGTAACTCGAGGGAAACAAACCTCCAGTGGTGGAAATGAAGAAAGGAACACCAAAAGCAACTTTCGATCGGTTCAAAGCGGTGTAAACTATGAGGGTTTAACAAAGAAAATGTTTTTGGGGCGTTGGAAAACGCACTCGAGGCTCGAATCTAAGGCTGATGAAGGTCTAGAGAAGGAAAATAGTGAATTTCGACAATGGAGAAGTGAGGGAGTGAGGGTTGAAGCCCTACATTTAAAGACCCGTGGTGAAATGCCAAAACTGCCCCGAATCTGCCATCGGTGGCCAACCGGCCACCAGTGGTGGTCGACGGCCACCATTTGTGGCCAATGACATTATTTTGTGGCCGATAGGTGGCCGATGACTTCCCAGAGTGGCCGACAGGCTTCCAATTCTCTTCTTGGTTGTTTTTATGTTGTTTTATGCCCTAATCCCTCAAGAAAGTGAATGAAAGTACACTTTTAAGCTCAAATGGTCTCTGCAGAAGCTCCGGACCATGTTTTTAGTGTATGATACTCAACACGTGCGAGGTGTATCCTTTTAGCTTGTTGCAACTCCTCCGAGAGGTAGGTTGAAGGTTGCGATCGAGTTGTTTCTACCATGCATTGCTTTTGTCTTTGCATAGAATGTGCACCTCCTTGTCATTACATGGAACGTGTCTTTCACATGAGGTCTTGCATAGTCTCACTTGCATAGAACATGCATTTGTTATTGGAGCGTGAGTTATGCATTTTGTACGTTTGCATAGAATATGCACATTTGCATGGAATTTGCATTTCCCACACTTGCATGAATATGCACTTCTCACCTGCATAAAACATGCATTTGCGAGCATGGAGCACGCATTTGCTACGTTTGCATGGAGTATGCACTTCTCACACTTGCATAGAATATGCACTTTTCACGTTTGCATGGAATATGTGCTTCTCGTATTCGCATAGAACATGCATTTAGTATTAAGCATAGAACATGCTGTTACTCTTGCGTAGAACATGCATTCCTATCTTGCCATATCTGTTAAGTTTCTTTCTTATGCAGGCACGATATTGTATGTACGGTTCATTCAAAACTGGTGCAACCAGATGATATTGTATGCACGGTTCATTCAGAGGAACTCCAGATAAGATCATTCATGTCCCTTGAACACCCTGTTTTGGTTAGAAACACTCGGGTACGCCCGGTGTTTACACCACCACCTCTTTGGTTAGAAACATTGGGATATGTGCCCGATGTTTATACCACCCTCCCGATTAGAAGCGTTTTGAACTTGTTTCGACGCTTATACCACCTTTTTAGTTAGAAACATTGGGATGTGTGCCCGATGTTTATACCACCTTTCCGATTAGAAGTGTTTGGAACGTGTTTCGATGCTTATACCACCTCTTTGGTTAGAAACATTGGGACGTGTGCCCGATGTTTATACCACCCTTCCGGTTAGAAGCGTTTGGAATGTGTTCCGATGCTTATACCACCTTGTTTTGGGTTAGAAACATTGGGACGTGCTCCTATGTTTATACCACCCTCCGATGTTTGCACCACTTTCTTTTCCCTCTCCCGCGTGACGCATTAAGACGTTTTGGTTAAAAGCATCCTAATGGATTCCAATGCTTATACCGCTCTTTGTTTTGGTTGCATAATAGTTGGATGTGTTTCATTTGATATCACTGTTCTCTGTGGTTCAGAACCTTAGGGTGTGTCCCTGGGTTCACGCAATGCCTTTCCTCGCGTGTGCCATGCATTGGAATCTTGTTTGCCGCCTTGGGTGCGCTCGATGGTTGTTTTGTTCTTTGCCTTTTTTGCGTAATGCGTAGTTAAGATTGCATAATTTTCTTACATCCTTTCCGCATGAAATGTGGTTTGGTTTGTAATTCCCCTGTGTAGCGTGTTTGTTTACTTGTTTATGCATGAGTTTGATGTAGCATTTCTTTGCATAACATTTGCATCTAGATGTTTCGTTACAGTCTCATTGCATGATCATAAGTTATGCTCTTGCATCGCGCATGTCATTTGCATCTTGCCCCAGAACTACGCTGGTTTGATTCCTTGCAAAGGGATACGTAGGCAGCCTGTGGGCGCAACCATTCTTTGTTTTTGCTTGTTTGTTCGTCCAAGTCTTCGGCCTTGTCAAAAATGGGTCATCTCTGGGCTTTGACATTCACTCCCATCATTTCATGACTTCCAAGTTCTGTCAAAGAGGGGCAACTGTAGACACCCCATTTTTGACCGTCCTCAAGACCTGGACGTCATCGTTTGAACACCCAATGATTGTGCCTTCTCGTGTTCGTTTTGAGTCCCTGAAGGTCTCGGCTGAGCGCCTTGCCTTGGAGCCTCTAATCTTGTTTGTTTTGTGCTTGGTTGTAGACCAAGAGCTTGTTGCTTCACTTCTGGAGGAGAGGGTGGCCTGTCGGCCATCCCCTTAGCCTGCTGGCCATGACTTGTGCCTGTCGACCACCAGTGGTGGCCGGTCGGCTACGTTGATGACTAGTCGGCCACTGATGATGGTCGACGACCAGTTTTCTCATTTTTCAGATATTTATTTGCCAACTGTGCCAACTGTTATTCACTGATGCTCATCTCCATACACGTGTAGGGAGGGATGAATACAAGCCTTTAGCTTGATTTTTTATATATAGGGGGGTCTCTCCCCCATTTTGAGAGGTTACACAATTTTGAGCAAATTTCTCCCTCTCTCTCTAGAATTCTCTCTCTCTCTCCTCTTGTTTTATGCTTGATAGTTGATTTTCTCTACACTTTTGCACAAAGACCCTTAACCAAACATCCTCATCTTGGAGTTGAGGTTCTTTGATGCTTAGTTTGAGCTTCTAAGGGTGGTTTTAGCTCAGAATTGTGACTGTTTTGTGCTGTGCTTCAAGAGGTATATTGCTTACCTTGTAAGCTTAGTTTTAATCACTTGCCTGGCTATCTTTTTATACTATTTTGGGCCTAGTTTTCAACTACAAAAAACTCTAATTTTTAAAGCTTAACATGGTGGTTTGAAGCCATTTTGTGCTAAGGGGTTCTTTACCTTTCTTGTTGTTTAATTGTGAAGCTTTTTGCACCATCTTTTAGAATATTAAAATAAAAAATTTTAGGCTTTTAAACCACTGAAATTCAGGGTTATTTCAGTGGTGGAAAACATGTTTTGAAGTCCAAAAATGAAGGGGTTAGCCTCCCCTCCTTGTGTCTCATTTGCATGCCTAGTTAGCATCCTATGGTAGCATGTTTTTGTGGTTTAACTTAGCATAATTCAAGCATGTTTTAGCTACTCTTTTGACTGGTTTTAGATCTGTTTTGGTCTATCTTGGTCATATGAGCCTTGTTTTGCACAGTTGTAGTGCAAATAGCTTTACTAGCTTGGCATTCTAGCCCTTTAAGCTTGATTTGCATGAGATGGTTGCATGTTGAAGTGTCTTTTTACATGTAATTTCAGTGTTTATAGCTCTATCACATGCTCATTTGCTTCACTCTTTTATTGCTTTTTAGAGTTGCTCTTGAGTCTTGTTTGCAAGCTAACATGTGAGCATGTTTGTCTAGCCTTTTGTGCCTTAATCTCAGCAAGTTTTAGCCATTGTTTTGGCATATTTTAACTCTGTTCTGAGCTGGTTTGGTATGTTGAGGCTTGTATTGCATGGCTATAGTGTAATGGTTTTCACCTAGCTCATTGTTTGCTTTAAGCATGAAGTGCTTGAATTGTTTGCATGTTGTAGTGTTATTTTGGCATATAATCTCAGCATCATACTCTCTATCACATATTCTCATTTGTCTCACTTTCAATCGCTTTTGAGAGTTGTTTCAAGTTTGGAATCCTTTAAGCTTAAGATAGAGTTCATGCTTAATGGTTTGAATCCTCTTTTGAGGGTTTCTACTAACCAATGGCATGACCTCTCTCTTGCCTTAAATCATTCCTCGGTTGACACTTCTTTCTCTTTAGAAGACTCTCACCTTGGACTTAATCGATTAAAGGACTAATCGGTAATGTAAAATGAGTAAACAAAATGAACAAAGTAAAAGAGGCAAGATTAAACATGTTGTGTTGCATTGCATGTGTTTGGATCGGACGTTAATCCAAGCACAAGGAAAATGGGACGTTTCATATTCAAAGTGATGAAATGTGTCATTTTTCTTGGTCACCGTCACCCTTGATCATGCATGATAGGGTGGTGGTTGTTTTGGTCTTGTTTATGCATTCATTGACCTTGTACAAACTTGGTTCTGTAGCCATCATGCATTGAAAATGCTTGGTTGATGGCTTGAGAGCCAAGAGCTATACTCCTTTGAGCTTGAGAGATGATAAGGAGGGTAGAAGTACACACATATATTCCTTGGAATACACTGTTTTGCCTCTGTTTGCTCTCTGTTACAGCAAAAAGGGAAGTCTAAGAAAGGGTGGCCAACCGGCGACCAGTAATGGCTGACAACCACAAATAGTGGATGACCAGCCGCCGGCAGTGGCCGACAGCCACCAACTGTACCCGAGCGGCCATCAATGAAAAGTTTGTTCAGTGTGCTCCTGAAGTGGAGCAGAGGTGTGCTGGAAGTTGGTGTAATTTTCAGTGGTCAAAACAAATGCAAACGGAGGTGTCTGATGGCAAGGCGGTGGATTTTCGGGAGGAAGCTGACCGAGCATGTATGCCTCCCTCGCCCTCGAGGCCATCTACTTGCTTTGCTTTATTAGATAGTTGTAGCTAATTGATTCATACAAGTGTTGTAATTATTTAATTAGCTTAGAGTTAATTAGTTTAATTACTTTAATTGGCTTAGCATAGCTAGTTCCTCAACTTCGGTTTGTAATAATTAGCTAAGTTAGTTAATTAGTTGTCTTGTAATAATTAGCTTAGCTTAGCTGATTCATTCGGACTCTCCTTTGAGGGGGCGCAAGGTTGTAATAAGTGTGCGTGCGTGTGTGCATGTCTTCCAACCCCACGTCTTTCTCCCTTTTATTTATCCGCTTTTGATGGTTAGATTAGGGATCATGTTTCAATTAGCATACCTCATGCTCGCATGTTTGCATCAATTCATTTGTCTTGCATGCACCGAGGCTCGGCGCATCATTCAAACTGCATCGTATTTCAATACTTATTTGAATACGTGTTTCAAAGCATGTTATCAGATTGTTGCATTCATATGCCATCTTAGTAGCCGAGCCTATTAATTTCATGTTGCATATGTTGCATTAGGCATCTTAACATAGTTAGGATCATGCATTGTTTCTAACTAGCTTTTGTTTTAGCTTGGAGTACTCAGTAAGCTTTTACGCTTTAGCATACTGCATGAGATGTGTATGCTGCCATGATAGCACGCTTCCCATGAGGCTATTTGCTTAAGTGATTATCTGCATGAATGCCTGTGGATGAAGGCTTTGTTGTTTGAATTGGAACAATTCAATGAATGAGAGTTTTAAGCCCACTTTGCGAAGTAACAAATCATGTTTTAAAACCCATCATGTTTGATGGCAAATCTGCGTTTTAGCCCACTTGAGAGTGGTAATTTCAAACCATTTTTGAAAACAAACTTGAGTTGATTTGTTCCAAGTCTTGCGACTTAGTCTATACTTGCTTGTGTGCGTCACATAGTAAAGTTAGCTAATAATCAGAATAAGAACACATGAGGTTTATAAAATAACATATCATGATAGTAGAGGCTGATCTTTGATCGGGTGAGCGGGGGTGCTCATTTTAGGACCTTCCCCTCTTGTACCCAAGTTCCCGAGCCGAGGCAACTTTGGTGATGACGGACACGTAGCCTTTGGCACGAGTCAGGTTTTCCTAAATTTCCCAAAAATAAAATATTTAGGTGGCAACTCTGTAATCTAGCAAAGCAGTCCAGTTTTGGCATTATTTGATTCAAAATCGATTTTCCAAAATGATTTGTCGGATTGGACTCTTTGGTGTTTATCAGTCTCACATTGCACTTTGTGAGATTAGATTCAAAACTGTGATAGGAGTCCAAACTGTAGGATCAATTCGAGCTCTCCAAAAGGGGGTGCGAAGAAAGTCAAGCTACAGCATGTTAGCAAATTGATTCACATGTCATAAATTAGTAGTCGAGCCTATTAGTTGCGTATTGCATGTATGACATTAGTCATGGTGCATTGATTAGGGACACTCGTGTTTTCTAATTAGCTTGTTGTTGTTTGGCTTGGAGTACTAGGTGAGTAATTTCACGTTTTAGCATCTTGCATTGAATGTTTGTGTTGCCAGATCTAAAGCATGAATACCATGAGGCTAAGTGCTTAAATGATACAATTGTTTGAATGCCTGTGGATGAAGGCTAGTTGCTTGAATTGGGACGGTTTGATTAAACGTCCATTTTTTAGCCGACTTCTTCAAGTGCCAAAATTCACAAAACATGAGGTCAAATGTTCCAATTCTTACAAACTAGTCTATATTTGTATGAGTGTCACATAGTAAAGAATAGCTAAATCGGAACAAGATCATATAATGTAAATAAGAAACACATCATGATTAGTGGAGGCCGTTCTTTGATCGAGCGAGTGGGGTGCTCAGTTCATGACCTTTCCCTCTCGTACCTAAGTTCTCGAGCTGAGACACTTTCGTGATGACGGACTAATGGCCTTTGGCACGAGTTTCGGGTTTCCTAAATTTTCCAAAAATATTTAGGTGGCGACATTGAAATTTGGCAAAGCAGTCCATTTTCGGCATTTGATTCAAACATCGATTTTCCAAAAAGAATTGTCGGATTTGGACTCTTTTTGTGTTTTCACTGTTTCACATTGCACTTGTGAAATCAAATTCAGAACCACAAGTGGAGTCCGAACTGTAGGGTTATTTGCCTTCCGAATGGAGCGCGGAAAGTCGAGCTACAGTTTCTAGCGACTCCACTCGGGATTTTAGAGAACTTGACTTAAAACTCATGATGTGACTTCTTATTTACACTTATATGTTTCTTTGCATTTGCATTGGTGTGCTTAAAATCACTATGTTTGTCGACTGCTATTCCTGGACGGTTTGCTAGAGGCTTGCCAAAAGGCTGACCGGTCATGGACTCTGCTATGTTGGGAACACAACCCTAGGATCTAGACTACCGCTGTACCGTTTAATCCTCCTTTCACTTCTCGATGTTAGGTATGAGCGGTATATTAAGTAATCTTGCCAATGTACCCTTTTGACCATTTGACCTAGTTGCATATAGTGAAGCTATAGTGACTACTCCAATTTAGGACAGGGTGCCACCCATTTACAAGATGTTATGAAACTCATTGTTTGAAATAGTGCAGCCTAGATCATGCCAAAAATCTAGGACAGGGTAACCCTACCCCCCTCATAGGGGTGTTTTGGTTCTTTTTACGTGATACATGTTTTTACAGTGAGACTGTACAGGATGGTTCATGTCAGAAAGGTTTGAAAACAGAGTTCAGTGGGATTACAGTTCAGCTATGTGTCTTTGACTGCTATGGATTGGGGTCGAAGTGCTCTCAAATTTTGATTTTTGTTTTCCTTTCTTTCTTTTTGCTAGGTAGTTTACCATCATAGCTTCAGAAAGACTTGATATTCCCCAAGTTGTGTGGGCTTGTTTCGGCAAGTTGTGCAAAGCTCGAGACCTTGTTGGTGGTCAGTCTGTGCTAGTCTCACTTTCTCCAATCACTTGACGAAGAAGAAACAGACGGTCAGTAGTATCAGTATAAAGCACCCCACAAACACCTACCCGTTCTTAATTAATCAATTCACTAGCATCAAGTTCACCCAGATTAGCAATGTCACAGAACACAGTACCAAACGCAGAGGAATTTGCTGCCATTATAATTGTCATCCAAAGAACTATCGATACTGTAAACCAGAGGATGGCTGCACAAGATGAAGTCATTGCCGATCTACGGCGTACATCTAGGGCATCAGCATCAACTGTGCGCCCGATCCCTACTGTTCAGCCCAACCCGGATCTACCCCTACTAGCAGAAAACCTACCAGTCTCAGATCCTCAGGACATATTTCCCCCAGCTCCGACTTATCGTCCTCCAATTTAACCTCCTCCGAGGATTTTTCTTTTCGATATCAATGAAATTGATCCAGCCTTGGTCAAAATCGCCAAACTAGAGAAAGCATTGAAGAAATCCTAGGGCTTTAACTCTATTCCAGATATCAAAGATGGGTACACCAAGGCTTTGGTTAGATTACCGGAGAAATTTAAGATGCCCCACATTGACAAATTCGATGGGAGTGGGGATCCAATCGTGCATGTCCAATTGTTTTTAGATGTATTGAGGTCCGTGGGTTTGTCTCGGGCGCAAAAGCTTTCATTGTTTGGAAAGACCCTGTCTGATGTGGCGGCCATTTAGTATGTTAAATTGGAGGACTCTACAAAATGAAATTGGGAGGAGCTATCTGAGGCATTTGTCAATCAGTACTCATATAACACTCAGATAGAAGTAACCATTAGTGAGCTGGGGGCTACTACCCAGAACCCCAAAGAATTATTTATCGATTTTGTCGCCCGGCGGAGAGCCAAAGTAACCCGAATGACAAATAGGCCTTTTGAAAGAGAACAAGTCCGTCTAGAGGTCCAGAACCTAGAGCCAGACATGCTATAGAGAATGATAGTGGCACCATTGTCCACGTTTGCTTCCTTATATGAGTTAGGGGTCCAGATCGAGAGTGCATTCAAAAAGGGTATCATCCACAAAACAAGCGAACCCGTAAGAAGGCCGTTCTCTCGGAATACCAATGCTAGCAGTAGCACTATTTCGCGGCCTGCAGATGTCAGCGATGTCGTCACAACAGCCAAAATGGCTGATCCTTTTGCTACTGCCACAACCTCACAACCTCCACAAAAATACCGGTCCACCCCAAAACTGTAGAGTCTTTACCACCCTCCATATGAGCCCAACTCAAGCCCTCAAGTTATTGATATGAAAGGGGCATCTCAAGACTCTCGATCCTCGTCCACTTCTAGACCTATTGCCACCCAAACATGACCCTACCTAGTATTGTATCTTCCACTAACAACATTGCCATCCCACAGACATGTGCTACCGCATACGTCATGAGATTCAGGATCTCATCAACAACAAAGTCATCGCCCCACCCGTAAAACCAAACGTAACAACCAATCCACTTCTTGCATATAACCAAGTCCCCCCGCCTACTGCCCACCTTCAACCCCAGCATATACATTACCTAATCTCACCTACCAAAATTGGAGGTGGTGATTCCAAAAGGCACAGACACATGCATGACGGATTTAACACCACAAACCCTATCTAGGCCTGTGGCAGTAGAAATACAAACCCCACCTAGGCCTGTGGCAATAGAAATGGGAAAAGAGAAGAATGCACTAAAGACAGGGTCGCCTGATACCCGTGTCATAGAGAAAGGGGTCTCGCTCGCAGAAGAGTACGATCCCAGCTTATACATTGTGGCCATCGATCAGCCAAAGCCAGTGGTCATATTGCCGGACTTTCTCAATATCAATGCTATCGGGGAAGACCAAATGGCACAGAATCAAAATGAGTGGCCCGAACAAGGCCTGCATGACTTAACAAACCTATAGGAGGATCTAGAGGAATTAGAAGAGGATCTAGAGGATCTATACTTTTTCAAGGAAAAAGATACAAGCTGCGTACAGATGGGATGGTGGGACTCGAGCCAGCCAGAAACTAGCAATGGGTGGTTGAGTGAGGAAGAATCTAATGTGGAAGAATAGACATGAGAGACTGGAGAGGGTAAGGCTGAGACTGCACCTCTTACTGAGAAGGAACATGCACTAGAATAGTTTCAAAAGGAAAGGATACAGGAGATCCAAGCAAAGATAGCTCTAGAATAAGGCAAAGGAAAAATGGAAAGAAGAATCTAAAACACTGGTGGTTGATGCCTAGAAAACTAGAAAAGTTGAATGGGATCCCAATGGCCGAAAGAGAATGTTGAGGAAACTCAAAAAGTTTTGGGATATTGAAACCCAAGCTGTGGTGGAAGAAGAATAGTATGATGATGGGGCACGTAATGTCAATATGCTCCAGATAAAACCCGATGCCAGTCTGGTCATGACTTTGGGAGAGTAGTGGAAAGACAGCGACCTAAGTTATGCTTACACTGACGAAGGTTGGAAAGCTGATACCCCAGATGACACTTGGTATACCGATGAGATCAATCGCATGACCTGGAGCGGTCGGTACTTTAAACCCGTAGCGATAGACCAGCCAGAAACCTCTGGAAAGGAGGCTGAGAGAGCAAGAGAGAGGGATATGGAGAAGAACATGGTATTGAAATAGCTCAAGAAGATTCAGGCCGACATATCCATTTGAGGACTGATAATGGTGTCTCGGGAGCATAGGCAAGCCCTGCTCGAAGCAATGAACCGAACCAAACTGCCCATTGACACCACCACTGACCAATTGGTGTTGTTGGTCACCTCTGGGGACGTTATGCTAGCAATCTCCTTTACGAATAAAGAATTGCCTCCCGAGGGAGCCAACCACAATAGGCCTTTGTATGTAACCTTGAAGAGTCAAAAAAAGTGGATTCCGGTGGTATTAGTAGATACCGGGTTAGCGATCAATGTGTGCCCAGTCAGAACCACCTATGCCATCGGTTTGAGGCCGATTGACTTTACATCTACGACCCCAAGCTATTCGGGCTTATGATAATACAAGCCGGGATGTCATGGGAACGTTCAAGAGCAATATCCTGATTGGCCCGTCCGAACATGAGGTAGAATTCCATGTTGTGGATGTTTTGGCCACATTCAATCTACTACTGGGAAGGCCCTGGCTCAATCAGATGAAGGCTGTGTCATCAACAGTCTATCAGTTAGTAAAGTACCCCTTTAAAGGTGGGATTGCCACTATGTACGGTAACTTTGCGATCCATCTTTCCTAAGGAACTACTGCACCACTGTAGACACCCCATTTTTGACCGACCTTAAGGCTCAGACGTCACCGATTGAGCGCTCGGTGATATTGCATACTGTGCTCATTCAGAAGTCTCAGAGTCGCGGCCGTGCGCCCTGCCTCCGAACTTCCGAATCCTCTTCTGTGCCTTGTCTCGGTTTGCGAACCAGACTCGGTTTTCTCTGTTTTCTTTCCTGAGGGAAGGGAGTAGTCCTGTAGACTATTTCTCGGTGGCCGTGGGCTACTTTTCGTGGCCGTAGGCCATTTTGCCCCTTTCGGAGCCCGGTTCCCGGTTCTCGGAGCCGTCAGGCCGTGTGCCTCGGTTCGGGATCGCCCAACCGTCTCCGATTCCTCCGGTTCTTAGCAGGTACCTCTGTTTTGTCATTATGAAGAACACTGGGGCCCCTGATGCCCACTTCGTGGCCGTATGCCACTTTCGGTGCTTATAGCCGGTTTTCGGGCCCCGAACCTCGCGGTTTGGCCCCCGAGCATTCATTTCGCATCGGTTTTCTCTGATTTTTGGCAGGTACCTCTGTTTTGTCATTATGAAGAACACTGGGGCCCCTGATGCCCACTTCGTGGCCGTATGCCACTTTCGGTGCTTATAGCCGGTTTTCGGGCCCCGAACCTCGCGGTTTGGCCCCCGAGCATTCATTTCGCATCGGTTTTCTCCGGTTCTTGGCAGGTACCTCTGTTTTATCATTCCGAGGAACACTGGGGCCTCTGATACCCACTTCGCTGCTGAACACCACTTCCGGTGCCTGCAGCCCATTTTCGGGACCCCGAATTGCGCGGTTTGGGCCCCGAGCGTTCATTTCTCATTAGTTTTTGTTCAAATTTGGCAGGTACCTCTGTTTTAGCATCAGGAAGATCACTGGAGGGTAGGAGGCCAGCAATTACCCCAGATAACCAGTTTCGCTCCTCCGGCGCCCGTTTTGCTCACTTCCGGGCTAATGTTGAACACCCTAGGCCCATTTTCTTCCAACCAAAGCTACATATTTGTGATGAGGGCACATGGGAGGACCCTAAGGAGTGATGGTCGGCCAGCAATTGTGGATTTCATTTTTGGGCCTCTCCTTCAAATGCAATGTTGTGACTCCTGCTTCAGTGTTGCCACATTCCGACCATGGAACCTTGTTCTACACACATGGGAGGACACCAAAAAGTGGTGGTCGGCCAGTAATTGTTACTTTCATTTTTGAGCCTTTCCTTCAGACGCAATGTTATGACTCCTGCTTCAGTGTTGCCACATTCCGACCTTGGGGATTTATTCTACACACCTGGGAGGACACCAAGGAAGGGTGGTCGGCCAGCAATTTTGTACTTCATTTTTGGGCCATGGCCGGCCGGCCAGGGTGAGTGGCTGGCCGACCAGGTGGGGTGGCCGGCCGGCCACCTTCCAGAAAACTACCTGGCCGGCCAGCTTTCTGCTTTCCAGCTCTTTATAGCTGTCCTGATATTTTTTGCAAAATATCTCCCCCTCCGGGGGATATTTTGGGAGGGAAATCTTGCCTCCATTTTCCTCCCCTTTTACACCCTTTCTTGCCTATTTAAAGGGCTGCCCTCCTCCTTTGCTAGGGTTAGAAAATTTGGTCTCAAATACCTCTCTCTCAAAACCTCCATTTTCTATCTCCAAAACTCAAAAAACCCTCAAGCATCTAGGCCAATCCTTCATCAACCCTAAGCACCACCATTCCCACTTCCATTCCAGCAACAAAGAGAGCTCTTTCAAAGGCTAAGAAGCAACAAAGTCAAGCCAAGAAGCAAAGAAAGACTTGTCTTCAAGGGTAAGTCACCAATTCCCATTTTCTTGCACTTTTTTGCATCAATTTTCTACCTTACTTGCTCTCTGATTTGGGCTCTGACCCCTTCTAGTGTTGTGCTTATTTTGAGCCCCTCTACAACATTGTAGAAGGGCTCAACCCTGTTTGAGCCCTATATGGCACACTTGCTTCAATATCACTCTTTATGCCATTAAATTGCATGCTTTGTTTGGATTATGTGTGATCTGTTTTCGAGCATGACATAAACTGTGAATGGGCTTATTTTGAGTCCCTCTTCAACATTGAAGAAGGGCTCAACCCTGTTTGACCTCTCTATCATGCACTTGCTTTGTATTTCCTTCAAATTA
This sequence comes from Camellia japonica, assembly GCA_030407325.1. NCBI lineage: Eukaryota > Viridiplantae > Streptophyta > Magnoliopsida > Ericales > Theaceae > Camellia > Camellia japonica. Next base: position 110,944,999 of record JAPPVO010000029.1, on the reverse strand, counting down.
CCGTAAAATTGCATGGTTTCTTTGGCCTGTTTATGATCTGATTTTGAGCATGACATTAACTGAGGTTGGGTTTATTTTAGGTCCCTATACAACATTGTAGAAGGGATCAAATTGGTTTGAGGCCTCCATGTTGTACCTCTCTTTATACCTCTCTTTGGCCCCATCTTGAATCCCTTTTTGAGCTTACTTAGCTCCTGTTTTGAGCCACCATCAGTACTGAAAATATCCTTATTTTGGCCTTCTTGTCAAGTTTTGTTAAGGGTCCAAAGTTTTTTGATGCATGCTTTTGGTACTTCATGTTGTACCCTCCTTTTTTTCCGTAAAATTGCATGCTTTGTTAGGCTTGCTTAGCTACTGATTTGAGCCTTAATCAGGCTTAGAAAGTGTCTTAGAATAACTCATTATTCATGTTTTGTTAAGGGTTCAAAGTTGTTTGATCATTGCTTATGGTACCTCATGTTGTAGCCCCTTATTGGCCCATTTTTGCATGCTATGTTAAGCATATCTACATACTGAATTGGAGGATGTCATCTACTGTAAATATGCATATTTTTGGTCCCTCTTTAATTTTGTAGAACTGTGTTTTTTGGTTTGAGCATTGTATATACTACTTGCTTTGTAATTCCCCTCTTTTTCCCCATTCTTGCAAGTTAATTTTGCCATACTTGTGGTTGTTATTTAGCCTTGCTTTGTACTGAAAAAATGCCATATTTGGGGCTGCCTTGCTACTGGTTTTCATGTCATGATCATGTTGTGCATGTTTAGTATGGCTATAGGCCATTTCGGGTACTTAAAATCACATTTCGGGATGATTTCATGCATTGGTTGTCATTTCGTATCATTTCGGGGCCGTTTTCCCTTTCATTTAGGTGCTGAAATTTGGTTTGCATGCTTGCATATCATTTCCCGTGCTATTTCATGCCTTCGGGCCATGCCTCGGTTTGCGCGCCTGTGGGCACGCATTTCGAGGCACTTCGGTTTTATCCGATTTCTCATTTTATCATTGCCTCGGTATGCGAGCCTGTGGGCATGCATTTCGAGGCACTTCGGTTTTATCTGATTTCTCATTTTATCATTGCCTCGGTATGCGCGCCCACATCATTGCCTCGGTATGCGCGCCTGTGGGCACGCATTTCGAGGCACTTCAGTTTTATCCGATTTCTCATTTTATCATTGCCTCGGTATGCGCGCCTGTGGGCACGCATTGCCTCGGTATGCGCGCCTGTGGGACGCATTTCGAGGCACTTCGGTCTTATCCGATTTCTCATTTTATCATTGCCTCGGTATGCGCGCCTGTGGGCACGCATTTCGAGGCACTTCGGTTTTATCCGATTTCTCATTTTATCATTGCCTCGGTTTGCGTGCTTGTGTGCACGCATTTCGAGACACTTCGATTTTATCCGATTTCTCATTTTATCATTACCTCGGTATGCGCGCCTGTGTGCACGTATTTCGAGGCACTTCGGTTTTATCCGATTTCTCATTTTATCATTGCCTCGGTATGCGCGCCTGTGTGCACGCATTTCGAGGCACTTCGGTTTTTATCCGATTTGCATTTCATATCATCGCCTCGGTTTGCGTGCCCGCGTGCACGCTTTTCGAGGCGTCTCATTTTCATCTCATGTTCACAGCATAGTGCATACTAGGTTGTATCTTAGATTGCATTCATGTATTTTCTCGGTTTGCGTGCCCGTGTGCACGCATTTCGAGACATCTCATTTTCATCAGCATTGTGCATACTAGGCTGTATCTTAGTTGCATTTCATGCATATCATGCATATTGCATTGTGTTCGGAACCGGAGTTAGCCCGGACACGGGAAACGAGGCACGTTTCGCACTCCGAGTGACGGAACGGGTCTCAATTCCCAGTCACCGACACTCCGGATTACCCATGATGGAGTTAGGTTTTCATTGTAGCATTCATGTGCATTCATTCTATAGTGAGTTGTGCAATCCGATTCCTCGGCCATCATGCATCGGTATGCGTGATTGGTGGCACCAGGCATGCATATATTTGTGAAATACATCGCTATGCCCTTTTCCTGCTCTCTGTTGCAGCATATATGGAGAATCAGCAACTTTTCAGAGTCTGGCACGCATTTCGAAGAAACACTGCGAACAGAGGCTAAATTGGGCATCCCAGTGGATTTCTGCGCAAGGCAGCCCAGTATACATCATTCATCAGAAGCGAGGCAGCCCCTGGCTTGCAAGCCAGTTTACAGCTTTCTTAGCATTAATTTGTTAATTTATTAGAAATCTGTAATATTCTGTTTATTTCGGACTGTGTATTTATTCGGACCCTCTGCGCGAGGGCAAAACTGTAATAAGTGTGGGTGAGTGTGATGTATGTCTTCCAACCCCCATTTCTTTCTCCCTTTTATTTACCCGCTTACGATGGTTAGATATAGGGCATATTTTAATTAGCATACAGTATGACAGCATGTTTGCATCATTCATCTGTTTTGCACGCACCGGGCTCGGCGCATCATACAAACTGCATTTGTATTTCAATTCCAAATTGAATACGTGTTAGTTGTAGCATTTCATATGCCATATTTAGGACAGCCGAGCCTGCTATAGTTGCATCTTTGCATGTGTTGCATTAGGCATTCAGCATAAATTAGGATCATGCATGATTTCTAATAAGTTTCTGTTTTTGGCTTGGAGTACTCGGTAAGTTTTATGCTTTAGCATCCTTGCATGCGTGTGAGTGTTGCCATGATAGCATGCTTACCATGAGGCTATATGCTTATGTGATATAACTGCCTTGAATGCCTGTGGGTGGAGGTTGAGTTACTTGAATTGGGACAATTCATCAAATGTTTGTTTTAAGCCCACTAGATAGTGGCAAAATCATGTTTTCTAAGCCCACCTGAGGGTGGCAAATCCGCGTCTTAGCCTACCTGCGGGTAGCACCATCAAACCATTTTCAAACAAACAAACATGAAATGTTTTGTTCCAATTCAGGCGACTCAGTCTATACTTGTTGCTGCGAGCATCACATAGTAACCTAGGCTAATAACCGGAATAAGAGCATACAATGTTTTCAAAAATCAGATATCATGGTTAGTAGAGGCCGGTCTTTGACCGGGCGAGCGGGGGTGCTCACGAGTGACCTTCCCCAATCGTACCCAAGTTCCCGAGCCGAGGCAACTTTGGTGATGACGGACACGTGGCCTTTGGCACCGAGTCAGGGTTTCCTAAATTTCCCATTTTAAAAATATTTAGGTGGCGACTCTGTTATCTGGCAAAGCAGTCCATGTTTGGCACTTCTTTCAAAAATCAGTTTTCTCAAAACGATTTGCCGGATTTGGACTCTTTGGTTCAGGATTAAGAACCGTGACATTTGAGTCCTTGAATTGTAGTGACCCCAATATGAACAGAACGGGACTTAACACCTCCCGGGGCGTTCGGGGACGTCTACAGTTTCTGGCGACTCTGCTGGGGACTTAGAGAACTTGACTCGAACTCGTGATATCTGGTTTTGATTACACTTGTGTGTTTCTTTGCATTGCATTTGCATTGGTGCGCCTAGGACACCGTGTTTGCCATATGCCATTCCCGAACGATTTGCCGGAGGCTTGTCTTGTCAAGTCATGTCCGTAAGGCTGATCGGCTCTGGGCTCTGACAGCATGGGAACACAAACCCCGGTTTTACCGGGGCACCCTTTTTGACCATTCGACCTAGTGCATATTCGGATCCATAGTGACCATTCCAAACTAGGACAGGTTGCTTACCCGTTTATAGGTTGTTTGAAACCGCTGCGTGCGTAGTGAAACCCTAGTTCCTGACAAAATAGGACAGGGAAACCCTACCCCAACATAGGGGTGTTTTGGCTCTCACTTATCTGTTATGTGCTTTAGAGTGCGTCTCTACAGGAATGCATGTATCAGCCTATAAGTTTGGGTATCAGGCCTGCGGGCATCATTCAGGTCTAAGGGCATCAGTCACGCCTGCGGGCATCAGTCAGTATCTGAGAATCAGTTGTCTGCGGATATCCGATTCAGTTTTGGGAAACAGTGAACTGGGAACAGTAATCAGTGGTTGAGGACAGTGTATTTCCAGCTTATCAACTGTGTGTTGTATGCCCGACTGTGTGTTGTGTGTATTTAAATTAAGCTGTTATGCTGCCCGTTTTTCTGGTTATTTATTTCCTTTTTTGCTTTATTATCTTTTTGCTAGGGCAGTTGTGGCACGATTGCTTCCGAACCAGTAGATACTCCCCAAGCACTCTGGACACGAGGTCGCCGACTCAACCGATCCGAGGATCTCGTTGACGGACATCCAGTGTTCCACTCTCTGCCCCCAATTGTTAGAAGAAAGAGAAGAAAGCCCAGGGAACGCAGTGTATCGGAACAGAGGTTGCCAGAACCGTGGGTTACTTCATTAGAGGACATACCAGTCAATCAGATGGAACAACAGAATACATCAGCTATGGAGGCGATGGTCCGCCAGATGAATGAGAGCATGAAACAAATGCAAGACGATGCTATCCGCCAGGCGGAATTTTCTAAACAGCAGGCCGCTGTCATGGCCCAGCAGTCTGAGCTGATCACCAGATTACAACAGCAGAATGCTGCATCTGCTTCACACCAGGTCCCTCCTCCACTAGGGGCGCATCAGGTCCCTCCTCCGCCAGGAGCTCCACTACCTGAACAGATACCTACTGGCCAGAATGCCCCTCCAAATCCTCAGAATACCCAGAACACCCAGAATACTCTCTCCCAATCCACAGAATGCTCTGCCAAACTTCCAAAACTCAAGAGGACACGAGTCTTCCAACGGGGCTGGCTCCGCCCCCGCTTCCGCCGCAACTGTCCAAGAATCTTACACCTAATCACCCGGACTCTCCATTTGAGTTCGAGGTAGACCAGACAGCTCTGAAATTGAGCAAATTGGAAAAGCTCTTCAAGAAATCACAGGGGGTGAAAGCCATCCCAGACATTGAAGACGGCTACACTGACGTGGCCGTGACACTGCCGGACAGATTTAAGATGCCGCAGATTGACCGTTTTGATGGGTCTGGAGATCCTATGGTCCATCTCCGACTATTTTCCGACATCTTGAGGCCAATGGGCCTAACCCGATCACAGAAGCTTTCTTTGTTCGGCAGAACCTTGTCAGGGATTGCGGCCATCTGGTACGCAAAATTAGAAGATGATGTGAAGAGGAATTGGGATGAGCTAGCCGAGGCCTTCGTTGCACAATATTCATATAATACTCAGATCGAGATTACAACACGTGATCTCGAGACAACGAGGCAAGAACAGAAAGAGACCTTCTCTGACTTTGTCACTCGGTGGAGAGCCAAGGCATCGATGATGACCTTGAGGCCAACTGATAAAGACCAAATCCGGATGATTGTGCGCAATCTCCAACCCAAGTTAATGCAGAAAATGATCGTACTCCCTTTCCCCACCTTTTCAGACTTACACGAAATGGGGGTACAGATCGAAGACGCGATGAAGCAAGGGTTGATTGACCAGGATCGGGAGCAGCCCCGAAGAACATTCAACCGTAATAACAATGCGGGCCGAGTGGCTCTGCCAATACAAGGACTCCAGAGGTCGGTATGGTCACCACCACTCCCCCTCCCCAACCAAGGCCCGCAGCGGCCACACCTTTTTCTGATGCATCTGGGAGCAGTAACCAAGCCTCAAGATACCAACCCAGAGGCCAACGAACCTTCTCCCACTATATATGCCTTTGTCTAAAGTCCTCGGGGTTCTAGTCAGAAAGGGACATCTGAAACCCCTAGAGCCGAGGCCATTACCAAATCCACTCCCCCTTCCCACAACCCAGCCAAGTACTGTGCATACCACCAGCAGCATGGCCATGATACAGACCAATGTTTCCGGCTGCGTCACGAGATTCAGGACCTCGTTGACAAAAATATCATTCAAAAAATATCATTCTACCCCCCGAGAGACCAACGTCACAACCAACCCACTCCCCAAACATAACCAAGATCCACCACCCAAAAGAGTCAATTTCATCCAAACTGGGGTCGTATCCTACGATCCCAGTATCTATATTACTCCCTCTCACCTACCCAAACCGGAGGTGATCCTTCCTGACAGCACTGACTTGTGCGTGTTGGACACCTTCACAACCCCATCCGAGCCAAAGGTGGTGACCACTGAAAATGGAATGGGGCAGGCTTCCGAGGAGAGCAAAACTGTTGAGTCTGGGATGGAACAGTCTGGGAGTCTAGCTGGAAGAGCTTACGATCCCAGTGAATATTTTGCCATGGGCCAGCCTAAGCTGAGTGTGGGGTTGTCAGAGAAGACTGAACTGTGCATGATCCGGGGGGACAGATCTGAACAAGGGGCAGATGATCTGACTACAGTGGAACAGGATTTCGCCAACCTCCAATTTTTCAACGACCAAGAATCAGCCAATGCTTCATCAACTGGTTCGAATACGGGAGTCAGCGGAAGTTACTGGGTGGTTAGATGATCAGCCCGACATCGTGGAATTTCAATCAGAGCAAGGCCCGGCAGGGGCAGAGATATCAATAATGGCCGGAAGGGCCGAGAGTCAGATTGAATTGCCGGAGAGCGCCGGTACAAAGAATTTCGCTCGGGATCAAGATACTGTGAAAACTGAGCAACAAACCGTACTAACACAGGAGGAGCAAAGGAAGAATTGGGATTCTGAGAGAATCCGCAAAGCCAAGAACCATGAAGAAATTGAAAGTGCTGCGAGCACGAAAGCAAGACATGCTGTGAGCATGTGGGATGAAAATGCTGAGAGTACAAACATGCCTGAACCAGATAGGTGTTTGTTGAATGCCAGTGGGATGTGGTGGGAAGACGACGACTTATGTCTTGCCCACACGGATGAAGATTGGGCAGGTGCTCAACCAGATGATACTGGTACCGTACCTCGAGGTGGACCACATGACCAAGATGGGCGGTACTTCAAACCCCCACACCTTGACCAACCCGAGGCATCTGGAAAAGATAAAGAGGCAGAGAAACAGAGAGAGAAGCAAATTGAAGAAGAGGCTGTACTGAGACAGTTAAAGAAAATACAAGCAGACATCTCCATCTGGGGACTGCTTATGGCTTCAAGGGTACACAGACAGGCTGTCCTCTCTGCTATGGACAAAGCCAAACTTTCCATCGATACTACACCAGAGCAGCTGGTCGGCCTGGTCTTTCCGGGAGGGGGTTCCCCGGCATTAACCTTTACAGACAAAATTGCCGCCTGAGGGCGTGAACCATAACAAACCTCTCTACATCTCTCTGTTGAGTGTAGAGACAAGTGGATACCGGTGGTACTTGTTGATACCGGATCTGCTATTAATGTCTGCCCAGTCAGAACGGCATATGCAATCGGGTTAAAGCCCGCGGACTTCACGCCAACAACTCAGGTGATCAAGGCTTATGATAACACGAGTAGAGAAGTGATGGGGATTGTCAAGATCCAAACTAAGGTTGGTCCAGGACAACACGATGTCGAATTTCACGTCTTGGACGTTCCCGCAACCTTCAACTTGCTCTTGGGGCGGCCGTGGCTGCACCAAGTAAAGGCAGTCTCCTCAACTCTACATCAGATGGTGAAATACCCCTACGGAAAGGGAGTAGCCACTGTATTCGGGAATTCATCGATCCACCCACCTCCGGAGGTATCTACGCCGGTCCTAGATATTGAGCATGGCACAGAAGATGTCTTCTTATCAGGATTCACTTTGGCCGAGGCCCGGGTAGTACAGAACATTATGGCTGTGAATGAGGGCGTGTATGTCAGTGCCCAATCAGTCTACCTCATGAACAAGCTACAACATATTCCCGGGATGGGATTAGGAAAGAGCGGCAGGAAAGGGGTCGCAGCGTTGGCCGAAGTGCCACACAACCCGCATACCTTTGGACTGGGTTATCTGCCCACCAAAGAGGACTGGGTGAGGAAAGGAAAAGAAATGGCCGGCAGAGCCAGGGCGAAGCAGGCTGGGAAGCCGTTTGACTTAATGCACAGGCCCATTTGGGGTACCCTGAACGGACGCTTTGTCCGGGAGGGGGAAGATTTTCCATTTTGCGGCTTCCCAGAGCCATGGATAAACGCGGAGAGGAAGCGCGTACCAGGCTTTGAAATCTTCTTCGATTTGCAACTATCCGGGGATGACGTTGCCACAGAGCAGACAGACCCAACAACTGAGGTTGAGCAGAATAAAGCAGGGGATCCTGAGGGCACAGAATTTGAAATGGGGGTAGCACTGGCATGTCTCCTCTCTGATCCTCCGATCGACCAAGAGTGCTTGGGGATAACTTCGAGGTGTCCATGATTGGGAATGAAACGGCTGCGAGCCGACCAGCAGCTATCTTGGATGCATCAATCGCACCCTCTCTCACTTGGCAGTACGAGGAGGGATTTCTATCCAGCAGTTCCGGGTCAGGTAGTGAGCCGGAATCTGATTCCACCGAGTCTTGTGAGTCGGAATCAGGTTCCAGCTCGACTGAGTCTGAGTCTGGTACTCCTGGGGATGTTAACCCGGATGCCACAGTCCTGTCCAGGTCGTCTTTTTCCTTTTCTTTTGAGTCTGTTGTAACAGAAGAATTGGACGATTTGGATGTACTTAATGAGAATGAACTATCTGTGGTTTCCGAGTACTTTTCTGTGCCCCTAATTTATTGCATTAATTCAGACTTTCAAAATTTTGATCAAAACGACGAGGACGAAGTTCCTCCGGTTTTACAACGTTTAATTGAGCAAGAGCAAGAGAGATTTGTTAAGCCATTAATGGATGAAATCATTTCCGTGAACATTGGTACTGAGGAGGACCCGCGGCTGGTCCAGATCGGGTCCACGTTGTCTTCTGAGGAACGCGAGCGCTTAGTCGCTTTATTAAAAGATTTCAAAGATGTTTTCGCGTGGTCCTACGAAGACATGCCTGGAATCGATCCTGAGATTGTACAGCATCGGATCCCCCTTGACCCCGAGGCCCGACCTGTCAAGCAGAAACTCAGAAGGATCCGCCCGGATTGGGCTCTCAAGATTAAAGAAGAGGTCACCAAGCAAATTGACGCAGGCTTCCTGCTGGTATCAGAGTATCCGACTTGGTTGGCCAATATCGTTCCGGTGCCAAAGAAAGATGGCAGGATCCGGGTGTGTGTAGACTTCAGGGATTTGAACAAAGCTAGTCCGAAGGACGACTTTCCCTTACCGCACATCGATGAGTTGGTGGACTTCACAGCAGGGCATGCATTGCTCTCATTTATGGATGGCTTCTCAGGGTACAACCAGATAGTGATGGCACCCGAAGACAGAGAAAAGACTGCATTCACCACCCCGTGGGGGACATACTGCTACCGGGTAATGCCGTTTGGGTTGAAGAACGCTGGAGCTACTTATCAACGGGCCGCGACCACAATACTACATGATATGATCCACAAAGAGGTTGAGGTGTATGTGGACGACATGATTGTCAAGTCCAAGGAAAGAGAGGGCCACTACACCGCCTTGCACAAGTTTTTCCAAAGGATCAGGGAATTCCGGTTGCGGCTAAACCCTCAGAAATGTACATTTGGTGTTACAGCGGGAAAAATGCTGGGGTTTCTGATTACACAAAGAGGCATCGAGGTCGATCCTTCCAAAATCAAGGCCATCTTAGAAATGCCACCACCAAGGACTGAAAAGGAGGTGCGAGGCTTTCTGGGTAAAGTGCAATTCATAAGACGGTTTATCTCAAAATTAACCTTGACTTGTGAACCACTTTTTGGTCTCCTGAAGAAAGGAAGAAGTTCCAATGGGACGGCCGATGCCAAGCTGCATTTGAACAGATTAAAGAATATCTACAGAACCCACCCGTTTTGTCGCCACCAGAGCCAGGGAAACCGTTGATTTTGTATCTGTCAGTGACTGAAACTACAATGGGCTGCATGCTTGCACAAGAATCAGAGGACAAGGTGGAGAGAGCCATCTACTATCTCAGCAAGAAGATGCTGGAGTATGAAACCCGGTATACACCGCTGGAAAAGGCTTGTTTAGCTTTGGTATGGGCTACCAGGAAGCTGCGGCACTACCTGTTAGCTCACTCTGTAATGTTGGTTTCGCGACTTGATCCCATCAAATATCTCTTCGAGAAACCAGCGCTTACGGGTAGGCTAGCTCGTTGGTTGCTGTTGCTCTCCGAATTTGATCTCACTTACGTAACACGCAAGTCAGTGAAGGGTAGAGCAGTGGCAGAGTTCCTTGCCGACCATCCGGTTGAGGGGGATGAAGCAGTTGAGTACCTGTTCCCAGATGAATCAATTCTGCACATCGACGATGAAGCTTGGACGATGTACTTTGACGGAGCATCAAATCAACATGGGTATGGGATAGGAGTGTTGCTGATAGCACCCGATGATTCCCGTATCCCTCTAGCCTTCAAACTCCGATTCAGAGTCTCAAACAACGAAGCAGAATACGAGGCGTGCATTGCTGGTTTAGAAGCAGCCCTGGAACTAGGGGCAAGACGGTTGGACGTCATTGGGGACTCGAACCTTGTTGTGTCTCAAGCTAAAGGAGACTGGAAAGTAAAAGAGGAAAATATGATGATGTATCACCAGACCTTGGATTCGTTGATTCCTCGGTTTGAGAAGCTTAAGTTTCACTCATCTACTAAGAGAGAACAACAAGTTCGCAGACGCTTTAGCAACTCTATCATCTATGATAGACATCCCTTGTGGAGTCCGGATGCGTCCAGTCATCATTGATCAGAATTTGCACCTGCCTATGAGTCAATTGCAGCCATAGATGAAGTTCAGGACGAACACCCCTGGTATTACGACATCTGGAACTTCTTAGAAAAAGAAGCATACCCGTCAGGGGTGAATGCCAAAGACAAGAGGGCAATCAGAAGAATGGCAGTTCAGTTCATCATCTGCGGGGGTAAACTGTATAAAAACGGTCATCTGGGAATGCATAAACTGTGCGTTGATGCCGAAGAGTCAAAGCGTCTGATGGAAGCCATCCACGGGGGTGAATGTGGTGCACACATGAATGGGGTAATGTTGGCACGGAAGATCCTTAGACAGGGTTATTATTGGTCCACCATGGAGGAGGATTGTATTGGTTTCGTCCGGCGATGCCATAAGTGTCAAATTCATGCAAATCGCATGAACATTCCGCCGTCAAAGCTGTACAACATGACTTCGCCATGGCCGTTTTCAGTCTGGGGAATTGATGTAATCGGAGCAGTCACGCCGAAGGGTCAATGGGCATGAGTTCATCTGGTAGCGATAGATTATTTCACGAAGTGGGTCGAGGCCCAATCTTATGCAGTGTTGAAGGCTTCGCATGTAGCAAAATTCATCAGAAAACAACATCATCTGTCGCTACGGAGTCCCGAATGAAATCGTTTCAGACAATGGTTCCCACTTCAAAAGAAGGAGGTGATTGATTTGTTGGAGAAATACAACGTGGCTTTTCATAAGTCGTCTACCTATCGGCCGCAAACCAACGGAGCAGTTGAGGCCGCCAACAAGAACGTCAAGCGCATACTACAGAAGATGGTGGAAACCTACCGGACTGGCCAGATAAGCTGCCGTTTGCTCTGTGGGGCTACAGGACTTCAATCAGAACTTCTACTGGGGCGACTCCATATTCGTTGGTTTATGGGATGGAGGCCGTTCTACCTATTGAGATTGAGGTTCCGTCATTACGAGTATTGGCCGAGTGTCAAATAGCCGAGGCAGACTGGCAACAAAGCAGATTTGAGGAACTCATGCTTTTTGATGAAAGAAGGTTGAAAGCACTGTACCACGTCCAAAGTTATCAACGCAGAATCGCCCGGGCTTTTAACAAGAAGGTTAAGTCCAGGAATTTGAAGGAAGGAGATTTGGTGCTCAAAGACAACCGAGCTCCCATCCACGACCCAAGGGGCAAGTTCAGACCTAATTGGACTGGTCCCTACATCATCAAGTCAATCTGGTCTGGTGGAGCTGTGGTTCTGATGGATCTAGATGGCTTAGAGTTTTCCCAACCGATCAACATGGACAAGTTGAAGAAATACTATCCCTGAGAGGCTCGCTAGGCCGAAAACCCGAAAGGGCGACCTAGGCAAAACAGAGCATAGAAAATTTGAAATTATAAAAACTGAGCTCGCAAGGTTGAAAACCCGCAAAGGGCGGCCTTGGCAAAAGTTAGAGCGCAAAAGGAGAGTGAAAATACCCGAGCGAACCTGAGCCTGAACTACGTAAGGCTTGATTCCCATCTTTGGGATACGTAGGCAGCTTCATCTTGAAGTTCAGCCACAATCTTTTCCCCGATCAACTTTGTCCTTTGATCATCTCAGTCATCTCTATTCATCAGCATTTATCGTGATCTCCGGTACAGTGCTATTCAGACTAGGGGCAACTTTCCGTTGCAATGAAGTGCTGCGTATCATTCAAACTAGGGGCAACTTTCCAGTTGCTAGGATCCGGGGTTGTGCATCTCAGTGACAGATCTCAGGCGTGTCCAGTTCTGATCCATATCGAAAATAGTTTTGAAAAGTTTTAATAAAAGTTGACTTTGTTCAAATTAATCTTTTTACAACTAAGACCATTTTTGGACCAAAACGGAGAATTTTCAGTACCACAACCTTCAATTTCATTGATTTCAAAACAGAGTTCACTTGCTCTTGCATACAATTGAAGTTGCTTTTTATTACACTCATGACAAAAACTTGAAAGTACTAATAAAGCAATAAATCCGGGGCATAGTCAAGTCAGGTGTCCCTGTGCCCCCTTCCAGAGCTAGTTGAAGCCTCTGATGCCGACCTGGGCCCAACCTGTGCTTCTTCGTTGAGCCAATCCCAGCATTCGTCAGACAAAGTGCAATTAAAAGTGGGAGCAGGGGCCAGCAGTTCTCTAACTCTCCACGCTGTGGCCTGCCGAGCCAGCTGTGCGCCTCGAACTGGAAATGTAGCCGGGTACTCTATCCCCTCTGGTGGGCAAGTTTGATCGTGGCCAAACTGGCGCAGAATACGGAATGGGAAATAGAATACGCAGTGAGTCAAGCCAATCAATCGAATTCCCACCTGCCGAGACATGCTGTAGCTCATCGCCGGGAGATTGAGCCAAGGGCAGCGCCAAGCAATGCGTTCGGCTGACAAATTGCACATCCATTCAAACCACCAGCTCTCATCAGGGGCATTGACTAGGCGTTGCCGAAAGAAGTAGCCGCGAGCTGAGTAAGCAGGGCAAGAGTCCACAACTTGCAATTTGTCCATCAACCATATCTGGGGAGGGATGAAAAATGAGAGAATAAAGAATAGAGAGATGTACGATGAGAGAAAAGTAAGAAAAGGGTTTTGTGAGAAAATCGAGCCTGAGGGAGAGTGATGTGAGCGAATACATGTGAGATCGGGTGGGAAACATTACCTGCAGCAGTAGTGGACTCCCTGCAAACCTGGTTGTCTCCTACGGTAGAAGGCATCCAGACCCATCAATGTCTCGGCCAGAGTCATGGCAATGCAACTCTTTCTCTTTCAAACCCTGGGCCACCTCAATCAAACGGACGCTGGATCCTCCGGAGCCCGAGACAAACAGAAAGTGAGATAGTAGGCACAAGCAGAGGGCGTGCTGCCGGAAGCCTTGCCAATGATGGTCGCCGCGGTCACCAGCATCAGAGAATCGGTAAACCAAGCTTGGGATATCCAACATTCCGTTGCCAATCAGGGATCGAGCATCATGCGCGCTGAGTCCGCACATCCCCCTAAGGCCTGGGCATAGCCAAAATTGAGCTGGGGCAAGATTTCCTCGCCTCGCTCGGATTCCATCAAGGCTTGAAAATCTTCAAAAGTAGGACATACCTCTTGCCCTCCAAAGCTGAAAACATGCGTCACCGGGTTCCAAAACCTTCGCCGCGGCATGAGGAAAGGAAGATGTAGCGGAGTCCGGCGCAACGTGAATAGTGCATTCAAGCCGAAACCCCGGAAATTCAACTTCTCCGAGCCATTTAAAGAAGAAATCCAAGATGTGAGATTTCTACAAGGAATGCCTCCATTTTTGAGAAAAGGTATGAAATGAATAGTTCCAAGGATGGGGCTTTTATAGGAGGGTGAAACACTATTCAAGGGACACTTTCAAAATTCTGGAGTTGTGGGGGAGGTGGCCGGCCGGCCACCTATTCTAGTAGGCCGCCACTTTTGATTCAAAACATGGCCGCCGGCCACCCCCTAGTCTCCAAATGTAAAATGTGTTCGGCCCTGCATCAGTCCTGTTTTGCCCTCCGGAACGAAGTTTGAGCATTTCTAGGCATTGGGGATGTCAAAGACCTCCGTTTCTCTCAGTATCGGATGCGTTCCATTGTCCAGATCGTCCGTCCGAAGTACACTTTGTTGTGTTTTTGCTTATCGAGTTGTTGTTTTGTTTATCGAGTTGTAAGTTTTTGTCGAGCTGTCGCGTTATGTGTTGCTCCTTTTGTTTACACAATTTTGTCGAGTCTTGTTTATTGAGTCGTTAACATTGTTGTACTTTGCTTATCGAGTTGTAAACTTGCTAAGATTCTGTTATTCTTAGTGAGTCGGTTTGTTTTAATTTGTTGCGTCGGTTCATTGCCTGACCCGGTGAATATACAAAGCACATTTTCATTCAATTCCATTTTGTGCAAAGTGATGCGATGCGATGCTAAGAATTTCAAATACAAACATCTTTTCAAAGCTGTTTCATTCCATCATGTTTTACAACAAATAAAGGTACAAGTTTTACAGAAAAGAAAACTGCCTAACACAATGTGCAAAGTGCTACAAACTACTAGCTAAAAAGTAAAATAAAGCAGGAAATAACATCAGTATCCTCGGAACGGGAAGGAGGAGGCCCTCTCATCCTCTTCTGTGGGATAACTCTGCACCATCATCACCATCCGATCAGAGCTGTCATCCTCCGGATCCCCCCTCAGCCTCGCCTCCGCTCCCGGAACCAGACCGGAGCCTCCCTCCCCAGGAGATGTCTCTGACACCGGTCTGCCACCTCCTCCTCCTCATCCTCGACATGGGTGCCCTGCGTCTGCGCGACGACCCTGCTCCTCGAGCTCCTCGGTAAGGCCTGGATGGCCAGCTCCTCGCGGCCCTTACCTCGAGTAGGTCTAGCACCTCGGCCTCTCTGAGAAGGCCCTGCTGGCCTGGCCCGCGACGGAGCATATACGGAGGCATCTGAAAATCAAAAGTGCAATACATCAGTTCAAACATGAAAAGCAGGTGCAAGTACAGTATGTGAGTGGGGTGTGTGCCAGATGTTCTACACACAGCCTATCAATGCGCAGCAATTGCTCAAAACCAGCATGTTAACAGAAATATGATAAATGCAAGAGAGATGAAGGGTACCTGGAAGCCCATGATGGACATCTGTGCCTCTCTACGCAGGACCATCCCCTCAAGTGAGGCCAAAGTTTTAATAAAAGTTGACTTTGTTCAAATTAATCTTTTTACAACTAAGACCATTTTTGGACCAAAGAGGAATTTTCAGTACCACAACCTTCAATTTCATTGATTTCAAAACAGAGTTCACTTGCTCTTGCATACAATTGAAGTTGCTTTTTATTACACTCAGGAAGAAAACTTGAAAGTACTAATAAAGCAATAAATCCGGGGCATAGTCAAGTCAGGTGTCCCTGTGCCCCCTTCCAGAGCTAGTTGAAGCCTCTGATGCCGACCTGGGCCAACCTGTGCTTCTTCGTTGAGCCAATCCCAGCATTCGTCAGACAAAGTGCAATTAAAAGTGGGAGCAGGGGCCAGCAGTTCTCTAACTCTCCACGCTGTGAAAAGGCTTGCTTAGCTTTGGTATGGGCTACCAGGAAGCTGCGGCACTAACTGTTAGCTCACTCTGTAATGTTGGTTTCACGACTTGATCCCATCAAATAATCTCTTCGAGAAACCAGCGCTTACGGGTAGGCTAGCTCGTTGGTTGCTGTTGCTCTCCGAATTTGATCTACGTACGTGACACGCAAGTCAGTGAAAGGAAGAGCAGTGGCAGAGTTCCTTGCCGACCACCGGTTGAGGGGATGAAGCAGTTGAGTACTATTCCCGATGAATCAATTCTGCATATCGACGATGAAACTTGGACGATGTACTTTGACGGAGCGTCAAATCAACATGGGTATGGATAGGAGTGTTGCTGATAGCACCCGACAATTCCCGTATCCCTCTAGCCTTCAAACTCCGATTCAAAGTCTCGAACAACGAAGCAGAATACGAGGCGTGTATCGCTGGTCTAGAAGCAGCCCTGGAACTAGGGGCAAGACGGTTGGACGTCATTGGGGACTCGAACCTTGTTGTGTCTCAAGCTAAAGGAGACTGGAAAGTAAAAGAGGAAAAGATGATGATGTATCACCAACCTTGGATTTGCTGATTCCTCGGTTTGAGAAGCTAAGTTTTACTCATCTACTAAGAGAGAACAACAGGTTCGCAGATTCTTTAGCAACTCTATCTTCTATGATAGACATCCCGTGTGGAGTCCGGATGCGTCCAGTCATCATTGACCAGAAATTTGCACCTGCCTATGAGTCGATTGCAGCCATAGATGAAGTTCAGGACGAACACCCCTGGTATTACGACATCTGGAATTTCTTGGAGAAAGAAGCATACCCGCCAGGGGTAAATGCCAAAGACAAAAGGGCAATCAGAAGAATGGCAGTTCAGTTCATCATCTGCGGGGGTAAACTGTATAAACGAGGTCATCTGGGAATGCATAAACTGTGCGTTGATGCCGAAGAGTCAAAGCGTCTGATGGAAGCCATCCACGGGGGAGAATGTGGTGCGCACATGAATGGGGTAATGTTGGCACGGAAGATTCTCAGACAGGGTTATTACTGGTCCACCATGGAGGAGGATTGTATTAGTTTCGTCCGGCGATGCCACAAATGTCAGATTCATGCAAATCGTATGAACATCCCGCCAACAAAGCTGTACAACATGACTTCGCCATGGCCGTTTTCAGTCTGGGGAATTGATGTAATCGGAGCAGTTACGCCGAAGGGTTCGAATGGGCATGAGTTCATCTTGGTAGCGATAGATTATTTCACAAAGTGGGTTGAGGCCCAATCTTATGCGGTGTTGAAGGCTTCGCACGTCGCAAAGTTTATCAGAAACAACATCATCTGTCGCTATGGGGTCCCAAACGAAATAATTTCAGACAATGGTTCCCACTTCAAGAAGGAGGTGATTGATTTGTTGGAGAAATACAATGTGGCTTTTCATAAGTCATCTACCTATCGGCCGCAAACCAATGGAGCAGTTGAGGCCGCCAACAAGAATATCAAGCGCATACTACAGAAGATGGTGGAAACCTACCGGGACTGGCCAGATAAGCTGCCGTTTGCTCTGTGGGGCTACAGGACTTCAATCAGAACTTCTACTGGGGCGACTCCGTACTCGTTGGTTTATGGGATGGAGGCCGTTCTACCTATTGAGATTGAGGTTCCGTCATTACGAGTATTGGCCGAGTGTCAAATAGCTGAGGCAGACTGGCAACAAAGCAGATTTGAGGAACTCATGCTTTTCGATGAAAGAAGGTTGAAAGCACTGTACCACGTCCAAAGTTATCAACGTAGAATCGCCCGGGCTTTTAACAAGAAGGTTAAGTCCAGGAATTTAAAGGAAGGAGATTTGGTGCTCAAAGACAACCGAGCTCCCATCCACGACCCAAGGGGCAAGTTCAGACCTAATTGGACTGGTCCCTACATCATCAAGTCAATCTGGTCAGGTGGAGCTGTGGTTCTGATGGATCTAGATGGCTTAGAGTTTTCCCAACCGATCAACATGGACAAGTTGAAGAAATACTACCCTGAGAGGCTCGCTAGGCCGAAAACCCGAAAGGGCGACCTAGGCAAAACTCAGAGCACAGAAAATTTGAAATTATAAAAACTGAGCTCGCAAGGTTGAAAACCCGCAAAGGGCGGCCTTGGCAAAAGTTAGAGCGCAAAAGGAGAGTGAAAATACCCGAGCGAACCTGAGCCTGAACTACGTAAGGCTTGATTCCCATCTTTGGGATACGTAGGCAACTTCGTCTTGAAGTTCAGCCACAATCTTTTCCCCGATCAACTTTGTCCATTTGATCATCTCAGTCATCTCTATTCATCAGCATTTATCGTGATCTCCGGTACAGTGCTATTCAGACTAGGGGCAACTTTCCGTTGCAATGAAGTGCTGCGGTACCATTCAAACTAGGGGCAACTTTCCAGTTGCTAGGATCCGGGGTTGTGCATCTCAGTGACAGATCTCAGGCGTGTCCAGTTCTGATCCATATCGAAAATAGTTTTGAAAAGTTTTAATAAAAGTTGACTTTGTTCAAATTAATCTTTTTACAACTAAGACCATTTTTGGACCAAAGCGGAGAATTTTCAGTACCACAACCTTCAATTTCATTGATTTCAAAACAGAGTTCTCTTGCTCTTGCATACAATTGAAGTTGCTTTTTATTACACTCAGGAAGAAAACTTGAAAGTACTAGTAAAGCAATAAATCCGGGGCATAGTCAAGTCAGGTGTCCCTGCGCCCCCTGCCAGAGCTAGTTGAAGCCTCTGATGCCAACCTAGGCCCAACCTGTGCTTCTTCGTTGAGCCAATCCCAGCACTCATCAGACAAAGTGCAACTAAAAGTGGGAGCAGGGGCCAGGAGCTCTCTAATTCCCATGCTGCGGCCTGCCGAGCCAGCTGTGCGCCTCGAACTGGAAATGTAGCCGGATACTCTATCCCCTCTGGTGGGCAAGTCTGATCATGGCCAAACTGGCGCAGAATACGGAATGGGAAATAGAATACGCAGTGAGTCAAGCCGATCAATCGAATCCCAACCTGTCGAGACATGCTGTAGCTCATCGCCGGGAGATTGAGCCAAGGACAGCGCCACGCAATGCGATCTGCCGACAAATTGCACATCCATTCAAACCACCATCCCTCATCAAGGGCGTCGACTAGGCGTTGTCGAAAGAAGTAGCCGCGGGCTGAGTAAGCAGGGCAAGAGTCCACAACTGCAATTTATCCATCAACCATATCTGGGGAGGGATGAAAAATGAGAGAATAAAGAATAGAGAGATGTACGATGAGAGAAAAGTAAGAAAAGGTTTTGTGAGAAAAACCGAGCCTGAGGGCCGAGTGATGTGAGCAAATACATATGTGAGCTTGGGTGGGAAACATTACCTGCAGCAGTAGTGGACTCCCTGCAAATCTAGTCGTCTCCCGGCGACAGAAAGCATCCAAGCCCATCAGTGTCTCCGCCAAGGTCATGGCGATGCAACTCCTTTCCTTCTCTCAAGCCTTGGGCCACTTCAATCAGACGGGCGCTGGATCCTCCAAAGCTCGAGGCAAACAGAAAATGAGATAACATGCATAAACAGAGGGCGTGTTGCCGGAAGCCTTGCCAATGATGGTCGCCGCGGTCACCAGCATCGGAGAACCGGTAAATCAGGCTTGGGATATCCAACATTCCGTTACAAATCAGGGATCGAGCATCATGTGCGTTGAGTCCACACATCCGCCCTAGGGTTTGGGCATAGCCAAAATTGAGTTGAGGCAAGATTTCCTCACCTCGCTCGGATTCTATCAAAACTTGAAAATCTTCAAAAGTGGGACATACCTCTTGCCCTCCGAAGCTGAAGACATGCGTCACCGGGTTCCAAAACCTTGCCGCGGCATAGAGGAAAGGAAGATGTAGCGGAGTCCGGCGCAGCGTGAATAGTGCATTTAAGCCGAAACCCCGGAAGTTCAACTTTTCCGAGCCGTCTAGAGAAGAGATCCAAGATGTGAGATTTTCTGCGAGAAATGCCTCCATTTTTGTGAGAAACAGTGATGAAATGAATAAGTTCCAAGGTTGGGGCTTTTATAGAGGGTGAAACACTATTCAAAGGACACGTGTCAAAATTCTGAGGGTTGCGGGAGAGGTGGCCGGCCGGCCATCTATTCTAGTAGGCCGGCCACCTTTGTTTCACAAACTGGCCGGCCGGCCACCCTTTAGTCCCCAGATGCAAAATGTGTTCGGCCCTGCATTGGTCCTGTTTTGCCCTCCGGAAGGAAGTTTGAGGCATTTCTACGCATCGGGGATGTCGAAGGCCTCCATTTCTCTCAGTTTCGGATGCGTTCCATCATCCAGATCGTCCGTCCGAAGTACGCTTTGTTGTACTTTTGCTTATCGAGTTGTTGCTTTGTTTATCGAGTTGTAAGTTTTGTCGAGCTGTCGCATTTTGTGTTTTGAGTTATTACCTTTTGTTTACGCAATTTTGTTAAGTCTTGTTTATCGAGTCGTTAACATTGTTGTACTTTGCTTATCGAGTTGTAAACTTGCTAAGATTCTGTTATTTCTTAGTGAGTCGAGTTGTTTGATTTGTTGCGTCGGTTCATTACCTGACCTGGTAAATACACAAGGCACATTCCCATTCAATTCCATTTTTGTGCAAAATGATGCGATGCGATGCTAAGAATTTCAAATACAAACATCTTTTCAAAAGCTGTTTCATTCCATCATGTTTTACAACAAACAAAGGTACAAGTTTTACAGGAAATAAAACTGCCTAACAATGTGCAAAGTGCTACAAACTACTAGCAAAAAGTAAAATAAAGCAGGAAATAGCATCAATATCCTCGGGAACGGGAATGAGGAGGCCCTCTCATCCTCTTCTGCGGGACAACCTCTGCACCATCATCACCATCCGGGTCAGAGCTATCATCCTCCGGATCCCCCTCAGCCTCACCTCCACTCCCGGAACCAAGACCGGAGCCTCCCTCCCCAGCAGATGTCTCTGACTCACGGTCTGCGACCTCCTCCTCCTCCTCCTCAATAATGGGTGCCCTGCGTCTGCGAGACGACCCTGCTCCTCGAGCTCCTCGGACAGGCCTAGATGGCCCTGCTCCCTGAGAAGGCCTGGATGGCCCAGCTCCTCGAAAGGGCCCAGATGGCCCAGCACCTCGACCTCTCTGAGAAGGCCCGGGTGGCCTGGCCTGCGACGGAGCATATACGGAGGCATCTGAAAGTGAAGAGTTCAATGCATCAGTTCAAATATGAAAAGCAGATGCAAGTACAATATGTGAGTGGGGTGTGTGTCAGATGTGCTCTACACAGACTATCAATACAGCAGAATGTTCAAAACCAGTATGTTATCAGAAATATGCTAAATACGGGAAAGATGGACAGTACCTGCACGCCCATGATGGCTAGCTGTGCCTCCCTCCGTAGGATCATGCCCTCGAATGTGGCCAGCATCCCGAGCAGCTCGTCCGTGTACTCAACTGGAGGCTGCAAATACAAATGCAAAACTATCAGTAAAGGAATGAATGTCCAAATATCTGACTGATAAATCAAAGCTGAAAACATACCGGGGGTGAATCAGGGTCTCTGACATATCTGTGGTCAGGAAGAGGAGGCTCTAGCGAGACCTGGTAAGGAGTCCCGAACCGCCAACTCGTCAACTCGGTCGGCATGTCTGGCCACCCAGCATGATGATGAAGAGACGGAGGGATCGGAGGAATCGAACTACCTCTACCCCTAGATGCACCAGCCCTGCTAGAGGAAGGGATATCCGTAGCACGGGCACGACTCGAAGATGGTACATCAGTAGGCCTCAGTGTCGGAGCACGCACTCCCGTCAAGGGGGGCATCAGATATATACGACGATAGGTGGCGTAGTCCCCCTCCATGAGATGTAACAAAGCATCGGTGCCCTGCATAGCACTAGTGACCTCCTGGGTAGAGAGTCTATCCGCAGTCCGCATAGTGGCTGGAGGTACAGCAGGAGGGTCCTGAGAATCGTACCCCCACACCTGGCGCAGAAAGCGTTCCCCCAGGAACCATGCCCTACCACTGGTCCTTCGAGCAGGAACCTATACTGGGAATTACTCGATCCTCCGGGATACTGATATCGGAGACCATCACCTAAGACCGCCCAGGGCTGCCAAGTAATCTGCGGATAACCAGTGCATAAATCAATCAGAAATCAGGAATATACAGGGCAGATCAAAGATGAAAATGAAAGGAACTGAGAGTTCTGAAATACCTCTGTCGTCCGCACAGTATCAAAATACTGTCGCAGGTAGAAGAGAGTCTCTCGAGGTCTCGGTCGGTGCTCGCCCTCGAATACCAGTGAAAACGGAGTCATAAGAAACCCTGCCACCTCCATCTCCGGGCTAATGTGGGAAAATATACGTACACCCATAGCTGAGAAAAGCAGTGCGGAATGTGAATACAAAGTGCTAAAGGCAGAATACAGAGTGCAAAGTGCGCCGTGTGTGCAATGAACAAGTAATGAGGAGCAGAAATGTAAATCAAGAGGACAGAACGTACCTCCCAGGCTCTCCAGTAGCCGCCGAGTAAGTCTCCCCGCCCGCGAGAGGCTGCACTCATGTAACAATAAGGGTAGCCAGGCCAGCGCCACCCCAGTCATACCGTCTGACCTGTGATAGGTCCACCAAGGCGCTCAGCAGATACAGCCCAACAGTGTTCCCCCTATCGGCAAACAAAGTGGTGCCAAAGAGGAACATGAGGAAACCTCGGGTGTACTGCTCAATCTCCTCAGGAGACTCAGGCTCCATCTCTGGCCTCCGAAAACGGGAAGAGAACCAGGTGTACCGGACTCTCCCGGAAGCTCTGTCTACAGGTGGGCGAGCCCCCAACAGATGTATCCATGCTGCCTCCCACTCACCCATATCCTCGTCATAAGGTATGGGCCAACCGCCTGTGTCTAGGCCGGTGAGTACGGCAAAATCCAGCGGGGTCATGGTCATATCCCCGGTGGCAGAAAAATGGAAAGAATTGGTGGTGTCCCACCATCTCTCCACCAGAGCAGCTAATAATGTCCTGCTGGCAGGACAGTGTGATAATCCCATGCAGAATGCCCGAACCCTGCTGCGTCAACCAAATCCCGGACAGCCTCCGGGAGCTCGGCATACCACTCCCTCGCGGCAGTGGAACCATATCCTCGCACGGCGCGAGAGCCAACCTGCATTTAGAATGAATACATGTGTTCAATACGCAGTAAAATACAAGCTGTGTGCAAATGAAATGAGGTAGCAGTGTGCAAATGAAATTAATCATTAATCAGTGGGCTGCGTGTTCACTTTATTTATACCTGGGCTGCGTGTTCAGTAAATCAGTGTTTTGGGCTGCGTGTTCAAAATCCTAATCAGTGGGCTGCGTGTTCACTTTATTTCTACTGGGCTGCGTGTTCAGTAAATCAGTGTTTTGGGCTGCGTGTTCAAATCCTAATCAGTGGGCTGCGTGTTCACTTTATTTCTACCTGGGCTGCGTGTTCAGTAAATCAGTGTTTTGGGCTGCGTGTTCAAAATCCTAATCAGTGGGCTGCGTGTTCACTTTATTTCTATCTGGGCTGCGTGTTCAGTAAATTAGTGTTTTGGGCTGTGTGTTCTACTCGTAATCAGTGGGCTGCGTGTTCACTTTATTTCTATCTGGGCTGCGTGTTCAGTAAATCAGTGTTTTGGGCTGCGTGTTCAAATCCTAATCAGTGGGCTGCGTGTTCACTTTATTTCTATCTGGGCTGCGTGTTCAGTAAATCAGTGTTTTGGGCTGCGTGTTCAAAATCCTAATCAGTGGGCTGCGTGTTCACTTTATTTTATATCTGGGCTGCGTGTTCAGTAAATCAGTGTTTTGGGCTGCGTGTTCAAAATCCTAATCAGTGGGCTGCGTGTTCACTTTATTTCTATCTGGGCTGCGTGTTCAGTAAATCAGTGTTTGGGCTGCGTGTTCAAATCCTAATCAGTGGGCTGCGTGTTCACTTTATTTTACTGGGCTGCGTGTTCAGTAAATCAGTGTTTTGGGCTGCGTGTTCAAAATCCTAATCAGTGGGCTGCGTGTTCACTTTATTTATCTGGGCTGCGTGTTCAGTAAATCAGTGTTTTGGGCTGCGTGTTCAAATCATAATCAGTGGGCTGCGTGTTCACTTAATTTAAATCTGGGCTGCGTGTTCAGTAAATTTGGTATTTGGGCTGCGTGTTCAATTTCAGAAAATCAGTGGGCTGTGTGTTCACCAATCAATCTGGGCTGTGTGTTCAGAAAATCAGAGTTTGGGACTGTGTGTTCTACTCGTAGTCAGTGTGCGCCGTGTGTTCACCTTCGAATTCGGGCTGTGTGTTCGACAAATCAGTGTTTGAGCCGTGTGTTCAATTCTTAACTAATGTGTACCGTGTGTTCACAATCAATCAGTCAATGAGCCGTGTGTTCAGAATTCAAGTGTTTAAACTACATGTTCAGGATGCAAGCAAAGTACTATGTCATAAGCTACAACTGTGTGTTCAAGCATGGCAAAGCTACAAAGTGCACGAAAATGCAGGAAATAAAGTAAAATACCTCTCGTGCCTCGTGAGAGAGGTGCTGCTCCGGCTCTCGCAGAAGCAAATCCCCGGTGCCCGGTCATTGAAGTCAGTGAAATGACGGAAAACGGCTCGCGGAAGAATGTGTACCGCCGGGGCGTACCTCCCGGGAATAAAAGGACGGACTCTCGGGGGAGTGCCATATATCAAAATCATCTCCGGCACCTGGAGGACCTCCGCCATGAGGGAAATCACTGCCATTTCAAGAAATCTGCAAAAAGGAGCAAAAATGAGCAAAAATGAGCCAAAATTGGAAAAAGTCAACAAAAGTCAACTCCCGGGAAATGAAAAGTCAACAAAAGTCAACTCCCGAGAAAATCTTCCAAATATTGAGACAAACTTACCTCAAGTGGTGAAAACGAGAAAAAAAGCTCCGAAATCAAAATTTAGTCGCCTCAAAGTGCTTAAAACTGAAAGATTTCGCGAAAACAACTTGCAAAAAAGGCTGAAAAGCGCGTATAAAGTGCAGATCTGAAAGAAAAAATGGTTTGGGAGACAAGGGAAGAAGTTCCCACGGCTGTAGGAGTGATTTGGGATTGAATGGGTGAGGATATATATAGAAATGAGGCAAAAGACCAAACTGCCCCTGCTTTTGGGCAGGTGGCCGGCCGGCCACCTTTTCTGGCTGGCCGGCCATTTGCTTTTTGGTACATGGCCGGTGGCCTCCCTAGGGCAACCACCTGGCCGGCCATCTCCCCCACTCCCCCTCTAGCTCCCTGCAAATTTTGAGGAAGATTGGAGTTCCCGGGACCTGAAAAAGTTCAAGAAAAGTGCACTTCCGGTCGCGAAATTGGCTCCGCCGGAACTTCAGCTGCAATTTCTGACATGTGTCTCATCATCACTCATCAAAATCAAGGTGTATCCTTTTTGAACATGTTGTAACCTCTCCGGGAGGTGAACCGAGGCCGATTGAGTTGCCTTCGCCGAAATGCGCGTTTTCTTACTCGTTATTTCGCAACAACGGGCACCCTGATTCGTGCTCATTTTGCATTGTTGTGCATATAACTTGCATTCTCATGAACATTTTGCATTGTCATGCATGATTTCTTGGTGTACCATACCTCTGTGCTTGAGCATGCGTTGTCACGCACGTTCCTTTCTCGCATTGCGATGCATTCACTCGCCGACACTGCGTGTGTCAAACTTTCGGAATCACAGGAATCACATTGAATATATGTTGTTAGCATATTGTTCTTGTTGAATTTCTCTCTTTTGCAGGCACGATATTGTATGTACGGTTCATTTGAGGCTGGTGCGACCAGACGAATCGCGCAGGTATCGTATCTTCTCCGTGTGAGACGCGACGAGAATTGAATGATTCTCCGCATTCCTAACTGCATGAAATGTAGTTGTTGCTTTGCATTCTTGCTTAAAACTGTTGCATCTATTTGCGAATACTTGCCTCATTACAGCTTGCTGCATTTGCATGATCATTTGGCTCTGTGCATGTCGCTTTGCATTTTGCCCCCCCTGCCTGCGGGCACGCCTGCGGGCGCATATCTCTGTTCATCTTGTATGATTGTCTAAGTCTTCGGCCTTGTCAAAAATGGGTCGTCTCTGGGCTTTGACATTCACTCCCGTCACTTGTGACTTCCGAGTTCTGTCAAAGAGGGGCAACTGTAGACACCCCATTTTTGACCGACCTTAAGACTCAGACGTCACCGATTGAGCGCTCGGTGATGTTGCATATTGTGCTCGTTCAGAAGTCTCAGAGTCGCGGCCGTGCGCCCTGCCTCCGGACTTCCGAACTCTCTTCTGTGCCTTGCCTCGGTTTGCGAACCAGACTCGGTTTTCTCTGTTTTCTTTCCTGAGGGGAGGGAGAGGTCCCGTAGACCATCTCTCAGTGGCCGTGGGCTACATTTCGTGGCCGTAGGCCATTTTGCCCATTTCGGAGCCCGGTTCCCGGTTTTCGGAGCCGTCAGGCCGTGTGCCTCGGTTCGGGACCACCCAACCATCTCCGATTCCTCGGTTTTTGGCAGGCATCTCTGTTTATCGAGGGCACTGGGGTCTTAGATACCCACTTCGTGGCCAAACCACTCTTTCGGTGCTTAACGCCTTTTCGGGACTCGAACTGCGTGTTTTGGCCCCGAGCATTCGTTTTGCATCGGTTTTCTTCATTTTTGGCAGGTACCTCTGTTTATCATAACGAGGGACACTGGGGTCTTAGATACCCACTTCGTGGCCAAACACCACTTTCGGTGCTTAACGGCCGGTTTTCGGGACCCCGAACTGCGTGTTTTGGTCCCCGAGCATTCGTTTTGCATCGGTTTTTGTTCATTTTTGGCAGGTACCTCTGTTTTATCATCAGGAAGATCACTGGAGGGTGGGAGGCTAGTAATTGTCTCAGCAACCGTTATGCTCTTCCGGCGCCCCCCGCGCCCGTTTTTCTCACTTCCGGGCTAATGTTGAACACCCTAGGGCCATTTTCTTCGAGCCAAAACCACATATTTGTGTTGTACACACATGGGAGGACCCTAAAAACACATGGCCGGCCAGTAATTCTCTTTGACCCTTTTGAACCCCTCTTTGAATTGGCCTATTCTCTCTCCTGTTTTAGAGTTGACCACTTTTTGACCCTGGCCGGCCGGCCATAGTTGACCTTTTTGACCCTTGGCCGGCCGGCCATGGGGTGGCCGGCCGGCCACCTGCAGAAAAAGTAACTGGCCGGCCATGCTTCCCTCAGTGCATACTTTACAGCTGTGCAGCTGTTTCCCCCAGAAAAGATCTGTATCCGGGGGATATTTTGGAGGGGAAAGCTTGGGTGCATTTCCCTCCACCTTTACACCCCTCCTTTTGTCCATATAAGGCACCTCCCAGCTCTGTCCCTAGGGTTAGAAAAATTTGCTTCAAGCATACATACACCAATCTCTATCCATCTCTCTTAAATCTTCAAGTTTTGGTGCCTTTTGTTCATCATCATCAAGCACTACCTTCACCATTCCATTTCCAGCAGCAAGGAGGGGTTCCTCAGTGGCTTAGAAGCAACTTTCATCAAGCCAAGAGGTAGCAAAAGTGTAGTCTTCAAAGGTAAGTCTCAATCCCTCTCTTTTGCACCATTTTCTTGCCTCATTTCTTAAGCCCATTAGCTTATTGTTTTGAGCTCCGACCTTAACTGAAACTAGGTCTATTTTGAGCTTTTCTTCATGTTTGTTCAAGGGCTCAACTCTGTTTGAGCCCTCTATCTTGTACTTGTTTCAATATCCTCTTATATGCCATTATTTTGCATTGAATATTTGGCCTATGTGTGATCTGAATTGGAGCATCTCATGAACTGATATTGTACTTATTTTGAGGCCCTCTTCAACATTGAAGAAGGGCTCAACCTTGTTTTCATGCTCCATATGCCACTTGCTTTGAATCCATGTTTTACCCTTGTTTTTGCATGAAATATTTGGCCTATGAGTGATCTGTTTTCGAGCATAAGGTAAACTGTGAGTGGGCCTATTTTGAGCCCCTCCTCAACATTGAAGAAGGGCTCAACCCTGTTTGGCCTCTCTATCATGCACTTGCTTCATAATTCCTCCAATTTACCGTAAATTTGCATGATTTATTTGACCTACATGAAGTCTTTTTTGGAGCATGTCATGAACTGTGAGTAGGCTTTTTTTATGTCCCTCTACAACATTGTAGAAGGAATCAACCTTGTTGGGGGTCTCCATGTTATACTTGTCTTTATACCTCTCTTGGACCCCCATTTTTGCATGCTCTTTTAAGCTTATCTAGCTTCTGTTTCCGGCCATCATCAGTACTGGAAAGAGTCATATTTTGGTCTTCTTGACATATTTCATTGAGGGTCTTTGCTGGTTTGATGAATGTTTGGGGTACCTCATGTTATAGCCTTGTGTATCCTAGTTTTTTTTGCATAACATTTTTAGCATGTTTTCATACTGATTTGGGGGATGTCATCTACTGTAAATGTTCATAGTTTTGGTCCCTCATCAGTGTTGTAGAAGGGTATTTTCCAATTTGAGCATTGCATACATCACTTGATTCAATACCCCTCTCTTGGCCCCCATTTTTGCATGCCATTGTTGTCCTATCTATGCTCACTATTTCGCCATGTTTTGTACTGTAAAAAATGCTATTTTGGGGCTGCCTTGCTACTGTTTTGCATGTCATGTTCCAATTACGCATGTTTAATATGGCTGTAGGCCATTTCGGGTGCTTAATATCGCATTTCGGGACCATTCCGTACATTTGGTGTCATTTCCCCGCCTTTCGGGACTGTTTTGCATCATTTATGAGTGCTGAAATTTCATTTGCATGTTTGCATATCATTTCCATGTCATTTCATGCCTTACGGCCTTCGCCTCGGTTCGCGTGCCCGTGTGCACGCATTTCGAGACATCTCATTTTCATCTCACGGCCTCTTATGTGAGTGTGGCTGAGGCACTCTCATGTTAGTATAAGTCCAATTTGCATTTGGAGTGCCATTTCATGCTTTATGTCATTGCCTCGGTTTGCGCGCCCGTGTGCACGCATTTCGAGGCGCTTCATTTTCATCCGACGGCCTCTTATGTGAGTGTGGCTGAGGCTCACTCATGTTAGTGTAAGCCCATTTTGCATTCTGTATGCCATTTTAGTCTCATTGCATTCCGTATGCCATTTTCTCGGTTTGCGTGCCCGTGTGCACGCATTTCGAGGCATCTCATTTTCATCCATTGGCCTCCCGTGTGAGTAGGGTTGAGGCTCTCTCATGTTGGTGTAAGCCCATATTGCATCGCATATCTCATTTTAGTCCTGTTGCATTCCGTATGCCATTTTCTCGGTTTGCGTGCCCGTGGGCACGTATTTCGAGACATCTCATTTTAGTCTCATTGTATATCATATTTCATGTCATTTCATGCCTTAGGGCCATCGCCTCGGTTTGCGTGCCCGCGTGCGCGCATTTCGAGGCATCTCATTTTTATAGCATTGTGCATGCTAGGATTGTATTTTAGTTGCATTCATGCATATTGCATCGTGTTCGGGATAGGAGTTAGCCCGGGCACGGGAAACGAGGCACGTTTCGTACTCCGGGTGACGGAACGGGTCTCAATTCCCAAGTCATCGACACTCCGGATTACCCATGATGGAGTTAGGTTTTGTTGTAGCATTCATCTGCATTCATCCTATATTGAGTTGTGCAATCCGACTCCTCGGCCATCATGCATCGAGATGCGTGATTGGTGGCACGAGGATCGAGGCATGCATATATTTGTGAAATACATTGCTATGCCCCTTTCCTGCTCTCTGTTGCAGCAAAATGAAGAATCAGCAACTTTTCGGAGTCGGGCACGCATTTCGAGAAACATTGCAAACAGAGGCTAATTGGGGCATCCCAGTGGATTTCCGCGCAAGGCAGCCCAAACTTGCAGCATTCATCAGAATCGAGGCAGCCCCTGGCTTGCATGCCAGTTTACAGCTTTCTTAGTTTAATTTGTTAATTAATTAGGAATTTCTATATTATTCGGACTGTATATTTCGGACTGTATTATTCTTTCATTTCGGACTGTATTATTTATTCGGACCCTCTGCGCGAGGGCAAAATTGTAATAAGTGTGGGTGAGTATGATGTATGTCTTCCAACCCCACGTCTTTCTTCCCTTTTATTTACCCGCTTATGATGGTTAGATATAGGGCATATTTTAAATTAGCATACAGTATGATAGCATGTTTGCATCATTCATCTGTTTTGCACGCACCGGGCTCGGCGCATCATACAAACTGCATCTGTATTTCAATTCCAAATTGAATACGTGTTAGTTGTAGCATTCCATATACCATGTTTAGAATAGCCGAGCCTGCTATAGTTGCATCCTTGCATGTGTTGCATTAGGCATTTCTGTATAATTAGGATCATGCATGATTTCTAATAAGTTTCTGTTTTCGGCTTGGAGTACTCGGTGAGTTTTATGCTTTAGCATCCTTGCATGCGTGTGAGTGTTGCCATGAATAGCATGCTTACCATGAGGCTATATGCTTATGTGATATAACTGCCTTGAATGCCTGTGGGTGAAGGTTGGGTTATTTGGAGTGGGACAATACATTGACTGTTTGTTTTAAGCCCACTAGACAGTGGCAAAACCATTGTTTTCTAAGCCCACCTGAGGGTGGCAAATCCACGTCTTAGCCTACCTACGGGTAGCACCATCAAACCATTTTCAAACAAACAAACATGAAATGTTTTGTTCCAATTCAGGCGACTCAGTCTATACTTGTATGCTGAGCGCATCACATAGTAATCTAGGCTAATAACCGGAATAAGAACGCACAATATTTTCAAAATAAGATATCATGGTTAGTAGAGGCCGGTCTTTGACCGGGCGAGCGGGGGTGCTCACGAAGTGACCTTCCCCAATCGTACCCAAGTTCCCGAGCCGAGGCAACTTTGGTGATGACGGACACGTGGCCTTTGGCACCGAGTCAGGGTTTCCTAAATTTCCCAAAAATAAAATATTTAGGTGGCGACTCTGTATCTGGCAAAACAGTCCATGTTTGGCACTTCTTTCAAAAATCTGTTTTTCAAAACGATTTGCCGGATTTGGACTCTTTGGTTCAAGATTAAGAACCGTGACACAAATCGAGTCCGAGCTGTAGCGAGGTCCCCCGCGGGCTTGTTACAAATGCATAAGCTATGCGTCGAGGAAGAACAATAAAAGCGCCTTATGGAGGCCATTCACGGAGGAGAGTGTGGAGCCCACATGAATGGTGTGATACTTGCCCAAAAAATCCTTAGACAAGGTTACTACTGGTCAACCATGGAAGAATATTATATTGGTTTTGTTCGATGTTGTCACAAATGCCAGATTCATGCTAATCGTGTGAACATTCCGCCGTTGAAGCTCTACAACATGACTTCACAATGGCCATTCTCTATTTGAGGGATAGACGTTATCAGCACAGTTATGCCAAAAGGGTCAAACAGGCTTGAGTTCATTCTGGTAGCAATCGATTACTTCACAAAATGGGTGGAAGCCCAGTCTTACTCTGTATTGAAAGCAGCGCATGTGTCTAAGTTCATCAAAAACAACATCATATGCCGGTATGGGGTGCCCAATGAAATTATCTCCGATAATGGAACGCACTTCAAGAAAGAGGTGATAGATTTGCTTGAAAAATATAACGTGGCTTTCCATAATTCATCAACCTACAGGCCGCAGACTAATGGGGCTATTGAAGCTGCTAGCAAGAATATCAAGAGAATTCTGCAGAAAATGGTGGAAACCTATAGAGACTGGCCAGATAAATTGCCATTTGTGCTCTGGGGATACAGAACCTCAATCCGAACATCTATAAGAGCAACTCCATATTCTCTTGTCTACGGGATAAAGGCTGTTTTGCTGATCAAAATTGAAGTGCCCTCGCTACAAGTCATGGTTGAATGTCAGATAGCAGAAGCGGATTGGCAACAGAGTAGATTTGAAGAATTGATGCTGTTTGATGAGAGAAGACTAAGAGTATTGTATCATGTCCAGGGCTACCAACGTCGAATTGCTAGGGCTTTTAATAAGAAAGTGAAGTCTTGAAATCTCAAGGAATGGGACATGGTGCTGAAAGACAACCGAGCTCTCATTCATGACCTTAAGGGCAAGTTCAAACCTAACTGGACTGATCCTTACATCATCAAGTCAATCTGGTCAGGAGGGGTGGTTATTCTTATGGACTTGGATGGTCTGGAGTTCTCTCAACCAATCAACATGGACAAGTTGAAGAAATATTATCCCTGAGAGGCTCGCTAGGCCGAAAACCCAAAAGGGCGACCTAGGCAAAATTTAGAGTGAAAAATTAGAAATAAAAAAAAAACTGAGCTTGCAAGGTTGAAAACCCGAAAGGGCAGCTTTGGAAAAAGTTAGAGCGTAAAAGGCAAGAGTTAATACTCGAGTGAACCTGAACCAAACTACGTAAGGCCTGATTTCCATTTTTTGGATATGTGGGCAACTTCATCCTAAAGTTCGGCCGTAACTATCTCCAATTCAACTGTCCTATCCATTTTCCTAATCAAGTCATCCTTATTCATCATCGATTAGTTCGGTTGTGCTCCGTATTTTGGGTAGCAAAACTGAGTACAGAATAGCAGTAATGATACGTAACCAAGGGCAATTATGATTTCTTTTGATTTGGGATTGTACATCTTGAGGATCGATTCTATGCGTGTCAGGTGGTGATCGCTTCCAAAAATTGTTTTTAAAAGTTTTAATAAAAGTTGATTTTGTTCAAAATTTTATCCTTTTACAACTTGGACCATTTTTGGGACCGAAAGGAAAATTTTTAGTACTCGCAACTTTAATTTTATTGATTTCAACATAAGTACATTCTACAAACTCTTTGATTCAGATCAAAGCTGCTTTTTACATCTTAAACTTGAAAAGAAAATATCAAAGCAGTAAAATTAGGGGCACAGTTGAGTCAGCTGGCTCTATGCCAAAGATGGTCCAACCTCTGCCTCCTTTTCAAGCCAAGCCAAACACTCCTCAGATAGGGTGTAATTGAAACTAATGGCAAGGGCTAGAATCTCTCTCGTCCTCCAAGCCATGAGATACTGAGGCAGATGCGAGGCTTTAGCCAGAAATGAAGTTGTGTATTCCACTCCCTCATCTGGATGTATCTGATCATATGCCCGAATTGGCATCGGAACTGAAGTGGAAAATAGAACACGCAATGTGTAAGGCCAATTAACTTTACACCTAACTGTCGGGACAAGTTGTAGCTCATCTTGGCTAAAATAAACCAGGGGCAACACCAAGATATATCAATTGCGGATCGGCTGAACATCCAATCACACCATAAATCCTCTAAAGGGAAATCTATTAGCTGTTGGCCGAGTATTCGGGGCAAGGGGCCACTACCTGCAGTTTATCTATCAACCATACCTGGGGAGGGATGAAAAATAAGAGAGGTTAAAGAATGGAGAGGTGTGCGTTGAGGGAAAAGTAAGAAAAAGTTTTTGAGAGAAAAACAGAGAATGGGTGATGAGTGACGTAAGAATCATAAATTTGAAGGGTGGAGAATAATATCTGGAGAATTAGTGGGCTCCCTGCAAAGCGGGTAGTCTTTCCCCCCGACGGAAAGCATCCAAACCCATCAAAGTTTTGGCCAGTGCTAAACCTATGCAGCTCTTGCCCTCTTTTAAGCCTTGGGTCACTTCGATCAACCATATACTAGCTCCGCCGAAACTAGGGCAATTAGAAGTTACGCAAGTAGGCATAAGCAGAGAGCATGTTGTCGGTGGCTGCACCAGAGAAGGTCGCTCCTATCTCCAATAACGGAAAACCGATGAACTAAACTAGGGATGTCCAGTTCCCCGTCATGAGCCAAAAACTGAGCCTTGTGCAATGATAATCCACATATCCATCCCAAAGCCTAGGCATGGCTAAAACGGGGCTGAGGCATGATTTCTTCATTGCGCCTGGATTCCATCAGTGCTTGAAATTCTTCAAGTGTTGGACACATTTCTTGAGATCCAAATTGAAATACATGTGTGACCGGGTTCCAACATCGAACCGTGGCATAGAGGAATATAAAGCAAAGAGAAGTGCAACTCAAAGGAAAAAGGGCGTTTAGACCAAAACCGCAGAAATTCACCTTTTCCGAGCCATCCACAGTGGCTATCCAGTCTCGAAGCCTATTGACAAGTAACATCTCCATCTTGAGAGCAAATTATTAGAGACTTGTGAGTCTACTAGAAAAAACAACATGGGAGCACTATTTATAGAGTTTGAGAAGGAGCTGTGCATGACAACTGGGCAACACTGACCGACATCACACTAATGGCCGATCGGGCATCAGTGATGGTCGGCCATGCATCAGTGAAGCCCGATCGGGTCTTAGTGTTGGTCTAGTTCAGTGCAGTTGCAGCAAAAGTTGGCCTTTGTTTGGGTGGACCACGACTGTATTTTTGAGTCTTGTTTTGTTTGTACCAAGTTTTTTTTTAGTATTTTTGAGTTGTTTTCATTTCGTTTTTCTGTTATTGAGTTGTATTTTACATTTTGTCCAGTTATGGGTTGTTGTCTGATTCGAGAATGAATGTAAGAGCTGATAGTTGTTGTTTCACGTCTTATGTGAAGTTACTATGCAAGGGTTACGCCATTCATCACAAGCAAATGCCATTCATCACATTGTGCAAAGATATCATTCACAAAAACTTAACTTTTATAAATTGGCGGGTCCAGCCCCAATCATTGTTTCATGGGGCTACAGAACAAAAGAAAATCTTTCAAAATAAAACAAAAGGGTCTATCTAAAGCTAGTCTTTGACTACAAAGCAAAACGATACGAAAAAAAATAACAAAAAAAAAAAAACAAACAAAATAACAATCATCATCATCATCAATAGCCCTTCCTAGCTTTCTTCCTCCTTAGTTGCGGAGGAGGTGCGTCACTGTCATTGTTGGGGCTACTGGACTGCAAGTCAACCTCCTCTCCCTTGTCCTCGGGGTCGTGGACCCATCAAAAGACTCCTCGGAAGGCAAGTGCTGCCTCACTCGACCTTTCCTCCGATCGGCTCCTCCGTGGCCCCTCCCTCGGCCCCGTCTCTACCTACTGGCAGCGAAAGGTCCTACAAGCACTGCTAGCACTAGCTCAAGCTAAAAAGAGGACATATATCAATATGAATTAACAAAGTGTACAGTATGGCAACAACAGTGAACCGCAGCTAGAATGTACCTCGATCCCATGGGTGACTAAGGTTGTCTGCCTCCTCCGTACCATCAGGAGCAGTCGGTCGATCGTACAAAAGAGGTCATCACTGTAAGCCCAGGGGATCTGCAAAAAGAACAGAATCTGAGACAGGCAGACAAAAATAATAGTGGACAATGAATTGAAATGGCAGAAAACAAGCTAAAGTGCAGTATGGACTAGCATAAAGGAATGTGTACCTGCTCGACACCAGGAACAAATATGAGCTTGCGGTCCCTCTCCTAAATGTGCTCAAGTGGGATCTTCTCGGTCACTCCATTCGGATGCATGTACATGATCTTAGTGGGGATCACAGGAAATCCAAAGATGGGAGCAATGGCAGGGGCACCTCCAGCAGGCGCATCGCCAGCCACAGTAGTAGTGGCAGTAACAGCAGTAACCTCTGGCACAACTCGAGCCATTCCTAGGGTAAGAGGCACCATCACCCAGGTGTGTAAGAAGGTAGTGAAGTTGCCAGGCTCATAATAATGATCGTCGTCCTCGTCTATCATCAAGAGGTCAATCTGAGGACCATCCTACAGATCATCTGTTACCCTCATACCGGAAGGAGGAGGATATGGAATGTCGGGGGCAGCGACGCCTCGTGCTTGGCGGATGAACCTTTCTCCCAGGTAGTACGCCCGACCAAAGGGGCCCTTGAATAGAATCCGTATGGGGGAGACATGCCATGCAGCGGCGTAGGTCGTTCTCGACACTTGGGGAATGCTTGCCCAAGGGTGCTAGTCAACTTGAGAAAATCAATGCAGTGGCAGATATCAATGTAGTATGAGAAAATCAGTGCAGTGTCAGAAATCAATGCAATGTCAGAAGTCAGTACAGTATGAGAATGGCAATATGGTATAGATGCAATAGTATGAGAGTCATCGTGTAGTGCAGGAAATAGTGCAATATGCTTATAGTAAGTAACAATTAAAGGCTGGTATTTTGCTACTTGGTTCGTCGTGATCGTATCAAAGAAGCGGCAAAAGTACGAGAAGGTTCGGTCTACAAGGCGGCGTCGCTCGAATCGCGAGTTGTAGTACTGGGAGCGGGGTATTGACAACTCGATCGGCCTCACTGAGACTGGAGCCCGGGAAGTGAAATATGTGTAAACCCAAAGCTGCAAACAGAAGACATGGAAAAATAGATCAGATGAACAAGAAATGCAACAGTGAACAGAATATAAAGCATATCAGAAAAGTGAGTGTAGGCTATACCTCCCAAACTCTCTAGTAGCTGTCGAGTGAATCCGCCTTGTGGCGGGAGATGGAGCTCATGTAGCAGTATAAGGTGGCCAGGACGGCACCATCCCAGTCGTACTCTACCACCCAAGGAAGGCGTACTAGTGCCCCTAGAAGGTATAACCCCATGGTATTTTCCCTGTTCGCAAACAGGGTAGTACCGAGAAGATACATGAGGAAGTCACGGGTGTACTGGGTAACCTCATCTACAGTAGCTGGCTGAGTGCCAAAAAAGTGCTCCAAAAACCAGCTGTAGCGTACCATCTCGTGGCTGGTGGTGTCTAGGATCGCCTCGAGAAGCTGGAGCTGTGCAGCTCTCTACTAGGTCATATCTGAATCAAAGGGGACCGGGCCGCCAACCCCAACCCACAAACCAGTCAGCATTGAGAAGTTGTATGGGGTTAGTGTCATCTCCCTGGTTGAGGAGAAGTGGAATAAGTAAGTGGTATCCCACCATCTCTCTACCAGGGCCCTATAGAGCCATGACTTGGCCCTCATTTGTATGAGCCCAAAGCAGAAGGGCCCAAAGCCAACAGTATCAACTAAAATACAGACCTCTGCGAGAAGCCGCTCGTACCAACGCTGAGGACCAGATATGGAGCCATAGCCGCCTATCCTCCTGGCTACCACCTATCAATTGGAAGTTTTATCAGTATATGTACAGCAGAGATGAGTGGTTTGCTCATCAGTTTCAAACATGTGCGTAAAGTAAAATACAGGGGAAAAGTTGCGTACCATGCAGGCGTCGGCAGATACGTGCTCCATGGGCTCTCGCAGTAGGGTGTCCTCATCTATCCCTGGGATAAAGCCCTCAAATCGCAAAATACCGCTCGGGGGTGGCACGTGTGTACGTGGCTAGTAAGTAGCCGCATCAAAGGGCCTCTTGACAAGAGGAAGCAATGCAGCAACCTCCTCCGCCTCCATATCCGCACCAAGGCCAGCACCGATACCTGCAGCGGAGTCAGGAATGGGTATTTCATCATTAGCCATAGAGAGGAGATAAAAACGTGGAAAAAAGTGAGTGAATGAGTGATTTTGGAGTGAAAACCTCAAAATCTCAAACCCTAGGAGAGAGAAAACTCAAAGAGGGAAAGGGAAAATGTGTGAGAATCTAAGAAAAACCAAGAAAAAACTCAAAGCTTCACCAAATCAAGTTTCAATCGGTTCAAAATGTAGAGGAACAAAGTTTTTTTTAGGAAAATTTTGTGAGGTTTGTTGGGTTTTTGTGAAGAGAGGAGAAAACTAGAGAGAGAGGAGTTCTAGAGAGAAAGAGTAAGGATTTTTGGGTTTGGGTGTGTGCAAAATAGGGGTGAGTTTGTGTTTTATAAGCTATGGTGTGTGTTTTTCCCAATCTGCCCCTGCCTCGCTGTCGAAGCCCGGTCGGCTATGTTGATGCCTGGCTATGCATCACCGAGGCCCGACCGGCTCTTGGTGTAACTCAGTTTTTTTTTTTTTTACTCTGTTTTCTATTTAGTATTATGGGGCCTTGATCTAAAAAGCAAAAAAAAAAAAAAAAAAAAAAAAAAAAAAACAACAACAACAACAACAAAAGGTTTGGTTTGTTTTTGTTTGTTTTGTTAATTAATGTGATTTGTTTGGATCGTTTTGGTTAAACTCATAACTCGTTTGTTTCGGTTAAACTCACAACTTGTGTTGTGTAAATCATGTCGTTAGTTTATATATATTTCGTTAGTTGTTTCGGTAAATTGTAATTTGTTCTGTAAAGTTGTAGCATGTTGCTTTTTGGATAAAATTAATTTTCACAAAAAAAAAAAAAAAACAAAAACAAAAACTCAATTCAAAAATCAAATCAAACAACTTGATTTTCAAAATTACTATTTGGATATCACTTTTTGTGCATCATTTTGATTTTGATTTACGTTAACTCATGTTTACACTTTGTAATTGGATTTCTCTTTGTATTGAGTTCTAAGTCTTGCTTGCTCTTTTGTTGCCCTTTCCTTCTTTCACGTGTAACGCGTTAGCATTGCACCTTCGGTTAAAAACATCGGGTGCACCTGATGTTCACACCACCTTTCCTCCTCTCGCGTGTGACACGTTAGGATTGCACCTTCGGTTAAAAACATCGGGTGCGCCCGATGTTCACACCACCTTTCCTCCTCTCGCGTGTGACGCATTAGGATTGCACCTTCGGTTAAAAACATCGGGTGCGCCCGATGTTCACACCATCTTTCCTCCTCTCGCGTGTGATGCGTTAGAAATTCACCTTCGGTTAAAAACATCGGGTGCGCCCGATGTTCACACCACCTTTCCTCCTTTCGTGTGTGACGCGTTAGGATTACACCTTCAGTTAAAAACATTGGGTGCGCCTGATGTTCACACCACCTTTCCTCATCTCGCGTGTGATGCGTTAGGATTGCACATTCGGTTAAAAATATCGAGTGCGCCTGATGTTCACACCATCTTTCCTCCTCTCGTATGTGACGCGTTAGGATTGCACATTCAATTAAAAACATCAGGTGCGCCCAATGTTCGCACCACCTTTCCTCCTCTCGCGTGTGACACGTTAGGATTGTACCCTTCGATTAAAAAACATCAGGTGTGCCTAATGTTCACACCACCTTTCCTCCTCTCGTGTGCAACGCGTTAGGATCTCGGTTGAGACCTCGAGTGCGCTCGATGATTACGTCACTCTTTACCTTTCCTGTGCGACAAATAGTTAGGCTTGCATAATTTTCTTACATCCTTTCTACATGAAATGTAGTTTGGCTCATGTTTCCCATGCAAGGCGTGTTTATTTACTTAATTCTTTTCATGGTTGGAATTGTTGTACCTTGTTTCAATTTGTTTAAATGTGGCATATTCTTTGCATTGCATTTGCATTCAAGTGTTTCATTGCATGGCCTCATTGCAGGGTGCCTCTATTTACACACCACCTTTCATCTCAAGGCACATCATCAATTAATTTATTTTTTATTACAATAGTAACTTAATGTAAAATGACCACAAACGATAAAGGGTTATGATACACACCTTACATAATACACACCAATTACTTATTGCACACACCATATCCAATTTTGATTTTTTATTTTTCACTCAATATACACTATCAATTTTCAAATATTCCCAAAATATCCTCATCTAATCATAACCATAACCCTAACTCTACCTCGCAGTCGCCGCCATTAACCGTTGCCATCAGCCACCCTACCTCTTTCTGCAGCCACTACCCTCTGATTGATACCATCCCCTTTTCTGTTTCCATCGCCAACACATTTGCGTCCCAGTTATGGCAGCAACTCGTGTTGCCCTTTCCTTCATTACTAACATTGCAACTCGTATCTCCCTCACCCTTGTCACCCCTCTCCAGCCCCGTTGGCTACCCTCTGCCGCTACCCATAATCTAGATCTCATACACAGCGTGACTCAGCTTCTCCACTCTATCATTTGATCTGCAGTTGCGAGAGAGAGAGAGAGAGAGAGAGAGAGAGAGAGAGAGAGAGAGAGATTTCGATTTCTAGATCTGGGGTTTGAAGAGAAGAAGAAGAAAAAGAAGAAGAATAAGGGGTTATGGGTGGAAATAGGGGGAGAAAAGAGCTGCAATGGCAGTTAGGGTTAGGGTTAGGGCTGGTGGGGATGGGTTGTGTGGATTGAGAAATTTGTGTGAAGATTAAAAATGTAATTGACTAAAAGGATAAAGATGTAATAAATTTTTTTAAGGAAATGGAAGATTGAAGATTGTGGATGGAGTGTGTGATTGAGTAAGGGTAAAGATGGAAGATTGTAGGTGGAGTGTGTGAATAAGGGTAAAAATTGAAGATTGTGGTGTGTATTGAGCAAATTTCTTATTTATCAAATTACTAAATGTGTGCCATGAGTAGTGGTGTGCCTTGAGATGAAATGTGATGTGTAAATAGAGGCACCCCTCATTGCATGATCATAAGTTATGTTCTTGCATCTTATGTTTGCATTTTACCCCTGAACTACGCTGGTTTGATTCCTTACAAAGGGATACGTAGGTAGCTTGCGAGCGCAACCAATCTAATTTATGTCTTGCTTTCTTGCCCAAGCCTTGCGGCCTTGTCAAAATAGGTCGTCTTTGGGTTTTGACATTCACTCACGTCACTTTATGACTTCAAGCTCTGTCAAAGAGGGGCAACTGTAGACACCCCATTTCGATCGCTCGCAAGACTTAGGCACTTGGTTTGATACACTCGATGATGAAAGTTGAATTGTGTGCTTTGAATTCACAGTGATTCGGATTCAGTCAAGCTCTCGAAGTAACCTCAAATCGTCACTATTTACCTTGTTTGAATCTCTAAGTCTCATTCTTGGACCTTTTGCCACCCTGAGCTGAGTTTGAACCAAAAAAACAGGGAAGGGCATGAATGCCCAGCCATGCCTTAGTAAAGGCTGACCGTGGCTATGAATGGCCGGCCAGGCCTTGGTGGCGAGAAACACTATACTGAGCGGGAGCCTGCCAGCTGTCTATTTTTGAAGATATTTATTACCTTTTTGGCTCAATTTCTATAAATACAACCATATACCTTTGTTTTGGGGTTTACACAATTTAGAAAGAGCCTATATACATTGAGAGAGCTCCTTCTTCATCCTTCTTCCATTGCAAGCTACCTTTGAGTTGACCTATCTTCCTTGCATCATCTATATACACCATACACAACCTTGACTCATCATCTTAGAGCCTTGTTTGACCCTTCAGAAGCATAATTCAAGCTTGAAAGCATGTCAAGAGTGAGTTTGATCATCAACCAAAGCTTACTCCATTTTAAGAGGTATAATCTTGTAACCTTTGTTCTTTCTTTTGATTTCTTCATTTCTACTTATTTCTTGTGTCCTTGGATTGTTTTACACCTATTCTAAGAGTTGGAACTTGGGTTTGGATAAGCTACCAAAGGTGGTAAGGTTAACACCCTTACTTGCACCTATTTTCATAGCTCAACCCTTAACTCCTTTATACTCTTTTTTCTTTGTTTTTTGAAATGATTTTTAGAGTTGAACTAAGCCCCAAAACATGATTTGAAGTCTTGAAATTTGAGGGGTTGGCCATCCCTCCTTGTTCTTTCACTTACATAGCTTTAGTGTCTTTACTTTTGCTTAGCTTTTGAGCTCTTTTCTTACATTTTTAGCCACTGTTTTAGGCTTATTTTAGACTATTTTAGGGCTGTCTCATTCTATTTAATTACTTCAAGCTTTGATTAGTTCATTTGTTGTATCATAAGTCCTTGTACATAGATTGTTGCATGTTGTTCTAGATTTTCTTCAACTCATTTCCATGTTTAATAACCTCGTTTTAATAATCAACTTGCCACTCCTTTCTTTCATTTGAGTGTTGTTTCAAATGGTTGATGGTTATTCAACACATGAACTAGAGTTCCGTGCTTAATGGCTTAATCTCTACGGAGATTCATTGTCAACAGCGTAATATCTCTTTCATGTTGAGAATTACTTCCCATTTGACGCTTCTCTCCTTTAGAGGACTTAATCACCATGGACAAATGGACTAATGAATGGCAATGACTAAACAAATTGGTTTAAAATTAGATTAATGCACAAAAAGAAAATGAATCATCTTGCTTAGACTTAGCCGGACGTTATGCCAAATTTATCGAGTCAAGAATGATCATGTGCTAATTTATGGCGTTTTGATGATTCTTGAAGCGTCTCTACTACCCTATTTGAGTTCATTCCATGACAAGAGGGAGGGGTGGTCATATTCATTGCATTTCATTTATTTTTGTCCAAAATTGTATCCGAAATCATCAAGCAATCAATTTTCTCATTGATGGCTTTGGAATCAATTTCAACCTTCTCTCGAGGCTTTCCCATGACAGAAAAGGAAGAAAGGGACAAACAAAGCTTGAACAACTTTGTCTGTACTGTTTTCACTTCAGAACACAGAACTGAGTTTTGCACAAAACTGAGGCACGGCCGGCCTTCTCTATACTCGGCTGGGCTTCATTGAGGGCCGGCCGACCCTCAAAGTTTGGTCAATAGTGTATTTTTGCAAAAATTGAGGAAAGTGGTTGAAGTGAAACAGGGCAAGCTTAGGGCAAACAGAGCTATTCTTGAGCACC
Organism: Camellia japonica; assembly: GCA_030407325.1. Classification (NCBI taxonomy): domain Eukaryota; kingdom Viridiplantae; phylum Streptophyta; class Magnoliopsida; order Ericales; family Theaceae; genus Camellia; species Camellia japonica. The sequence continues at coordinate 110,902,765 of JAPPVO010000029.1, read as the reverse complement.
GTGCATGTGCATGCATGCAATTTTGCGCATCCTTGCTTATATTATGATTATTGTAATTAAGTCATTTAATATTGTTTATTGTAATTAATCTCATCATTACCGTGTTGTAATTATTATTGTCCCTTTTTATAATTGTTGTAGTTACTTAGCTTAGAGAGTTAGTTTATTTATCTCAGTTATCCTTGTTGTAATAATCTTGATAATCCGTTGTAATAGCATAGATAGCCTAATTAGCTTAGCCCATTTTATCCATTTATTTGGTTTTATAATAGTTAGTTTAATTCGGACTTTCAGACATTGATTCGCATCCTCTTGCGTGAGGGATCAAATGTTGTAATAATGTGTATGTCTTCCAACCCCACGTCTTTTTTCCTTTTATTTATTCGCTTACGATGGTTAGTATAAGAGCATCACGTTTTGTTCGCATCCCTCATGCCTTACATCCACTTGTATTGCATAAACCGAGGCTCGGTTTATCATTCAAATTTGCATTGTCATTTAAATAATTCTTTGAATACGTGCTTAGACCGCATGTTAGCAAATTGATTCACATGTCATAAATTAGTAGTCGAGCCTATTAGTTATATATCACATGTATTACATTAGTCATGGTGCATCGATTAGGGACATGCATGTTTTCTAATTAACTTGTTGTTTGGCTTGGAGTACTAGGTGAGTAATTTCACGTTTTAGCATCTTGCATTGAGTGTTTGTGTTGCCATATTTAAAGCATGAATACTATAAGGCTAAGTGCTTAAATGATACAATTGTTTGAATGCTTGTGGATAAAGGCTAGTTGCTTAAATTGGAACGGTTTGATTAAATGTCCATTTTTTAGCCCATTTTTTCAAGTGGCAAACTTCACAAAACAATTTCAAAACAAAACATGAGATCAAATGTTTCAATTTTTGCAAACTAGTCTATATTTGTATGAGTGTCACATAGTAAAGAATAGTTAAATCGAAACAAGAGCATATAATGCAAATAAGAAATACATTATGATTAGTAGAGGCCGATCTTTGATCGGGCGAGTAGGATGCTCAATTCATGACCTTCCCCTCTCGTACCTAAGTTTTTGAGCCAAGACACTTTGGTGATGACAGACTAATGGCCTTTGGCACGAGTCTCGGGTTTCTTAAATTTTTCAAAAATATTTAGGTGGCGATTTTGAAATCTGGCAAAGCAGTTCATTTTTTACATTTGATTCAAACATCGATTTTCCAAAAAGAATTGCCGGATTCGGACTCTTTTTGTGTTTTCACTATTTCACAATGCACTTGTGAAATAAGATTCAGAACCACAAGTGGAGTCCGAACTGTAGAGCTATTCGCCTTCCGAAAGGAGCGCGGAAAGTCGAGCTACAGTTTCTGGCAACTCCACTGGGGATTTTAGAGAGCTTGACTTGACTTGATTAAAATCTTCGATTCCCAATTCTTAAAATGGTTCAGTTCTTCGAGTTTTCTTCATTCTAGACTCATCCCATATCACAAAAAGTTCGAAATCAATGTTCAGTTACCGGTTCTTGAACAAATAAATAATGTTCGGGCTTGTGTTCCCGAATTTTGGTCATATGTTCGGGAGTTCAGTCCCGAAAAAATAACGAACATATTGTATTATTTTTGCCATTTTTTTCAAGAAACTTATCCTTACAAGGCCAATTTCCTCCGAGTTAAGAATAACATCAAAGTTATAAACCTCCTATAAGCTTTTATTGTTGTACTCCTCTCGTCTTATGGAGCTGTGGTTGCCAGAAAAATTTTCACTCATTGTCATAGTTGAAAAAGTGTAGGTAATCAAATAGTTGCTACCATTACCGCCGGAATATTGCCGTTAAAAGGTTTTTAAGGTTTTGAGAGTGGACAGATTTTGAAGGTAAGATTTGGGAAAGATGGATGGATGGTGATGGAGGTGGATGCTCTTATAAATCATAATTCATGATATAGTGGGTGTATAGATTTGATTGTGAGATGGAGTGTCCCAAAATTAATAATGTCCTTTGTAGTAATTTTATTTGAGGTTATTATTATAATAAAAAAATGTTAAAAGTTGGGGGTCCAAAATAATTTATGAAGTACTAATATCAGCACTCTTTTTTTAACCCATTCAATCCTATTATTTTTCGCATCTCCAAATTACCCCCTCTTTGTTGTCTCACCATTTCACATCCCATTCATACCTCTCTATCTTTTCAATTAGGATAAATTATAAACACACCTCCTGAGTTTTATTTAAATTACAAATTACCCCTGAGATTTTAGAAATTACATTATGTCCCCTAAGGTTTTTAATTTCATAACAAATAAGTCCTTTTATTAATAAATCATCAAGTTAATTAACAGTTTTTAATAATGTTAAAATTTTATTTTAATTAATAATTCAAATAATTTTATTATTGTATAGGTGAACAGTTAGAAATTTCAAATTTTCAATTAATTTTGTTAAATAAAAAATTATGATAGGGAGGTATTTGTAATTTTTCAAATCACAAGAGACAATTCGTATTTTAAGCAAATCTCAGAAGTGTATTTGTAATTTACCCTTAAAATTATGTGCAGCGGCAATGGAACCACTTTCCTAACAGGATCAATCGAAGACAATTCGATGCCTCTTACACCTTAACGCCACCGCTATGAGATCTACAGATCGCCACTATTAACAGAGAAACACCGTCATTGTCCATCATTATTGTGATTCCTTATCTACTGTCACATTTAGCAACGCCATCAGGAGATCTATATTGTCACAATCGGAAGAGAAGCGCCATCTAATGAGGATCACCCACGGAGAGACGAGCATGATGTTCATATAACCTTGTCTAATGGTTGCCAACTTTGCTCAAATTACCAACATACTAATCTTCAAAGAAAAAAACTGTGACACTGAATATTGCTTTAGATTATTCCGTCCTATATGATGTAGCATTACTTTATAAGATTACTTTCTTAAACTAAGATATAATTTGACAAATTCTCAATTTTGAAACTCGGAAAATTTTCTATTTTGAATTTGAGAAATTTTTTAGTTTTGAGAAATTGGAAAAGTTCATACAAAAATAAGAAAGTTTTGAATTCTCAATTGTTTGGAGCGATTGAAATTGGTCGACAGTCCTTTCATGAGGTGTTGTGTGCAAATCTATGTTGTGGACCAAATCCAGATTGAGGGCGGAGGTTGGGGAGTTCGGGAAAAAAGGCCAAAACTTTTCTTATTTTAACTTTTAATTGCAGTTAGCAATTACCTCTTCACGATAAACGGTAAGGAAGTTGGCATGCATTATCCTACAATTGATTAAACTTTTGTTCCATACATTGTCATGAAATTTTTTATTATTTTAGTTTGGGTAAAATTAGGGATCATGAAAATTTTGTCATGAAAATGATCATGAAAAATTTATGATCTTTGGATTACCTTGATTAATGTGTAATGCTTTATTCTAAATGTAATCCAAGGCTCAAGAAGCTTTCATGATTATTTTCATGAAAGGTTTTTCATGATACCTAGCATTGTTGTTTTAGTTTTATCAAAATAAGTGTAAGAAATTTCTTAGTTTTAAAATGGATTTAAAACCGACAAGTTTCTCAGTTTCACATCAAGTCTTTCACTTTCGCATATGAGCGGTGACTCCGCCTTAGGTAAAGGGCTAAACGATCCAGTGAATAAAAAACTTGTACAAATAGGACTTTATGGATTAAAACATTACGGTGACACTTATACTAATATTGGTCCTTTAACCAAAACAATGTTCAAATTGAATTACAATGAAATAAAGAACATATCAAATAGCGCATGTCCAAAACCACATAATTAGATTTGGGGAAAAAGGGCACAAATCTCAATATTCAAATGCTTAAAACATGCAAACAGCTATTCTTATAATTTTATACTTATATTGTTAGAAAAAAAATGGTTTTATGGTCACTTCAATGTAAAATTAAAGTAGATCCCAACTATTGTTGACGTGGGATTAAATAGGTTTGGATTCTTTATAATAGGATCTTTACATTACAAAAAGAATGACAAAAAATATTAAGAATTGAATGAGAAATTATCTCATAAAGTTGGCATCATGAATGAGGTATTGAAAATTATGTATAACTACCAATCCCACATTGATTATAGAAAAAAACTTTGAACCTCAAGATTTTGGTAAGGATATGAGCCTTATGAGGTATTTAAATTTTCCGAAGAAAGGGAGTTATGGATACTGAAAGTATAGGCTTGGGCCAAAACTATAGTTTAAGTTGGTTATACAAAAATTACCACATGCGTTCACCGCCCGGCTTGGATTGGACCAGTCCGGGTCATGGATCTTGGGACTTAGGCTTGAAGCTTATTAAAATGGGTTAGGTTTGGACTGGGCCAATACACACATGTCTATATTGTATATAACCTCTACACTTAAGATAGTGATTTATACCATCCATTTTGCAGAAAATCTCCTCATCTCTCCCAGGAATTGTTTGGCTTCCATACTATACAGAATTTCTTTCCCATTGTGTATAAAAAGAGACTCCTCTTTGGTCTTAGACACAGAAATTTTTTGGCTTCCATACTATATAGAATTTCTGCTCTTATATTCTTCTTCCAGTGTAAGAGAGTGATGCCATTGTCCGTTCACCGGAGCTAAACAGAAGATGCTTCTACGTTAGCGGCTTTAGACCGTCGTATCCTGGGAGACAAACGCCGATATCACTCTAGCACTCACGGTGAGGCGGTGAATCTGTTTTAAGAAGATTGTAGTATCATACAGATTTCGGTTTGCTTTCTTTTCTTGTTTTTATCTTATTATGTATTTATGTTCAATCTAGTTGTAATTTTCCATGATATCATGCTCTGTATTGTAATTTATTAAATATGACTCTATTTGTTTATTTTATTTAAATACACAATTGGTATAACAAGCTTAAAATATATTATATGTTTTCCATAAAATTATACAAATAAATTCATATATAATTTTACTGAGTTGTATTTTCTCTAGAACCGTGGTAATCACAGATAGTATGCAATTCATGATTAGGATGTGTAGTTTATATGTTGTTTATATGCCTGCTAATGTTTCTAGGAAATCAGAATTGTTTATATGCTTGCATGATGATGAATAATTAGATATTGCTTCTGACTTAGACATGCAATTTAATATTTATAATAATGCCACGGTTTGCCATGTAACGCTCCGAAATAAATATAATAAATCATTCATAAACGATAATTAAATGACAATATAAATCAGAGTATAATATCCTTCTATTACATAAGATGCAGTTGTACAAGAAAGGCGATATATGTGATATACATTCATAAATAGTACATTATGAATCTACAGCATGTGTTAAGAAACAGTAAAAAGAAATAAAAGTTAAACAGATAGTCGGGTGCCATAAAGGCTTATATCTTTCCAAGTCAAGGCTTGGGTACATCAAAAGTGAGTCTTGAACTCGATACAAATAAAACCCTAGCCTTGTATAAAAGTAAATATAAAATAACAAAACTAAGCCTTCAGCTCCACAGTCCTTCCAAGCTAAGTCCTTGGTAGAGGCATATCACCAGCATCTGAAAATAGTTTTCTCCAAATAGGGTGATCCAAAATCCAGTAGAAGTAATCTAACACAATATATGAATCTTAACAAATATATAATTGTGAAATGCATATGTAATGCCCATGTCAAAACGGTTTACATTTCTTTCTCAAAATCATGCCATGCTTAAATTATATCACAATACTCAAATCATGTCCTTTACCATAGAAAACAAGGGGGAATTCTCCAACCGGTACAACCTTTCACGGAGATTTCGTCCGTGGGAAATCGTCAAACGGCACCCGTGCAAATGTAATCTATACAAGCACTATGATTGCCATTTTACGAATATTTTTTCCGCGGAGAATCGGCATCCATATATATATGCACGTTTTTCGGGACTTTCATATTGGACACACAGGCCAACTTAATTTGGTGATACAAACCTATGTCCAACATTCACTCATTTTTCTCAAAATCATATACATTTACAATGTATTAAATGAGCAACAAATGTTCAATGCATGTTGATGAGAAATTAGTTTCAATTCACCTAATCCTCATGCAATTTCTACAATAATCATAGCTATCCTCCACCGATAGCCCAAAACAGATATAAAATCTCCAATACAGATAAACTTTCCAAAATTTAAGATGTGAGTGATAATACATATCTAACTCTATTATTCATATTAATATCCATCTAATTTCATATTTCCATCATCAATTCCATTTATTTATACAAAATAAATATTTGAGACATTTAGGGCAAAACCCGTTTTCTTCCAAAATCCAATGGTCAAAATTAACGATTTGTTCACAACTCAACCTCATTTCCACTCCTACAACCATTTTCCATACAACCATTTGAAAACCTCTCTTTTGATTTTAAACCAAAACTCAAGGTTTGTTCAAAATCCTCCAAAATCACAATATTGTTTATGAAAAACAAATAGCTAAGTTAAAAATCATAACAGAGTGTAGAGAATCCCTACCTTGAAGTTAGAAGGCTAATGAGAGAGTAGAGAAACCTCAAGGAAGCTAAAATCCAACTCTATTTGGATGAAAACGAAGCTCTAGGTGAGCTATACCTTTTTAACAAAGGGAGTAGGGTAGAGAAATAGGTAGATCTTGGTGTATTTGTAAAGAGATAGTAAGTCCTAGAGAGAGAATGTCTCAACTTTAGGGTTTTTAGAAAGTTTAGAGAGAGAGAGAGAGAGAGAGATAAGAAAAAGTGATGTAAAAAGTGATTTTTACAGACTGATATATGCACAGTTCGCTCAAGCACAAGAAGTGATGCTCAAGCGTCCACACACAATAAGTTATTCCGCTCGAGCATAAGAAGTGACGCTCGAGCGTAGAATACACACTTCCAGTAGTTTTGCAGATAGAAGACCAACGCTTGCGCTCAAGAAAGGCTGCTCGAGCCGAGACTGCTCAAGCATAGGAAACACCGCTCGAGTATAGAATACACTCTCTTAGTAGTTTTGCAGACCTGCAAAAGTACTAAGAATTCCCAAAGCCCACTCGAGCACAAGAAGTGACGCTCGAGCAAAGGATTAAAATTCTAGACAACAAAAGTTTGAAAACCAAGCTACCAATCAGTTCCAAACGCAACCAATACAACCTAATAGCCAAACTCAAGGAAGGAAAAGAGGAATAAGACAAGAACAACAATACAGAACCATAAAACCCGAGTCCATAATATCAAATGGGTCGGGTCTAAAACCAGAATCGCTACAATCTTCCACCCTTAAGGAATTTCGTCCCCGAAATTACAATTTAAACTTTAAAACCATGCTTACACCAATTACAATAATGATAATCAATCGATTCTAATACCATGACCCATCCACCCAGTCATTTATTCTCATCAATATGATAAACAAGTTCTCAATACTGAATATACAATTTACATTTCCCAAACATATGCAATGTTTAGAGTAAATGCTCAAACATTAACAAATAAGTCCGGATACTTCTCATGGACTTCCAACTCACGTTCCTATGTTGCTTTCTCAACTTCATGATGTTGTTATAATAGCTTAACTAAGGGAATTGTCTTGCCTCGCAAGACTTGGTCTCGAGTATCAAAGACTTTCACCGATCTCTTTTCATACGAGGCATCCTCATCTACCTCTAAGTCGGTCCAATCCAACACGTGCGGTGGATCCGGCTCATACTTCTGAAGCATACAAATATGAAACACATTATGAACTCCGGAAGGCTGTGGCGGCAAGGCCAAGTGATAGGCTACTTCTCCAATCTGCACAATGATCTCAAAAGGCCCAATAAATCTAGGGGACAACTTTCCACTCTTCCCAAATCTCATCAAACCCTGCCTAGGTGATATCTTCAAGAATGCATGATCTCCTATCTCAAAAGACAAAGGTCTCCCTCCTACGGTCGGCAACTTTTCTAGCAACTCTAGGCTGTAACTAACCTCTTACAGATAAGGGCAACTTTCTCTGTCGTTTCCTAAACTAACTCTGGACCCAACATTGGTGCATCACCCACCTCGGCCTAACACAGAGGGGATCTACACAGTCGGCTATACAAGGCCTCAAACGGTGCCATGCTAATACTCGACTGGAAGCTATTGTTATAGGGAAACTCAACTAAGGGAAAGCGCCTCTCCCACGACCCTTTAAAGTTAAGAACACAATCCCAAAGCATATCCTTAAGGATTTGAATAGTACGCTCAGACTGCCCGTCAGTCTAAGGATGATACGCAGTGCTAAAAGTCAATCTCGTGCCCAAGGAATTCTGTAGCCTTTGCCACAAATAAGCTATAAAACGCGGATCTTTATCTGAAACAATAGTCACAGGGACCCCATGAAGCTTCACTATGTCCCTAACATAATGGTCGGCAAGATAATCTACCAAGTCACTCATGCGCAAAGATATAAAGTGCACTGACTTGGTTAACTGGTCAACTACCACCCAAATCGCATCACTACCCCGTTGAGTCCTAGGAAGACCCATAACAAAATCTATCTTGACATACTCCCACTTCCACTCAGTTATAGGCAAAGGTTTTCAACAAACCCGTTGGCCTCTGATGTCCGGCCTTCACTTGTTGACAAGTGAAGCACCTTAATACAAACATGGCCACATCCTTCTTCATTCCCATCCACCAAAACTAGCGACTAAGGTTGTGATACATCTTTGTGCCTCCTGGATGCACCGCAAGGTGTGAATGGTAAAACTCTCGGAGTACTTCCTCTCGATAAGACTGTGGCACAAAAAGACGTGTCATACCCCAAATCCAGGCATGATCAGCCATGACCTACAAGGACTTAGCCCAAGGCATTTGTAAGCCTAAACATGAACCCAAAATCACAAAGAATAAATGTGACGATAGTTCAGAAATAAATAAATCAAAACCCAATCCAGTGACAAGTCACAAGTATAAATGGTAAAACCAGCCATAACCAACGTCCGAAAATATATACTAAATGGAACACAAGCCGCCCACAAAATAAATTAATTCTAAATAACATCCAACCATAATGTATGCACAAAGCCGACATAACAAGCTAAAACAAAATAATGAATGTCCTATAGGTCCATGTAATTGAGTCTCTGCTATGTCATGAGTCCACTCTAAGTCCTTCTAACACTTGAAAGTGATAAACAACTAAGTTAGCTGATAGCTCGGTGAGTCGTAACATGGATAGTAAATACAGTTTTGAAAACGGGGTTCAATTCCAAAATAAGATATATATCATAAAAACTAAATTGGCATACCGTTTTGATAAAGATAATCTGTTTAAAAGATAAGGTTCCACAGTTCAACAATTAAAATACTCATGACTCTCAAGAACATGATAAATGACATTCTCGACTTAAAACAGATTACAACATGATCGCCAATAATTTTCTGAGTACAAAGAATAACAAGTAACATGTCACAAAGTTCTCAAGGCAATAAGCCCGTTGAATCCAATATTAAACCAAAAGTCATCCTCGGGGTGGAAACCCGGGCCTTTTTTCTAAGACGATTCGATTGAAGGTCACCTAGCCTAGCCTAGGTCTTTTTCTTACAATCGTTGAGCACTAGAGTCATCACGGCCCAACCCGGATCTGTTCCCTAGTGGCTAGAGTCATCACACACAGTGGAATAATTTCCTTGAACTAAAATATACAGATAGTCCCGATAATCAATACAATTCAGTTTCGCCAAACATGGTAGTTCACCATTATAAACATGAGACCATAACAAATAGTTTACAGTATGCCAAGTTTACACATGTTTCATAAATAATTTAATTCCATTGATAATATAATAATTTATCAAAACAGCTTAGTCATGAAACAACAATTTAATTTTCCAACAGTTCAGGGTAAGGGAACATTTATAAAAATATGTAGCATGCAACTACTCACTTGAACACGGTATGATATAATTCTCGAATAAAGTATGAAAGTCCAACTAGTGCACTGAACAAAGTACTAAAACTACACGTTATTACTAATTCAAACATACTAAAAGGAATAATAAACTAAGTAACCCCAAACTAAAGCGCACTAACACAGCTCAACCCCACTCACCGTTACTCTTAAATAATACCTAAGTTCATGTTCTTCAAGGTCTCAAATTACTGATGACATGGGTTCAGATTAAAACTTAATTAAAAATAACTTTAAGATAAAATAGAATTTTAAACAAGTTTATCCAATTTATTCGCTAACTTTGAAAATTAAAAACTCACTCCACGTTGTTCAAAAAATTCCAAAACCCTCCAGATATCAACTAATATATCCTAAGTTTCAAACCCAATTGGTTTTACTTGATTTTCAAATCAATATAATTATTTACAATTAATTATGCCCAAACAGATTATTTTCTACAGCACTTTAAAGAAATCAATGGTTCTTTTAGTATACACAAGCAGTCAATGCAAGACTAAAAGTGTAAGAAACTAGACTCATAGCCGGTTCTAATGACGCTGATTTGATAATTTTTGAATTTATACCCAAAGAAAATGACACTTTCAAAATTACTGTTTTACACCAATTTTCTGGACAGATTTGAACACACTAGTTAATATAGATTTTGACTCCTAAAAATTATGAGAAAATTCTGATATGCAATTCAATATGTAATCGATCTACTATAACAATTTCAGTTCAAAACTTATCCGTTTGATATGATTCTTGATTTTTAAAGTTTATGTTTGTGTGCAGAATTTTTAGACTACAATTTATACCCACTACATTGTAGTCTCACAATCCAACCCATTACCACCCAAACACACCTTTTGCCCTTCACTTTACTAAAGACATACATGCAAGCCTCCAAGTAACCTCTACACACGTGCCATACACTATACATGGGCACATTATTTTTGTTTCTCTCACGGTACTTTAAGAATAACCAAAACAGTGCCAAACAGCACACCACAATAAAGAAAGAAGGAAAAAAAATGTAGAAGAAGCGACAAAACAATTAAAAGATTAGTCTACCTTGAAGAATTTGCTATAGATTCTGATGAACCCTAGTGACAACCCAACGCAACTTCTCTTTCTCTTAATCTCGTGGCTAATGCAACATACATTATATACTAGGGTTTTGTTTTATTTTTATATATATAATTAACAACCCCTCTTATTTATTATCTATTATTATTAATATTAGCTTTTTAAATTGTGGACATCCATAACAAATTTATTTATAGTTTAAAATTAATTAAAAGATTATTCAGTAATATTTAATTTGCACCTTAAGATTCACAAGTAAAACATTTGAGGTTTGTAAAATAATTATTATTTAATTATTTATTTTATTTGTATATTCGGTTTCTCACATTCTCCTCTCCTTCCCCCCCCCCCTGTAGGGGGTTCAAGGTTAGGAAGGTGATTAGAGAGACAAAACTATGTTGATGGTCCAATAATGGTGGAAGTGGCTGGACAATGAGTAGCAGCAACTGTATGGGAGTTAGAAAGTGTGTAGCTGGGTGAGGGTGAAACAAGTAGCTCAAAAAGAAATGTATGGCAGTACCAAAATGGGTAGTATCTCCCCCAAATCCCTAAAATTCCTCTTCTTGAACCTTGGGAAATGAGTCATATTTATAGGATTTTCCTTGGCACCAAGAGGACACCAAGTGGCCAAATAGAGAGAAGACATGTGTTGCAGAGGATCACATGGAATATTCTGCCTTGAGCTACAGGGTTGAAGGTGCCCCGTGTCCTTTTGCATGTACTGTGTATTATCTGTTTGCCTCCGCAACTACCTTTTTGAGCCTCAGCAAGTGCAGTTGCGGCGGGAGTGTTTGCCACTGCACTTGCCTTCTCAACTTGAACCTCAGCAAGTGCACTTGTAGCGGTAAACCTTGCTGTTGCACCTACCTTCTCAGTTCTATTTAGCCAGTACATGCATTCTCAGGACTCTATTAGTCTGTTATCGACTATGTTCGTGCTCACCTCAGCGAAGCCTCCACCTTTAGCCACCTAACCACAAACTCCCTAGCTTCCCAAGGCGAAGGCCACAGCCAAGCCTGCTATCAGCCATGCTATGCCTTAGTACCAAGCCCAAGGGGGCTTCCTTAGTCCTGCCTGTGCGACTAAGGCAAGTCCATGACTTGGGTAATGGAAAGGGAGTCCCTTATGCTTAGGCTCCCCTACTCCCATCTTTGTGGGATCGTCGTAGTAAACTGGTATCTCTGGGCCTGTTATCAGCTCCAACCAGTAAGTCTTGGGGCTTGCTATTGGTGCCAAGTTATATGAACTTTGGGGCCTGCTATCAGCCTTAGGCTAGTAATGTCTTGGGGCCTGCTATCAGCGCCACGCATTAGCCTCTACTTGCAGAGGGAGGCCCCTCTCAAAGGCTGCTATCACCTTGGCAGGATATTCCCTCTGCAATTTAGTTGCTGCAGTAGTAGTTGCTGTGGTAGTCATTTCTCGCGACAAGTTCAGACAGCAGGACCAAAGATATTAGAGATGGCGGCACCGATAGAATGCCTCCGCAACTTGGGCGTTGCCAGTACTGCCTCTGCAACTTAGTTGTTTCAGTTTTCTCATTTTTCTCAGTAACTCCAGATGGCTGTGGTACTGACATTACTTGGAATGGCAGCGGCACCGACATTACTTGAAACGGTAGCACTGAGACAAAATGCCTCCGCAACTTGGCCATCGCAAGTGCTGCCTCTGCAACTTAGTTGGGTCGGCTTTCTATTTCGCTCAAGAATCTTAGATGGCGGCAGAACTGAAGATATTAGAAATGGCGGCGCTGAGGCAAAGTTCCTCAGTAACTTTCCTGCTGCACAGGTTCCCTTCACAACTTGGTCACTGCAGACTTAGTCATTTTCCTTCGTGGAGTCCACTTGGACCTTTGGTGGGTCGGACCTGCTTCGGCCCAATGTTGGTCCACTTCCCTTGGGCTTTGGCTTATGCTCCTTTTTTCATTCTTGGTTGCCTCTTTGGGGCGATCTCAGTACATAGGCCCATACTTAATTTGGGGCTTAATTTCTAACCCTCTGCACCCCCTTAAAAGAAAAGTTTTGTTCTCAAAACTAACCTAAGTAAATCATAAGAATAGATGTGGGTACTTCTCACGCATCTCATCCTCGTATTCCCAAGTTGCCTCTTCAACTAGATGATTACGCCACAATATCTTAACCAATTTAATGGCCTTTGTACGCAACATTTTCTCTTTCGAATCCAAGATCTAAACAGGGATCTCCTCATACGAAAAATCCTCTCTAATCTGAAGCGGCTCATAATCTATCACATGCGATGGACTGTGCACATATTTCCTTAGCATAGACACGTGAAACATATTATGCACTCTTGCCAAACTATAGGGTAAAGTGACACGGTATGAAACCTCACCAACCTTCTCTAATACCTCAAATGGTCCAATGTATCTAGGACTCAACTTTCCTATCTTTCCAAACCTGATGACTCATTTCCATGGTGATACTTTCAAGAATACCATATCCCCCATATGAAACTTTAAATCTCTCATACGATGATCAGCATAACTTTTTTGTCTACTCTGAGTAGTCAATAATCTCTCTCTGATGGTGATACTTTCTGTGTAGCATCCTCCACCAAATCAGGTTTCAACATTTGCCTTTCACCAACCTTATACCAACACAAATGAAACCTACACTTCCTCCCATACAAAGTCTCATAAGGAGCTACTTCCAAACTAGAATGATAACTATTATTATACGCAAACTCCATGAGCGGCAAATAATCATCCCAATTACCTCTCCACTCCAAAGCACAAGCCCTCAACATATCCTCAAGGGTTTGAATAGTCCTCTTCGATTGCCCATCTGTCTGAGGGTGGTAAGCTGAACTAAAATTTAACCGAGTACCCATAGCTGACTGTAATGCACCCCAAAACTTAGACACAAAACAAGGGTCCCGATCTGACACTATTGACATAGGTGCACCTTGCAATCTAACAATCTTCTTCACATACAGCTATGCATATCGAGCTAGAGAATAGTTCATCCATACTACAATAAAATGTGCTGATTTGGTTAATCTATCAACAGCTATCCAAACTGCATCATTATTACTAGTAGTACGAGGTAATCCGCACACGAAGTCCATGGTAATATGATCCCACTTCCACTCTGGTATAGGTAAGGGTTGTAGTTTCCCTGCGGGTTTCTGATCTTCTACTTTAACCTATTGACACACCAAACACTGAGCCACAAATTCTGCAATATCTCTCTTCATACCATTCCACAAAAAAATGTTCATGAAGATCCTAATACATCTTAGTACTTCCAGGATGAATGTTGTAACTAGAACTATGTGCCTCCGTCATAATCTCCTTCACAAAATCACCACCAGCAGGAACACAAACTCGGCTACAGAATCTAAGCAACCATCATCACTAACCACAAAGTCTACATGTTTACCCTCTTCCCTCTCTCCTTTAATATGCTCACATTAGGAGTCAATTGCCTGAGCTAAACGAATCCGTTCTCTCAAGGTCGACTGTACTGCCAATTGACTATAAGCAGCCCTATCACTATTTGTAACAACCTCAAGCCTCAAACGTCTCATGTCTCTCACCAAACAACTTTCAATGGACAAAGCAGCTGCATCTCCAACTGTGACTTTCCTACTCAAGGCATTTGCCACCACATTTGCCTTCCCGGATGATACAAAATATTCACATCGTAATCTTTTAACAACTCAAACCATCTTCTTTGCCTCAAATTTAGTTCATTCTGTGTGAAAATATACTTCAAACTCTTATGATCAGCATAAATCTCACATGACTCTCATACAAATAATGTCGCCAGATCTTAAAAGAGAAAATCACTGCTGCTAACTCCAAGTTGTACGTAGGATAATTTCTCCCATGTACTTTAAACTGTCATGATGCATAAGCAATCACCTTCCCATGTTGCATAAGGACACATCCTAATCCCTGTCGCGAAACATCACTATAAATCACAAAACCACCCCTATCTGTAGGTAAGGTAAGGATTAGAACTTATGTCAACCTCTGTTTAAACTCTTGGAAGCTACGCTCACAATCATCATTCCACTCAAACTATACCCTTTTCCTAGTGAGATTGGTAAGTGGCAAAGCAATACGGAAGAATACTTCCACAAACCGTCTGTAATGTCCAGTAAGCCCTAGAAAGCTGCATACCTCTGTCATAGAAATAGGTCGTGACCAATCAACAATTGTTGCCACCTTCATGCTATCCACAGATACCTCATCTTTACTCACCACATGACCCAAAAAGGATACATTGCTCAATCATAATTCACACTTCTTAAATTTTGTATACAATCTCTTCTCCCTAAGGATTTGAAGTACTACCTTCAAATGTTGCTTATGCTCCTCCTTACTCCTCAAATAAATTAGGATATCATCAATAAACACCACCATAAATTTATCCAGCTGGGATTTAAAAACTCTGTTCATCAAATCCATGAATGCAGCTAGTGCATTTGTGAGACCAAAAGGCATCACCAAGAACTCATAATGCCCATAACGAGTTCTAAAAGCTGTCTTAGGAACATTATCATCCTTCACATTCAACTGATGATAGCCTGACGTCAAGTCAATCTTAGAGAATACCTGAGCTCCCTGCAATTGGTCAAATAGGTCATTAATGCGTGGCAAAGGGTACCTATTCTTCACTATGACTTTGTTCGGTTCCCTATAATCAATACACAATTTCATAGAACCATCATTCTTCTACACAAACAACACAGGTGCTCCCCAAGGTAAGACGACCTAATAAAACCTTTGTTTAGAAACTCCTGTAACTGAGTTTGTAACTTCCTCAACTTCAATGGTGCCATTCTATAGGGCCCTTTAGAGATAGATGTTGTATTGGAGACCAAGTCAACGGAAAATTCTACCTTACGGTCTAGAGGAAGTCCAAGTAGATCCTCTGGAAGAACATCAACACATTCACTCACTACAAGCAACTCCTCTAACTTCTATTCTGGTAGTTCGATACTCACCACACAAGCTACGTAACCATGAAACCCTTTTCTCAACATTTGGTTAGCCTGAAGGGAAGAACTAAAACAGATAGAAGACCTTTCCTTATATTCCTAAAAGAAAAACTCAAGTTGTCTTGGCATAGCAAAAACTACCCTCTTTCTACAACAATCAAAAGAGGCAAGATGCTTTATCAACTAATCCATTTCCAAAATGATGTCAAAATCCTTCATCTCTAAAGAAATCAAATCCATTGGAAAAATCCTACCATCCAAGTTTACCTCACAAGATCTACAGACATCTCCAAATACACTGTTTCTCCTGATGGAGTAGACACGGTAATACATGCATCCAAAGGCGCACAAGACATAGTCAAACAATGTAGATATCTAGGTGAAATCTCTTAACCTTCAAAATGAAATCAAGAAAGATTCAACACAAGTTTAAACGAAACTTACTAAACCACACATTACTGAGGACTTTAGGGACTCGGTGTCGTCCAAATGATGGAATGCAAGAGATGTAACTCAGCAAACCTATAGCTCTGATACCACAATTGTCACACCCCAAACCCAGGCATGACCGGCCATGGCCTACAGGGACTTAGCCCAAGGCACACGTAATCCTAAACATGAACCCAAAATCACAAAGAATAAATCTGACGATAGCCCATAAATAAATAAATCAAAACCCAATCTAGTGACAAGTCACAAGTATAAATGGTAAAACCAGCCATAACTAGCTTCCAAAAATATATATTAAATAGAACACAAACTGCCCACAAAATAAATTAATTCTAAATAAAAATCCAACCGCAATGTATACACAAAATCGACATAACAAGCAAAAACAAAATAATGAATGTCCTAGAGGTCCATGTAATTGAGTGCCCGCTGCCATGAGTCCACTCTAAGTCCTTTTAACACCTAGAAGTGATAAACAACTAAATTAGCTGATAGTTCAGTTAGTAGCAACATGGATAGTAAATACAGTTTTGAAAACATGGTTCAATTCCAAAATAAGATATATATATCACAGAAACTAGATTGGCATACAATTTTGATAAAGATAATCCGTTTCAAAAATAAGGCTTCACAGTTCAACAATTAAAATACTCATGTCTCTCAAGAACATGATAAATGACATTCTCCACTTAAAACAGATTACAACATGATCACCAATAATTTTCTAGGTACCAAGAATAACAAGTAACATGCCACAAAGTTCTTAAGGCAACAAACTTGTTGGATCCAATATTGAACCAAATGACATCCTCGGGGTGGCAACCCGACCTTTTTCTCTAAGACGATTCGATTGAAGGTCACCTAGCCTAGCCTAGGTCTTTTCCTTGGAATCGTTGAGCACTAGAGTCATCACGGCCCAACTCGGATTTGTTCCCTAGTGACCAGAGTCACCACACACAGTAGAATAATTTCCCTGGACTAAAATATATAGAAGGTCCTGATAATCAATACAATTCAGTTTCGCAAAACATGGTAGTTCACCATTATAAACATGAGACCATAACAAATAGTTTACAGTATGCCAAGATTACACATGTTTCAAAAATAATTTAATTCCATTGATAATATAATAATTTATCAAAACAGTTTAGTCCTGAAATAAAAATTTAATTTTCCAACAATTCAGGGTAGGGAAACATTTATAAAAATATGTAGCATGCAACTACTACCTGAACACGGTATAATATAATCCTCGAATAAAGTATGAAAGTCTAACTAGTGTCCTGAACAAAGTATTAAAACTACACTTCACTACTAATTCAAACATACTAAAAGGAATAATAAACTAAATAACCCCAAACTAAAGCGCACTAACACAGCTCAACGCCACTCACTGTTACTCTTAAATAATACCTAAGTTCATGTTTTTCAAGGTCTCAAATTATTTATGACATGGGTTCAGATCGAAACTTAATTAAAAGTAACTTTAAGATAAAACAAAATTTTAAATAAGTTTGCCCAATCTATTCGCTAATTTTGAAAATTAAAAACTCACTCCACGCTATTTGAAAAATTCCAAAACCCTCCAGATATTAACTAATATATCATAAGTTTCAAACCCAATTGGTTTTACTTGATTTGCTTATCAATATAATTATTTACAATTAATTATGCCCAAACAAATTGTTTTCTGTAGCACTTTAAAGAAATTAATGGTTCTCTTAGTATACATGAGCAATCAACACAAGGCCAAAAATGTAAGAAACTAGACTTGTTACCGGTTCTAATGACGTTGATTTGATAATTTTCGAATTTACACCCAAAGAGAACGACAATTTCGAAGTTATTGTTTTACACCAGTTTTCTGGACAGATTTGAACGCACCAATTAATATAGATTTGACTCCCAAAAATTAGAGAAAATTCTGATATGCAATTCAATATGTAATTAGTCTACTGTAACAATTTCAATTCAAAACTTATCTGTTTGATATGATTCTTGATTTTTAAAGTTTATGTTTTTGTGCAGAATTTTTAGACTACAATTTACATCCACTACATTGCACTCTCACAATCCAACCCATTACCTCCCAAACACACCTTCAGCCCTTCACTTTACTAAAGACATACATGCAAGCCTCCAAATAACCTCTACACACATGCCATACACTATACATGGGCATATTATTTTTGTTTCTCTCATGGTACTATAAGAATAACCAAAACAGTGCCAAACGGGCACACCATAATAAAGAAAAAAGGAAAAACAAATGTAGAAATAGAGACAAAACAATTAAAAGATTAGTCCAAGTGGAAGAATTTGCTATAGATTCTGATGAACCCTAGTGACAACCCAACGCAGCTTCTCTTTCTCGTAATCTCACGGCTAATGCAACATACATTATACTAGGGTTTTGTTTTGTTTTTATATATATAATTAACAACCCCTCTTATTATTATTATTATTATTATTATTATTATTATTATTATTATTATTATTATTATTATTATTATTATTATTATTAGCTTTTAAAATTGTGGACATACATAAAAAATTTATTTATAGTTTAAAATTAATTAAAAGATCATTCAGTAATATTTAATTTGCACGTTAAGATTTACAAGTAAAATATTCGAGGTTTGTAAAATAATTATTATTTAATTATTTATTTTATTTGTATGTCCGGGTTCTCACAAGACGGTCACAGTATCTAACACTTGAGTCGGGATACACATTCAAGCCTCTCTCTACCTTTCCACTAAAGATCTTTTCTCGGAGGGTTTCTACCTCAAGATCACTCTTCTGCGCTTCTATCACTCGGTTCACAAGTGTAGGTTGTGCAACTACTCAAAACAAGGTTGCAGACTCCACAGACTCGCCAAAATGCAAGTCAAACTCACCAATAGCACCCAACATCTTCCATTCCCAGATAGCAATACAAGCTACGTTGCTAATAGATTTTCTACTCAAGACATCGGCCATAATGGCCTTTCCTGGATGATAATGTAACTCAAAATCATAATCTTCTATAAACTCCATCCACCTCCTTTGCCTCAGATTCAAGTCTTTCTGTGTAAACAGATATTTCAGACACTTGTGATCAGAAAATACTTCAAACTTCTCACCATACAAATAATGCCTTCAAATCTTCAAGGCAAAGATCACCGCTGCTAACTCTAGGTCATGAGTAAGCTAGTTTCTCTCATATGTTTTCAATTGCCATGAGCCATAAGCTACTACATTTCCCTCTTGCATTAAAACACAACCCAAACCTTCCCATGAAACATCACAATACACTGAATAGCCCAAACCCCTCTCCGGAATAATCAATACTGGAGTAGTAGTAAGTCTAACCTTAAGCTCTTGAAAAGTCTTCTTACAAGTCTCGCTCCATACGAACTTAATTCATTTCCTTATCAGTCTAGTTAACGGTGAGGCTAATCTAGAGAAATCTTTCACAAACCGCCAGTAATACTCGGCCAACCCCAAGAAACTACAAATCTCAAAAGCATTCTTAGGTTGTTCCCAATCTTGCATTGCCTCTATTTTGGATAAATCTACAGTCACCCCCTCCCCGGATACTACATGGCGTAAAAACTTAACCTCTCTCAACCAGAATTCACATTTCTCAAACTTGGCATAGAGTTTGTGGACTCTAAGTAACCTAAGTACTACTCACAAGTGTTCTTCGTGTTTCTCTTTAGAGAGAGTAAATCAAGATGTCGTCCACAAAGATGACTACAAAGCGGTCTAGGAACTCTCAAAAAATCCGATTCATCAAATCCATAAACACGATTGGTGCATTGGTTAGCCCAAAAGGCATCACTAGGAACTCATAATGGCCATACCGCGTACGAAATGACGGCTTCTGGATATCTTCCTCCCTTACTCTTAACTGGTGATAACCCATTCTCAGGTCTATCTTAGAAAAGCACCAAGACCCTTTTAGTTGATCAAACAAATCGTCTATACGAGGCATTGGGTACTTATTCTTAACAATTGCCTGGTTCAACTTCTGGTAGTTAATACAAAGTCGCAACGCACCATCTTTCCTTTTAGCAAAGAAAGCCAGTGCTCTCCAATGCGAAGTACTAGGGCGAATAAAACCCTTATCTAGCAACTCTTGGAGTTGAATCTTCAATTCACTCAACTTGGTAGGTGCAAATCTGTATGGTGCCATAGAAATCGATGCCGTACCAGGCACTAAATCAATTGAGAACTCAATCTCACGGTGAGGTGGTAAACTGGTGAGATCCTCAGGAAAAACGTCTGGGTATTCATAAACTACCATTGGCAACTCGACTCGAACTTCATCACACTCATTACCCAAGAAGTTGGCAAGAAGACAACTAAGTTCTCTCTGCCCACGCGGATCATACACCGTTGATAAGACTCTATCAACCCGATCCCCCAAGAAATAAAAGCAATCACCGCTCAAGGTACATATAGTAACCCTTTGATGGTAACAATCTGTGACAGCTCGATACGATGACAACCAATCCATACCCAAAATAGTATCAAAACTAGACATGTCAATCAACACAAATGCAAAAGGAAGTCGGTGACTGGCAACCTATATGTCACAACCCCGATACCTCTGCTCCAAAACAATCTCACCACCAATAGGTGACTCTACACTAAGAGGAGATGCTAACCAAGCTAACTCTAACCCTAAAGCCGATGTAAATGTAGATGACATAAATGAATGGGATGCACCTGTATCAATCAAGACATTAGCAATGGAATTGCATAACAAGAAAGTACCTTTCACTACCGAAGGGGCTGGTACTAGATCTAGCGTGGTAACAACATACACACGTCCTGTAGGTCTCTGCTCAACCTACTCACCCCTCGGAGCATAAGCCTGATGTACTGACTGAGCTGAAGAGGCTCTCTAACTGGCCCTCGAGGCCTGTGCTGACTGTGCAAGCTGGTGGCTCTGTGTCTACCTCGAACCAGATGCACCAGGTGTGCCACCCAACTGAGGGCAAAACCTCTTTATGTGCCCTACTTACCCACACTAATAACAAGTGAGCCGCTGCCCTCTCTTCTGGCTCTGGCTCTAAGAACGAGCCAAAGATGATGCAGACTGCTGCCCTCCTTCTTTCTGTAGGCAAAATGGGGACTTGTGGCCGCCCAGACTTAAAGCAAGTGAAATCTCCCTGACCACCTCTCTTAGAACTTGAACTCAGCACTGGAAAAGTGAACCTCGATTGTGCTCCTTGGGACTGTTATGGGTTAGAACCCCTCTGCCTCTTACTATTCCCCTAAACATCCTAACTCCTCTTGAAGCCTTTCACCCGCTCCTCCTCTATCTGCATCACGATCTCAAAATGAGCCGCCATCTCCACAAGGCATCCATAATCTCTAATCATTGACCCAGCCATTGTGAACATAATTCCAGTCCTCAACCACTTCTCGAACTCTAAACAACAGCGCTTTTCAGTCGCCACAAGTTCCGGTGCAAACCTCGACAAACTAGTAAATGCGACCTCAAACTCAGCCACCGTTCTGCTCAATTACTTGAGCTAAAAAAACTGATCCCTCAACTTCTCCCTAACAGTTGGAGGCAAAAACTTGTCCTAGAAGGCGTCGACAAAAGCCTCCCAAGTCACTCCAATGCGCCCACGCGCATACTTCCACTATTAATTTGCATCTCCCTTCAGTTGAAAGGATGCCAAGGTCACCCTCAAACCTCCATGTTCGATGTTGAGCATCTCAAATGTCTTCACCATCTGCTCTAGCCATTCATTCGCCTTCAGTGGCTCTTTGGAATCACCCAAAAACTCGTCTGAATTCGACCGAAAAAACTCTCATTTCAAGAATGACGGCTCTGTCTCAGCTAGTTGGGACTGTACTTGATTCTTAACTCTGAGAATGTCTATGGATTCCCGCAATGCTCCACCCATTTCGCAGTCTAAGGCACCCATGGCCTACTGACCGATTGGTTCGGCCACATTGGCCTAACCAACCCTCTCCTTTTGTGCTATAATATCATCCGGTAAAGGCACCTCATGCCTTCTAGGCTTACTACGCCTACCACCACCTTGTCCACGTCCTAACATCCTAATGAAGGTAACAAAAGAGATTAGCATATTTATAAATGTGCCGAAGCTAAGTCACTCGTGTCCTAATACGGTGGACAACAGTAATTCACTCCACGTAAGCACGTAGTCAGATAAACACATACAAATTTCCTTCCTAGATAATGACCGTCCTGCGATGTTGACAGAGTTCCAATTAGAAACAAAAATGATTAAATGCTCTTCTAATAGGACTTCTAGAAACTTGTAGACCCAATCAATATCTTAGGAATTAATTCCCATACCTATATAATCATATAAGCATGTTATCATGTAAGCATACTATACATACAAACATCTCTGCTAAGCAAGACAAACTCATTGTGGTAATAACCATTTCCCACATACCCAAAGTATTCAAACCTGGTACGCTCTGATACCAAGTTATAATGCCTCGAAACAAATACAATAAACCATCCATAAATGATAATTAAATGACAATATAAATCAGAGTACAATATCCTTCTATTATATAAGATGCAATTGTACAAGAGAGGTGACATATATGAGATACATTCATAAATAGTACATCCTGAATCTACAGCATGTGTTACGAAACAGTAAAAAGAAATAAAAGTTAAACAGCTAATCGGGGGACTTAAAGGCTTACATCTTTCCAGGTCAAGGCTTAAGTGCATCAAAAGTGAGTCTTGAGCTCGATACAAATAAAGCCCTAGGCTTGTACAAAAGTAAATACAAAATAACAAAACTAAGCCTTTGTAGATCGCCCGGAACTCGCTCCGCGCGCGAGGGCACGGGTTCATGCTACTACAGTTCGGACTCCTGTTACGGTTCTGAATCTAATCTCACAAAGTGCAATGTAAGACTGATAAATCACCAAAGAGTCCAAATCCGGCAAATCGTTTTGGAAAATCGATTTTAATCAAAAAGCGCCAAACATGGACTGCTTTGCCAGATTTCAGAGTGGCCACCTAAATATTTTGTTTTGGGAAATTTAGGAAACCCTGACTCGTGCCTAAGGCCACGTGTCTGTCATCACCAAAGTTGCCTCGGCTCGGGAACTTTGGTACGAGAGGGGAAGGTCCTGAAATGAGCACCCCCACTCGCCCGATCAAAGGATCGGCCTCTACTAACATGATATGTTGTTTTTGAAAACACATGTGTTCTTATTCCGGTTATTAATCTGACATTACTACGTGATGCGCACAGCATACAAGTATAGACTAAATCACTCGATTTGGAGCAAAACATCTCATGTTTGTTTTTCGAAAATGGTTTGAATTTGCCACCCGCAAGTGGGCTTAAAACAAGATGATTTGCCATTTCAAGTGGGCTTAAAACTCACATTTCGATGAATTGTTCCAATTCAAGCAATGAAACATTCATCCACAGGCATTCATGCAGTTAATCACTTAAGTACATAGCCTCATGGCAAGCATGCTGACATGGCAACACTTACACACATGCAAGATGCAAAAGCGTAAACACTTACAGTGTACTCCGAGCCAAAACAGAAAACTAGTTAGAAATCAATGCATGATCCTAGCTATGTTAAGATGCCTAATGCAACACATGCAAGATACAACTAAATAGGCTCGGCTATTCTAAGATGGCATAAGAATGCTACAACTGATAGCATGCTTTGAAACACGTATTCAAGTAAGTATTGAAATTCAATGCAGTTTGAATGATGCACCGAGCTCGGTGCATGCAATACGAATGAATGATGCACACATGCAGAGCATAAGTATGCTAATCGAAACATGCCCTAAAACTAACCACTAAAAGCGGGTAAATAAAAGAGAAAGACGTGGGGTTGAAAGACATTCACACACACACTCACACTTATTACAACATTTGCCCTCTCGACGGAGGGTCCGAATAAAATGAAAGCTAACTAGCTACGCCAATTAAGCTAACTATTACAAATCACAAGTAATTAACAAATTATTCTAGCTAATTAATTATTACAAACCAAATTGAATAACTAGCTAATCTAAGCTAATTAGAATATTACAAAGCACTAAGCTAAATTAATTACAGCACATGTAATTAACTAAAACTAGCTAACAAAAGCGATAAATGGCCTCGCGGGCAAGGGAGATATGCATGCTTGGTTGCGTCCTCCCGAAAATCCACCGCCTTGCCTCAAGACGCCTCTGTTGGCACTCTTTTGAACCTTCGAAAAGTATGTCGTTTCCATATTGCTTCTTTCTGATCTCAAGAACACCTTGAGGGCCGAAATTGCTCCTGTTGCTGCAACAGAGCACAGGCAGAGGCAAAACAGTGTATTTGCAAGGAAATGTATGCACTTCCACACTCCTTATCATATCTCAAGCTCAAAGGAGTATGGCACTTGACTCCCAAGCCAACAACCAAGCATTTTCAATGCATGGTGGCCAAAGAATCAAGCTTGTGCAAAACTCAATGAATGCACACATAAGACTCGAAAGGCCTCCACCCTATCATGCACAATCAAGGGGAACGATGACCCAGAAATGAGGCACGTTTCATCACTTCAAGTATGAAACGTCTTTCATTTCTTGTGTTTGGACTAACGTCCGATCCAAACACAATGCAATGCAAACAACGTATGCTCATCTTTCAATGCTAAAGTGGCATGCACAAGACTCTATCATGCAAGCAATGCATGCATGGCATGTTTACAGGCTAAGGCATCAAAAGTAGTGAAGTGTATTACATATGAGGCATGCATTATCAAGCTTAAACAACCAAACCAGCTATGGACAGACCTATATCATGCCAAAATAGTGGCACAATCATGCTGAAAATGGGAGCTCAAAAGCTACAACAACATGCTCATGCATTGGCTCGCAAGCTAGGCATTAAACACAACTCTCAAACACAATGAAGGAGTGGAAAATGTGAGAGTGTGGCAATGACATATGCTCTGAAATTTCATGCCAAATGGTGCCATACCATGCAAACATCACATGCACAACATGTTAGAAGCCCCGAAACTCAAAGCTAGTCAAGCCCCTTTACACTACAACCATATTAAGCAATGCTCAAATGACCCTAACCATTCAAAACAGATCTAAGGCAGGTCAAAATAGTGGCAAAAACATGCTAGACTTGTAGCATGGATGGCAAGAAAGATATGCTCATGTATTAGCTCACGAACAAGGCATAAATGCGCAACTCTTAAACACAATAAAAGAGTGATAAACATGAGAATATGACAGAGGTATATGGTCTGAAATAACATGCCAAATGATGCTATGCCATGCAAAAGGCTCAAATATGACATGCTAGAGGTCTCAAAGTGCAAGGCTAACAAAGCCAAATACACTATAGCTATGCAAAGCCAAGCATGCATGACCAAAACCACTCAAATTAGACCTAAATCATGCTAAAACATAGCCAAAAATGGCTAGTGAACAAAATTGCACTACAAGTGCAAGGAGCATGCAAGAGGCAACCAAACCAACCCAAAGCAGAGTTATGAAATGGAAAATAATGGCTAAAAACATGCTGAAATGGAGCCAAAATATGCTAGAAAGACATGCTACTTTGCAAGGCTACAAGTGGGATTATACTACAAGTACAAGAAGCATGCAAGAGGTGACCATGACAACCAAAAACAGAATTATGGCAGGTCTGAAAAGTCACAAAAATGAGCCTAAACAAAGCCACAAAGAAGTAGAAACACATGCTCTTTTGATGGGCCATCAACATATGCAAACAAGAGAAGAAGAGGGGGGACAACCCCCACCCATTTGGGACCTCAAAACCACCTTTCCACCATTGAAATTCCTCTGAGTTTCAGTGGTAAGAAGGCCAAAAAGAGATGGTCCCAAAGGCCTTAAAAGACGGCTCAAAGCAAAACAAAACAAGCCACCAAAGGGTGTAAACCACCCGTAACTCAAACTAAGCCTTCAACAACCATTTTAAGCACTTTAAAACAAGAGTTTTTGTAGTTGAAAGCTAAGCCTAAAATAGCATGCAAATGTGGCTAATATGCAACCAAAACAAGGCTCAAAAAGGGGATAAAGGGATTACCTTTGAAGCACAGCCACAACAGCAGCTTCTTGAGTCAAAAACCAGCCTTTTGAAGCTCCCATAAGACCCTCAAGCACCTCAGCAACAAAGTAGGAGTGTTTGGCTAAGAGGTTGTGTGCAAAAGTGTAAAGAAAATGCAATTCTAAGCACTATAAGGCACAACAATATAGAGAGAGAGAAATCTAGAGAGAGAGTAGATATGTTTTGCTTCTCAAAATTCTGAACCTTTTGGAAAAGGGAGAGAGCTCCCCTTATATAGAATATGCAAGGAAAAGCTTGCTTGAATCCCTCCCTGCACGTGTAGGGAGGATGCATTCTGTGCCTAACAGCTGGCACAACTGGCACCAAAAATATCTACAGAAAGTGTAGAAAAGCTGTCGACCAGTTAAAGGGGTCGACCGACCACCCAAGGTGGTCGACAGGGACAAAAACTGGTCGACAGGGGGGAAAAGGTGGTCTACACAAAGAGAAGAAGGTGGTGGCTGGCTGCCGACCACTTAAGGTGGTCGACCGACCACCCACCCTAACTGACCGACCACCATAAGTGGCTGACCAGGGAGAAAATTGGTCGACAGGGATGAAAAGTGGTCTACACCACTGTTTCTCCCTCTAAGCAAAAGGGGGGGGCCAAGACTTGGCTTAAAACAAGCACAAAACCAAGAAAGTTCAGAGACTCAGAGGCAAGGCGCGCAGTCGAAAACCTCGGGGACTCCAAACGAGTGTGAAAATGTGCAATCATCGAGCACTCAATCGATGACGTCCAAGTCTTTAGGACAGTCAAAAATGGGGTGTCTACAGTTGCCCCTCTTTAACAGAACTCGGAAGTCATGAAATGACGGGAGCGAATGTCAAAGCCCAAAGACGACCCATTTTTGACAAGGCCGAAGACTCAGACAAACAGGCAAGATAACAGAATAGATGTGCCCGCAGGCCGGGTCAAAATGCAAATGAACATGCACAGTGCAAGAGCATAACTTATGATCATGCAAAGAAAGTTGTAATGAAGCATCTAGATGCAAATGTTATGCAAAGAAATGCTACAGCAAACTCGTACATAATAAAGTAAACACGAACCAAACTCCATCTCATGCAGAAAGGATGTAAGAAAATTATACAATCTTAACTAACGTGTGATAAATACACGAAGTGAGCATGTGCGATAGATACACAAAGTGAATGTGTGATAGATACACAAAGTGAGCATGTGTGATAGATACACAGAGTGAACATGTGTGATAAATACACAAAGTGAGCATGTGTGATAGATACACAAAATGAACATGTGTGATAGGTACACAAAGTGAGCATGTGTGATAGATACACAAAGCGAACGTGTGATAGATACATAAAGTGAGCATGTGTGATAGATACACAAAGCGAACATGTGATAGATACACAAAGTGGGCAAAGTGTGATAGATACACAAAGTGGGCAAAGTGTGATAGATACACGAAGCGAACGTGTGATAGATACACAAAGTAAGCAAAGTGTGATAGATACACAAAGCGAACGTGCGATAGATACACTAAGTGAACAAAGCGTGATCGATACACTAAATGAGCAAAGTGTGATAGATACACTAAGTGAGCATGTGTGATAGATACACTAAGTGAACAAAGTGTGATAGATACACTAAGTGAGCATGTGCGATAGATACACTAAGTGAACAAAGTGTGATAGATACACTAAGTGAGCATGTGCGATAGATACACAAAGTGAACAAAGTGTGATAGATACACTAAGTGAGCAAAGTGTGATAGATACACAAAGCGAACGTGCGATAGATACACTAAGTGAAAAAAGTGTGATCGATACACTAAATGAGCAAAGTGTGATAGATACACTAAGTAAGCATGTGTGATAGATACACCAAGTGAGCAAAGCGTGATAGATACACTAAGTGAACATGTACGATAAATACACAAAAGGTGAATATGTGCGATAGATAAACAAAATAAACATTTGCGATTGATACACAAAATGAGCATGTGCGATAGATACACAAAATGAGCATGTGCGATAGATACACAAAGTAAACATGTGTGATAGATACACAAAGATGAATATGTGCGATAGATACACAAAAAGAACAAAGTGTGATAGATACACTAAGTGAAGGAGTCATTCTCTTACCGAGACATAAATGATCTTGTGTTGAACTTCTCTGAATGAATCGTACGCATTAGCTTTGAATGAACCGTACATACAATATCGTGCATGAATGAGAAAGAAACTTGATAGGTACAATGCAATACAATGCATGATGTTTAAGGAATGCAATACACAAACATAGCGGCGCTTTAGAAAGCACCTCATGGGGTGAGTGGCGATAAATCGCTCTACTCTGACGGGGATCTCCCCTTGCGTTCTTCGAACTCTTACCTTGCGTTCTTCGAACTCTTTTCTTTAACTCACAGTATAAAGGTTCTGAAATGCTGACAAGGATTCTTCACGTAGAACACTTTGGATACCACTTTTCTTCCTGACCATATTCACAACTTT
The DNA here is from genome assembly GCA_030407325.1 of Camellia japonica. Lineage (NCBI taxonomy): Eukaryota > Viridiplantae > Streptophyta > Magnoliopsida > Ericales > Theaceae > Camellia > Camellia japonica. Next base: position 110,873,781 of record JAPPVO010000029.1, on the reverse strand, counting down.
CCTTATTCTCCAACAGGGTGACAGATTAGGTTGGTTCAGTATCCAGAATTGAGGTGCATACACGCTATCTCAACCTATGGGGCTTCCATACAGATTTCAAGCTGGGGATACAACCTTGGGTATTTAAACCAAACTTTAGTCTCGGAAATCCCGAACCTTTGCGTTCTAGGCGTCAGCCATTCGAACTCTAGTTTCCACCGTCGCAGTTGGTCTCCTAGGAACTCATTGCAAACACAGCCAAGATGCCTTTGGCAGGAAATGGTACTCAGGAAGAGCACTTATGATCGCCATTCTGGCTTGAAGCAAACTTGATCTTGAGCTTGAGGCAGAGGCACACTAATACTTCGAAGCATTAACAAGACCTGAAAAGGTACATCTGGAGCGCAATCTCAGAACTTTCTGAAGTTGAAACAAACTCAGATGCTTCGATTTTCGCCTTTTTCTTTTGCTTTGCAGTCCGGAACCTATATAGCTTCAGATACGTCCCTGTTTTACTATTCTCACATGACCTGGGTTAAACCCTACAGTTTTATGAAAGAACAAATCCTAGTTTGCACAAATGTGGAGAATGGCACAAAACTTCGAGCACAAAACGATTTTATTTTTGACTTTGAAATTGAGAAACGAGTTCTTAACCGGGTATTGAGCCTATGACTGACCACATCAAAAATGACTCAACAACGGAAAACAAAGGTAAAACAACCTAAACACATCTATTGACACTCGGAACGACTCAAAACAAGAATCGAGACAAATAAAAACACACACACAACACTCCGATGTGCACATGGAGCCTGTTTCTCCAGGTATTGTTTCCCACCCTTTCTCATCTGTGATTCTCACATCACTCTGGCACTCAATCTCTATTTTTCTGAAAAACCCTTTTCCCACTTTTCTCTCAGCGCACATCTCTCTTATTCTTCAATCTCTCTTATTTTTTTCATCCCTCCCCTGGGTGGTTAATAGATAAACAAGAAGTTGCGGGCTCTTGCCCCTGGTATTCTGCCAGATTCTCCTTCTTGACGTCGGTTGACGATGCGCTCGGCCAGTTTGGATGTGATCAAACCTATCCAGATGAGGGAATAGAATATCTTCGTCCATTCTAGCTTGTGCTTCGCACTTGGCTTAATACCTCGCTGCTTGGAGGATGAGAGAGCTTTCGGCCCTTTTCTGGTAGCTTCAACTGTGCCCTTTCTGGCGAATATGGTGCCCCTTCTGGCGAATATGCTGACAACGGGGAACAGACAGAAAACCTGACTCAACTGTGCCCCTAATTCATCATTTTGATCATTTTTTGTTTTTGGCTTCTGCTAAAACAATTTTAATCAATATGAGAATTAGATTAACATGCTTGTTCGATTTTCTGATTTGAAATCATGCAAGTCAGGTTGTGAGCACTGAAAATTTTCCTTTTTTGGGTCCAAGAAAAGGGTCCAGTTTTGGAAAAAGTGGAATAATTTTTGAGAGAATCAGTCAACTTCAGTAAAAATTCTCAAAAACTGTTTTTACAAATGGCCACTGCTCGACCAACACAGAATTTATTCCGGAGATGCACAACCTCAGATCCAAAACAATGGAAAATTGCCCCTTGTCTAAATGGCACTGCACGGCAACAAAAAGTTGCCTCTTGTCTGAATGGCACCACAGCGCACTGTAATCAGTCCTCAAAGTGATGATCACCACTGAACTCTCGGATACAGAGAAGACAAAGATGATCAGAACCATTACATGGACACAGTCGATTTGGAAGTGTTTATGGCTGGACTTCAAAATGAAGTTGCCTACATATCCCAAAGATGGGAATCAAGCCTGACGTAGTTCCGGGTTAAGGTACACTCGGGTATTTAACCTCTCCTTTTACGCTCTAACTTTTGCCAAGGCCGCCCTTCCAGGTTTTCAACCTTGCGAGCTCCGTTTTTCTTTTCTTTTCATTTTTTTTCATTTCATCTTTTCTTTTCTTGTTATCTTTTCTTTTCATTTCTTTTCATTTAATCTTTTCTTTTCTTTTTCTTCATTTTTCTTTTCATTTCGCTCTAACTTTTGCCTGGGTCGCCCTTCTGGGTTTTCGGCCCAGCGAGCCTCTCAAGGGTAAAAGTTTAACTTGTCCATGTTGATCAATTTGAGATCTCAAAGCCATCTGAATCCAGGAGAATGGATGTTGTTCACTGATAATGTAGGAGTCCATCCAATGGGGGCTGAAGTTGCCCCTAGTGTTGTGGATAAGAACTCGATTGTCCTTCAGCAGTACTTTCTTCTTTCCTCCCTTCTGGGATTTGGCTTTCTTGCCAGTCTTCATTGGTTTGTAGAATGACCCATCTTTTGAATCTTTGAACACATTTGACATTTTTTGCCCCTAGTTCAAAGGTTGCTTCTGATCTAGCTTTTCAGGCTTCCTTTGATCAATCTGACCTTCTTGCCCCTCGTTCGAGGGCTACTTCTGATCCGGCCATACAAGGCTTACATTGTGGTTGACCGTTGAACATTCTGAATTAAGATTCAAGGTTTGAAAGCAAAAAGGGGGTCAAGTCTCGAGGCTGAGAACAATCTTATGCTGCACAATCTCAAGAGCGATTCCACACAGGTCTTCACAGGATCATGCAAAACATTTTTTGAAATCTTTTAAGAAAGCGACTAGTCGCTCGAGCTGAAGACAGTGTAGAACCAATCTGGATCAAGCCAAGATCCTTCTCAGTACTCACATTAACAAGCATGATCTCATTCATTAAGGGTTTAGTACGCCTCTCTTTCTCTCAATTGATCAAATTTTTACAAATCCCGAGGAATTCCTCCCTCTTTGTTTTCATCACAGTGTTCGAAAAGTTATGAAAAACTTAGGTCAATGTAATGATTTCAAGGCACAGAAAAGTAGGTGAAAAGTACTGCCATTTCATTCAGATCTTGCTGGCACAACTAGCTCCAAGGCAGGAACAGACTCAAAAGAAAGTAAAAAGACAAACACAAAACATGATAGTGATGTTCGAGGTAACACCCCCAGAATCACCCGACTCTAACACAACGAGACTGACTCGATACAACAAGACAGACTTAACTGACTCAGTACAAAAAGACTGACTCAAAACAACACGACAAAACTTACTCAATACCCAAGTCAGAAAGTACAATAACCAGCGTTTGTACATTGCTCAAAACAGTGCATGCCATCCATCACATCTGGAGTAAACTGAGCACCATCCGCAGGTGGTTCATCCCCCGATCACATCACATTATCCCCCAAGTTCACTGATCCAGTTCCGATAGACTTTGCAAGACTGGTACGGCGATGACCTTGTTGTCAATCAGATCTTGTATATCATGGCGAAGACGAAAGCAACTGTCAGTGTCATGACCGGTTTATTGATGGAAGGCACAGGACTTAGCCGAGTCATGCTTTGGAGGGAGAAGATCGAGTAGAGGCCGTTGTTCCAACGGTTTCAGATGTCCTTTCCTGAGTAGGATCCCTAGAGCTTTTGACAAAGGCATATAAAGTGGGGTAAAAACCCTCTTGCCTCGGGGTGGATATTTGGCTATTTGTGAGCTGGTTCCAGACGCACCGGTGAATGGGGTGGCTATTTTTGGTGTGGTGGTGGTGACCATGCCCACGTTTGAAGTTCTAGCAACTACATCACCACTGGTGGTCGCATTCGAACTGCAGGTAAACGCCTTCCTGGGCTGCTCCTTCTCCTGGTCAATAAGGCCCTGCTTCATAGCGTCCTCAATCTGTACCCAAATCTCGTGCAAGTCGGCAAAGGTGGGGAGGGGTAAGACTATCATTTTTTGCATGAGCTTGGGTTGAAGGTTGCGCACAACCATCCTTATTTGATCTTTCTCGACTGGCCTGGTGGTCATCATAGAAGCTTTGGCCCTCCAACGGGTTACAAAGTCAGAGAAGCCCTCTTTCAGCTCTTGCCTGGTTGTCTCGAGATCACGAGTTGTGACCTCGATTTGCATGTTATATGAATACTAGGCAACGAAGGCCTCAACCATCTCCTCCCAACTCCTCTTGACAAAATCTTGCCATATGGCTAACTACTTAAGTGATTAACTGCTTGAATGCCTGTGGGTGAAGGTTGGATCGCTTGAATTGGAACAATTCATTGAAATCCGCGATTTAGCCTACTTGCGAGTAGCACCTCTAAACCATTTTCAAACAAACGAACATGCAATGTTTTGTTCCAACTTAGGTGATCTAGTCTATACTTGTATGTTGTGCGCATCACATAGTAATTCTAGGTTAATAACCGGAATAAGAACACATGTGTTTTCAAAAACAACATATCATACTTAGTACAGGCCGATCTTTGATCGGGCGAGCAGGAGTGCTCATTGCATGACCTTCCCCTCTCGTACCCAAGTTCCCGAGCCGAGGCAACTTTGGTGATGACGGACACATGGCCTTAGGCACGAGTCAGGGTTTCCTAAATTCCCCCAAAATAAAATATTTAGGTGGCGACTCTGTATTTGGCAAAGCAGTCCATGTTTGACACTTCTTTATTAAAAATCAGTTTTCCAAAACGATTTGCCGGATTTGGACTCTTTGGTGATTTATCAATCTTACATTGCACTTTGTGAGATTAGATTAAGAACCGTGACATTGAGTCCGAACTTGTAGTAGCTAGAGAACAAAACAGAATTCGCGCCCTCGCAGGCGCAAAGCCGAGGAGTTCTCGGGGCTGTCTACAGTTTCTGGAGACTCTGCTGGGGATTTAGAGAACTTGACTCGAACTCATGATATCTTGTTTTGTTTACACTTATGTGTCTCTTTGCATTGCATGTGCATTGGTGCGCCTAGGACACCGTGTTTGCCATATGCTAGTCCTAAACGGTTTGCCGGAGGCTTGCTTTGAGAAGCGTGCCATAAGGCTGACTGGTTGCAGGCTCTGCCACGACGGGAACACAAACCTCGGTTTTTACCGGGGCACCTTTTTTGACCATTCGACCTAGTGCATATCGGAATCCATAGTGACTATTCCAAACTAGGACAGGTTGCTTACCCGATTATAGGTTGTTTGAAACCGCTACGTGCGTAGTGAAACCCTAGCTCCTGACAAAATAGGACAGGGAAACCCTACCCCAACATAGGGGTGTTTTGGCTCTCATTTGCTTGCTATGTGCTTTTAGAGTGTGCCTCTACAGGAATGCATGTATCAGTTTGCAAGTCTGGGTATCAAGCCTGCGGGCATCAGTATTTGAAGAATCGATTTTTCCTGAGGGTATCAGTTTTGGGCCAGCAATTTGGGCACAGTAAACAGTGTTTGAGAACGGTGTATTCAGCTTACAAGTGCCAACTGTGTGTTGCCTTGCCAACTGTGTGTTGTCTTTATTTAAGCCGTTATGCTGCCGTTTTTCTGGTTGTATGTTTCCTTATTATGCTTTATTTATCTTTTTGCAAGGTAGTTTAGCACGATTGCATCCAACCAGGCAGATATTCCCCAAGCACTTTGGGTTAGAGGTCGCAGACTTCATCGATCCGAGGATCTGATAGACAGACAACCAGTGTACCACTCATTACCCCCGGTTATTAGGCGGAGATCAGCTAGGCGCAGTGCATTAGTACAGCGGTTGCCAGATTAGTGGTCCTTGAGTAGTTGGGTTGAGATTTTTGAGTCTACTGCAGAGACAGATATACCGGTTATTCAGACAGATCAGTACAGTATGGCAGGCATAGAAGAGATGATGCGTCAGCTCCAGGAGACTATGCAAAACATGCAGTGGGATGCTGCCCGTCAAACAGAAGTAGTGGCCCAACAGGCAAAGTTAATCGCCAGGCTACAGCAACAAACCGGAGCATCTGCTTCACACCCAGCTCCTTCCCCACCAGGAGTTCCAATACCCGGGGCGACAGTAAACGTCCAGGAAAATACGGACGTTCCAACGGGGCCAGCTCTGCTCCCAATCCTACCCCAGCTATCCAAAATGCCCACCAATCTAGTGGATTCACCGTTTGAATTTGAGGTGGATCCAACGGCGCTAAAAGTGAACAAGCTAGAAAAGCTGTTCAAGAAGTCTCAAGGCGTGAAATCCATCCCGAATATAGAGGATGGATACACTGACTCGGCCGTGACTCTGCCAGACCGGTTTAAGATGCCACATATTGACCGCTTCGACGGTTCTGAAGATCCTATGGTGCACCTGCGGCTGTTTTCGGATATCCTAAGGCCAATGGGCCTCTCCAGATTACAAAAGCTTTCCCTGTTTGGCCGGACCCTGTTGGGTGTAGCGGCTATTTGGTATGCAAAACTGGAGGACTCTGTCAAGAGGAATTGGGAGGAAATGGCTGAGGCCTTTATAGCTAAATACTCCTACAACACGCAGATCGAGGTCACAACTCGTGATCTCGAGACAACCAGGCAAGAGCTAAAGGAGAGCTTCTCCGATTTTGTGACCCACTGGAGGGCTAAAGCCTCGATGATGACCATCATGCCCGTTGACAAAGATCAGATTCGGATGGTTGTGCACAACCTCCAGCCCAAGCTCATGCAAAAGATGATCGTCCTCCCCCTACCCACCTTTGTAGATTTACATGAGATTGGGGTGCAAATTAAGAACGCCATGAAACAGGGTCTGATTGACCATGAAAAGAAGCAGCCCAAGAGGGCATTCAACCGCGGTATGAATGTAGTCACAAGTAGTGCCGCAGCTGCTAGAACCTCAGATGTCGAAATGGTCACCACCACCACTCCAAAAACCCTTGCAGCTACACCCTTTACCGGTGCGTCCGGAAGTAGCTCGCAAACAACCAGATACGCACCCTGAGGCCAGAGAACCTTCACCCCACTATACATGCCTTTGTCCAAAGCTTTGGGGGTTTTGATCAAGAAAGGGCACTTGAAGCCCCTAGAGCCGCGGCCCTTACCAGAAAAGCTTCCTCCCTCCCATAACCCGGCGAAGTATTGCGCCTTTCACCAACAGCATGGTCATGAAACCGACCAGTGCTTTCGATTGCGTCATGAGATTCAGGATCTCATTGACAACAGGGTGATCGTGCCTCCGGAGAAAGCGAATGTCACAACCAACCCTCTCCCACCACATAACCAAGCTCCACCTCCCAAACGCATCAACCTAATCCAAACCTCGGTCATTCCTTATGACCCTAGCATATACATCACCCCTTCCCACCTACCCAAGCCGGAGGTATTCATTCCTGACAGCACGGACTTGTGCATGTTGGACATCTCCTAAACCCAACCAGAACCGGTGGTGGTGACTACCAAAGATAGAGCAGGGATCACTTTGGGAGCAAAGAGGAATGAGGATTCAGGGCCTGAGGGGTCTGCAAGCTTTGTGTACAACCCGAGTGGTTACATTACTCCAACGGATCAGCCTAAGCCAAGGGTGGAATTGCCAGTGGGGGCAGAAATCTGTGTAGTTTGAGAGGATGGACCTAATCAGGGGCTAGATGACCTAGCGGAACTAGAAGATGATATAGCCAACCTTCAATTCTTCAATGAACAGGACTCAGGGGACGTGACTGTCAACTGGTTTGATCTGGAAAGGTCAGCGGAAGCTACTGGGTGGCTCAGTGATGAGCCGGATGTTATTGAGCAACCTCAGCCAGAATAGGGTCCGTCAGAGACGGGGACATCAGCAGTGGCCGGAATGGCCGGGAACCAGAATGGACCGCTGAAGAGCACCGATGTTAAGAATTTTGCTCGGGATCAGAGCATTTTGACTATAGAAGATGCTGAAAAGCAGACTACACTGAAGCAATTTGAGCGAGAAAAGATTGAAGATCTGGAAAGGGCTAGAAAGACCAAAGCCCCTGAGGGGACGGAAGGTGCTGTGCGCACAGAAACAGTCGTAACGGAACCAGATAGCTGCTTGTCGATGGCCGACGGTATGTGGTGGGAAGACGACGACTTGTGTCTTGCCCACACCGATGAAGATTGGGGACAAAACCAACCGGATGATACCTGGTATGTGGGAGAGGTGGACCACATGACCAGGAGTGGGCGGTATTTCAAGCCCCCACACCTGGATCAACCAGAGGCGTCCGGGAAGGACAAGGAAGTGGAGAAGCAGAAAGATAAGTTACTCGAGGAGGAGGCTGTACTGAAACAACTTAAGAAAATCCAAGCAGACATCTCCATCTGGGGACTGCTCATGGCCTCAAGAGTTCATAGACAGGCTGTCCTTTCTGCGATAGACAGGGCCAAGTTATCAATCGATACCACGCCTGAGCAGTTGGTGGGACTGGTCTTTCCAGGAGGAGCTTTCCCGACGTTGACCTTCACTGACAAGGAACTGTCGCCTGAGGGCTCAGATCACAACAAACCACTCTACATCTTTGTGGAATGTAGAGATAAATGGATACCAGTAGTTCTTGTTGACACAGGATCTGCTATCAACGTGTGTCCGTCGAGGACGGCATATGCAATCGAGTTGAAGCCCGCGGACTTTTTACCTACTGCCCAGGTGATAAGGACATATGACAATACCAGCAAAGAGGTGATGGGGACTATGCAAATTCAGACTCAGGTTGGTCCAGGACAACAGGATATTGACTTTCATGTCTTAGACGTTCTCGCAACCTTTAATTTACTCCTAAGGCGGCCGTGGCTGCACCAGGTGAAGGCAGTCTCTTCCACCCTGCACCAAATGTTAAAGTACCCCCACGGGAAGGGGGTAGCCATTGTTTTCGGGAATTCTTCAATCCATCAGCCGCCAGAGGTTTCTACACCAGTTCTGGAGATTGAACATGGCGTAGAGGATGTGTTCCTGTCAGGATTTACCCTAGCCGAGGCCCGGGTTGTACAGAACATACTGGCTATTGACAAGGGGATATATGTTAGTGCACAGTCTATGTACCTCATGAACAAGCTCCAGCATATCCCCGGGATGGGATTAGGGAGAAGTGGCCGAAAAGGCGTAGCAGCATCAGCCGAAGTGCCGCATAACCCACATATCTTTGGTTTAGGTTATCTGCCTACCAAGGAGGACTGAGTGAGAAAAGGAAAAGAGATGGCCGGAAGGGCCAGAGCAAAGAAAACCGGGAAGCATTATGAATTGGTGCACCGGCCCATCCAGGGTACCCTGAATGGACGCTTCGTCTGGAAGGGGGAAGACTTCCCATTCTATGGCTTCCCAGAGCCGTCGCTAAATGCAAAGAGGCAGTGGTTGTTGAGGTTCGAGATTTTCTTTGACTTGCAATTGTCTGGAGATGATGTTGCTAAGGAGCAGATAGACCCACCAGCTAAGGTTGAACAGTGCAAGAGGGAGGATTACGAGAGCGCAGAGTTTGAAATGGGGATAGCACTGGCTTGTCTACTTTCAAATCCTTCGATCATACATGAGTGCTTGGGGGATAACTTCTCGGTGTCCATGATCGGGAATGAAATGGCTGTGAGCCCATCTTCAAACATTCTGGATGCATCCATCGCACCCTCCCTCGTCTGGCAATACGAGGAGGGATTCTTATCGAGCAGCACCGGGTCAGGTAGTGAGCTGGAATTTGATTCCACTGAGTCTGTGGAGTCGGAATCAGGTTCTAGCTCGTCTGAGTCTAAGTCCGATATTCTTGGGGGTGACAACTCGGATGCCACAGTCCTGTCTAGGTCGTCTTTTTCTTTTTCCTTTGAGTCTGTTGTAACAGAGGAATCAGGCAATTTGGAAGTGATTAATAAGAATGGAACAGTTGTGGTTTCTGAGTACTTTTTTGTACCCTTAATTTATTGTATTAATCAGGATTTTCAAAATTTCGATGAAAACGACGGGGAAGAAATTCCTCCGATTTTGCGATATTTGCTTGATCAAGAGTAGGAGAGGTTTGTAAAACCCTTGGTTGATGAAATCACCCAAATTAATGTCGGTACTGAGAAGGACCCGCGGCTGGTCTAGATCGGGTCCACGTTGTCTTCGGAGGAGCGCGAGCGCTTAGTCGCTTTGTTAAAAGATTTCAAAGATGTTTTCGCGTGGTCCTACGAAGACATGCCTGGAATCGATCCTAAGATTGTATAGCACCGGATCCCTCTTGACCCAGAGGCCCGACCTGTTAAGCAGAAGCTCAGAAGGATCCGCCCGGATTGGGCTCTCAAGATCAAAGAAGAGGTCACCAAGCAAATTGACGCAGGGTTCCTGCTGGTATCAGAATACCCAACTTGGTTGGCCAATATAGTTCCAGTGCCGAAGAAGGATGGCAGAATTCGGGTATGTGTGGACTTCAGGGATTTGAACAAAGCCAGTCCGAAGGACGACTTTCCTCTGCCGCATATCGACGAGTTAGTGGATTTTATTGCTGGGCATGCGTTGCTCTCATTCATGGATGGGTTTTCTGGCTACAATCAGATATTGATGGCACCCGAAGACCGGGAGAAGACTGCTTTTACTACCCCGTGGGGAACCTATTGTTATAAGGTTATGCCGTTTGGGTTGAAGAATGCTGGGGCTACGTATTAACGGGCTGCGACCACAATTTTGCATGACATGATCCATAAAGAGGTTGAGGTGTACGTAGACGACATGATTGTCAAGTCCAAAGAAAGAGAGGGCCACTACACCGCCTTGCAAAAATTCTTCCAACGGATCAGGGAGTATCGGCTGTGGCTGAATCCTCAGAAATGTACGTTTGGTGTTACAGCAGGGAAAATGCTGGGGTTCTTGATCACACAGAGAGGTATCGAAGTCGATCCTTCCAAAATCAAGGCCATCTTAGAAATGCCACCACCAAGGACTGAAAAGGAGGTGCGAGGCTTTCTGGGTAAAGTGCAATTTATAAGATGGTTTATTGCAAAATTAACCTTGACTTGTGAACCACTCTTTGGTCTCCTGAAGAAAGGAACGAAGTTCCAACGGGACGGTTGATGTCAAGCTGCTTTTGAACAGATCAAGCAATATTTACAGAACCCACCTGTGTTGTCACCGCCTGAGTGGGGAAACCGTTGATTCTGTATCTTTCAGTGACTGAAACTACAATGGGCTGCATGCTCGCACAAGAGTCTGAGGACAAAGTGGAGAGAGCTATCTACTACCTGAGAAAGAAAATGTTGTATTACGAAACCTGCTACACTCCGCTGGAGAAGGCTTGTCTGGCCTTGGTATGGGCTACCAGGAAGCTGTGGCACTACCTGTTAGCTCACTCTGTAATACTGGTTTCAAGATTAGATCCCATCAAATATCTTTTCGAGAAACCGGCACTTACGAGTAAGTTAGCCCGTTGGTTGCTTCTGCTTTCCGAATTTGATCTGAAGTACATGACGCGCAAGTCAGTAAAAGGGAGAGCAGTAGCGAAGTTCCTAGCCGATCACCCAGTGGACGGGGATGAAGCAGTTGAGTATTTGTTCCCAGACAAGGCCATTCTGCATGTCGAAGAAGAAACTTGGACGATGTACTTTGACGGAGCGTCAAACCAATATGGGTATGGGATAGGGATGTTGCTAATAGCACCCGACAATTCCCGCATACCTCTAGCATTCAAACTCCGGTTCAAAGTGTCGAACAATGAGGCAGAATATGAGGCATGTATTGCTGGTTTAGAAGCTGCCCTAGAACTAGGTGGAAAACAGTTGGATGTCATCGGGGACTCGAACCTTATTGTATCTCAAGCTAAAGGGGATTGGAAACTTAAAGAAGAAAAGATGAGAATCTATCACCAGACCTTGGACGTGCTAATTTCTCGGTTTGAGAAACTGAATTTTGCTCATCTGTTAAGAGAGAACAACAGGTTCGTTGATTCATTAGCAACTCTATCTTCTATGATAGACATCCCTTTCGGAGTCTGGATGCGTCCGATCATTATTGAACAAAAATTCATGCCGGCCTATGAGCTGATTGCTGCCATAGACGAGGTACAAGATGAAATCCCTGGTATTACGATGTCTGGAACTTCTTGGAAAATGAAGCATATCCACCAGGGGCAAATGCCAAAGATAAGAGAGCAATTCGAAGAATGGCTGCTCAGTTCATCGTCTGCGGGGGTAAACTGTACAAGAGAGGTCATCTCGGGATGCATAAACTATGTGTTGATGCTGAAGAATCCAAGCGCCTGATGGAGGCCATCTATGGAGGAGAGTACGGAGCGCACATAAACGGGGTGATGTTAGCCCGGAAGATCCTTAGACAGGGTTATTACTGGTCTACCATGAAGGAGGATTGTATTGGCTTTGTCCGGCGATGCCACAAATGTCAGATCCATGCAAACTGCATGAACATTCCGCCATCGAAGCTGTACAACATGACTTTGCCATGGCCATTTTCAGTCTGGGCGATTGATGTAATTGGGGCTGTCACTCCAAAGGGGTCCAATGGGCATGAGTACATTCTGGTAGCAATAGACTACTTCACGAAGTGGGTTGAGGTCCAATCTTACACGGTGTTGAAGGCATCGCATGTCGCTAAGTTCATCAGGAACAACATCATCTATCACTACGGGGTCCCCAATGAGATTATTTCGAATAATGGTTCCCACTTCAAGAAGGAGGTGATCGATTTGTTAGAGAAGTAAAATATGGCTTTTCATAAGTCATCTACATGTCGACCACAGACCAATGGAGCAGTTGAGGCCGCCAACAAGAACATCAAGCATATACTGCAGAAGATGGTGGAAACCTACCAGGATTGGCCAGATAAGTTGCCATTTGCTCTGTGGGGCTACCGGACTTCAATTCGAACTTCTACTGGGGCGACTCGGTATTTCTTGGTTTATGGGATGGAGGCTGTTCTGCCTATCGAAGTTGAGGTTCCGTCATTATGGGTATTGGCTGAGTGTCAGATAGCTGAGGCAGATTGGCAGTAGAGCAGGTTCGAAGAACTCATGCTGTTTGACGAGAGAAGGCTGAAAGCACTGTATCATGCTCAGGGTTATCAACGAAGAATTGCCAGGGCTTTCAACAAGAAGGTTAAGTCCAGGAATTTGAAAGAAGGGGATCTTGTGCTCAAAGACAACCGAGCTCCCATCCACGATCCTAGGGGCAAGTTCAGACCCAATTGGACTCGCCCTTACATCATCAAGTCTATCTGGTCGGATGGAGCTGTCATTTTGATGGACCTAGATGGCCTAGAGTTCTTCCAGCCGATCAACATGGACAAGTTGAAGAAATACTTTCCCTGAGTGGCTCTCTAGGCTGAAAACCCGAAAGGGAGACCTAGGCAAAAGTTAGAGCATAGAAAATTTGAAATAATAAAAACTGAGCTCGCGAGGTTGAAAACCCAGAAAAGGCGGCCTTGGCAAAAGTTAGAGCATAAAATGAGAGTGTTAATACACGAATGAACCCGAGCCGAACTACGTAAGGCTTGATTCCTGTCTTTGGGATACGTAGGCAACTTCATTTTGAAGTCCAGCCATAAACACTTCCCCGATCAACTTTGTCCGTGTGATCTTGTTTGGTCATCTTTGTCTATTCTGCATTCAAGAGCTCGGTTGTGATCTCCAGTGCAGTGCTATTCAGACTAGGGGCAACTTTCCAGTTGCTGGATCCGGGGTTGTACATCTCAGTGATAGATATCGGGCGTGTCTAGTTTTGATCCATATCGAAAATGGTTTTGAAAAGTTTTAATAAAAGTTGATTTTGCTCAAATTAATCTTTTTACAACTTAGACCATTTTTGGACCAAACGGAAAATTTTCAGTACCCACAACCTTCAATTACATTGATTTCAGTACAGAGTTCTCCTACTCTTGAATACAAATTGAAGTTGCTTTTTATTACATTCATAAAGAAAACTTGAAAGTACTGATTAAAGCAAATAAATTCGGGGCATAGTTAGGTGTTCTTGCGTCCCCTCCTAGAGCTTGTGGAAGCCTCTGGTGCCGAAATAGGCCTGATCTGTGCCTCTTCATCAAGCCAAGCTATGCACTCATTAGAGAGACTGCAACTGAAAGTGGCAGCGGGGGCCAAAAGCTCTCTCGTCCTCCATGCTGTGGCATACTGAGCTAGCTGTGCACCTCAGACTGGAAATGCAACAGGGTACTCTATCCCTTCCTCTGGGCAAGTCTGATCATGCCCAAACTGACGCCGGATTCGAAACGGGAAGTAAATGACACAATGTGTCAGACCGATCAACTAAATCCCAGGCTAGCGAGTCATGCTGTAGCTCATCGCCGATAGATTGAGCCAGAGGCAACGCCAAGCAATGTCAAGAGCAGTCAAACTGTGCATCCATTCGTACCACCATCCCTCATTAGGGGCATCGATTAGACGTCGCCGGAAGAAATAGCTGCGAGCTGAATATGCTGGGCATGAGTCCACAACTTTCAGTTTATCCATCAACCATATCTGGGGAGGGATGAAAAATGAGAGATTAAAGAATAGAGAGGTGTACGTGGAGAGAAAAGTAAGAAAAAGGGTTTTGAGAGAAAAACCGAGTCTGAGGGCCGAGTGATGTGAGAAATATATGTGAGATAGGGTGGGAAACATTACCTGCAGCAGTAGTGGACTCTTCATGAATTTAGTCGTCTCTCGGCGATGGAAAGTGTCCAAACCCATCAACGTCTCAGTTAGGGTCATGGCGATACAGCTCTTGCCCTCTTTCAAGCCCTCGGTAACCTCAATCAAACGGGCGCTAAACCCACCGGAGCCTGGGTCAAGCAAGAAATGTGACAACATGCACAAGCAAAGCGCATGTCGCCGAAAACCCTGCCAGTCATGATCGCCGCGGTAACCGGTATCAGAAAATCGACGAATCAAACTCGGAATGTCCAGCATTCCGTCACAAATCAATGACTGAGCGTCATGCAAAGTAAACCCACACATCCGTCCTAAAGCTTGGACGTGGCCGAAGCGGAACTGGGGCAAGATTTCTTCGTTGCGCTCGGATTCCATCAAAACTTGGAAATCTTCGAAAGTGGGACATATCTCTTGTCTGCCAAAGCTAAAGATGTGTGTTACCGGATTCCAAAACCTTGCCGCGGCATGAAGGAACGGAAAACGCAGCGGGGTGCAACACAACGTGAATAGTGCATTTATGCCGAAGCCCCGGAAATTCAACTTTTCCGAGCCATCCAAGTTGGCGATCCAATTTGTGAGATTTTGGACAAGAAATGCTTCCATTTTGATGCAAAACTGAGTTAAAATGAGGGAACCACGAAGCTAGAACCTTTATGGAGGATAAGGCACTGTTTGGAGGATAGGTGTCAGAAAACTGGAGGTCCCCAGGCCAAGTGGTCGGCTGACCACTTTTTCTGGTCGGCCAGCTAGTTTTTCTGGTCAGCCAGCTACTTTTCTGGTCTACAGAGTGAAAAACTGGTCGGCAGCCCTCTTTACTGGTCGGCCATGTACAAAAAAGTGGTCTACAGCTTTTCCTTGTCTCCAGCAGAGAGTCTCTAGCTTTCATCTGTGCTGGGAGTGCTGAAGGTCCGAGTTTACCTCTGTTTCGGGTGCATTCTGCTGCTTTGCTTTGCCCAAAATGCATTTGTTTATCAAGTTGTCGCTCATTTGTTTATCGAGTTGTTGCTCTTTACTTATCGAGTTGTAAACTTGTTAAGGTCTTGTTGCTGCTTAGTGAGTTAAGTTGTTTTGTTTGTTACGTTGGTTCACTACCTGACTTGGTAATACACGATGTTCAGTTTCCATTCAATCTCATTTTTGTGCAAAATGGTGCGATGCGATGCATAGAATACAAATACAACACTTTTTGAACGAAAAGCTGTTTCATTCCATCATAGCTTCTTTTTACAACATTTTACAAAAGGGTATAAGTTTCGAAGAAAATAAAACTGCCTAAGCTGTACAATGTGCTACAACTACATGTAAAAAGAAAAATAAAGCAGGAACATCTGCATCAATGCTATCAAGCTCACTACCGAGAGCCCTCTTTACCCTCTTCGGCTGAGCAGCCTCTACACTACCACCGCCGGCACCACCATCTGAATCGGAGCCGCCATCCTCGGAATCCTCCTCGGCGTCACCTCCGCCCTCAGAACCGAAATTGGAGTCGCCATCTCTATCTGCAGATGTCTCTGACTATGGATGTGCTGACTCCTCCTCCTCGCTGGACTCCTCGTCATATCTGACAAGTGCTCTGCGTCTCCCTCAGCTGCATGCTGAGGCTCCTCTCCTAGCTGCTCGAGAAGGCCAGGATGGTCCAGTCTGCAGAGGCGGGACCTGAAAAGGACAGTTTGAATGCATCAGCCAGTATGTATATCAGATGTAGATGCAAGAATGATACATGGAGTGGGTGCATGCAGATATAGTCTGTGAATGTGATGTGTCAGATGTGCTTTACACATGCAATGAATCAACGCAGTGAAATGTTCAATTTCTATATGTCATCAGAAATATGATAAATGCAAGGAAATTGAAAAGTACCCGGACGCCAGAGGTGTACAACAGCGTCTCCCTCCGCAGGACCATGCTCTCGAGTGAGGCCACCACTCTGAGTAACCCCTCAGTATACTCTCTGGGAGGCTACAGATACAAGTTCAAGTCATCAGTGAATGAATGAATGTCTAAATATCTGAGTGATAAATGAAAACTGTGGAGCATACCGGTGGTGAGTCAGGGTCACTGACGTATCGATGATCCGGTAGTGGAGGCTCCAGTGGAATCGGCTAAGATGTCCCATACTGCCAACCCGTCAGCTCAGTCGGAAGATCTGGCCACCCAGCGTACTGGCAAGTCGAGGGCATCCCTCTAGCCCCACCCCTCGATGTGCTAGCCCTGCTAGTGGAAGGGATGTCTGCAACTCAAGCGCGACTCGACGATGGCATATCAGCAGCCCTCCTCGTAGGAGTATGGACACCTGTCAGTGGAGGCATCAAGTATGTATGACGGTATGTCGCATACTCCTCCTCCTCCAAGAAAAGAACTGCGTCGATACCCAGCATAAGGTCATCAACCTCCCGGGGAGTGAAGCTCTCTGTCGATCGCATGTCCAGTGGAGGCGATGAGAGGATCTCCTGAGTGGGATTGCCCATCGTCTGACGCATGAAGCGATCCCTGAGAAACCAGGCTCTGCTGGCTGGTCCCTCAAACAAAACCCTGTATCGGGAGGCGCCCCATGCCCTGGCAAACTAGAATTGAGAATATCCCGGCATCTCCAGCCAAGGCTACTAAGTGATCTGCGAATAGCAAGTGCATAAATTGATTATGTGTCATAAATATGCAAGATGAATCAAAGCTAAAAGCATGAAGAACTGAGAGTTCTGGTTTACCTCGGTCGCCCGCACCATGTCAAAGTACTGCCGAAGATACAACAAAGTCTCCTGGGGCCTGGACCGGCACCGACCCTCAAATCTGCGTGAATAAGGGATCTCGAGAGGTACCTCAACCTCGAGCTCAGGGGCGAGTGTCGAGAAGTAGACATAAACCCACAGCTGTGAAAGGCAAGATAGTGGCTGACAGAATACAGAATGTATAGAAAATGCAGAATGCTGAGTGCAGAATGCGAAATATAGAATGTACAGAAAATGCAGAATGCTGAGTGCAGAATGCGAAATACAGAATGTACAGAGAATGCAAAATGCTGAGTGCAGAATGCGAAATACAGAATGTACAGAGAATACAGAATGCTGAGTGCAGAATGCGAATACAGAATGTATAGAAAATGCAGAATGCTGAGTGTAGAATGCGAAATACAGAATGTACAGAGAATGTAGAATGCTGAGTGCAGAATGCAAATATAGAATGTACAGAGAATGTAGAATACCGAGTGCAGAATGCAGGGTACAGAATATAATGTGTGCAATGTGTGCCGTGTGCAGTGTACAGATAATGAAAAGCAGAAATGTAAATCAAGAAGGCAGAATGTACCTCCCAGGCTCGCCAGTAGCCACCTACTATGGTCCCCTGCTCGCGAGAGGTCGCGCTCATGTTGTAATAAAGGGTAGCGAGGCCAGCGCCACCCCAATCAAAGTGCCGGACCTGTGATAGGTCTACCAGAGCACTGAGCAGATAAAGCCCGACTGTGTTCCCCTTGTCGGAGAACAGAGTGGTCCCAAGTAGGAACATCAGAAACCCCCGGGCATACTGCTCTATCTCCTCAACAATCTTAGACATAGTCCTCCTGTACTGCTCGGCAAACTAGGTGTACCTGACCCTGCCTGATGATCTGTCAATCGACAGATGGGCTCCGAGCAAATAAGTCCAAGCCGCCTCCCACTCACCCATATCTGCATCGTATGGGATCGGTCGGCCTGCCACGTCGAGGCCCGTCAGTATGGAGAAGTCATACGGGGTCATCGTCACGTCCCTAGTGGCAAAAAAATGAAAGGAATTGGTGGTGTCCCACCATCTCTCTACTAATGCGCCCAGAAGGGTCCTACTCGCCAGTTAACGCGACAACCCCGCGCAAAACGGGCCAAACCCTGCCTCATCCATAATATGCCGAACGGCATCCGGGAGCTCCATATACCACTCCCTAGCAATGATCGACCCGTAACCCCGTGTGAAACGGGACGATACCTGCAGGTAGAATGAACAGATGTATTCAGTTACAAAATAAACAGTGTTATGTTATGAGTCGTGTGCAACATTAAATAGAATGCTGTGTTATGAACTGTGTGCTCAGATTGAGCAGTGTTGTGAGCCGTGCGCAACATTAAATAGAATGTTGTGTTATGAACTGTGTGTTCAGATTAAGCAGTGTTATGAGCCGTGTGCAACATTAAATAGAATGTTGTGTTATGAACTGTGTGTTCAAACTGAGCAGTGTTGTTATGAGCCGTGTGCAACATTAAATAGAATGATGCGTTATGAACTGTGCATTCAGATTGAGCAAATCCTGCGTTATGAACTGTGTGTTCAGATTGAGCAAAAACTGCGTTATGAACTGTGTGTTCAGATTGAGCAAATACTGCATTATGAACTGTGTGTTTAGATTGAGTGAATCCTGCGTTATGAACTGTGTGTTCAGATTGAGCAAAACTGCGTTATGAACTGTGTGTTTAGATTGAGCAAATCCTGCGTTATGAACTATGTGTTCAGATTGAGTAAAAACTACGTTATGAATTGTGTGTTCAGATTGAGAATACTGCGTTATGAACTGTGGGTTCAGATTGAGCAAAAACTGCGTTATGAACTGTGTGTTTAGATTGAGCAAAACCTGCGTTATGAACTGTGTGTTCAGATTGAGCAAAAACTGCGTTATGAACTGTGTGTTCAGATTGAGCAAAAAACTGCGTTATGAACTATGTGTTCAGATTGAGCAAAAAATTGCGTTATGAACTGTGTGTTCAGATTGAGCAGAATATTGTAAAATAAGCTGTGTGCCCAAAATGAGCTGTGTACCAAATCAACAGAGTGTTGTGTTGTGAGCTGTGCGCCAAGTCAGCATTGTGTTATGAATAAGCTGTGTGCCAAGTCAATAATGTGCTATGTTATGAGCTACTTGCTAAGTAAACAAAATACTGTGTTGCGAGCTGCGTGCCAAATCAACAAAACGTTGTGTTTTGAGCTGTGTGCCCCAAATGAGTTGTGTGCCCAAAACGAGCTGTGTGCCCAAAATGAGCTGTGTGCTAAAACGAGCTGTGTGCCCAAATGAGCAATGTACCCAAAATGAGCTGTGTGCCCAAATGTGCTGTGTGCCCAACAAACAAAGTGTGCGTTAAAAGCTGTGTGCCCGTATGAACCGGATGTTGTGTGCAAGTTATGTTCAGAACATGCAGAAGTACTGTGTATGTGAATGTGTTCGGAACGAGCAGATATAATACATAGCGAAAGCATGAAATGCGCAAGAGTGCAAAATGCATCACAGAAAATGTAAAAGTGAAGTACGCACCTCACGCGCATGATGAGATAGATGATACTCCGGCTCCCGTAGCAGCAAGTCTGCGTGTGACAACCCTCACCACTGATTAGTGCTAATCTATGATTAAGCATGTTAAGTAACTGATCTGACCGAAATTCTGAACTGATAGATTGAGTGTATTAGTTTAAATGCAAATCTATCTGTTTGACTGCTAAATGATCTGTTCATGTTTTATGTTTTAAACTGCAAATTGAAGGTCTTATCGGCGGCCGAATCTGAAATTGATTAGTGTTTTATGCTAATTAGAATTTATATGATTTTATGGTAGATTTAATTTGAAATTGATTTGGAATGATTAAATTAGATTAAATAATGTTAAATTACATTAGTTGCATTATTTACCTTTTTGCCACATTAGTGGGCCACTTCATGAGACCTCTTGAGACTTGAATTTGTATCATTTTGTTGCATCATTCTCCATCTTCTTGGACAAAACTGACTAGAGTGAGGGAGAGTTAGGAGAAAACTTGAGTTCATCAAATTTAGCTTGGGAACTAGAAGAAATTCAAGAGAGATTGCATAATTGAGCTTCCATTATTGAAATTAAGGACCTAAGGTAGGAGAATCACCTTCTTGAACTTGTATTTAAGTTGTATCTTGCATGTTTCATGGAAGTTTGGTGATTAGAGTCTAGAATTGGTTCAAAATGTTGAATTGAAGCTTAAATCATGCATGCATGTACATGTTCTAGCATTTTGAGGTTGATTTCATGGAAATCCTCACATGCATGTCCATATTCTAGCTTTGGTCCATGAATTCAGCATGTTTTTGGAAGGATTGACTCATTTGTTCTTGTATTAGAAGCTTTGAAGTTGATTAAATTCATGTATGTTGCATGTACATCATGTTCTTGAAGTTTTGTTTGGAAATGGGTTCAATTGAACTACCTTTGGCCTTTGATTTTGCAAATTGATCTTTGAAACATGTCATATTATGAGTTTTAAAGTGTTTTCCAGAAAATTAGCCCAAAAGGATCGAATTTGATGCTTTAAATGTTGAGTTTCATGCTTGGAGACAAATCTGGAAATTCCAGATTTTGGATCCACGCTCGAGCGGAGAACTCCATGCTCGAGCGTACACTCTGAGTTCATGCAGTCCGCTCGAGCGGGGAAAGTAACGCTCGAGCATGAAATATGTGTATCCAGTACTTTGCATGTGTTTACAGTCCGCTCGAGCGAGGGAATGCACGCTCGAGCGAGGACTTGTGTCTCATGCTTGAGCGGGGGTCGAGCGCCCGTCAAGTGTGAATTTCATGCATCCAGTACTTTTATAGTCCGCTCGAGCGAGGAAATTCACGCTCGAGCGTAGCTCTTTTGTCTGCATGTCCGCTCGAGCGGAGAAAGCCACGCTCGAGCGAGACCCCTGCTTTAGCAAAAATTTGAAAAGTATTTTAAAGTGCATCTTTGCATCCTCATTCCTAGGCCTAGTTTAAGGCATCTTAATGAGGATAATGATATAAAGCCACACCGAGTCAAGATAGGGACTAAGTTATTGTTTCCCAAACGTGCAACTTAGTGTGTGTTCATTCTGTAACTGTGTAGGGTTGGCATTCGAGGACACTCACTAGCCTATCTGTAGCCCAAAACTCTGTGAGTAACAATGTTGTAAAGATATATTCAATCATGAATATTTTCTAAATGACCAACTGTACTGCTTTTCTGAAATGATATTTCTTACTAAATGAATGTTTGTCCTATTTGCGAACTGTATTCGTGGCATCCATAGCAATTTACTGTTACTGTACTGTTACAGAGATCTCTGTCGGTTCCCATGTTGGAACCACTACTGTTTACTGATATAATAGCCATCAACTGACTGTTCGGTCTGTTAAGACCTACTATACTGTTTTGTTATGGGATGTACCACATATGATTGCTATGACTGATATACTGTTATAACTGACTGTTTTAAATACTGAAAGGACTTTACGCATATGTTATTCACTGGGCTTTAGCTCACTGTTTATATATATATATGTAGGTGTCCAGGCATCGGATCGAAGCTAAGAGCGTTGGGTTAAACTCCCTTTTTGTCAAGCCAACCAACGTGCCTCACTGCGAGGTTTCAAGTGTGTTCAAGCTTAGGCTTTTTGGGGTGTCTCAGTTCACCCTTCTGTCTCTGTTTTGTAATACTGTATAGACTTGTACTGTACTGTTATGGTAGGGAATTGGTCCCTAACCTGAATGCCTGTATATGATGTATGTACATACCGCTTTTGTTCCGAATGTGAATGTGTTATGAAAAGTCTTTTTGCATACAGACTGTTGCAGCTCATTGGACATCTTTCATTTACTGTTTTGGCTTCCGCCAGCCCCTGTACTCTGTATTACTGTTATTACTGTTAAGCAGGCCTTCGGTAATCACGGATTACTGGCCGGTTACGGTGCTAAACCCATAGGGGCGGGTTTGGGGCGTGACACTGCGGGCACCCGTCGCGCGAAGTCGGTAAAATGATGGAAAGTGTAAGGAAAGTACCCTTTTCAGCTCAAAATCGTCCCCGCGGGAATTTCGATTCAAGTCTTCGATGCGTGGCTCATCAATTACTCGTCAAGAGCAATGTGTATCCTTTTGAGTACTTTGTGACCCCTCCGAGAGGTAACTCAGAGGTTCAGGTTAAATTGCTCGCGTTAAGATTTGTATCTCCTTTTTTAGTATTTTGCTTTGAACGTATTTTTGGAGTTGCACATTTCAAATACATCCTTTTGCACACCACTTGTTGCATTGTAATGCACATCACTTCTTGCATTGTTATGCACACCACTCGTCGCATTGTTATGCACGTTTCTCTCGCATTGTTATGCGCACACTTAGGTTGCATTGTCATGCACCCCTCCATCGCATTGTTATGTGCGCACTTAGGTTGCATTGTCATGCATCCCTCTATTGCATTGTTATGCGCACATTTAGGTTGCATTGTCATGCACCCCTCCATCGCATTGTTATACACAACCTTAGGTTGCATTGTCATGCACCTCTTCACCCGCGTTGTCGCGCATACTTAGGTTGCATTGTTATGCATGCTCCACTTGCGTTGTCACGCACTTTTTGCTTGCATTGCTATGCATGTTTCCATCAGCATTGTGTATGCACGCGTTTATCTCGCATTGGAATTGCATCTTGACGTAATGTTGAACATGTGCTTCTAACTATATTATACCTGTCGAGTTTTTTTTTTCTTTTGCAGGCACGATATTGTATGTACGGTTCATTTGAGGCTGGTGCGACCAGACGGTATTGTATTTACTCCGCGTGAGACATAGCGAGAATTGTATAATTCTCTTACATCCTTTCTGCATGTAATGTAGTTTGGTTCGTATTCGCTTGCTTAGACTGTTGCACTTACTTTGCATAATTGCTTCGTTACAGCTTTCTTTGCATGATCATAAGTTATGTTCGGCTTTGTGCATGTCCTTTGCATCTTGCCCCTGCCTGCAGGCACATCTCTTTGTTATTTTGCTTGTTTGTCTAAGTCTTCGGCCTCGTCAAAAATGGGTCGTCTCTGGGCTTTGACATTCACTCCCGTCACTTATGACTTCCGAGTTCAATCAAAGAGGGGCAACTGTAGACACCCCATTTTTGACCGACCTTAAGACTCAGACATCATCGATTGAGCGCTCGGTGATTGCACATGTTGTACTCGTTTCGAGGTTTCGGAGTTTTGGCTGAGAGCCTTGCCTCCGGGCCTCTGAACTCTTTGTGCTTTGGCTCGGTTTGTGGACCAAACCTTGTTTCTCTTCCCTGGAGGGAGGGAGAGGTCTTGTAGACCACCTCTTTGTGGTCGTAGACCACTTTTCTCGTTTGGAGACCAGTTTCTGGTTTTTGAAGTCTTCGGCCGCGCGCCCTGTCTCGAGACTGCTTAACGTTCTCCGTTTGGCGTGGTTTTTGAACCACACCTTGTTGCCTCTGCCTAGAGGGACACTATGGTCCGGGAGACCACTTTTTTGGTCGCAGACCACTTTTGATGCCCGTAGACTAGTTTTCGAGGCTTCCGGCCACGTACCTTGCCTCCCGAACTTTTGTCTTGCATCCTTTTTGGTTTGTTTTTGGCACAAACCTTGTTTTCCTTGTTTGGAAGGTGGTACAAGGGTGGGAGACCAGTTCTTCCCCTTGGAGACCACTTTCCTCCCTGCCAGCCAGTTTTCTGGTTGGCCAACTGGTTTTCTTGGTCTTTGGGCCACCTTTTCTAGTCGGCCACCACACCCCTGCATTGTTTTCATGCTGTAGACCCTCTCCCACCATGGCCGACCAGTTTTTGTCTTGGGAGACCACTTGTGGTGGTCGACTGCTTTTCATCACCTTTTTGGAGATATTTTCAGTACAACTGTGCCAGCTGGAAGGCACAAAAGCCATATGGAGGGATGGCTTTTAGGCCAAAGCTTGTCCAACAAGCTTGTTTCTTGTTCTCTATAAGAGAAGACCTCCCCCCTCCTCCTCCAGGTTCAGTTTGGAGTGCTTGAGATATACATATACATCTTTGTATCTATCTTGCTCTTGCACTTCATTTTTGTGTTCAAAAGTGCATATTTATCACACTTTAACACACAAACACACACTCAAACACCATTCTTTTGTTGCTAAGGCTTCTTGAGGTTTGTTTTGGAGTTTTTGGACTGGATTTGATCCAAGAAAGCTGCTGGAGTGGTAGCCTTGAAGAGGTTCTACAAGGGTGAGCTTCTAACCTTTAAATCCCTTGATTTTGCTTAAGCTTTTAGACCTGTTTTCATGCTGATTTAAGCTTAACTTCCTACTGCAAAAAGTTCTATTTTTCAGTCCTTTAAATGTTTGTTTAAGGTCACTTTTGTGTTTGGGGTAGTCTACCCCCTCTTAGGCCTTGTTTGGCCTTGTTTTTGTGCCTTCTTTTTAAGCTTTTTGGACCACCTTGTTTTGACCTTGTTTTTGTGCCTTCTTTTTAAGCTTTTGGGACCACCTTGTTTTGACCTTCTTACCACTGAAACTCAGAGGATTTTCAGTGGTGGAAAGGTGGTTTTGAGGTCCCAAATAGGAGAGGGTCATCCCCTCTCCTTGTGTTTTGAATACTTGCCATATTAGCCTCTTGTTTGAGCATGTTTGTTAAGCTTATGTTGGCCATGTCTTAGCATGTATTTGGGCTTATTTCAGCATGGCATACCACTATTTTTACTTGGTTTTGTCATCTCATGCATGCCTAATACACTTGTAGTGTATTTCTCACAAACTACTCTTGTATGCTTCATGAAGTAGCATGTCTTTTTAGCTTGTTTTGAGTCCATTTCAGCATGTTCTTGGTGATGTTTTTCCATGTCATACCTCTGTTAAGGTTTGTTTTGGTTGGCCCTTGCATGCTCCTTGCACTTGTAGTGCATTTCCATGATCTAGCCTATTGTGTATCATGCTTTAACATGTCATTCTAGCATGATTTTGGCTTAACTCTAAGAAGATTTTGTCCATGTTTTAGCATGCTCTAGCTCTAATTTATGTTGTTTTGGTCATGCATGCCATGCTTTGTATAGCTATAGTGCATTCTAGCTTGTTAGCTTTGTGTATCAAGTCCACTAGCATGCATTGCTTGGCCTATTTGAATGATTTGGCATCATTTCATATGTGATTTCAGTCCATGTAGTGTGGTCATACACTTGCATTTGTCACTCATTCAATGCGTTGGAGGGTTTTCCCTTTATGCCTTAAACATGAACCATTGTGTATGCCTTCATGCCTAAGCTTGCGAGCTATCATTTCAATGTGTTTTTGGGGTTATTTTGCCATGATATAACTCTGATTTTTTTTTGGCGAAGCCATCTCATGCTTGGTCTTGGTAGGTGTAGTGTAATCCACCTTATTTGCCTTGCATATTCCATGCTTTATGCCCTTCATGCTAGCATATTTTGGCTTCATTCCATACATGTTTTAGACTCATTTTGACATGTTCTAGGACTATTTTGGGTTGCCCTTTCCATATGCTTCATGTTCGGTATAGCTATAGTACAAATGCCTATGCTAGCTTCAAGCTTTGGGTACCGTAGCATGCTTCATTTGTGTTGTGTACATGATTTGGCATCATTTACCATGACATTTCAGAGCATGTAGCATTGCCATGTTCCCACTTCGTTCACTCTTTAAGTGCCTTTGAGTGTTATGCATTATTGCCTAGTTTGTGGCCTAGCATGTATGCCATCTTGCCTAGGTCCTTGAGCCCTCATCTTAGCATGTTTTGGTTTTTGTTTAGACCTAATTAAGCTCTGTCCATGGTTGATTCATGCATTTGTGCCATGTTTTGCATGCCTCCTTTGTGTTGCTCTTTGCTAGCCTTATGCCTTAAGGACTCTAGCATGTCTTGTGCCTTTTGTTTGAGTGATTTGGCATCATTTCACATTTGATGTCAGAGCCTTCAGTGTTGTCACACTTCCATGTTTGTCACTTCTTGAGCACTCTTGAGAGTTGTGCTCTTAGGCCTAGTTGATGGGCCATTGCATTGTGCATGCTTTGTTTTGCATTTCGTGCCTTTGTTTTGGTGTTATGGCCACTGTTTTGGGCATGGCTGAGGTCTGTCCACATTCGGTGTAAGTCCATTTAGCATGTTTATTAGTATGTTGCTTGCATGTTTATGTTGTTCATCGCATTGTGCATGCCATGTTCTTCGCATTGTATATGCCATGTTGTTGATTGCATTGTGCATGCCATGTTGTTCATCACATTGTGCATGCCATGTTCTTTGCATTGTGTATGCCATGTAGTTGCATTATGCTTTGCATGCCATTTGCATTAGATGTTTGCATGTTGTTAGTTGCATTGCATTTCCATGTTGCATGTTGTTGCATTTTGTTTGGATTAGGTGTTAGTCCAAACACGAGAAACGAGGGACGTTTCATACTTGAAGTGATGAAACGTGCCTTAATTCTCGGTCGTCGATGCTCTTGATCATACATGATAGAGTTTTAGGCTTTATGTATTTATTTGTGCACTCATTTTACATTGAATTGTGCAATTTGGCTTCTCGGCCATCATGTATCGAGATGCGTGATTGGTGGCCCGAGGGTCGGGAACCACACTCCCTTGAGCTTACGAAATGATAGGGAGGGTGGTTGTGCACACATATTTTGCAAATACATTGCCATGCCCTTTCTTGCTCTCTGTTGCAGCAAAGTGGAGAAGTGCAGCAAAACTGGTCGGCCGACCAGAACAACTAGCTGGCCGACCACTTTTTCTGGTTTACAGCAATGGAAAGTGGTCGGCCAGTGGCTGGAAACACCCCTAGGTGGTCGGCAGCCCTCCTACAAGTGCCCAAGGTGAGTTAGAAGCTTTCTGGAGCTTGGTGCAAGGTTCTGAGAACAGTTGCAAACAGAGGCAAGTTGGGGCATCGTGACGGATTTCAGAACGAGGCGACCGAGCATGCGTGCAATCTTCTCCCTCTGAGGACATTGCTTTACTATTTTACTTAGCTAATTTGCTTAGCTAGTTTATGCTTTGGTTCTGTACCTAATTAGTTAATGCGTTTAACTATTCAATTTGTGTTGTAATAGCTTAATTAGTTAGCTTGTTAGTTAATTAGTTTTGTGATGTAATAATTAGTTTAATTAGCTTAGATTAGCTAGTTAGCTTCTTATTCGGACCCTCCGTCGAGAGGTCCAACTATTGTAATAAGCGTGCGTGGGTGTGATGCATGTCTTCCAACCCCCATTTCTTTCTCCCTTTTACTTAACCGCTTACAATGGTTAGTTTTAGGGCATATTTTGATTACCATACCTTATGCGTGCATGCGTGCATTCATTCATCTGTTTTGCATGCACCGGGCTCGGCACATCATACTAACTGCATTGTATTTCAATTCCGATTTGAATACATGTTATCAAGTCGCATTTCACATGCCACCTTAGAATAGCCGAGCCTATTTTAGTTGCATTCTTGCATGTGTTGCATTAGCCATCTTAACATGAACTAGGATCATGCATGATTTCTAACTAGTTCTCTGTTTTGGCTCAGATGACACTGTGAGTGTTTACACTTTAGCATACTGCATGAGATGTATATGTTGCCATGTTAGCATGCTTGCCATGTGGCTAACTACTTAAGTGATTAACTGCTTGAATGCCTGTGGGTGAAGGTTGGATCGCTTGAATTGGAACAATTCATTGAAATCCGCGATTTAGCCTACTTGCGAGTAGCACCTCTAAATCATTTTCAAACAAACGAACATGCAATGTTTTGTTCCAACTTAGGAGATCTAATCTATACTTGCATGCTGTGCGCATCACATAGTAATTCTAGGTTAATAACCGGAATAAGAACACATGTGTTTTCAAAAACAACATATCATGCTTAGTATATGCTATCGGGTGAGTGGAGGTGCTCATTGCATGACCTTCCCCTCTCATACCCAAGTTCCCGAGCCGAAGCAACTTTGGTGATGACAGACACGTGGCCTTAGGCACGAGTCAGGGTTTCCTAAATTCCCCCAAAATAAAATATTTAGGTAGCGACTCTGTATCTGGCAAAGCAGTCCATGTTTGGCAATTCTTTATTAAAAATCAGTTTTCCAAAACGATTTGTCGGATTTGGACTCTTTGGTGATTTATCAATCTTACATTGCACTTTGTGAGATCAGATTAAGAACCGTGACATTGAGTCCGAACTTGTAGTAGCTAGAGAACAAAACGGAATTCGCGCCCTCGCAGGCGCGAAGCCGGGGAGTTCTCGGGGCGGTCTACACACACACACACGCACACTTATTACAACATTTGCCCTCTCGACGGAGGGTCCGAATAAAATGAAAGCTAACTAGCTACGCCAATTAAGCTAACTATTACAAATCACAACTAATTAACTAATTATTCTAGCTAATTAATTATTACAAACCAAATTGAATAACTAGCTAATCTAAGCTAATTAGAATACTACAAAGCACTAAGCTAAATTAATTACAGCACAGGTAATTAACTACAACTAGCTAACAAAAGCGATAAATGGTCTCGCGGGCGAGGGAGATATGCATGCTCGGTTGCGTCCTCCCGGAAATCCACCGCCTTGCCTCAAGATGCCTCTGTTTGCACTCTTTTGAACCTTTGAAAAGTACGCCATTTCCATATTGCTTCTTTCTAATCTCAAGAACACCTTGAGGGCCGAAATTCCTCCTGTTGCTGCAACAGAGCACAGACAGAGGCAAGACAGTGTATTTGCAAGGAAATGTATGCACTTCCACACTCCTTATCATATCTCAAGCTCAAAGGAGTATGGCACTTGACTCCCGAGCCAACAACTAAGCATTTTCAATGCATGGTGGCCAAAGAATCAAGCTTGTGCAAAACTCAATGAATACACACATAAGACTCGAAAGGCCTCCACCCTATCATGTACAATCAAGGGAGACGGCGACCGAGAAATGAGGCACATTTCATCACTTCAAGTATGAAACGTCTCTCATTTCTTGTGTTTGGACTAACGTCCGATCCAAACACAATGCAATGCAAACAACGTATGCTCATCTTTCAATGCTAAAGTGGCATGCACAAGACTCTATCATGCAAGCAATGCATGCATGGCTTGTTTACAGGCTAAGGCATCAAAAGTAGTGAAGTGTATTACATATGAGGCATGCATTATCAAGCTTAAACAACCAAACCAGCTATGGACAGACCTATATCATGCCAAAATAGTGGCACAATCATGCTGAAAATGGGAGCTCAAAAGCTACAACAACATGCTCATGCATTGGCTCGCAAGCCAGGCATCAAACACAACTCTCAAACACGATGAAGAAGTGGAAAATGTGAGAGTGTGGCAATGACATATGCTCTGAAATTTCATGCCAAATGGTGCCATACCACGCAAACATCACATGCATAACATGTTAAAAGCCCCGAAACTCAAAGCTAGTCAAGCCCCTTTACACTACAACCATATTAAGCAATGCTCAAATGACCCTAACCATTCAAAACAGATCTAAGGCAGGTCAAAATAGTGGCAAAAACATGCCAGACTTGTAGCATGGATGGCAAGAAAGATATGCTTATGTATTAGCTCACGAACAAGGCATAAAGGCACAACTCTTAAACACAATAAAAGAGTGATAAACATGAGAATATGGCAGAGGTATATGGTCTGAAATAACATGCCAAATGATGCTATGCCATGCAAAAGGCTCAAATATGACATGCTAGAGGTCTCAAAGTGTAAGGCTAGCAAAGCCAAATACACTATAGCTATGCAAAGCCAAGCATGCATGACCAAAACCACTCAAATTAGACCTAAATCATGCTAAAACATAGCCAAAAATGTGCTGGAGTAGAGCATACACATGCTAGATCAATAGGCTAAAACACCAAATACACTAGGCTAGTGAACAAAATTGCACTACAAGTGCAAGGAGCATGCAAGAGGCAACCAAACCAACCCAAAACAGAGTTATGAAATGGAAAATAATGGCTAAAAACATGCTGAAATGGAGCCAAAACATGCTAGAAAGAGATGCTACTTTGCAAGGCTACAAGTAGGATTATACTACAAGTACAAGAAGCATGCAAGAGGTGACCATGACAGCCAAAAACAGAGTTATGGCAGGTCTAAAAAGTCACAAAAATGAGCCTAAACAAAGCCATAAAGAAGTAGAAACACATGCTCTTTTGATGGGCCATCAACATATGCAAACAAGAGAAGAAGAGGGGGGACAACCCCCACCCATTTGGGACCTCAAAACCACCTTTTCACCACTGAAATTCCTCTGAGTTTCAGTGGTAAGAAGGCCAAAAAGAGATGGTCCCAAAGGCCTTAAGAGATGGCTCAAAGCAAAGTAAAACAAGCCACCAAAGGGGGTAAACCACCCCTAACTCAAACTAAGCCTTAAAACAAGAGTTTTTGTAGTTGAAAGCTAAGTCTAAAAGAGCATGCAAAGGTGGCTAAATATGCAACCAAAACATGGCTCAAAAGGGGATAAATGGATTACCTTTGACGCACAGCCACAACAGCAACTTCTTGAGTCAAAAACCAGCCTTTTGAAGCTCCCACAAGACCCTCAAGCACCTCAGCAACAAAATAGGAGTATTTGGCTAAGAGGTTGTGTGCAAAAGTGTGAAGAAAATGCAATTCTAAGCACTATAAGGCACAACAATATAGAGAGAGAAATCTAGAGAGAGAGTAGATATGTTTTGCTTCTCAAAATTCTGAACCTTTTGGAAGGGGAAGAGAGCTCCCCTTATATAGAATATGCAAGCAAAAGCTTGCTTGAATCCCTCCCTACATGTAGGGAGGATGCATTCTGTGCCTAACAGGTGGCACAGCTGGCACCAAAAATATTTGCAGAAAGTGCAGAAAAGCTACCGACCAGTTAAAGGGGTCGACCGACTACCCCACCTGGTCGACCGACCACCCAAGGTGGTCGACAGGGGGGAAAAGGTGGTCTACACAAAGAGAAGAAGGTGGTGGCAGGCTGCCGACCACTTAAGGTGGTCGACTGACCACCCACCCTAAGCCGACCGACCACCACAAGTGGCTGACAAGGGAGAAAACTAGTCGACAGGGAAGAAAAGTGGTCTACACCACTGTTTCTCCCTCCAGGCAAAAGGGGGGGGGGACCAAGACTTGGCTTAAAACAAGTACAAAACCAAGAAAGTTCAGAGACTTAGAGGCAAAGTGCGCAGCCGAAAACCTCGAGGACTCCAAACGAGCGCGAACATGCGTAATCATCGAGCACTCAATCGATGACGTCCAAGTCTTTAGGACGGTCAAAAATGGGGTGTCTACAGCCTTCAGCTCCACAATCCTCTCAAGCTAAGTCCTTGATGGAGGCATATCACCAGCACCTGAAAATGGTTTTCCCCAAATAGGGTGAGCCAAAGCCCATTAGAAGTAATCTATCACAATATATGAATCTTAACAAATATATAAGGATGAAATGCATATGCAATATCTATGTCAAAACGGTTTACATTTCTTTCTCAAAATCATGCCATGCTCAAATTATATCACAATTCTCAAATCATGTCATTTACCATTGGAAAGAATGGGGGAATTCTCCAACCGGCACAACCTTTCACGGATATTTTATCCATGGGAAATCCTCAAACGGCATCAATGTAAACGTAGTCTATACAAGCACTACTATTTCCATTTCATGGATATTTCATCTGTGGGAATTGGCACCCATGTATACGCATGTTTTTCAGGACTTTCACCTTGGACACAGAGGCCAACTTAATTTGGTGATACACACCTATTTCCAACATTCACCTATTTTTCTTAAAATCATATACATTTACAATGTATTAAATGAGTAACAAATGTTTAATGCACGTGGATGAGAAATTAGTTTCAATTCACCTAATTCTCATGCAATTTCTACAACAATCATAGCTATCCTCCACTAATAGCCCAAAACAGATATTTCTAAACAGATATAAAATCTCTAATACAGATAAACTTTTCAAAATTTAAGATGTAAGTGATAATACATATCCAACTCTACCATCCATATTAATATCCATCCAATTTCACATTTCCATCATCAATTTCATTTATTTATACAAAATAAATATTTGGGACATTTTGGGCAAAACCCATTTCCTTCCAAAATCCAACCCAAGGGTCAAAATCAACAATTTGTTCACAACTCAACCTCATTTCCACTCCCACAACCATTTTTCATGCAACCATTTGAAAACCCATCTTTTGATTTTAAACCAAAACCCTAGGTGTGTTCAAAATCCTCCAAAATCACAATATTGTTTATGAAAAATAAATTGCTAAGTTAAAAATCATAAAAGAGTGTAGAGAATCCCTACCTCGAAGTTACAATGCCAATGAGAGAGTGGAGAAACCTCAAGGAATTTGAAATCCAACTCTATTCGGATGAAAACGAAGTTCTAGGTGAACTCTACCTTTTTAACAAAGGAAGTAGGGTAGAAAAATGGATAGATCTTGGTGTATTTATATAGAGAGAGAGAGAGTGAGAGAGAATAAGTCCTAGAGAGAGAAGATCTCAACTTTAGGGTTTTTAGAAAGTTTAGAGAGAGAGATAAGAAAAAGTGATGTAAAAAGTGATTTTTACGAACTGATATATGCACAGTCCGCTTGAGTGCAAAAAGTAACGCTCGAGCGTCTAGACACAATAAGTTGTTCCAGTCGAGTGCAAGAAGTGACGCTCGAGCATAGAATACACACTATAGACACCCCATTTTTGACCGTCCTCAAGACTTGGACGTCATCGTTTGAACACTCGATGATTATCCATGTTTGTGTTCGTCTTGAGTTCTCGGAGGTTTCGGCCGTGCACCGTGCCTCAAGACCTCTCGACTTATTTGTTTTGTGCTTGGTTGTGGACCAAGCACTTAGGTCTTTGCCTCTAAGGGTAGGAAATGGCTTGTTGGCCACTCTCATACCCCACCGGCCTCGGCTTGAGGCCACCGGCCCTGTTTTCTTGCTACCGGCCAAAAGTGTTGGCCGGTCGGCAATGTTCTTGGTCGGCCGGCCATTATTTTGGTCGATCAGTCACTTTTTCTGGCCGAGACCCTTGTTTTAGCTTCTTGAGGAAGCTTGAACCTTTTGAACCCTTGTTTTAGCTTCTTGAGGAAGCTTGAACCTTTTGAACCCTTGTTTTAGCTTCTTGAGGAAGCTTGAACCTTTTTAGCTTCTCCAAGAAGCTTGAACCTTTTTAGCTTCTCCAAGAAGCTTGAATCTCTCTAGCTTCTCCAAGAAACTTGAACCTCTTTAGCTTCTCCAAGAAGCTTGAACCCTCTTGTTTCTCTATAAGAGAGGGCCTCCCTCTCCTTTAGAGAGGTTGAAAAATTTGTCTAAGGCACAGGAGATATATCTCTCTCTATATCTCTATATTTTGGGTTCAAAAGAGTGAGATTCTTGGCCCCTTTGCACACCACCTCACAACCACACACCTCCACCATTCATCTAAGGTTCTTGCGGGGTATTTTCAGAGGTTAAAGAGCTGGTTTTTGGTCCAAGAACCTGCTGGTTTTGCTGATGTACAAGGGTAACTCATTTTCCCTCTTTATTCCCCATTTTTGCACAAGCTTTTAGCCTATCTTTCATGCTGTTTTGAGCTTAGTGTATAATGGATAAAAGTTCTATTTTTGCATGCTTTTGAACTTTGTTTAAGGTCACTTTTGTGTTTGGGGTTGTTTCCCCCCTCTTAGGCCTTGTTTGGCCTCATTTTGGTGCCTTTTTTGTGAACTTCGGGACCACCTTGTATTGGCCTTCTTACCACTGAAATCCAAAGGGATTTCAGTGGTGGGGATGGTGTTTTGAGGTCCTAAGAAGGAGAGGGCCATCCCCTCTCCTTATTGTCTTGTTTGTTGGCATTTTTGGCCTTACAAAGGAGCCCCTATTGGCACACTTCTTGAGCATATTTGAGGCTATTTTTAGTGAGTTTTAAGACCTGCATAGGCTCTTTCCAGAGCCCTTTTTTCCATTTTAAGTGTCCATCTTGCATGTGTAGAACAATCCTCTTTATAGCCTATCAAAGAAGCCTATCATTCTTGCACGCATGGACCATGTTTCAGTGGGTTTTTGGGCTTTATTTAACATGTCATACCTCTGAATTTTGTTGGTTTGGTGGCCTCTTGATTGCCTCATATACTTGTAGTGTAAACCTCCTTCACTAGCTTGTATTGCATGCCATTTTAGTCTATGATTCTAGCACTTTTTGGCCATGCCTTAAACTGATTTTGTTCATGATTTAGGCTTCCTAAGCTCTGTTTTATGGCCTCATGGTCGAAAAATGCTTGCCATGCATACTTGTTGTGTAATAGCCTTGCATAGCTTTGAGTTGCGGGGTCCCTTGCATGCTTGACTTGAGCTATTTACATGTTTTGGCATCATTGGGTATAATATTTCAGAGCTTATACTTGTGTCCTACTCCCATGTTTTCCATGATTTAAGTGCTATTGAGAGTTGTGCTTGTATGCCTCATTTACCGACCATTGCATGAGCTTCATTTGAATGCATTCCGAGCCACCATCCCAACACATTTTGCCACTGATTTTGGCCTGCATCAGGTCTGTTTGGGGTTGGTTTCATCATTTGAGCATTGCTTTGCATACCTCTAGTGTAATGTGCTTCACTAGTTTCGGTACTTGAGCCTATCAACATGCATTGCATGAGTTGTTGCATCATTTCGGAGTCATTTTGTATACTATTTCAGAGCTGGAGTGTATGCCATTGTGCCTCATGTTTCATCCTTGCCATGCTCTTGGAGAGTTGTATCTGGTGCCCTTGGCTTGGAGCCTTTGCATTGTGCATGCTTGTGTATGTCTTGTTGCTTTGATTTCATCATTTCAACACTATTGGCCACTGACTTTGGCATGCTTGAGAGCTACCCATGTTAGTGTAAGTCCATCTTACTATGTTGTTGCATGCTTGCTTCATTTTGCATGTTGTTGCATGCTATACATGTCCACATGTTTAGGTTGTATGCCTATTGCATATTGCATGTTAACATGCTCATGTTGCATTAGATTTGTTGCACACTTGAGTTAGTTGCATGCTTGCTTTCTTGCCTAGGTTGCATTGCATTGTGTGTGCATCTCTTGCCTCTTGATCAATCATAATAGAGGTTGGGACCCTTTATGTGTTTTGTGCATTTCATTCCATATTGAGTTGCACACTTGACTCTTTGGCCATCATGCATGGAAATGCGTGATTGGTGGCCCGAGGGTCGAGAACCATCCTCCATTGAGTTCATAACATGATAAGGAGGGTGGTCGTGCACACATTGCTTTGAAAATGCATTGCCATGCTCTGTTTGCCATCTGCTGCTGCAAAACAGGATTCTGCAGGAA
Organism: Camellia japonica; assembly: GCA_030407325.1. Classification (NCBI taxonomy): domain Eukaryota; kingdom Viridiplantae; phylum Streptophyta; class Magnoliopsida; order Ericales; family Theaceae; genus Camellia; species Camellia japonica. The sequence goes on along the minus strand of JAPPVO010000029.1, from coordinate 110,838,350 downwards.
AAGTTGGCCGACCGACCACATTCAGTGCCGGCCGGCTATTCATTTCTGGTCGAGAGCTATACAACTGGTCGATGACCACTTTTCCATGGCCGGTGACTATTCCTCTTGGCCGGTGACCTTCCACAGTGCTCAGAAGGTGGTCCAGAAGCATCCTTAGGACTTGTGCAGTCTTCAGAGGTGCAGAGCAGTGTAAACAGAGGCAACATGTGGCATGGCGACGGATTTCCGAGAGAGGCGAATCGAGCATGCAAGCATTTGACCCTCTTCCCGAGGCAGCTTTACTGCTTTAGTAGTTTAATTAATTTGTTAATTAATTACGATTTTGTAATATTTAATTAGCTTGTTAGTTAGTTAATTTGTATTATTCTTTCAGACTCTCCGAGAGAGGGCAATGTTGTAATAAGTGTGCGTGTGTGTGATGCATATCTTCCAACCCCCATTTCTTTATCCCTTTTATTTAACCGCTTGTGATAGTTAGATTTAGGGCATATTTCAATTAGCATCCTTATGCTATGCATATTTGCATCATTCATATGTCTTGCATGCACCAGGCTCGGCGCATCATACTAACTGCATTGTATTTCAATTCCAAGTTGAATACGTGTTAGTTGTAGCATCTCACATGCCATCTTAGAATAGCCGAGCCTATCTTAGTTGCATTTTGCATGTGTTGCATCAGCCATCTTAACATGAACTAGGATCATGCATTGATTACTAACTAGTTTTTGTTTTGGCTCGGAGTACTCGGTAAGTGTTTATGCTTTAGCATCCTTGCATGCGTGTGAGTGATTGCCATGATAGCATGCTTACCATAAGGCTATATGCTTATGTGATATAACTGCCTGAATGCCTGTGGGTGAAGGTTGGGTTGCTTGAGTTGGAATAATTCGTCGAAACCCGTGTTTTAGCCTACTTGCGAGTAGCAAACTTCAATCCATTTTTCGAAACAAACGGATATACGACGCTTTGTTCCAACTTAGGCAATCCAGTCTATACTTGTTTTGCTGTGCGCATCACGTAATAATTCTAGGCTAATAAACCGGAATAAGAGCACATAATGTTTCAAAAATCGATATCATGGTTAGTAGAGGCCGATCTTTGATCGGGCGAGCGGGGGTGCTCATAGCTGACCTTCCCCAATCGTACCCAAGTTCCCGAGCCGAGGCAACTTTGGTGATGACGGATACGTGGCCTTAGGCAAACGAGTCAGGGTTTCCTAAATTCCCCCAAAATAAAATATTTAGGTGGCGACTCTGTATCTGGCAAAGCAGTCCATGTTTGGCACTTCTTTCTAAAAATTTGTTTTCAAAACGATTTGCCAGATTTGGACTCTTTGGTGATTTATCAATCTCGCGTTGCACTTTGCGAGATCAGATTAAGAACCGTGACAATTTGAGTCCGAACTATAGTGAGCCCATATGAACAAAACGGGGATTCCCTCCCGTGACGTTCGGGGATGTCTACACACACTTCCAGTAGTTTTACAGACAGAAGACCAACGCTTGAGCTCAAGAAAGGCCGCTCAAGCCAAGACTGCTATAGCACAGGAAGCACTGCTCGAGCGTAAAATACACTCTCCTAGTAGTTTTGCAGACCTGCAAAAGTACTGAAAATTCACAAAGCCCGCTCGAGTGTAAGAAGTGGCGCTCGAGTGGAGGAGTAAAATTCTGGGCAACAAAAGTTTGAAAACCAAGCTACCAACCTGTTCCAAACACAACCAATACAACCTAATAGCCAAACTCAAGGAGGGTAAAGTGGAATAAGACAAGAACAACAATACAGAACCATGAAACTCGAGTCTAGAATATCAAATGGGTCGGGTCTAAAACCAGAATCGCTATATGCCACATGGAATCCATGATTCCTTTAATCAAATATATATATATATATATATGTTATGTTGAGAATATTCTTACATGCTTATTTGTTTAAGCCCACTGTACAGTGTTTCTATGCAATGTTATTTTCTGGTTTCCTGTTTAACAAGATGTGCATGATTCCTAGTGTATTATTTTTAGTTTCCTACCATGTTGTGCATGTTGTTTATTTTATAATTTTATAATGTAATTTGCATGTTCATGAGTGTATCAGATTGTAGTAAAAAATACCATGCTAATTATTTGTAGTTTTCTAGTATAATCAACATGTTCAATATCTATTACATTGTAGTTTAATTCACATGTTTATTATTTTGCACGTTCTTTAATTTTCTAGATTTAAGTCAAATTACATGCTTATTATTTTCTAGAGTTCTAGAATTGTTTGCATGAGTGTATTTCTAAATTTTTAGTTTAATAGAATTATGTACTTGTTAATTACTATAGAATTATTTACATGTTAATTACTCTAAAATTATTTGCATGTTAATTGCTCGAATTATTTACATGTTTATTGTGTAAAAATTTCATATGTAACTCTTGCCAATTAATTCTAATTTAAGTTTTAGAGTTATAAGGTTTGTAATTTATTTGGGAGTTATAAGTTTAACTGTGTAACTTGTCTAGCATTTTATTCATTACTTATTTTTGCTATTAATTAGATTGGTAGAAAGCATTTTTTTCCCATCTCTGTTCAATTGCTACTTTGTCAAAAGTAAAGAAAAACTGAGGGGTTAAAATATTGTCCTCATTTAATCACTACTTTGCCAAAGCAAAGAAAACCCGAGGGATGTTTTTGTGAATAATGTGTGCATTATATTTTATTACGTTTTTTGCTAACTTTCTTTACAAAAATACCTATGTGAAAGAGAAAAAAAAATGCAAAAACAAATGATAGAATTTGGGATTGCAATAACAAGTTGGATTAGTAAGCTTTTTGTTGAACAGAAATACCTAAGCGTGGAAAGGAGTTTTGGACCAAATAGAATCCTAATTGGATTGGCTTATGTTTTATATTTGAAGCATTTTTTGCTTGAGCCTTAGTTGTGGTTATTTACCAATAATTTTGAAGCAAGTTTGTTTGCTAGTAATTTCGTGGAAGCATTTTATTTGCTTGTTATTGTTGCAGTAATTTTTTTTTAATTGCTGGTAATTAGATTAGCAATTTTTTATTGCTTGTAAGTTCTGGAACTTGGTTTGTTTTAACCTAGTTTATCCCCTAGAAAACTTAATTCTAAATTTGTTTCCCATGGACTACGAGTCAACATGCTCTTTAAAGTTTTGTCTAAGGTTAACTAGGTCTTAAATGGGACCAGTGTGACCCCTCCAGTCTTCTTAGAAACTTTCCTAACCATGTTCAATTCTAGGGTAAGTGGTGAGACTAGTTTTGAATTAAATTTCTAACTTTGGGATTTTCTAATGTTAAGTTTAATTTCTGGAAACACAGAATAGTGAAATTCTGTTATATTTTTTAGAAATAGCAATTGTCACTACTGCTACTACTAATGTTGGTAGGGATCAAAACCCTAGGACAACTGACTTGCTAACCCCTGTTGTGACCTCTGTGGTCAACCCTGTTACTGCTCTTGCTATTCCGGGAGGACCGCTCAACCTTCATGAGCACTCGAAGAAGTTTACTGGAGTGAATTTCAAGAGGTGGCAGCAGAAGATGCTATTCTACCTGACTACTCTTAGCCTTACGAGGTTTTTGAGTGAAGATCCACCAACCGTGGAGGAAAATGAGCAAGACAAGTAGAAACTTATGGCTCTAGATTCTTGGAAGCAGTTAGACTTCCTTTGCTGGAACTATGTTCTGAATGGCTTGGTAGATTCACTGTTCAACGTGTTTTATGCCAAGAAGTCGGCAAATGAGCTGTGGAATGCTTTGGACAAGAAGTACAAGAGGATGCTAAAGTAAAGAAATTTGTTGTTGGCTAGTATCTAGACTTCAAAATAGTAGACTCAAAAATCATCGTTAGCCAAGTCCAAGATTTCCAAGTGATTCTGCATGAGATTCATGCAGAAGGAATGTTCTTGAGTAAATCATTCCAGGCAGCTGCAGTGATTGAGAAGCTGCCTAACGGTTGGAAAGACTTCAAGAACTACTTGAAACACAACCAAATGGAGATGACAGTCAAAGAGCTCATTGTCAGGCTCCAAATTGCGGAGGATAATAGGAAGAAATGGGAGAGTACCTTCACTATGAAAGCAAACATGGTTGAGCATGGCCAATCCTCAGGGGTGAAGAAGAAGCCATCGACAGGAAAAAGCTCAAAGTTAGGGACAAGAGGCAGTCTCTCCAAAAGGCCAATCTACAAGCCACAGGAACCTACTTTTAGATTCAATGAAAAGTGCTTCAACAGTGGAAGCAATGGGCATCGGGCGATTGATTTCAGCAAGAAGAAGAAGCCTTACAAGAAGTACCCTCTACGAAACAAAAGTCGGGCTCATATGGCTAAAATGGAGGATCTGTTACAAGATGTGAACGACATGTATCTGTCAACTGTCGTCTCTGAGGTGAACATGGTGGGGTCCAACCCGAAGGAATAGTAGGTGGACACTAGGGCCACTCACCACATTTGTGCTGAGAAGAAGATGTTCACAACTTTTGAATCGGTTTCAAATGGTAAGAAGTTGTTCATGCGAAATTCTGCGACCTCAACTGTTGAGGGTAAAGGGTAGGTGGTCCTGAAGATGAGTTCAGGAAAAGAGCTGACTCTGAACGATGTCTTATTTGTTCCAGACATTCGTAAGAACCTTGTCTCGAGGTCGCTCTTGAACAAGCATGGCTTCCACATGGTGTTTGAGTTTAATAAGGTCGTGTTGACCAAAAGCAGGGTCAATGTAGAGAAGGGGTGTAGGTCAAGGCAGCATGTTTAAACTCAATGTAATGACTAGTATCCTTAAAATTAATAAGAAAGCTTTTTCTTCTGCTTATATGCTTGAGTCCCCTAAATTATGGCATGGTAGACTTTGTCATGTGAATTTTGACTTCTTATGTAGATTAATCAAGTTAGATCACATACCATCTTTCAAGATTAACCCAAATCATAAGTATGAAACTTGTGTGGAAGCTAAATTGATAAGGACTTCATTTCATTATGTTAAAAGAAGTACCGAGCCTTTAGATTTAGTGCATAGTGATGTGTGTGACTTGAAAATTGTACAATTACATGGTGGCAACAAGTACTTTATCGCTTTTGCGGATGATTGCACTAAATACTGTTATGTGTATTTGCTTAAAAGCAAAGATGAGGCGATTAATAAGTTTATTCTTTTTAAGAATGAAGTTGAAAATCAATTAAGTCAAAAGATCAAGGGTTTAAGAAGTGATCGTAGTGGAGATTATGAATCGCCTTTTGTTGAGATTTGTGCTCAATCTAGAATTATCCACCAAACTACAACGCCTTATTCCCCTCAGTCAAAAGGTGTTGCTGAGCGAAAAAAATAGGATGTTAAAGGATGATGAATGCAATGTTGATAAGTTCTAGGTTACCACAGAACTTGTGGGGGGGGGAAACAATTCTCTTCGTGAATCACATTCTAAATAGAATAACTCAGAAGAAAGTGGACAAAACTCTGTATGAATTATGGAAAGGCCGCAAGCCTTCTTATAATTTTCTATGAATGTAGGGATGTCTTGCCAAAGTTGCGGTACCTACACCCAAGCGGGTTTAGATAGGTCCGAAAATCGTGGATTGCATATTCATTGATTATGCATAGAATAGTAATGCATATAAGTTTCTTGTGCACAAGTTTGATATTTCAGATGTACAGAATAATACCATTATGGAGTTAAGGATGCGTTTTTCTTTGAGGATGTGTTTCCTTACCGAACCTAATGAGATGATCACTATTTTGAAAAAGAACTTGAAGATGATCCTAGTGATAGTGATCAAGATGAGGATGTAGATGAGCCAAGAATGAGTAAGAGGGCTAGGACTTTCAAGTCCTTTGGTTCGGACTTCTTGACTTATATGTTAGAGGGAAAACCTTGAATTTTCCATGAAGCTATGACTTCACCTGAAAGTCCCTTATGGAAAGAAGCGATTAAGAGTGAAATTGACTCCATCTTACAGAACCATACTTGGGAGTTGGTTGATCTATCTCCACACAGTAAGGCCTCAGGGAGTAAGTGGATCTTTAGAAGAAAGATGAAAGTGGATGGGTCAATTAATAAGTATAAAGCTAGGCTAGTCATCAAAGGATATAAGTAGTGAGAAGGCCTGGATTACTTTGATACGTATTCACCTATGACAAGGATTACATCCATTCACATGGTGATTGCAATATCCACTTTACATGGTCTGGAGATACATCAAATGGATGTAAAGACAGCTTTCTTAAATGGAGATTTAGATGAAGAAATTTACATGGAGCAACCCGAGGGGTTTTCAACTCCATGACAAAATAAGAAAGTTTGAGCTTGTCAAGTCATTATATTGTTTGAAGCAAGCCCCTAAGTAATGGCATGAGAAGTTTGACAACGCTATGTTGTCAAATGGGTTTAGAATCAATAAGTGTGACAAATGTGTATATGTCAAAGACACTGACAGAGGTTATGTCATCTTGTGTCTATATATTAATGATATACTCATTATTGGTAGTAATGAAGAAATGATTAGAACTACCAAGAGATTGTTAAACTCTAAGTTTGACATGAAAGATATGGGCCTTGTAGATGTAATTATGGGTATTAAGATTACCAGAACATTTGGTGGTATTGTACTCTCTCAATCTCACTATGTTGAGAAAATACTTGAGAAATTTGATAAATTAGATACAAGTGTGTCTAGGACACTGGTAGACTTGAGTCTACATTTGACCAAGAATAATGGTGAAAGTGTTTCTCAGTAAGAATATTCTTGGGTCATTAAGAGTTTAATGTATCGGATGAGTTGTACAAGGGCGGATATAGCTTACTCTGTTAGCAGGTTTAGTAGATACATGAGTAATCTGAATCCTACTCATTGGAGGGGTATTATGCGAGTGTTAGGTTTTCTATGCTATACCCGGGATTATGGGCTGCATTATACCAGATACTTAGTGGTACTAGAAGGGTATAGTAACGCTAATTGGATATCTGATATAAAGGACTCCAAATCCACTAGTGGTTATGTGTTTACCCTCGGAGGGTAGCCATGTCTTGGAAATCTTCGAAGCAAATATGTATATCGAGATCAATGATGGAATCTGAGTTTATAGCTTTGGATAAAACAACTGAAGAAGCTGAATGGCTTCGCCAATTTGTTGAAGATATTCCACGTTGGTCGAAACCTGTACTAGTTATCTGTATTTATGGTGATAGCCAATGGGCGATTGGACGAGCACAGAGTAATATGTATAATGAAAAGTCTAGACATATCTATCATATATATATATAAATCCATATGACAACTACTCTTTAATGGAGTTGTCTCTCTAGACTACGTAAAGTCTAAGTACAATGTTGCAGATCCACTAACCAAAAGGTTAACTCGAGAGTTAGTAGAAATGTTATAGTGATCCCGGTTCTTCCCCGTCATTGATTGTATTCCGAACTCGAGTTTCGTGGTTGTATGGTGTTGTCCATGGCTTGTTTCCTTCCTTTTACTCGTTGTATTTGAGTTTTGGAACTTGTTGGGTGAGTTTGGAACAGGTTGGTTGTGAGTTGGAACAAGTGGTTGCTACCCAGGTTTTAGCTTATTCGCTCGAGCGAGGCTTTTTGCGCTCGAGCGAGCCTTGGTTATCTACTTCTTCGCTCAAGCGAGAACTCTTGCACTCGAGCGTGCGTCTGCGTTGGTCGTAGGCCTGAAGCTTCTCATTGTTCGCTCGACTGACGCTTCTTGCGCTCGAGGGAGGTATTTGTTGTGTCTGGTCGCTCGAGCGACAACTCCTTCGCTCAAGCGAGCCTCGTGTATATCAGTTCGCAGCAACTCATCTTTTACATATATTTTTGTATCTCTTCACACCCAAAACCCTAGATCGGCAGCTCCTCTCTCTAAAACACACACACACTCTCTCTCTCTCTCTCTCTCTCTCTCTCTCTCTACAAATACTCCATGTTTTAGAGGTTTTCTACCCTACTCCCTTTGTTAAAAAGCTAGAGCATTGCGTGGGCTTTCTTTTGATCCGAAAAAGTTTAGATTTGGAGCACCTTGGGTTTCTTTCTTCTTCTCCTTTGAGCTTCTCCATTCGAGGTAGGGATAATCTACTCTTTAACATGAGTTTTGACCTAAATATTAGTCATTTTGTATAAATGGTGAGATTTGGGAAGTTTGGGTGAAGTTAGGATTTGAGTTTGAAATTATAAAAGAGGGGTTTTCTATTTTTGGGCTCCATATGTATGTGAGGTCTTGAAAATCGGGTTGTTTGTGTATAATGGGTGAAATTTGGCCTTGGGTGCAATTTTTGAGAAAGGGGAAAAATGCCCTAAGTGGGATTAAATAAATTATTTGTATAAATAATGAAATCAATTGTGGAAATATGAAATTGGTTGGAGAATCATGAAATTGGAGAAAATTGTGATTAAATGGTGTAGTTAGATTTGGTTAATCACACACCTATGGAAAATTCGGCAAATTGTCTGTTTGATAGATTTGTTTATCTGTTAGAAATATCTGTTTTGGACTATCGGTGGAGGATAGCTATGATTGTTGTAGAAACTGCATCAGGACTAGGTAAATTGGAACTAATCATGTGAACTATCTCGTTGAATATGACGGTTTGATTAAATTGTGGAATGTGTGAATTGTGGTAATCATTGCATATGACATGCTTTTAAATACATTGTATATGTATCATTGTTTGGGAGGAGATAGGGGATGGACTCTATTTATAATCAAGTTGGCCGGAGTGTCCAAGGTGAAAGTCCCGAAACCTTACATATATAGGTGCCGGTTCCTTCGGATGAAAATTCCGTAAAATGGCAAATCATGAAACCTTGTGCATATATGAGTGTCGGTTCCTTCAGATGAAAATTCCGTAAAATGGCAAAACTTGAGTTCATGTACATATATGGGTGTCGGTTCCCTCGAACGTAGTTCCGTAAAATGGCAAGAAAATAGAACTGTATGATTGATGTTATGGTTGAAGTGTTGATAGTATGAGTTGTAGTCTCATTTGAATTGTTTAAATAAAAATGAACCATGTCAATGAATTGATTCGGATAAATAAATGGAAGTGGATTGAAATATGGATGTCAATATTGATTAGTTACGGAAAGGGTGTAAGTTGGTTTACAAGCGTTGAATATTTATCGGATGCTAATGTTTTAGTTAATTCTCATATATTGTTTAGCATATCTCTACTGGGCTTTGGCTCACCATACTTGGGACACCATTTTTCAGGTACAGGAGACATGCAGCCTCCAAGATCTTAGCTTGGGAGGTTTAGGGGTTGAAGACTTCCTTTTTGTTATTTTGTTTTGATGTTAAATGTATATTCAAGCCTAGGGCTTTCCATGTACAGAGTTAGGACTCTATTTTGTTGTAACCAAGTTATTACTTGGAAAGATGTAAGCCCGTAGGGCACTCATTTTGTTATTGAAAGTTAACATTACATGTAGTATCTTTTGTAAAGAAGACTCTGATGAATGAAAAGATAATATTTCTCCTATGCTTACGGTTTCTGTGAATGCTTGTCTTATACTACATTTTGAGGGCGTTACAAATGTCGTCAAGAGGAATGGGGTTAAGGCCTTTAGTAATGTTACCTGAACGAAAAACCTAACCTAGTTGACTGGAAATCTCAAGATCTAGGTTCAAAGAGACAACCTAACTTCGTGTAATGAGTGAGTCATTGAAGAGGTAAATTCTTTTGTACATTCCTTTGTACAGTGATAACGTATGGGGTGGAAGGTTAAGCTAATATTTTTAATGACCTAACTGATATGAATAATCAACCGTGGTATAATGAGATACCTTATATAGGTCACCTATGTGAGTGTGAAGTGGGGTCATTTTTTTAAGAATTGGTAAGGCTGAATTCTTTAAAAATACTCACTGAACTAGGCTAGTGTTCCAGGGCCATACCGGACACACCAATGAGAACAAAAATAATGGTTGGACTAACTCTTGTGTGAGGTATGTTGTCTCAGTTTACAGAAACCGCAAAACAGTTTAAGACATCACGTTCACTAGTCAGCCAGTAAATTCGATAGGCTTTCACTATGAAAAGTTCAAGCCCAACAGCTACATTTTCTGATGCAAGGTTTGTTTAGGTGCTCTCTCTCCGAGTCTTTATTGTAAACGTTATCCATTTTCTTTATTCAATCAATTTTTATTCATGTGGGGAATTGTTGGAAAAAAAAAAGTTTTATGGTGACTTTAATGTAAAATTAAAGTAGGTCCCAACCATTGGTTGATATGGGATCAAATGGGTTTAGATTCTTTGTAATAATATCTTTACACCACAAAAAGAATTATCAAAAACCATTAAGAATTGAATGAGAAATTGTCTCATAAAGTTAGCCGCATGAATGAGGTATTGGGAATTGTGTATAATTACCAATCCCACATTGTAGATGAAAGTTTTGATGGGTATTTAAACCTCAAATTTTTGATAAAGGCATGAGCACTTTGGAGCATCCAAATTTTTTGAAGGAAAGGAAGGGATGCTTTAAGGATGGGCTTAGACCAAAACTATGGTCCAAGTTAGTTATGCAAAAATTGTCACAAGCGCACGCGCGTCACTCGTCCTCCCGAGCCGAACCTGGCCGAGTCCGTGGTCCGCGATCCGTAGGTCGTGGATCTTGGATCTTGGGATTTGAGCTTGAGGCTGGCTAAAATAGGTTAGGTTTGGACTGGGCCGGATTGGTAGCCCATCAATCTAATCTTTTTGGGCTAGGTTTATTTGGTAGCTGCGGATATACACACATGTCTATATTATGTGTAACCTCTACACTTAAGATGGTGATTTACACCATTAGTTTTCCTGCATTACTTCTTTCAGTTTTGCGAAAATTGAATTTTGCATTTGTTGTAGAAATGCTCCTCATCTCTCTCCCATTGTGTATAAAAGGAGACCTCATCTTTGATCTAAGACACATAATTCTTTGGCTTCCACACTATGTAGGATTTCTGCTCCTATATTCTTCTTCCAGTGTGAAAGAGTCTAGACCGTCGTATCCTGGGACATAGACGCCAATATACCTCCAGTATCCACGATAAGGCGGCGAATCTATTTCAAGGAAATTATGATATCACACAGGTTTCAATTTGCTTTCTTTTCTCATTTTATATTATTATGTATTTCTATTCAATCTAGTTGTAATTTTTCATGATTTCATGTTCTGCTTTGTAATTTATTAAATATGACCTTTTTTGTTTATTTTATTTAAATACACAAATGGTACAACATTTATTTCAAAAATTATAAACAATAAATTCAAAATTTTATAAATAAAAGAAAAAATTGGTGATAAATCCAATTTGAAGAGTGTCCAAGGTTTTAAAAAGCGGTGTTACATAACAGTTGTAGCCGTTACGTAACAGTTGCGGCGGTAGGCCCTACTCGTTATACTTGTTTTCACAGTGTGACAAAAATTTACCTGTGTAACGGCCGTTTTGGTATTACGTAACGGCCGTACTGGTATCATAACGGCTGTAACGACCCGCTACACACCGTTACACACATTTAAAATATTCTGAACAATTTTTTTTTAGAAAAAAAAAAAAACTATACATTATACACATACAAAATATACATTATACACATTCTGCAATATTCAGTAACTCAAAAATAATTTTTGTTTATGATAATTTTTTTTATATTTATATTCATTTCATTTAATAATTGTAAATATTTTTTATTTAATTAATTCAGCTATTAGTCAAAAATAAATTTGTAGACATTTAAAATCAATTATTCTTAAACAAATAATAAAAATAAGAGGTACAATATGGATTTATGACATATAAAGTCATTAACTATTGAAATAAAATGTAGAAAGTTCCTTTTATAGTGATTTAAAAATATGAAATATATTGAATCACACTTAAAAACTAACAAAAATTGATCAAAATCAATTTTAAATCCCAATAAATGTGATTCTAAAAAAAATATATTCATATCAGTAATTTTTTTTAAAAAAATTGTGTGGAAAATAAAAAAAATTCATGATTCCGATACCGGAACCGTTATGTTACGGCCTTTAGACCCTGTAACCACAACCGCACAACCAGAACCGTTATTATGGCGACTGCAACCGCAATCGCTTTTTGAAACCTTTTAGAGTATCTAAAGTATTAGATCTAGTGAATATTTTTTATTGGTGAGAGATCCACTCTTTGTGAAATAGTTTGGTGAGAAGTCATTTTATTATTTTGGAAGACATTTTATTTCCAATTTTATCCATTATCTATCTGTTCAAATTTTTTTTATCTGTTAAATTGTTTTCTCCTATCTGTTGAAATATTTTTTTATCTGTTGAATTTTTTCCTCCTATCTGTTGAAATATTTTTTTGTGTTCAAATTTTTCCCTATCTGTAGAAATATTTTTTTATCTGTTGAATTTTTTTAACTTATTAGTTGAAATTATCTGTTCAAAAATCTATTTGTTCAAATTTAACAAGCTTATTTTTTCTTATCTGTTGAAATTTACATAGTATATTTCCATGATCTGTTGAAATCATCTTTTCAAAATATGTATCTATTAAAATTTATAAAACTTAGTTTTTCTTATTTGTTGAAATTTAGGCATATTTGATGATCTGTTGAAATTTTACTCTATCCAATTTCTCTCTTATCTTTTGAACCAAGAATCTTGGACCAAAAAAATAAAAGAACCAGGACACCATTTCTTTATCTTTATCTTCATCTTCATCTTCATCATTCATCTACAATAAGAAAAATAGGCAAATCACCACATAGGAAATTTATCACTGATATAGAAATCCCATCAATAGTACTCCCTATAAAAAAAAAAAATTGAAAACACAAAGTTCTCTCTGCCACAGCAATCAGTCCCACACATCAATCCTCTAATTACAAAACAATAATACTTATCAATTAAAAACTTTAAAAAAAAAAAAAAAAACCCTAAACAAAGCGTAATCGGTCTAACACAGTATAGAAAAAGAAAAAAAACCTACAGAGAATCTACAAAACTGTGTTGAAGATCAACAAAGCAAGCATAAACCCTAAACTAAAACAACTTTGATACAATCATACACATGAAATTGAATGAAAGCAATTAATCGGATTCAAGAAATATATACCTATCACATAAACATACAATAAAATACATACATATATGTTTAGACATGTATAAATATATATACTTTTGTGATCGATGAGAGAGAAAGAAAGAGTGGTATAAGTAGCTTGTGGCTTGGAATTTTGAAAGAGAAAAGGAGTAAGAGAGAGACAGAGACAGAGACAGAGAGAGAGAGCCACCGCTTCTTCAACCTTCAAACTCTGTTGATCTGACCTTCGCAGGAGATCTACTAAGCTGTGATGGTGAGTTAGGGTTTCTAACTTAGATCTGACTAGAATCGACGGCTGATCAGCATGAGAAGGGGGCTGATAGAGGTTTTGATCCACGCCGATATGGTTTCAAATGAGATAAGGACGAGCGATTAGAGAATGGAGGAGTTGGTTAGGTTTTGGTTTGGAACACTGCCGCGAAACAACTTCATCTCCAGCGAGTAGTGTGACATTCCAGCAAGCATCGACTCTGGTATAACGACGTCGAAGCTATGGATGTGGATCTCGCGAGTTAGAGCAGCGGAGGAAAGCAGAGTAGCAAAGAAAGAGAGAGTTTGAAAAGAAAGAGAGAGAGAGTGAGAAAGAGAGTGTGACTATGTGATGAAATTGGAACCGTGTATATGATATAGATATATAAGGGTATTTTTGTCATTTTACATAAATTTTTCCTTTTGGACAAAATATTTCAGCGCTTGGATTTTTGGCTAAACAAAACTAAGATTTGAACTTTTCACCATAGCACTCTAAATAAAATAATTTTATCACAATAGACAATTAAATAATCATAATATTTCATATCAAAACCTTAACCTTGAATATAACGGTTCCGGTTTAGACCTAACCCATTTTTTGCTTTTGAATTCGGAAATCTATGTCCTTAATTATTGTTCATGCCATTTTCATTTTGATGCTAGTTGAGTTTGGTTGTTTGGAAGTTATATTTGTGTTTGGAACAGGTTGAGGGTTAGTTTTTCAAAAGAGTTGTTGTCGAGTTTTCTTCTTGTTTGCTCAAGCGGTGTTTTGGTAGCTCAAGCGGTCTTTTAAATCTCCCAGTATTTTTACAGGTCTGCAAAACTTCTAGAAGTAGGGTATCTTCACTCGAGCGGTATTTTTTGTGCTCGAGCGGTCTTTTACAGGTGTGAACTTCTAGAAGGGGATCATTGTGCGCTCGAGCTGTGTTTTTGGTCGCTCGAGTGGTGTCTCTTATTGTATCTGATGATAGCTTTGATTGTTGTAGAAATTGCATAAAGATTAGGTGAATTGAAACCAATTACTCATACATCTTGCATTGTGCATTGTTTCATACTTAAACATTGAAAATGTATCGTTTTGAGAAAAATGCGTGAATACTTTAGTGAATTTGGTTAGGGGTGTGGTTATAGTTATTATGTTGGTCTGTGTGTCCTTGGTGAAAGTTCAGAAACCCGTGCGGTTCAGTGCCGATCCTTTCGGTTAGTATTGGTAAAATGGCTTTGGTACTGCTTGTATAGCCTATTGGCAGAAGCGTACTTAAAGATTCCTAGTGTTTTGTATCCATTGCTTTGTTTTCTGATATAAAAAGTTATTTTCATGAATTGATATATAATCTGATATTACATTGTTTTGAGATGAAAATATAAAACATTTGACAAGTGGTATGCATATGCATCCACCTTATGATTTCGTTAAGATTCATACATTGTGTTCAAGTATCTCTCTCTATGTGGAAACTAACTTTCATGTGCTGATAATATGCCTTTACCAAGGATATAGCCTGAGAGGACTTAGAGCCAAGGTCTTCATTTTGCTTATTTGATGTAATTGTTTTTGCACAAGTCTTGGGTTTTAATTGTATTGAGTTGACTTCATTTTGTTGTACTCAAGTATTGTATTGGAAAGATGTAGTCATTAGAGTATAAAATTACTTGATGCTCCTTTTATTTCAATTCATATACACATGTTATATGATATAGATTCAGAATTTAGAATTTATGAATATATACACGCATATGTCATATTTTGTATGATTAAGGATTATGAATGGAATATTGAAAATGATATTATTAATCAATTATAAGGAATATTATGAGATGTATTATTATTATTATTATTTTGAGGTATTACATCGAAGAAATGGAGGGATAAGTTTGTGATAAATCAAAATAATGTTTTGTGTACTTATCAACAGAAGCTCTTCTCCTTTTATGAGGAGATTGGTATAGTTTAATTGGGATTACAATTCCTTGGTTGTGACGTTAATTAAGTAGCATTATCATCAAAGTTCATGTTTGTTTAAAGTTTAAATGCTCTCGTGCATGATTTTAAGAGGATGCAGTCATCTTTTCCATTTTTAGATTCTTGGTTGATTATTTTGCTATCGGGACCCAATACTCTCCTACTTTTTAACTTATTTTTATGTTAAGCAGCTCGATACCTCCCATCAAGTCGATATCTAATATATTCTAATAACCATTAACGTATAATATGTAAATAAATTTCATTATAAAATATGATGACAAATTGAAGAGTCTTTTACTTTAAAATAAAATTCATAAAAAATAATTGTTAATTATAAAAATATTGTTACCACATTATTGAAATGAGTTTTTGAACATCTTTTTCCAAAAGATTACAATTTTCTTTGAAATAATAAATAACATTGGGATCCAATAAAAAAATAAAAAATAAATATTAAAAAATACATAAATAAAATAAAAAAAAAAACAACAACAACAACAACAAAAAATGATCAACATGAATACCAATGGATGTTTTTGAATTGAATAAAATAACTTTCATATTTCTAACTCAACCAATGAAAACACATTCAACTATGTATATTGTTTTTGTTTTCCTTTGTAAACCGAAGAGATTCAAACTTATTTTATTCAAAAGAGAAGACATTTTAGCTTCAAAGAATGTACAAAACATATATGACATTTAAATGGTAGGCCTAATCAAATCAAAGTTTCAGGTCGTCCAAATAATGTCATGACAATGACTCCCATCTAGAAAAAAAATTAACTATGAGATGAAATTGAAGCGTGAAAGCCAAGTCAAAGCTGGGCAATGTAATTGAATTGGTCCACCTCAGTGGTGGGCCCAGCCTGGCCTCCAAACCCTTCGCCAACTTAACATCATTCACACATTAGCACACAAAATTGACCGTTAAACCGGAGGTTCTCGAACGGTCTCGTCACCCTTTGGGTCCATACACTTGAACGATGGCAATTTCATGACACTCTTCGATCCTTTCGGCGTCGTCGATGACGTTGATCCATTGCCATCAGCTGCCATGACTTTTGGGGATCGAATCGACCCTGCCCGGGAAAAGAACGGTGGTGTTAATGAGAAAACCCACCGGTCCGATTTCACGACCGGGTCCAATGGCCTGAGATTCTGGGACAATCCGGTTCGGTAGCCTATTCGAGAACTACCTTCTCTGGGAAACGCCACTACACAACTCGCTGTCCGGTTCAGCGCCTGGCTCATCACCTGTCTCCTCACATCCTCCGGCAATCGAAGAGTGAACCGGTCGGTGTTTTGCCCAGGCTGAACCAACAACGAGTGTCCAGTCGAATGAGACCTCGGAAACTTCCCGAACAGCTTGGGCCGCACAGATCGCGATCTGGGTATGCGGTTCCGGTTCAAACTCTGACTCCGGTCCATCACCTGAGGAGGAAGAGCCTCTTCCTGATCTTCAACAACCCTAATAGAGACCTCCGGGTTCTGGTGAGTCTCCACCGAGTTCCCCAGCTCGGGGTTTAACACGGGGACTCGAAGGGACTCACCGGGTTGAGGAACCAGATTGGCTCGGCAGACCGGGCAGGTCACGTGAGAGGTGAGCCAAGCGTCGATGCATTCAGGGTGAAACACGTGATCGCATTTGGGAATAAGCCGAAGAGTTTCATCGTCCTGAAACTCGTTCAAGCACACGGCGCATTCTAGCGCGCTTTTCCCAATCTTCTGATTCTTCACAACCGAGTACACAAAAGTGGGGAACATGCCGATCACAGCCGGGTCGAGACCCCTGGAGGCGGCGCCACGGAGGCGCAAGGAGGCGCCGACGCGGCGGAGGCTTCCGCCGGGGGTGGTGTTGTTGCGGTGGCGGATGTAGATGGACAAGAAGCCGACGAGGAATAGTGCGCCGATGAGGACCATGATCATGATCGCCAATGATGGGCTGAATTTGGCGTATCCATATGGGTAGAGCTGCTGGGGCGGGGTCTGTGCTCGGGCTGGTGATAGAAAGAGGAGGACTGAGAAACACAGGATCGTGTGTTTCGCAGTGTAGGGGAAAGTGGGTAGGCCGACGATCAGGCGGCGGGTGTCAGTCTGATTTTTGTTCTCTGTCATGCTATGCTACACTGCAGTTGGAGCCGTTGATTTTGGGGGGTTTGTTTTGGTGTGTTGCGCCGGGAACGGCGGGGTGTTGTAATGGAGGTAGGCGAGGAAAGTGTACATATATATATGTATAGAGATATGTAGAGGGAGAGCCCGGGAGGTGGCTTGGGATTCAAGCTAGACTTTGTGAGCTCTGACTTTTGCTCAATAGAACAGAACAGAACATTCTATTGATTTTCGTTTTCTTCTGAGTTAGTGATTTTGCTGAGAAGTTATTTACTGATGTTGGGTACAGCCACATGGGGTTTTACGAATGTTTTAATTGGCGGAGGAAATAAGATTTATAATTTTGTGTTAAGTTATGGTATGCCGTGATTGTTGAGGAACACCACACGTGGCTCCCAGAAGCACCAAATCATTTTTCATTTTTGCTGCGAGCGCAATTATGTTAGCTTCCGGTCATAGATGGGTAGCGTGCCACGTGTACTCGGGGGGCTGCTGATGGAGCATTTCAATTCAAGTTTTCAATTTCTCCCTGGAACATGTTTATCAAAAGATTAATGTTTGAGGACTCGAAATTGCCTCCAAATTCAGTTTTTTTTCTTTTTTGGCTGTGTGTTTGGTTTTTCTTTTTATTTTTAAATATTTTTTTCTATCTTTTCTTTTGCTTCTTTTTTTTTTGCAAGGTGATTATGTGTATTAGACATCTCACATTAACTTAACCTGTATGGTTTGATAAAATCTAACTCAATTCACTCACCTTATCAAACTACGTAGGCTGAGTTATTTTTTTTAATTTAATTTTTTTTTATTTGTTAGGCTATGTTTGTTTGGCTTTTTTTTTTTTATATATTTTAAAAGGTGATTATGTGTAGGGATGTGTCAAAAAATTAAATTCCGCGCCAACTCATCGTACAAAATTATATGAAATTAACAAAATTTAACCATCAACTTAATTGAGTAGTCAATTAGATTGGACTAGTTGAGTGATAAAATTGACTAATCAGTTAAACTGTTGGTTAAATTTTGTTAATTTCATATAATTTTATACGATGAGTTGGTATGAAATATCTAATTTTTTAACAAATTCTTACACATAAACCACCATTAAAAAAAAAAAATAACCAAATAAAAAAAATAACTACTAACACAACCACCACCAAAAAAAAATTTGTTGTCGAGGCAAATTCGAGGCCTCTAGCACCATTGTTATAAAAATTGATACATAATTTATTAAATTTTGGATAAATTATAAATTTATTTAAAATACGAATTGCTCTATATAATTTGAAAAATTATAAATATTCTTTTATTGTAATTTTTTATTTAATAGAATTAATTAAAAAAATAAAATTTCTAACGACTCTCTTATATAATAATAACATTATCTAAATTATTAATTCAAATAAAATTTTGACATTATTAAAAACTATTAATTGAATTGATAATTTATTAATAAAATGGATTATTTGTTATAAAATTAGAAACTTCAATGGGGTATGATAGGATGTAATTTTCAAAACTACATGGGATAAATTATATTTTAAACAAATTTTAGAAGATGCATTGGTAATTTGCCCTTAAATTTTTGATCAAATTTGAATTTGATAAAAAAATTCAAAAATAAAATATTAGAAATGATTTTTTTTAATTATTAAATTTGATAAAAAGTGAATTTTGAGATAAGAGAATAATTTTAAAAATATTATAATAAAAATTTGATGAAAGAATTAGAATATTTTATATTAAATTAATTTTTTATATTCAAACTAGATATGAAAAAAAAAAAAAAAAAAAGTAATGAAGGGTTGGTAATGCTCTTAAAGGCCACCATTTAGGTATCTATTTACTTTGGAACTCAAATTTTTTTTTTATTTCATATTTTTAGTAATTCAAAAATAATTATTTTTAAATGTAATTTAGATCTACTTAAAAATTAGAGTGTCTGTAAATAAATTTCAAAAATAAAATAAAATAAAAACTTACATGCATCTAAAAATTCATATTTGTTTGTTTTTAGTGAATTCTTTTTAAAAACTTTAAAAATATTTTATTTTTTAGGTGCATTTAGGGAAAAAAAAAATTAATTTGTAATTATTTAAAAGGAGATTGACTAATAAGTCCAATATTTTGAACTTGTAATCCATATAGTTTCATTTTTTTTTTAGTGATCCATTTAGTCTTTTTGGATGTGTAATGACTTATTTGCCCTACACATTAGAGTATCGCATTTGGAAAAAGTATACTAAAGAGTTTTTTAGTGTCACACCATACCTGCTACTTTAGAGTATTACATTTGAGAAAAATACATTAAACAGTTTTAAATTTTTTTAGAATGTCACATCATACCCGCCACGTTGTCACATTTAGTAAAAGTACACTAAGAAAATTTTTAATTTTTTTTTGGAGTGTCACATTATTAGAGTGTCACATTAATACCTGCCACATTGAAGTATCACATCATACCTATCACATTAATAAAAAGATATAACTGTCTACAAAAACACTATCAAAATAAAAAATAGAATCACACGGAAAAAAATTCTCTACTAATAGGATTTAATAGATCAATAACAAAAAAAAAAAAAAAACTTGAGAGTAATTGAAATACTTATTTGTGAGATGAGATTTATTAATAAATATCCCTTATTTAAACCCAAGTCTCCAAATATTGGTTCATCATTATAATATATATTTAAACCCAAGTCTTCAACTCTTGCAAGTTGTACTTAGATATATATTTAAAATACATTTAGTAAAAGTCACTTATTCAAAATATTATAATAATGAGATCAGTGTTGTTAATATTGTTACTTTAAAATTATAGACCCACTCATTATTTAAATTACAAAGAACTCGTTTGGGATGTGAATTGACTCTAAAATCTCTAAAATTATATTATATCATCTATTAATACATTAATTAATATATTAAAACTGGTGTGTATAACGTTATTCAAGTTGTTATAATATATGCTTTAATTTAAAATTTCATACTGTTATAGTATCTTTGGTTGAGAAAGAAAAAAAAGACAGAAAGTTCAACTGTAATTTAAAAATTAATGTGCATTTTGACCCAAGGTTACTTGGTAGATATACAATCATATACATATTTGACGTTGATAATCTATGTAAAACACTATTTGTGTAACTAAAATAATAATATTAAAAAGGGTATTCTGTCTATAAATTCAAATTTATATATTTTTTGCCAAAAAGTCCAGTCAAATATTAGGAAGACTTACGTATATGTCTTAATAGGTGAACTTATTGTCCAATAGGTATTATGATAATTGATGGTGTTTTTCATTAAACACTATTAAAAAATGTCATTAATTGTTAATTTTCAGAGACAGTTTGAAATTTTTGTCATAAAAAATGTCACTATTTACAAGTTTTAGCGGCAATTTAAAAAAATCATCACAAAAAAAAGTCGCTAATTTTTAACTTTCAGCGATAGTTTGAAAAATTCATTACAGAAAAATGTTACTAATTATCAATTTTTAGCGACATATATAAAAAATTATTACAAAAAATTATTTTTAGTTATGATTTTACTAGAATTTATTTTCAATACGACTTGATAGGAATTAAATCCAACTATTAGGACCTATTATTAGCTCATTTCTAATAATTATGTCCATAAGGACAACTTCATATAAAATGACCAAACTACCCTTGATACGATTCACGCGTCTCCCTCCTTCCATTTCTTCACCACTGTTGAATCTCATTTGTCCAAAACTCTCTCTCTCTCTCTCTCTCTCTCTCTCTACATACAATTTGTTCAAATCGATCTCGTCGCTCCCAACTTCCCTCTCATCACCGCCCTGAAACCCTAATCTTTGCCGTCATCTTCAACTCCTCCACTGGCCACTTGCCGCCGCTGAATCCCTCTACCTACACCTTCAACTCCTCGGCTTGTCACTCAATGTTCACTGCCTCGTCGTTTGCTCTATCGCCATTGACAACTCTTCTCTACATTTTAGGAAGATGTAGTCATCTTTTCCATTTTTAGATTCTTGGTTGATTATTTTGTTATTGGGACGCAATACTCTCCTACTTTTTGACTTGTTTTTACGTTAAAACGAAGCACATTTCTTTCGGCAGCTTGATGCCTCCCACCAAGTCGATATCTAATATATTCTGATAACCATTAACGTATAATATATAAATAAAACAAATTACACAAAATTTCTTTATAAAATATGATTACAAACTTAAGAGTCTTTTACTTTAAAATAAAATTCATAAAAAATAATTCTTAATTACAAAAATATTGTTACCACATTATTGTAATGAGGTTTTGAATGTCTTTTTCAAAAAGATTACAATTTTCTTTGAAATAATAAATAACATTGGGATCCAATAAAAGATTAAAAAAATGAAAAAAGCAACAAAAAATGATCAACATGAATACCAATTCGAATGGATAATTTTGTGTTGAATAAAATATTTTTCATATTTTCTAACTCAACCAATGAAAACACATTCAACTATGTGTATATTTTTTTTCTTTGTAAACCGAGGAGACTCAAACTTATTTTATTCAAAAGAGAAGACATTTTAGCTTCAAAGAATGTACAAACATGTATGACATTTAAATCGTAGGCCTAATCAAATCAAAGTTTGAGGTTGTCCAAAATAATGTCACGACAATGACTCTCATCTAGAAAAAAATTAACTATAGCCTAGTTTAGAAAGCGGCAGTGATTGGTAGCTCGACACTTGAGGCTCGAGATTTGGCTCGAGGGTCAAAACGACGTCGTTTTGACCCTGTTTTTTTTTTTTTTTTTTTCTTTTCTTTTCTTATTTTCGACTTCATCTTCTCTAAATTTTTTTTTTTGCAGAAGAAGAAAACCAGGAAGAAGGGAGAGAGGAGGAGGAGGGAGGAGGAACTGGAGGGGGCCATTAAAATGGCGGTGGGAGAGCAGCGGCGGAGGCGGAGGCGAGGCGAGGCTGTTGCGGCGGAGGCGAGGCGAGGCGAGGCGAGGCTGCTGCGACGATCGGCGAGGCGAGGACGACCCACGGCGGGGCTGGGCTGCGACGAGGACGACCGCTGCGACGATCGGCGAGGCGAGGACGACCCATGGCGAGGCTGCCTTCTCTTCTCTCCCTCCCTTCTCTTTCTCCTCTCCCTCTTTCGAGCCTCTCGAGCCTCAAAAAAATCGAGCTCTGAGTCATTTTCCTTTAGAAAGTGAGTTAAAATTCACTTTCTAATTTTTAACCAACTTTCTCTTTCATAAAAAAAAATAATAATAATAAAAATAATAAAAAATTAAAAAATTAACTTTTAACCACCTTTTTAAAATACTAAATGCAATTGAAGTGTGAAGGCCAAGTCAAAGCTGGACAATGCAATTGAATTGGTCCACCTCAATGGTGGGCCCAGCCTGCCTCCAAACCCTTCGCCAACTTAACAGCATTCACACATTAGCACACAAAATTGACTGTTAAACCGGAGGTTTTCCCGAGTCGGTCCACTCTCGACCGGTCTCGTCACCCTTTGGGTCCATACACTTGAATGATGGCAATTTCATGCCACTCTTCGATCCTTTCGGCGTTGTCGATGACGTTGATCCATTGCCATCAACTGCCATGACTTTTGGGGATCGAATCGACCCTGCCCGGGAAAGGAACGGTGGTGTTAATGAGAAAACCCACCGGTCCGATTTCACGACCGGGTCCAATGGCCTGAGATTTTGGGAAAATCCGGTTCGGTAGCCTATTCGAGAACTACCTTCTCTGGGAAACGCCACTACACAACTCGCTGTCCGGTTCAGCTCCTGGTTCATCACCTGTCTCCTCACATCCTCCGGCAATCGAAGAGTGAACCGGTCGGTGTTTTGCCCAGGCTGAACCAACAACGAGTGTCCAGTCGAATGAGACCTTGGAAACTTCCCGAACAGCTTGGGCCGCACAGATCGCGATCTGGGTATGCGGTTCCGGTTCAAACTCTGACTCCGGTCCATCACCTGAGGAGGAAGAGCCTCTTCCTGATCTTCAACAACCCTAATAGAGACCTCCGGGTTCTGGTGAGTTTCCACCGAGTCCCCCAACTCGGGGTTTAACACGGGGACTCGAAGGGACTCACCGGGTTGAGGAACCAGATCGGCTCGGCAGACCGGGCAGGTCACGTGAGAGGTGAGCCAAGCGTCGATGCATTCAGGGTGAAACACGTGATCGCATTTGGGAATAAGCCGAAGAGTTTCATCGTCCTGAAACTCGTTCAAGCACACGGCGCATTCTAGCGCGCTTTTCCCAATCTTCTGATTCTTCACAACTGAGAACACAAAAGTGGGGAACATCTCGATCACAGCCGGGTCGTGACCCCTGGAGGCAGGGCCACGGAGGCGCAAGGAGGCACCGACGCGGCGGAGGCTTCCGGCGGGGGTGGTGTTGCAGTGGCGGATGTAGATGGACAATAAGCCGATGAGGAAGAGTACGGCGATGAGGAACATGATCATGATCGCCAATGTTGGGCTGAATTTGGCGTTTCCATATGGGTAGAGCTGCTCGGGCGGGGTCTGTGCTCGGGCTGGTGATAGAAAGAGGGGACTGAGAAACACAGGATCGTGTGTTTCGCAGTGGAGGGGAAAGTGGGTAGGCCGACGATCAGGCGGCGGGTGTCACTGTGATTTTTGTTTTCTGTCATGCTATGCTACACTGCAGTTGGAGCCGTTGATATTGGGGGGTTTGTTTTGGTGTGTTGCGCCGGGAACGGCGGGGTGTTGTAATGGAGGTAGGAGAGGAAAGTGTACATATATATGTATAGAGATATGTAGAGAGAGAGCCTGGGAGGTGTCTTGGGATTCAAGCTAGACTTTGCGAGTTCTGACTTTTGCTCGATAGAACAGAACAGAACATTCTATTGATTTTCGTTTTCTTCTGAGTTAGTGATTTTGCTGAGAAGTTATTTTGCTGAGAACATGGGGTTTTACGAATGTTTTAATTTTGTGTTAAGTTATGGTATGCCGTGATTCTTGAGGAACACCACACGTGGCTCCCAGAAGCACCAAATCATTTTTTATTTTTGCTTGCGAGCGCGATTTTGTTAGCTTCCGGTGATAGATGGGTAGCGTGCCACGTGTACTCGGGGGGCTGCTGATGGAGCATTTCAATTCAAGTTTTCAATTTCTTCATGGAACATGTTCTGGAGGCCTCGAATTCGAGGCCTCGAAATTGCCTCGAAATTCAGTTTTTTTTTTTGGACTGTGTGTTTGGTTTTTTATTTTTTAAATATTTTTTTTCTATCTTTTCTTTTCTTTTCTTTTTTTTCTTTTGCAAGGGTGGTTATGCGTATTATATATCTCGCACTAACTCAGTCTACATAGTTTGATAAAGTCTAACCTAATTCACTCACCTTATCAAATTACATAGGTTGAGTTTTTTTTTTTATTTGTTGCGCTATGTTAGTTTGGTTTTTTTATTTTATTTTAAAAGGTGATTATGTATAGGGATGTATCAAAAAACTGAATTTTGCACCAACTCATCGTATAAAATTTAACCAGCAGCTTAACTGATCAATCAATTAGATTGGACTGGTTGAGTGATAAAATTAATTGATCAATTAAGCTGTTGATTAAATTTTGTTAATTTCATATAATTTTATACGATGAGTTGGTATGATATGTCTAATTTTTTAACACATTCCTACACATAAACCACCCTTAAAATAAAAAAAAAACAAATAAAAAAAATAACTACTAACACAGCCACCACCCCCCAAAAAAAAAAAAAAAAAAATGTTGTCGAGGCAAATTCAAGGCCTCTAATTCGAGGCCTCTAGCACCGCTGTTATCAAAATTGATACAAAATTCATTAAATTTTGGATAAATTATAAATTTATTTAAAATACGAATTGCTTTATATAATTTGAAAAATTATAAATATTCTTTTATTGTAATTTTTTATTTAATAGAATTAATTAAAAAAATAAAATTTCTAACGACTCTCTTATATAATAATAACATTATCTAAATTATTAATTCAAATAAAATTTTGACATCATTAAAAACTATTAATTGAGTTGATAATTTATTAATAAAATGAATTATTTGTTATAAAATTAGAAACTTCAATGGGGTATGATAGGATGTAATTTTCAAAACTATATGGGTAAATTATAATTTAAACAAATTTCAGGAGGTGCATTGGTAATTTGCCCTTAAATTTTTGATCAAATTTGAATTTGATAAAAAAATTCAAAAATAAAATATTAGAAATGATTTTTTATTATTATTAAATTTGATAAAAAGTAAATTTTGAGATAAGAGAATAATTTTTAAAATATTATAATAAAAATTTGATGAAAGGATTAGAATATTTTATATTAAATTAATTTTTTATATTCAAACTAGATATTAAAAAAAAAAAAAAAAGTAATGAAGGGTTGGTAATGCTCTTAAAGGCCACCATTTGGGTATCTATTTACTTTGGAGCTCAAATTATTTTTTTTTATATTTCATATTTTTAGTAATTCAAAAATAATTATTTTTAAATGTAATTTAGATCTACTTAAAAATTAGAGTGTCTGTAAATAAATTTCAAAAATAAAATAAAATAAAAACTTAGATGCATCTAAAAATTCATATTTGTTTGTTTTTAGTGAATTCTTTTTAAAAATTTTAAAAATATTTTATTTTTTAGGTGCATTTAGGAAAAAAAATTTAATTTGTAATTATTTAAAGGGAGATTGACTAATAAGTCCGATATTTTGAACTTGTAATTCATATATTTTCATTTTTTTTTTTTTTTTGTGATCCATTAGTCTTTTTGGATATGTAATGACTCATTTGCCCTCCACATTAGAGTATCGCATTTGGAAAAAGTATACTAAAGAGTTTTTTAGTGTCACACTATACCCGCTACTTTAGAGTATCACATTTGAGAAAAATACATTAAAGTGTTTTAAATTTTTTTAGAATGTCACATCATACCCGCCACGTTGTTACATTTAATAAAAGTACACTAAGAAGTTTTTAAATTTTTTTTTTGAAGTGTCACATTGTTAGAGTGTCACATTAATATCTGCCACATTGAAGTATCACATTATACCTATCACATTAATAAAATGATATAGTTGTCTACAAAAACACTATCAAAATAAAAAATAAGATCACACGGAAAAAATTCTCTACGAGCATCTCCAAAGGGATAGTTAAACAAGGCTTGTTAGGTATTTTAGCTAATGTAAATCTAATTTTGAGCTCCAATGGGCTAGCTATTGGACTAGCTACTTTACCATCCTATTTTTTTGGTGGCTACAATTGAAGAGCCCTAGAGGCTCTCCAAATAATTATGTATGTATATATTTTAGATTTTTGTATATTTATGTCTTGGATTTTGGATTTTACATATTATATATATATATATATATATATATATATGTGTGTGTGTATGTGTGTAATTTTATATGTTCTTTCAATTTTGTTTGATGAATTACGGAATAACTTATTTTGTATTTTGTATTTTTTTTCTTCATTCTACAGGTTTTTTATGTTTGTATGAGCAAATTTATTATTATTGCAAATTTATATTAGTAAAATATTAACAATTAGTATTTTTTTTATTTTAAAAATTAATTAAGTTAGTTTAAATGATTAGCTAAAATAAAGAGCGTGGTTGGAGAACACAATAGCTAAAGTAATTAGATAAAATAAAGAGTGTACTTTTTTTGTACTTTAACTAGTGAAAAGTAGAGAGTGTGGTTGGAGTTAGGACTTAACAGATCAATAGAAAAAAAAACTTGAGACTAATTGAAATATTTACTTGTGGGATGAGATTTATTAATAAATATCCTTTATTTAAACCCAAGTCTCCAAATATTGATTCATCATTATGCCAGAATTATTACAATCATTATTATAATATTTTGAATAAGTGACTTAGAGTATTTTAAATATATATCTAGCACATTTAAAAAAAAGAAATTAAGTTAGGAATATATCTATGAATATTAGATACATATTTGTGAATATATGAAGAATCTGTTAGGCTGTACATTATTGAAACAATTTTCCGAAACTCTTCAACTCCTGCAAGTTGTACTTAGATATATATTTAAAATGCACTGAGTCACTTATTCAAAATATTATAATAATGAGATCCGTGTTGTTACACGTATCAATTCACGTATTAACATATATTATAATATTGTTACTTTAAAATTATGGATCCATTTATTATTTAAATTATAAAGAGCTCCTTTGAGATGTGAACAAGCACTAAAATCTCTAAAATTATATTATCTCATCAATTAATACATTAATTAATATATTAAAATTGGTGTGTATAACGTTATTCAAGTTATTATAATATGCTTTAATTTAAAATTTCATACTGTTATAGTATCTTTCGTTGAGAAAGAAAAAAGGACAGAAAGTTCAACTGTAATTTAAAAATTAATGTGCATTTTGACCCAAGGTTACTTGGTAGATTTGGAATCATATACATATTTGACTTTGATAATCTATATAAAACATTATTTGTGTAACTAAAATAATAATATTAAAAAAGGTATTTAGTCTATAAATTCAAATTTATATATTTTTCGCCAAAAAGTCCAGACGTTCAAATATTAGGAAGACTTACATATATATCTTAATAGGTGGACTTATTGTCCAATAGGTCTTATGATAATTTATGATATTTTTCATTAAACACTATTAAAAAATGTCATTAATTGTTAATTTTCAAAGATAGTTTGAAATTTTTGTCACAAAAAATGTCACTATTTACAAGTTTTAGCGGCAATTTAAAAAAGTCATCACAAAAAAAGTCGCTAATTTTTAACTTTCAGCGACAGTTTGAAAAATTCGTCACAGAAAAATGTTACTAATTGTCAATTTTTAGCGACATATACAAAAAATCGTTACAAAAAATTATTTTTAGCTATGATTTTACTAGAATTTATTTTTAATAGCACTTGATAGGAATTAAATCAAACTATTAGAACATATTAGTATTTTATTTCTAATAATTATGTCCATAAGGATAACTCCATATAAAATGACCAAACTACTCTTGATCTGATTCACGCGCCTTCCTCCTTCTATTTCTTCACCACTGTTGAATCTCATTTATCCAAAACTCTCTCTCTCTCTCTCTCTCTCTCTCTCTCTCTCTCTCACACCTCATCATCCTATCTCGCTCTCTCTACATACAATTTGTTTAAATCAATCTCGTCGCCACCAACTTCCCTTTCTTCACCGCCCTGAAACCCTAATCTTTGCCATCATCTTCAACTCCTCTACTGGCCACTTGCCGCCTCTGAATCCCTCTACCACTACAAGAATCTGCACTTTTAGCAACCACTTTCCGCGACCATTATAAAAGTTGGTAGCTAAAAGTTACCTTTTGGCGACCAAATATTAATTAGTCGCGAATGATCATTATTTTTGGCGACCAAATATGAGTTGGTCGCAAAAGGTCATATTTTGGCGATCAAAAAATAGGTTGGTCGCATAAAGTGGTATGGTTTTGGTGACCAACTACAAATTTGGTCACGGAAGGTCATATTTTGGCGACCAAAAAATAAGTTGGTCGCAGAAGATCAAAAATAAGTTGGTTGTGGAATTGGCAACCAAAAATTTGGTTGCCAAAAACTTATTTTTAGTGACAAAAAATATTTTAGTCGCCGTATATTGAGTTTTGGCTACTAAAACAATGTAGTCGCTGAATGGAAAATAAAATTTTATTTTTCATCTTTTGGCGACCAAAATTTTGGTCACAAAAAAACTTATTTTTAGCGACTAAAAATATTTTAGTCGCCGTATATTGAGTTTTGGCTACTAAAACTATTTAGTTGCCGAATGGAAAATAAAAAATTATTTTTTATCTTTGGCGACCAAAAAAACTTATTTTTAGCGACTAAAAATATTTTAGTCGCCGTATATTGAGATTCGGCTACTAAAACTATTTAGTCGCCGAATGGAAAATAAAAAATTATTTTTTATCTTTGGCGACCAAAATTTTGGTCACCAAAAACTTATTTTCAGCTGTACGGGGAGCAAATATTCCGGCGAGCCCGTACTCCTTTCTTCCAAGCTCCGTTTCTGTCCGATCACTTGAAAGCACAACGGCGGTGAGCTACCCGGCGGTGTGTGGCCGGAAAAACCCTTCCGACGATCAAGTTAGCACACACCTTGGGATAGAAAGAGAGGGAGGAGAGTGTTTGTGTGTAAGAATGTCTTACAAGGTGTTCCCCTGTCTGTATGGGGGGTGCAGACATGCTTATATACCCTCTGCGCCCCGAACCTACTCCCAGTGATCTCTTGACACGTGGCTCTACTGTCCCATCTGTCAGCATAAACCTTGTTGAAAATCACCTAACCCAGCTGCCAGCCCACTCTGCTGGGAGCACGGCAACCGGGCTGTACCCCCTCGGCTGTCAACGGTTGTGCTATGCTACATGCACAAGTGCTCCAAGAACCGAGCTCCTTTTCAGCTGTGCTCGGTTGCACTACGGCGAAGCCGAGCTGGAGATCGGTCAACCTGGTCAACCAAAGGCCTTCCTGCCTGCTTCAGGGCATGAGGTCCTCAGCCGGTGCTAACGGTGCGCGTCTTTGATCGGGCAACGCAAGCTGCACGGTTGTCCCTGCGGAGCCTCAAGTAGCTCGGCCCATGTCTTAGAAGCCCAACTCTGGGCGGATCCGAAGTCATCTCGGCCCAATGCCCCATTGGGCTCCCAACCTGCTCGGCCTCTACCTCGGTCCATATCCGGCTCATAATTCTCCCTCTCAATTGCCCCTTAATTCCGTCCGCTGAAGCGTGACTGGGATTACCTATTTCGACCGGGGTAGCACCTCCTCGGTCCTCAATTTACTAATCGGCAACCGGGCTAGTTGATGCATGAACTCAAACTTGCCTGGTCTGATATTCCTGTCTCTTCGGCTTGCTCGGTCGACGCCTCACCTGTCCTTCTGCCTCTTCAGCTCTGACGGCGCCATAAATGGGGACACGTGTCAAGCGACTATTGGTCCTCGAGTAGCCAACCCAGCCGTCCCCTCAATTTTGAATTTGGGCGGCCTCGCCACCTCTATAAACATGCACCTTCCTTCTTCCTCCCATTCCTACTGACTCTCTTGCATTTCAAGCGTTACAGAGCTCTTGCTCATTGTTTCTTGCCATCGCTGAGTTTGTGCTTGAGGAAGAAGTATCTGCCCTTCGCTCGTAAGTCCTCAAACTTCTCTTTTGTTGTCACTTCCTTTGATATTTCACACATTAGGGCATTAGAAACGTAGTTTATAGGACATCAGGCACCAAAAACATCTCAAACCTCCAACTGTTCAAGGTGTTCTTCAAATTTCCTGAATAACATTGCAAATCTGGGGCGGACCGGGCTCCAGGCCTTTATTTGATCCAAAAAACCAATCTAACCGAGCAAATGACATGTTTGTCCCATCTGTAGTAGAAACCGTGATAACAGAAGGACTTGATCGCTCAACCGGGCTAACATCTGGTCCGCTTGGGCGACCGAGCTCCTTGGTTAGGCTTTACAACCGAGGTGGTTTGGCACTCTTAATGACCGAGCTAAAATCAAGCTCGCTTCGCGCGACCACGCTCACACTTACACTTGCCATCTTTTTCCTACAGAGTCCAAGGGGACCACTGACCACTTCTGAAGCTTTCAAAGACCGAGCTACCACCAATTACCACAGTGCCAAACCCCTCAGCCGAGCTAACTCAGGCCGGCCATAAATGGGGAAATTCCGCTTCCTTGTGGATACTCCGGCTGCGCTAGCTGCGTTCAGGGAGGAGTACGGCATCCCGGCCGACGTCCACCTTGAACTTGCAGCAGAACAAACAACGCCTTGGGGCAGATCAGAACAATGCCCCTTCACCGTGCTGTCTATCATCGAAGGAGGCCTCCGCTTCCCGCTCAATCCACTAATTACCGAATTTCTGCGCCGAACCGGGCTAGCACCCACACAAGTGTCCACCAACACCTACCGAATAATAAACGGTGTGCACGAACTGAATAATCGGCTAGGCATAAACCTTGGGTTAGCCGAGATACTGCGGCAGTACACCCTTGGGCACACTGGCGATGGCCTCGCCTACTACCTTAAGATTAGGCCGGGCAAAGAAAAAATTGTAACCGGCACACCAGACAAGGATTTGCATGATGACGATTTCTTCTGGGTGTTTGGCAATTATGAAACAGCCGAGGTACCGGGCTGGTTCGTAAGCAAGAACTTTGGTTCCACATGTAAGCCGCGCAAACTTGCTCGGTTATATTACTTTCCTCATAGTTCTGTACTTAACCATTTTTCTTGTTTCTTTTCCAGCAATCCAAGTCTTGCAAGCCAACTACCAATACCCCAACGTAGAAGCCATCAGGACCGCGCTCCGCTACCGCGACCGAGATTGCAACCAGTTGCTCGGTTACACTCCAACCTACAGATACTCTACTCCCCGCCGGAGTAAAGTTACAGACTTTCTCCGTGCTCCATCACCTCCTCCAGATCCAACTTTGCCAGACGTCCCACTAATCCGGTTGACAGAAGAGCAAGAGATGGCCAAACGAAGCCGAATCAAAA
This sequence comes from Camellia japonica, assembly GCA_030407325.1. Taxonomy (NCBI): domain Eukaryota; kingdom Viridiplantae; phylum Streptophyta; class Magnoliopsida; order Ericales; family Theaceae; genus Camellia; species Camellia japonica. The sequence goes on along the minus strand of JAPPVO010000029.1, from coordinate 110,806,421 downwards.
ACCTGCTCACCGCAACGTCTGTCGAGATACCGAGCGTCGTCATCCGCTTGCCAGCCACTGGTCGGTCAAGCGACGCCGTGGTCGCCCTAGCTTCTCCGGCTGCTGGGCAGTCAAGCCAAGAAACACGCCGGGCTGGCAAAAGAGCTCGCGCGGACCCATCTGCCGAGCTAGTTACCGAGCTAACCACCGAGCAACCAACCCTTACAGCAGACCCAACACCAATCTGGCGTCCACAACTCAAGCACCGGGGTAAAGACATCCCGGCGACAGCTTCGATCAAGGGCGACAAAGAGCACCTGCTCGCCTACGATCTTTCCAAGGCCCTTCTCCTACCAAGCGACGTGGTCGGCAGCGACCACGTCCCTGACACCCGGTTGGTGAAGTCGTCTGTGAAGTCCATGGCCAGGGTAAGCTTCAATCTGCCTCTGAAATTTTCACAAGTGTTTGCACGGTTTCTTCTCTGATCAAGTTTCCCTTTTGCAGGCCATCCAAAAACAACACTTAGTCATGGAGCGCATCCACCGACTTCGGCAAAAGGCAGCCGACACTGCCAGCCAAGTCCAAAGCCTCCAAACCGAGCTTGGCCGAGCAAAGTCCTTGCTTGAAATCGCCAACAACGACAACAACCGGTTGCTCGGCCAACTCAACGAAGCCAAGAAAAAGAGGGACGAGCTCCAGGCCGAGCTGGACGCGCTCAAGAAGTCCAGGGAGAAAGATTATGAAGACGCCAATAACGCCGGCTTCAAAGAGGCGGAAGACAACTACAAGAAACAAGTCTTCGCCACCCAGGACATCTATTTCAAAGCTGGATGGAAGGCTGCCTGTCAACAGCTCGGTCAAGGTCCTGACACTGACGTGTTTGCCTCTCCACTGGCTGTCTTCTTACCGACCTACCTCATTCCATACGCCAATGACGTCTTCAGCGCACTGCAGGCTGAGGCCGAGGAAGGACTTGAAGAAGAGGTCGAGGAAGACGCTGAGGGGGATGACCAAACCGTACAGGAGCAGACCGGCAAGACTGGGACCGGTGTCCAGGATCAGACAGCAACAGTCAACCTGGAAGCTGATGAGGAATTCCCTAACCTCTCCCCCTTAGCTTAGGTTTCCTTTTTCTTTTTGTCTGCAAATGTAACCGGGCTAAGTTCCCCACCTTTTGTATTAACTTTCTATCAATGAAAAGCTTTAATTTCATCAAGTGTTTGCACGGTTTTCTTCAACTTCTATCTTCAGCTGAACATCTCGGTTTAAATCACAAAATTGAACAATACATACTTCTTCAACCGGAATACCCATCTCGGTTGGAACAACAAAGTTGATCAAACCACCAGCTACTTCAACCGGAATATTTATCTCGGTTGGGACAACAAAGTTGAACAAAACATCAACGCCTTCAGCCGGAATAAATCATCTCGGCTGGAAATAACTAAGTTGCACAAAACATCAACTACTTCAACCGGAATACCCATCTCGGTTGGAACAACAAAGTTGAACAAACCACCAACTCTTTCAACCGGAATAAACCATCTCGGTTAAGAATGCTTAAGCTGAACAAAACATTAACTTCTTCAACCGGAATACCCATCTCGGTTAAAACAAAAAAGTTGAACAAATCACCAACTCCTTCAACCGGAATAAACTATCTCGGTTGAGAATACTTAAGCTGAACAAAACATCAACTTCTTCAACCGGAATACCCATCTCGGTTAAAACAACAAAGTTGAACAAATCACCAACTCTTTCAACCGGAATAAACCATCTCGGTTGAGAATACTCAAGAACAAAACATCAACTCTTCCAACCGGAGTAGATCATCTCGGTTGGGAATTCCTAAGCTGAACAAAACATCAACTCTTTCAATCGGAGTAAATCATCTCGGTCTCTACATTAAAACAACCATCTGAATGCTAAAGCAAAGTCACTTCTGTATATTGACAAAAAGAATTACATTCTGAAGTGTAAGGCAAAAAATTCCTTTGCACAAAAAGAAAGCTAAAGCTAGAAAAAATACAATTTGAGGTTGGCCGCATTCCATGGCCGGGGTATTGCTCTACCATCCAGATCTTCCAAGTGGTATGCCCCCTTGCCCGCCAGACCGGTTATCTTGTAAGGTCCTTCCCAATTTGCCCCTAGCTTGCCTTCACCTGGCACCAGGGTGTTTCCCATAACTTTCCTCAAAACCCAATCACATACTTTAAACGGTCTGGGGTGTACCGTTTTGTTATACTTCCTTGAGAGCTCTTGTTGGTAGGCGACCACGTGGATGAGGGCCTTCTCCCGACGCTCTGCCACTAGGTCTAATTCCAGGGCAATAGCCCCGACGTTCAGCTCGGGCTCAAAACCTTCACTTCTTAGGGTGGGCGTGCCAACTTCCAAAGGTATGACCGCCTCCATGCCATAAGCCAGAGCAAATGGAGTTTCCCCGGTAGATCGCCGCGGGGTTGTTCGGTATGCCAAAAGGACGCTAGGTAGTTCCTCAGCCCATTTTCCCTTTGCCTTCTCCAGCCGTTTCTTCAACCCATCCAGGATAGTCTTGTTTGATGCCTCGGCTTGACCGTTGGACTGCGGGTAAGCCGGAGTGGAGTTGTAGAATTCAATCTTTAGATCTTCACAAAATCCTCTGAATAGGCGACCGTCAAACTGGGTGTCGTTATCAGAGATCAAAATCTTGGGGACGCCAAACCGCGTGACCACATTCTGCCAGACAAACCGCTTCATGTCTTTCTCCTTGATTGTTGCCAAGGGCTCAGCTTCAACCCACTTGGTGAAGTAATTTGTGGCCACGATGAAGAATTTCCGGTTGCCTGGTGCTGTTGGTAGCGGCCCGACTATATCTAGCCCCCACATTGCAAAGGGCCAAGGACTGGTGAGGGGAAGAAGTTCCCTGGCCGACTGGTGGATCCGATGGGCAAATTTCTGGCACTTCTCACACTTGCGTACATATTTTTGTGCGTCGGCCTGCATGCACGGCCACTAGTAGCCCTGCGTAATAGCTCGGTAGGCCAAGGACCTGCCCCCTATATGACTGCCACAGATGCCTTCGTGAATTTCGTACAAGAAGGCCTCCACGCTACTCGGGTGCACGCACTTCAGATAAAGACCGGTGAAGGACTTTTTATACAACGCTCCAGATGGAGAGAGCCAAAACCGCTCTGACTTCACCCGGACTTTGTGCGCTTCTTTCTTGTCGGCTGGCAGAGTCTGGTCTCTGAGAAACAGGATTATCGGGTCTATCTAGGAAGGATCCAGCGCGGCGCAGAGTACTTCCGTCTGCCCGGCTTCCTCAATGCTTGGCCGTGGAAGGAATTCAATCAACAGAGGGTTAGGAGATGTACTATCAACCATTGAAGCAAGGCCGGCCAGCTCATCCGCTCGGCTATTTTCTTCACGGCCAATCTGTTGAACTCTGATTGCCTGAAATTGCTTGATGTGTTCCCTGACCAGAGCTTGGTACTTTGCCATTCTGTCATCCTTTGCTTCATAAATCCCAGCAACTTGGTTAACCACAAGCTGGGAATCACTGTACACCATTAGCTCGGAAGCCTTCATCTGAAGAGCGCTCTTGAGTCCGGCCAAAAGTGCCTCGTACTCAGCCTCGTTGTTGGACGCTTGGAAGCCAAGGACGATAGAATGTTCAATAGTTAGGCCATCCGGCGAGATAAGAACGATACCTAGCTCGGCACCGTGACGGTTCGACGCTCCATCAAGGAAAAGTTTCCACATCTCCCCCACAAAGAGCTTCCAACATTCTGAAGGGTCCTGAGAGTTTCGAAGGGTGATGGGATCTCGGTTGCTCAGCTGTCCGGTTTCAAGTTCTGCGCTGATTGGTTCTACTTCAGCCCCCCTTGGTGATTCGGCACCGGACTCAGCAAGTTGATCTACGATACCCAAGTCCGTAGGCGAATCACCAGGTTGCGGTATTATGCCGGCCATAGGCTCTGTGCTGGGTGGGTCCATTCCTTCCCCCCGTGGTGATGCGGCTCCGGACGGAGCAGGTTGATCGGCGGGACCTGACTCCGTCATCGCATCGCCGGTCGATGGAGTTGTACAAACTGAGGGTGCTTCGGTGGGGTGTGCAAATTCCGCGTCGCAAACTTCACCAGGTTGTTGTATCTCGGTTAGGCTTGCATTCACCTCCTCATCTGCCGCGACAATGTCAACCGGGCACACCGGATGAGTTCCAGGTGAGAATTCAGCAACGAAATCAGCCAAGGTCTGGGCTTTTATAGTTGTGCGCGGCTGGAACTTCACATCAAATTGTCCCAATTCGACCGCCCACTTGAGAATTCGACCAGAAAAGTCCGTCCGCTCAAACAAGGCCTTAAGGGGGAATTCGGTCAGAACGATGATGGTATGGGCGTGAAAATAGTGCGCCAGCTTCCTTGAAGCCATCATCAATGCTAACGCAAGCTTTTCCAACGGCAAGTACCTCGACTCTGCCGGTAGCAAGGTCTTACTGACGTAGAAGATTGGGAGGTGCTTAATTCCTTCAGCTCGGACAAGCACCGCACTGACTGCATGCTGAGAGACAGCAATGTAAAGATAGAGTTCCTCGCCTGGCTTCGGTGTAACCAACAGTGGCGGAGAAGACAGATACTCCTTGAGCTCGGCCAAAGCCCGGTCACAATCTTCGTCCCACGAGAACTTTGATTTCAATGCCTAAAAGAAAGGGTGGCAGCGATCTGATGACCGGCTTATAAATCGATTAAGCGCGGCGACCATCCCGGCCAGATGCTGCACGTCCTTAGCCGAGCTGGGCTGCTTCAAATCTTGCACGGCACTGATCTGAGTGGGGTCTGCTTCAATGCCTCGGTTCGTGACTAGGAATCCCAAAAAAATTTCGGATCCCACGCCAAAGGCACACTTAGACGCATTCAGGCGCAGCTTGTGTTTTTTGAGAATGGCGAACATTTCGGCCAAGTCGGATAAGTGGTCTCCTGCATGCCGGCTTTTGACCACCATACCATCAATGTAGGCCTCCATTGTCCGCCCAAGCAAAGGAGCAAACATCTTGGTCACCATCCTCTGAAAAGTTGCCCCAGCGTTCTTCAAACCAAAAGGCATGACTCGGTAGCAGAAGAGTCCCCTTGGAGTCGTGAAGGAAGTAGTCTCTCGGTCGGGCCCATGCATGGCAATCTGGTGGTAGCCGCGATAGGCATCCAAGAAGCTGAGCCGATTATGTCCAGCCGTCAAGTCCACAAGCAGGTCAATGTGGGGCAAAGGGAAGCTATCCTTCGGACAAGCTCGGTTGACCGTCTTATAATCCACACAGACTCGCCACTTCCCATTCTTCTTGGGCACCACTACTGTGTTGGAAATCCACCGAGGGTAGTGCACCTCCTGAATTGCTCGTGCCTCAAGCAAGTTTTTTACTTCCTCTACAACTACCTCGGCGTGATGCAGCACCGATCTCCTTGTTCGCTGAATGACTGGCTTTGCTCCGGGGAAGACATTGAGGTGATGACAGATAAAACTTGGATCGAGGCCGGGCATGTCGTAAGGCGACCATGCGAAGACTTCGATGTTGGCCATCAAAAACTCAACCATCTCGGTCCTTTCTTGGGCAGTAAGGCTAGAACCGAGCAGGAAGAACTTATCCGGCCGCTCTATATCAATTCGCACCTCCACCAAGTTCTCAACAGCTTTGTCCTCTGCCTTGGTGCCCACATCGTCAAGAAATCCCCGGTCTTCCGGTCCTTCTATCATTTGAACGAAGCCTTTAGCAGCCCGGCTCCCATTCACTGCCACGAAGCACTGCTTTGACATGACTTGATCTCCCCAGATCTCCTCAATCGCCCCCATAACTGAGGGGAATCTCATCACCTGATGATAGGTCGACGCTACGGCCTGCATAGCATGAAGCCATCCCCTTCCAAGGATCAAGTTGTAAGTAGAGGGCACATGTAACACCCAGAACTCCACTTGCTTGACCACGGATCCCGCTTTGACCGGCAGGATAATCTTTCCCAAAGGCCACTCCGGTTGTGAGTTGAAACCAACCAGTGGCGAATGTGCCGGAGCCAAGTCTGTCTCTCGGAGTTTGAGCTGCTTGAACGCGTCGTAATACATGATCTCGACCGAGCTTCCCTGATCGATCAAGATCCGTTTGACATCGAATTCCTTGACACGGAGTGTTACTACTAAGGCATCGTTGTGCGGCGTCTGAATACGCTCTAGATCCCTTGAGGTGAAACTAATCACATCTTTCTCTTCGGTCTTCCCCCTCTTGATGGCAGGCTGTACCGACAAAACCTCCCTCATATGTTCTGCCTTTTTTATCATACCCCGGAGTTCGCAAACACGCTCCGGTTCCATTATGCCGTGGATGACATTAATAACTCCTTGTGGTGGCGCGTCTCGGTCATCCTGTCCCCTGGGCTCAACCGGAGCCTGGTTCGCCTTTACGCCCCCATCAATGTAAAGGTCTAGATGTCCGGCCGCGACTAGCTCTTCTAGGTGTTGCCTTAGAGGCAAACAATCCTCAGTCCGGTGGCCTCGCTCCCGATAAAATGTGCAACGATACCGCGGGTTGTAGCCCTTTTGTCCATCGCCTAACTTAGCAAGAAACCGGACATACTCCTCGTCTCGGATTTCGCTAAGTATGCGATAGATTGGAATCTTGAAGACCGTGGTTATGCCAGTCCTTGCCTTCAACCTTCTGTTTGCATCCACTACGTCATCTCGGGGGTAGTCATCCCGGTCATTCCGACGCCCTCTACCCCGGTTTTTGCGATTCGAGCCACGGTCCGATTCCTCTGCTCGGTCACTTAAGCGGCTGGACTCTTGCCCAACTGCGTGCACTTTGCCTGCTGTCTTCTTGTCTGTTGCTACCGGAGTCGCCTTCACGGTAGATGCTGACGCATCATCCTCAACTCGGATGTGCTCATTGATGCGCTGCATGAGCTGGCCCATGGACGTCGGTTGGTGCATGGTAAGCGAGTCCCGCAGTCTATGTCCGACCGGGAGACCACGCTTGTATTGAGTGATTGCAAGGTTGACCAGGCAATCCAAGATCTCGTTGAAGGTCTCCCAATATCTGGAGTTGTACGCCTTCAATGTGTCGCTCGGTTCCATCTTGACACTCAGTAGGTGATCAACTTCTTTTGGTGTTTTGGTGTTGGTTTTAAAGCGCGTGACAAAGGCTTCGGCCAACTGATGCCACCTCTTAATACTCCCCTCCGGCAGCCTTTCAAACCACTTCAAGCCCAGTTCGCCCAAACTTGACGGAAAGATGAGGCACATAAGAGCATCATTCCGCCTATGTCCGGCCATGACCTGTCGGAAATGACTTACATGCGTGTAGGGATCGGTCTTCCCATCGTACAATGTGAACTTTGGCTGGTGGAAGCCCGACGGGAGAGGTGTTGTTTCTATTTCCAGGGAGAAAAGGGTGGTACTCAACCTTGCCAAATCTGAATCCACTAGGAGTGGCGCTGCTTGGCGGGGTGGAGGCATTCCGACCTCCTCGCTGGCGTGAAGCCTGTAGGATAACCGCTGGAACATCGGTATCCTCTGAGCCTCCCGCCGGCGAGCCCGCTCCTTTAAGACTGCCCGCAAATCCTCTGAATGAGCGGAGTAAGAGTACCTCGACGTCGTCACTGGACGTGAGGGTTGGTAAGTGCTATCTTGCGCGCTAGAGTTCTCTGCATGCACGTCGGAATCACCAACCTTGTAACTTCTGGTAATAGAAATGGACGGAGTGTGTCGCTGACTCTGACTGCCTAAATGGCGGGGTTAGGTGCGCTCACTGTGGTCTCCCACTCCAGCTACACCCTTCCCTTTGACATGTCGCTTCAGCTCCTCCATCTCCGCCGTCATTCGCCGGATGACGGTGTCCTGGTCTCTTAGCTTGTGTTCCAGGCGTCTGGCGTGTGACTCTCTCCATCGCCAATGACCGTCGGGACTTCGTGAATGACCGTGACTCCTACCGTGCTTATCTCGCGCGTCTCCCGACTGTCCTCCGGGGAATGTCTCCAGGTTCGCCATCGGAAGGATGTCAGGATGCCCCTCTCTCCGTCTGCCTGACTCTGGAGTAACTCCGTCGATGGCAGACAACGAAAACTCATCGTTGTTCGCCATGGACGGCGATCAGACGAGCGTGGAAGACAAGGTTTTATCTGCAAAGCTTCCCACAGACGGCGCCAATTGTACGGGGAGCAAATATTCCGGCGAGCCCGTACTCCTTTCTTCCAAGCTCCGTTTCTGTCCGATCACCTGAAAGCACAACGACGGTGAGCTACCCGACGGTGTGTAGCCGGAAAAACCCCTCCGACGATCAAGTTAGCACACACCTTGGGATAGAAAGAGAGGAAGGAGAGTGTTTGTGTGTAAGAATGTCTTACAAGGTGTTCCCCTGTCTCTATGGGGGGTGCAGACATGCTTATATACCCTCTGCGCCCCGAACCTACTCCCAGTGATCTCTCGACACATGGCTCTACTGTCCCATCTGTCAGCATAAACCTTGCTGAAAATCACCTAACCCAGCTGCCAGCCCACTCTGCTGGGAGCACGGCAACCGGACTGTACCACCCCGGCTGTCAACGGCCGTGCTATGCTACATGCACAAGTGCTCCAAGAACCGAGCTCCTTTTCAGCTGTGCTCGGTTGCACTACGGCGAAGCCGAGCTGGAGATCGGTCAACCTGGTCAACCAAAGGCCTTCCTGCCTGCTTCGGGGCATGAGGTCCTCAGCCGGTGCTAACGGTGCGCGCCTTTGATCGGGCAACGCAAGCTGCACGGTTGTCCCTGCGGAGCCCCAAGTAGCTCGGCCCATGTCTTAGAAGCCCAACTCTGGGCGGATCCGAAGTCATCTCGGTCCAATGCCCCATTGGGCTCCCAACCTGCTCGGCCTCTACCTCAGTCCATATTCGGCTCATAATTCTCCCTCTAATCAGCGACCAAAAAAAAATTAGTCGTCATATATTTATTTTTTTCGACCAAAAAAAAGTTAGTCGCCAAATTAATATTTTTTGCTGACTAATATTTTAGTCGTTGTTAATTAAGCTTTGGCTACAACAAAAATTTTAGTCACCAATTGTTAACATTTGCCGATCAAAAACTACTTTTGTCGCCAAAGGTGTGAAAATTTTAGAGGGAAACCATTTAATATTGTCCCTGCCTGTTCTCTGTTTAAACAAATCAGATTGTTCTCTCTTTCTCCTTCACCCCTGCCTCACTGCTGGTGCCTCTCTCTCTCTCTCTCCTAAACACCCACCGCACCAGCTGGGCTCATCCTCCTTCTCCTCCACTGGTGCCTCCGCCGGATCCGAAAGATCGTGAGATCTGAATCAGATTTGAGTCCTCGTCTCGATTCCTAATCTCTCTCAACCTTCTCTCTACCACACCCCTCGAAACAAGCCAAACCCTAACTTAACCGCTCAATCTCGACCCTCGATCGGAGTCCTCTCACCCCCTCTCGAGTGCTAAATCGTTGTGAAATCGACCAAACGCGCTTGCATTGTCGGAGTCGCGGTCGATTGCCACTAGAACTACCGTCTCTCCCTACATCTTCTATTTCATCTCACACACACACACACACACACACACACACACACACACACACACACACACACACACACACGCACACGCACACATAGTTCTGATCGTAAAACCCTAGCCGATGCTGCGAGATACAGCGGCGTCAGCCATGTTCCGGCGTAGGTCTGACAACCGTAGGCCGAGATCTGAGTCAATCCACACAGATCTGTGAGTGATCCACACAGATTGCAGATCCATACCTCATCTCTGTTACAGCTAATTACCCTTTCCATAGAAGTAGTAGAGTCTTCTTCTTCATCTTCCCTCTCTACATCGGACATAATTTATCAACTACCTGGCTAACCCCAAGTCAGTTACCAGCAATTTTCTGGGTATGTGACCGTTGATGCCAAGAAACAGAAAGCTCTGGTTCTTGAAGTTGAATCAAATCCGACTTCCAAGCCTCTTGTTATCTGGTTAAATGGAGGTACTCCAACTTCTCACTTCCTCATACACACCCACATTATGGGTATTTAGTTTTAATTTTAATTTTTTAAAATTTTGATTTTTATTTTGGTGGTAGGGCCTGGTTGTTCTTCATTGGGAGTTGGGGCATTCTCTGAAAATGGACCGTTTAGGCTTAGTGGGAAGGCACTGGTCAGGAATGAATATAGCTGGAACAGAGGTACTATACTATACTATACTTTATATATACCCTTACAAGTTATATAGATGATTTGGCTTCTAAGAATTGATTTCATGTGATTGTGTGCTTATTGATCCACAAAAACAAATATGTTATATTTGGAGACACCAATTGGAGTTGGGTTCTCTTACTCATCTGATTCTTCCTCCGATGCGGCTATAAATGACAAGATCACAGGCATGTCTGTCCAATTTTGGATTGGCATTTTCCCAACTTTCTTCAATTTTCTTGAAATTGTTTTCTAAAAACATTTATCTTCTTTCTATGCTCAAAATACAGTCAACTTGTTTTTCTTCTTTTGCACTTTTCATTGTTTAGTAGTAAGAATCCTATAATGGTTTAGTACTGAATACTATGTAAACTTTTCACTTTTTTTGTCATTTTTATGTTTACTGTTTTTGTTTTCTTTTTGGGGGTTGAAAAAAGTCCCACTTTATACACTGCCTTGGAATTTTAGAACTTTAAATCTAATTGTCTGAAATTTTTTGTATTATAGCCGGGACAATCTAATTTTCTTGCACAAATGGTTTGTCAAATTCCCACAATATAGAAACACAAGTTTGTTCATTACAGGAGAAAGTTATGCTGGTAATTTCTTTTCACTCAAAACAATTTAGTTTTTCCAACTGGAAAACGATTAAGATTAAGAGTTGAGGATTGATACTTACTTTTTCTTTGCTTCCACACCCCATCTCTGTCCTGATGGTCGTGTTATTGGTGGTGGCATTGCTAGTTTGTTAATGGTTGCTAGCCCAATCCAAGTAAGAATTTATCTACATATATACACTTGTGATTCTTACTTTCAATTGCATACTAATTATGATAATTGAGCACTGTTCTACTAGATGTTAAATAAGACGGTGAATCATTATGTGGAGTGATTGTAGCATGCTATGAGAAACCAAGGTTCTACTTGGATTAATGCATTTCAAATGAAGGGATTTCAGATTAAACTTTATAAAAATATGGGAGTGTTGATTATTATATATAGATTGACAAAAGGGGAAGATGGAGTAGAGTAAGAAAACAAAAATTTAATTGTAAATTACCCAATAAGAAAGTAACAAAAAAGAGAGAGAAGAGAAAAATAGTCATTTCTGAGTAGAGTAATGAAATTCTCTCTACTACAGTCCTATGATAAAAATATTTTATGTTTCCCTCCTTCCTAGATCAAAAAGATGTGCTTTGGACCTAGTTTATAATTTTTGTGCACGTCTTTATAATAAGTCGTTAATAGCTTCAAGATGATGCCAACCATTCTGTCATGTACAAACTTCGATTGGCAATTTATTTGGTTCAGGTATGAAGCTTTTCTTAAGCTTTCAGCATTTTGAATATTATATAAATAACTAAATTAAAAGTCATCTTGTGGCTTCTCACTCACAGTGCTTGTGTTCATGTTCAACTAGTAGTGTCTTCACATCAAATCACGCAGCTACATGGTGTTTGACATTATGAAAAATTCCTGTAGTGTTGATTGTTTCTTTTTCCATTTTTAATTGTGTGCATTCATATTTGGAAATCATAAGATTTTTTTTCTATTAATTTGCCTTGTGATTGCAACATCTGCCTAAAAGTGCCAGGATATTTAACTAGGGACAATTACTTGAAAGTTGGGTCAGTGCAAAAAGATTAAAATATAATTAATAAAAAAAATTTATAATATTGATTATTAATGTGTATAATGTTTTTCACTTTTTGGTAAATAAGTGTAACTGACACAATGTCAGTGTAATTCTCCCATTTAACTAAATTTCAGTTTATTATAGACACCACAAGAGTTGCAGAATGAGAATGTTCCCCCTCATCTTATCCCTCACAAGGTAATTTGGCAAAAAAAGACTTCATATTTTCTAGAATTATTTAGGTTATGTTTGGATAGGAATTTGGATAGGAATTTGCCCTCTCTACCTAAGATCCGAATCTGATTTTCATTTTTGATTTGATTTGCTTTTGTATTTGATTTTCGTTTTTGGTCTGATTGACATTTGTATTTGATTCTAATTTTTCGTAAAGTTTGAATTTGAAGGGTTCATGCCCTAGCTCTGCAGAATTGCCTTTGCATTGATTAAGCTATTGATTGTCTTGTTTTTGATTGAGATATTGATTCAGTTTTGGGATTGGCATTGATTAAGAAGAAGTCGACGAACAACGACGCGATGACGAACAATTCATCGCTGATCTGCTCTGGTTCTCCCTCAATCTCTCCGTTGTAGGGTTTTGACTTGATCTTCCTTGACATTGTAAGGTAAGTTTTTCTCTGTTGCATATATGTATCCATAGACTTGTGTCTCTGTTTAAGGTCTTTCAGGAACTGGTTCTCTTTAACTTGTTGTTGCACTCGTTGAAAGATATCTCCCTAGGGAAAAAGTCGTAATATCTCCCTCGGGCAAAAGTTGAAAGATATCTCCATTTTGCATGATAAATATTATGTCCGGTAGACTAAGTATTATGGCTCTACATAATTTTATTTTATGAAAAAAAAAAAAATCTGAAATGCACTATCAACTCAGTACATCTGGCGATTCAAAACCGGCTCGAGCGGTGAGGTTTACTACATTTTGGTTTGGTCTCACTTGCATGTGAATCTTGTCACATACAGGTATATATGTGTTGGAAAAATAGTACCAAACTATTGGAAAAATATAATTTAAAAATATGCAAATGATTTTTGGGCAAAACCAAAACTGAAATAAATCGACATAATAACGTGATAAAACTTACAGTACATAAATTGATAAAACCTGATCGAGTCGAGTGTGTGACACTCTTTCCTTAAGACAGATTCGTCCTCTCACCGGTGCTTAGGATTCAAGGGACGTCTATCTCCCAAGATACAACGATCAATGTCTTGCACTAGCAGCACTACTATTGCAAGCCTAGCGAACTTCGCTGTGCATGTACTCTCTTTATAGGAAAATTAGACTTAGGAAATATGAAGAATAAATGCAAAGTGAAGAAGAAAAGATGAATTCTCTATTTTAATCAAAGTAAGGGAAATGGGATTTTATAGATTCCTCCATGACTCTTCAGAAAAGGTTGTGACCCTTCAAAAATACATACCTTTCCATGTCAATAGACACAACTATTGGAGTAAATTTAATTCAAATTTTCCAACAATCCCCTACATGAATGAAAATTACGGAAAGGACATGCAACAATATGCAGACAAAGATAGAGTACAGTAAGGAAATACCCTGCATCGGGATAGGTAGCTTTTGGCTTTGAACCTTCCTTAGTGAAAGTCTATCGGACTTACTAGCTAATCAGTGGACGTGATGCCTTGAACTGTTCAGCCGTTTGTGTAAGCCAAGACAATAGAATTCACACAAAATATCTCCAGACACAGTTTAGTTCTCACGGTTGTGCCCGTTTTGGCCTTGGGCAAGTCCTGGTGTTTCATGAGTGCTTTAGAAAATTTAGCCTTATCAATTCTCATAGAAACGGCCCCTTCACACTCATATAGGTGATCCTTATTTCGAGTCTCTTAAATACTCCTCTTGAAAGATACCCCTCTAAGGTTTGCAAGATATAAGTGATCATTAAAAGCATAGCTTACCCAAAGTCCCCTACATACAACACATGTTGCAGATATCACTCTCATCATAGGAATGGAGAGGAGATAAACTCCTTTAGTGATTTCTGGCAAGCCACACATAACTTAGTTGTCCCTTTGAACTTAGTTCTTGGGATCTCCAGTCATCTAAGTAGGGTTACCATTATGATGACTCTAATGCAATAGGCTTTAATCACATTCCCCTCGATGAACTTTCTCTCATTTGCTCTCTGGTCAAACTTTTTGTTTAGCGGCCGCTATTTTTCATTTGACTTTCTCAATTATATATCATTGAGTAGTTAGTGGATCCATTATCCTTAAACAATATTCACAACTAAAAGCAAATCTTCTATGGTATTAAGTCTTTGATTATATCGAGACTTACCGTTACTCTATGTCACTCCCATAGAGTTGTTCCTTAGGAGTTAATGAAACCATATTTGTTTCTACTTCAACTTTGTCCTATAAAAAGAATTGAGATTCTTTGTGGACCTACAATCAAAACCGTTACTTTGGTAAAATCCTCCAAGCACCCCCACATATTAAGCATTCTAAGGAAACTTATTGTATTAATTTTCTGTGTTTTCAAAGTGATATTTTGGTTGGAAAATACAAATAGTAATTATAAACTATTTGACAGATAGTAGTAATATGCTGTCTATTTTCTTTGACAACTAGTAGTAATATATTGGTGTCATTAACAATTGCAGAATATTATTTAGTATTACAGAAAATTATTTTGGTATTTTATTTTCTAGTTTTAGTAACAAGGAAAATAAAATTATTTTGTATTATAATTTATTTTCTAGTTTTAGTAACTAGAAAATTAATTTGTGGTTTGTTTTTCTGATTTTTGTAATAAGATATTATGGCTACTACAACTGAATCTGCAACTGGTAGTGGTACTCCAACTGTTACACCAACTCTGGTCCCTATCCAGAACCATGTTCAAATACCAATAAATCATGGAGAAAAACCGAAAAAATTTAACGGTACTGAGTTTAAGAGATGGTAGCAGAGGATGCTGTTCTATCTTACAACTCTAAATTTGGCTCGGTTTCTCCGTGAAGAGGCTCCAGCACTTAAAGATGGTGAAAGTGATTGGCAAATTGTTGCTGCTGTAGATGCTTGGAAACATTCAGATTTCCTGTGCAGAAACTACATCCTTAATGGCCTTGACAACATACTGTATAATGTTTACAGTCCTCTGAAGTCAGTAAAAGAATTATGGGATTCTTTGGAGAAGAAGTACAAGACAGAGGATGCCGGCACGAAGAAATTTGTTGTCGGTAAATTTCTGGACTTTGTTATGGTAGACTTCCAAACAGTAATTTCTCAATTTCAAAATTTTCAAATAATTTTGCATGATATTCAGTCAGAAGGTATGTCTTTTAGCGAGTCTTTCCAAGTCGCTGCTTTAGTGGAAAAGTTACCACTGGCTTGGAAAGGTTTCAAAAATTATTTAAAACATAAACATAAGGAGATGACCATGGATGAATTGATTGTAAGATTGAGAATTGAGGAAGATAACCGAAAGGCTGAAAAGAGGAATGTGATAAATCCCATTGAGTCCAAGGCTAATATGGTTCAACAAGTTCACAAACCACATAACAAAAAGAGGAAGTTTACTGGAGATGGTCCTAAACAAGGCGACAACAATAGTGTAGACACCCCATTTTTGACCATCCTCAAGACTTGGACGTCATCATTTGAACACTCGATGATCATCCATGCTCGTGTTCATTTTGAGTTCTCAAAGGTCTCGGCTATGCGCCTTGCCTCAAGATCTCTCAACTTATCTGTTTTGTGTTTGGTCATGTACCAAACACTTGTTTTTTTTGCTTCTAAGGGAAGAGGGTGGCTTGTTTGCCATCCCCTCAACCCACCGGCCATGGCATGAGGCCATCAACCCTTTTTTCTTGCCACCGGCCAAGAGTGTTGGCCGGTCGGCACTATATTTGGTCGGCCGGCACTTGTGTTGGTCGATCGGCCATTTTTGGTGGCCGAACCCTGTTCATCTGCTTTATGCAGATATTTTATGCCAGCTGGTGCAGCTGACATCCACAATTAACCCCCTCCATACACGTGTATGAAGGGATTTGCTCTTTGCTTGGCTTCTCTTGGAAGCCTTAGAATTTGAGCCTCTATAAAGAGGGAGCCCCTCCTCCCTCCTTCAAGGTTCAGAAAAATTGCTTTTGAGAGGATAGATATAGTGTTGTATCTATTCTTCCTTGTTTAGCTTTGTTTTGTGTCTAAAAGAGTAGTATTGTCTTACTATTGCACACAAACACCTAGCAATACACCTTCTCTTTGTTACTGAGGTATTAAGGGGTTGGTTTTGGTGTTCTTGGGTGGATTTGAACTCAGAAAACCTGCTTGAGCTTTGTTCTTGAAGAGGTTCTACAAGGATGAGTTCCTTGCTTTAGATACCCCATGTGAAAAGCAGAATCTTAACCCTTCTTGCTTATTGTTTTGAACTTAGATTATAACTGATAAAAGTTCTGATTTTTAGTGCTTAAGACCTTTGTTTAAGGTCATTTTTGTGTTTGGGGTTGTTCCCCCCCTCTTAGGCCTTGTTAGGCCTTGTTTTAGGCCATCCTTTTTGGCCCTTGTTCTTAGCTTTGCATGACCTCTCTACCACTGAAATCCAAAGGATTTTCAATGGTGGAGAGGTGGTTTTGGTGTCTTAAATAGGAGAGGGTCATCCTCTCTCCTTGTTGTTTTTCATTCTTGCATAAATGGCTTATGTTTGTAGCATGTGTGCTTAGCTTGTTTTAACTTCATTTCAGTATATATTAGGCTTTGTTTTGCCATGATATAGAACTGTTTTGAGTTGGTTTAGACATACCATGCATGCTTTGTATACTTGTCTTGTAATCCCATGATTTGCCTTAACATGCACCATGTTGTAACATGTCTTTTTAACATGATTTTGGCTTAACTTCATGAAGCTTCTAGCTTTGTTTTAACATGCTTGAGCTCTGTTTTTCATTGTTTTGGTCATGCTTGCATTGTTTTTTATAGCTACCATACAACCTAGCTTGTTAGCTTTGGGTGCTTAAGTCATTAGCATGCTTTACTTGGGCCATTTCAGTGATTTGGAATCATTTGTCATGTTATTTCAGTCCATGTTTCATGCTTGTATGCTTGCATTTGTCATCCTTTCAATGTCTTGAAGAGTTGGTGTCTTATACTCCATGATCGGGTCATTGTGCATGCCCTTATGCTTAGGTCATTTAGGTGCCACCTAAGTGGGTTTTTGAGTTTGTTTTAACATGCCATAAATCTGATTTTGGTTGTTTAAATCATACCATGGTTGGTTGCATTAGGTGTAGTGTAACACCTCTTTTGTGGCCTTGTATGCCTCATGTTTTGCCCCTTTGTTTTAGCTTGTTTTGGCTTTGGTCATTGCATGTTTTAGGCTTACTTTGCCATGCTTTAGGACTGTTTTGGGCCATGCTCGCCATATGCTCTTTGTTTTGGGTAGCTTTGGTTCAAGTCCCTTGACTAGTCTTAGGCTTTAAACCTTTAAGCATGCCATGCTTGACTTGTTTGTGTGATTTGGCATCACTCCTAGCATCATTCTAGAGCATGTAATGTTGTCACATTTTGCATGCTTTTCATTCCTTTTAAGTGTTCTTAAAAGTTGCTCTACAATGTTTAAAGTAATGGATCATTAGCATGCATGTTTGTATATGTATTTCATGCCTTAGTCGTATCGTTTTGGCCGCTGATTTGGACCTATTTGAGAGCTGTCCATGTTGGTTTAAGACCATCACCGCATGTTGTTGCATGCTTGCCTTGTATGTTGTCACATACTTGTTGCATATTTGGTAAATTGCATGTTATAGCATGCTAGTTCAATTGTGTCTTGTTGTGTACTTGGTCCATGACATGTTGTTGCATGTTTAAGTTGTAATGCATTTGGCATGCATTCTCCCTTTTTTAGTTGCTTAACATGTTGTCACATGTTTACCTCACATGTTGTTGCATGTTTGTCATTGGCATTGTTGTTACATGCATTGCATGCTTATTTGTTTAAGTTGTATGCCTATTGCACATTGCTTGTTTGCATGCTCATGTTGCACTAGCTTGCTTGCATGCCTAGGTTGCATAGCATTAAGCATGCATCCCTTGCCCCTTGATAAACCATGATAGAGGTTGGGGATCCTTTATGTGTTTTTTGTGCATTTCATTAATTTGCACACTCGGCTCCTTTGGCCATCATGCATGGAAATGCGTGATTGATGGCCCGAGGGTCGAGAACCATACTTCTTTGAGTCTCAAACATGATAAGGAGGGTGGTGGTGCAAACATTGCCTTGAAAATGCATTGCCATGCTCTGTCTGTCCTCTGCTGCAGCAAAACAGGGTTCTACAGGAAGATATGGCCGGTCGGCCATCTTTAGTGCCAGCCGGCTATGTATTGTTGGCCGAGGTCCCCATAAATGGTCAATGACCAGTTCCTCTTGGCCGGTGGCCTTGAATTTCAGCCGGTGACATTCCACAGTGCTCAGAAGGTGATTCAGAAGCATCCTTGAGACTTGTGAAGTTTTTCAGAGGTGTAGAGCAGTGTAAACAGAGGCAACATGAACATGACGATGGATTTCCGAGCGAAGCCGAGCATGCATGCATTCGTCCCTCTTCCCAAGGCTGTTTTACTGCTTTCATAGCTTAATTAATTTGTTTAATTAGTTAAGTGTTGTGTAATAATTAATTAGCTTGTTAGTTAGTTAATTATGTAATTTGTATTATTCTTTCGGTCCCTCCGTCAAGAGGGTGAATTTTGTAATAAGTGTGCGTGAGTGTGTGAATGTCTTCCAACCCCACGTCTTTCTCCCTTTTACTTACCTGCTTTTGATGGTTAGTTTAGGGCATGTTTCAATTAGCATCCTTATGCTCGCATGTTTGCATCCATTCATCTGTATTGGATGCACCAGGCTCGGTGCGTCATACAAACTGCATTATATTTCAATTCCAACTTGAATACGTGTATTGAGTTGTCGCATTTCACATGCCATTCTTAGATTAGCCGAGCCTATTCTAGTTGCATTTTTGCATGTGTTGCATTAGCCATCTTAACATGAACTAGGATCATGTATGATTTCTAACTAGTTTCTTGTTTTGGCTCGGAGTACATTGTGAGTGTTTATGCTTTAGCATCTTGCATGTGTGTGAGTGTTAACATGATAGCATGCTTACCATGAGGCTAATTGTTTATGTGATATAACTACCTGAATGCCTATGGGTGAAGGTTAGGTTGCTTGAATTGGAATAATTCATTGAAATCCGTGATTTAGCCTACTTGCGAGTAGCAAACTTCAAACTGCTTTCCAAACAAACGAATATGCAATGCTTTTTTCCAAATTAGGCGATCTAGTCTATACTTGTGTGTTGTGCGCATCACATAGTAATTCTAGCTAATTAACCGGAATAAGAACACATATGTTTTCAAGACAAAATATCATGTTTAGTAGTGGCCGATCTTTGATCGGGCGAGCGGGGGTGCTCATAGCTAACCTTTCCCAATCGTACCCAAGTTCCCGAGCCGAGGCAACTTTGGTGATGACAGACACGCGGCCTTAGGTAACGAGTCAGGGTTTCCTAAATTCCTCCAAAATAAATATTTAGGTGGCGACTCTGTATCTGGCAAAGCAGTCCATGTTTGGCACTTCTTTCTTAAAAATCAGTTTTCCAAAACGATTTGCCGGATTTGGACTCCTTGGGAATTTATCGGTCTCGCATTGCACTTTGCGGGATTAGATTCAGAACCGTGACATTTGAGTCCGAACTGTGGTAAGCAAGGCCCTCGGGGCGCGTCCACAAATGGCAACAAGAAGTTCAAATAAAAATGCTATAATTGTGGCAAGACTGGACATCGAGCTTCTGACTACCGCCGCCCTAAGAAGGATCGCGGAAGTACAGGCAAGAAGACTACCAATTAGGCCAATGTAACTGAACTAGATTACATCTCTGACGGAGTGAATGACATCAACCTCTCTGATGTGGTATCTGAGGCTAATTTGGTTGGAAATCCCAAGGAATGGTGGGTTGACACTGGGGCAACTCGTCATATTTGTGCGGACAAGAAGATGTTCACTACCTACAATAAGGCTGCAAATGGTAAACAACTTTTCATGGGAAATTCTTCTACTTCTACTGTGGCTGGACAAGGAAAGGTGATCTTGAAGATGATATCAGGGAAGGAACTGACCCTCAACAACGTACTGCATGTACCTGACATCCGGAAGAATTTGGTTTCTAGCTCTTTGTTAAGTAAAAATGATTTTAGGCTTGTATTTGAGTATGATAAATTTGTATTATCAAAGAGTGATATGTATGTTGGTAACGGATATATGAGTGATGGTCTCTTCAAATTAAATGTAATGACAATTGTACCGAAAGTTGCTATGGATAAGAATAACACATCTTTTGCTTATATTCTTGAGTCGAATTTATGGCATGGTAGATTAGGACATGTGAATTTTGATGCTTTGCGTAGATTAATTGGTTTAGATTATATACTAAAGTTTGAAATTAATCCTAATCATAAATGTTAAATTTGTGTAGAAGCAAAACTAATTAAGGCTCCATTTAAATCGGTTGAAAGAAAAACTGAACCTCTAGAATTAATTCATATAGACGTATGTGAACTTAAATTTGTTCAAACTAGAGGAGGCAAAAAGTATTTCATAACATTTATCGATGATTGCACAAGATATTGTTATGTTTATTTACTTAGAAGTAAAGATGAAGCCTTAGAAACATTTAAACTCTACAAAATAGAAGTTGAAAATCAACTTGGTAAAACCATTAAAATGGTTAGAAGTGATAGGGGTGGTGAATATGATGCACCATTAAATGAATTTTGTGCACAACATGGCATTATTCACCAAACTACAGCACCCTATTCTCCTCAGCAAAATGAAATTGCTGAAAGGAAGAATAAAACCCTAAAAGAACTGATGAATGTCATGTTACTAAGTTCAGGCTTACCAAAAAACTTGTGGGGGGAAGCAACATTGTCTGCCAATTATGTTTTTAACAGAATACCCCACAAGAAAACCAACAGCACTCCTTATGAATTGTGGAAAGGTCGTCCGCCTTCCTACAAATACTTAAAAGTGTGGGGGTGTTTGGCAAAAGTTGAAGTTCCTGTTCCTAAAAAGACTAAGATTTGACCAAAAACAGTAGATTGTGTGTTTATTGGTTATGCTCATAATAGTATTGCATATCGGTTTCTGACTTATAAATCAGAAATACCTTATATAAATATGAACACTATTATAGAGTCAAGGAATGCTGTGTTTTTTGAACATATCTTTCCTTACAAGAAAGGACAAGAATTAAGTTCCTAGAAAAGAACTTATGATTGTACACAAAGTCAAGAGACTAATGACAATCAAACACAAGAGACTAGTAATGGTCTCGACCAACAGGATTTAACTAATGATGAACCTAGACGAAGTAAGAGAGCGAGAACATCAAAATCCTTTGGTCCAGATTTTCTAACAAACCTGTTAGAAAATAAACCTCAAAGCTTTAAGGAAGCAATGACAAGTCCTGAAGCACCTTTGTGGAAAGAGGCTGTTAATAATGAAATTGAATCCATTATGCAAAATCATACTTGGGAATTGGTGGATCTTCCACCTGGTTCTAAACCTCTTGGATATAAGTGGATATTCAAGAGAAAAATGAAAGCAGATGGTTCAATAGACAAGTATAAAGCAAGACTTGTAGTAAAATGTTACAGATAAAAGGAAGGTCTGGATTATTTTGACACATATTTCCCTGTGACAAGAATAACATCCATTCGCATGCTTATTGCTATAGCAGCGTTGTTCAATTTACAAATACATCAAATGGATGTTAAGACATCTTTCTTAAATGGTGATCTAAATGAAGAGATCTATATGGAGCAACCCGAAGGGTTTGTAGTGTCGGGGCAAGAAAAGAAAGTTTGTTGGCTTGTAAAGTCTCTTTATGGATTAAAACAAGCACCTAAGCAATGTCATGAAAAATTTGATCATGCAATGCTCACTAATGGGTTTAAGATAAACGAATGTGATAAGTGCGTCTATGTTAAAAACACTGACCAAGAATATGTCATAGTTTGTCTTTTTATGGATGACATGCTTATCATTAGAAGCAGTCAAAACATGATCAAATCAACTAAGCAAATGCTTAACAAAAGATTTGATATGAAAGATATGGGGGTCGCAGATATTATATTAGGAATGAAAATTACTAAAACATCTGACGGATATGCGTTATCTCAATCTCATTATATTGAGAAAATTCTTGATAAATTTATCAAGGATGATTTGAATGTAGCTAGAACACCTGTAGACATCAGTCTTTATTTATCGAAAAATAAAGGTGATGCAGTGTCTCAGTTAAAATACTCTCAAATCATTGGAAGCCTAATGTACCTAATGAATTGTACTTGTCCTGACATAGCTTATGCAGTCAATAAATTGAGTAGGTACACTAGTAACCCCGGAGAAGACCATTGGAAAGCGATCATTCGGGTTCTTAGATATCTAAGATTTACCCATGATCATAGTTTGAACTTTACTCGATATCCAGCAGTACTTGAAGGTTATTGTGATGCCAATTGGATATCAGATACTAAATATTCAAAATCCACTAGTGGATATCTCTTTACTCTGGGAGGCGTTGCTGTTTCTTGGAAGTCCACGAAACAAACATGCATCGCACGATCCACAATAGAATCCGAGTTTATTGCTTTAGACAAAGCAGGTGAAGAAGCAGAATGGTTTCGTCACTTCTTAAAAGACATTCCAATGTGGCCAAAACCTATGCTAGCTATTTGCATTCATTGTGATAGTCAATCTACAATAGGCAGGGCACAAAATCATATGTAAAACGGTAAGTCACGACATATTCGTCGTCGACATAATGCCGTAAGGCAATTGTTGTCAAATGGAATAATCTCAATAGATTATATAAAATATAAAGAGAATATTGCAGATCCGTTAACAAAAGGTTTGACAAAAGAGCAAGTGTATAGTTCATCTAAGGGAATGGGATTAAAGCCTATTACATAAGAGTCATCATAATAGTAACCCTACTTATATGACTGGAGATCCCAAGAACTAAGTTCAAAAGGACAACTAAGTTATGTGTGGCTCGTCAGAAATCACCAAGGGATTAAAATTTCCCTATCCATTCCTATGGTGAGAGTGATATCTGCGACATGTGTTGTCTGTAGGGGTATAAGGATAAGCTTTGCTTTTAATGATTACTTATATCTTGATTAAGGCATAAAATCAAGACGAGTATAAGGAGATACTCACAATAAGAATCACCTATATGAGTGTCGAACTGGGGCCGGTTCCATGAGAATGAAAAAGGCTAAGTTCTCTAGAAACACTCATGAAAACTAGGAGCGTTCAAAGCCAAAATGAACACAACAGTGAGAACCACGATCTGTTAGAAGATATTTTTGTGTGAAATCTATTGTCTTGGCTTACACAAACGACTGAACAATTCAAGGCATCACTTTCATTCGTTAGATAGTAAGTCCGATAGGTTATCACTAGGCAAGGTTCAAGGTCGAAAGCTACCCATCCTGATACAAGATATTTTTGACTTATACTCTTTCGACAAAGTCTGCATATTGTTGCATTTCCGTTGTCATCAAATTCCATTCATGTAGGGGATTATTAGAAATGGTTTGGAAAATTCTGGGTTAAAACAGAATTTTTTCCTAACTTTGGTCTATTATTTAGGTGGGACCCGTGCGTCAAATTTGGCGGGTTTAAATGGTAACGCGTTCTATGCCGCATTGTGATTCACGTGGTATATTTGGTTGCTCAAAACCATTATCGGGTGAATGGGAAATTGAAACCAAAGTGAGCTTCATAGAAATGGAGTTTTGATGGAAATTCCTTAAGGTTGGAAAATGACTTGTCCCACATTGATTTTATGGGAAGGTTTGAGTGGGTTTATAAGGTATGGGATTGGACCTTGGAGTGTGCCCCAAAGGGTACCCAAGTTTTGTAGAGAGGGAGGTTATGGGCAAAATGGGCTAGACCCATTGGACCCAAAAATCACCACACACGCGCACGCGCGCCGCCGCCGCCGTCCATCTGTCCGGTCGGGCGAGCTGGACCTAGGCTTGGGCGCGGGTGCATGGTGTGAGATTGGGTTGGGCTTGTCCGGCCCAATACTAATCTTTTTGGGCTAAAAACATTTGAAATTTAATTTTGTTTTTGAAATAAAATCTGTCCAATGAATTTGAAATTAAATTCTGAATTTCTGTCCAGGTTAATTTCAATTTTTTGAAATTCAAATCAGTTTGCCCCCTGTCTAACAGATCCGAATCTGTTATAAACTCAGAACCGGTCTTGTTCAAATTTCAAACCCAAACAGATTTATATCTGTTTGAATACAAGCCCAAACAGTGCCATTTTCAAACCAACAGGTATGCTACCTGTTCAATTCAAAATTAAAGGGTGCCACTACATCTATAAATAGACTAGCCCTCATTTGATGATTGATTGACTAATTTCGTCCAAAATAATTCAGCATCTATTCTCTTCATATTGCTGCATTATTTTCTTGTGAGAGAGAGTATAAACACTAAGTGTGTTCGTCGTACGAAAAATTTGTAGTACTACTATTTTTCGTTGATTGATCATTTTATCCTGGGAGATAGACGTCCATCTTTTGAAAGCACTGTGGAGAGGACGAATCTGTCTTAAGGATACAGTGTCGAACACTGGACTTGATCAGAATAATATTCAACATATTAATCAAGTAAGTTATTTATTTATTTTCTGTTTTATTAGTATTTATTTAAATCAAATTTTAATTTTGTTTTTGTAACAAAATAATATTTGTTTTTATTTATTTAATTTTATTTCTAGTTTGATTTTTGTAATCAAACATCCACTCTCCTTTCCTATTTTTCTTTTATATTCTGTTTGTCGTTTAGTACCCAAACAGAATTTATTAATTTAAATACAGTGAAGATTGTCCAACAATCTTAAGACAGATTTGAATAAACCTGTACAAAATTTGAAGAGGTGCAAAATAATTTGAATTCAAATAGATTTTATTTACCAAAAATAAAATTATATTCAAATGTTTTTTGCCCAAAAAGATTAGTATTGGGCTGGACAAGTCTAACCCAACCTCACACTACACACCCGCGCCCAAGCCCAGGCCAGCCCGCACGACCGGACGGCGGCGGTGACGCGCGCTTGCGTGTGTGGTGATTTTTGGGTCCAATGGGTCTAGCCCATTTTGCCCATAACCTCCCTCTCTACAAAACTTGGGTATCCTTTGGGGCACACCCCAAGGTCCAATCCCATACCTTATAAACCCACTCAAACCTTCCACCAAATCAATGTGGGACAAGCTATTTTCCAACCTTAAGGAATTTCCACCAAAACTCCATTTCCATGGAGCTCACTTTGGCTTCAATTTCCCATTGACCCGATAATGGTTTTGAGCAACCAAATATACCACGTGAATCACAACGCGGCATAGAACGCTTTACCACTTAAACCCGCCAAATTTGACGCACGGGTCCCACCTAAATAATAGACCAAAGTTAGGAAAAAATTCTGTTTTAACCCAGAATTTTCCAAACCATTTCTAACAATTTACTCCAATGGTTGTGTCTATTGACATGGAAAGGTGTGTATTTTTGAAGGGTTACAACCTTTCTGAAGAGTCATGGAGGAATCTATAAAATCCCATCTCCCTCACTTTGATTAAAATAGAGAATTCATCTTTTTTTCTTCACTTTGCATTTATTCTTCATATTTCCTAAGTCTAATTTTCCTATAAAGAGAGTACATGCACAGCGAAGTTCGCTAGGCTTGCAATAGTAGTGCTGCTAGTGCAAGACATTAATCGTTGTATCTTGGGAGATAGACGTCCATTGAATCTTAAGCACCCGTGGAAGGACAAATCTGTCTTAAGGAAATAGTGTCACACACTTGACTCGATCAGGTTTTATCAATTTATGTACTGTAAGTTTTATCACGCTATTACGTTGATTTATTTCAGTTTTGGTTTTGCCCAAAAATCATTTGGATATTTTTAAATTATATTTTCCCGATAGTTTGATACTATTTTTCCAACAATATGGACATGTGAAGGCCTTAGGAAACTTTCTTTTGATTGCCACCTGATGCTGCCTTTCTACCAGTTGTGCATTTGAGTGTTTGGGTTCGGCTCAAATAGCTAGTGTGTGTGTGTGTGTGTTTTTTTTTTTCCAATCAAGTGATATGTTTCTCTCTTCTCCATGATTTATTTATGTATTAATATTTTATTTTTCTTTGGAACTGTATGTATTCATAAGTTCCTTGTTATTTTTGTTAATTTTTTTACATGTTGATGCATCTATTTATATGTTGTTTGTTGACTAGCCAAACGTTCAATAATATGTGATATACCAAAAAGAATTATGTTTATTCTAACTAGTTTACACTCAATAATGTTGCTTCAACTCATTTGGTAAGTTCTTTAAGCCATGTGGATCTATTCAGTTGCTATAGTTTCCATTTTTCTTTTCAAATATTGGGGTATGTTTTAATTTTGTTCAGCCTGCAACATATTAGCATGCCGAAGGCAATTAGAAGATCATCCACCATTGTCCAAAAAATTGATGTTGTAATTTGTTGTGTTCATTTTCATAATGGTATGGGCTCTTCACAATATACTGACACATTTGTTGCTATTGCAACTTGCACTGTGCATATCAGAGTTTACAGAACATTCTTTGGCCTATATGAATGTTCAGGGTTTTAATCTATGCCAATTATAGTGATTTTTGCATTGGATGCTGCTAGTTACTAAAATCCTAACTATGTGGGTCTTTGATCAATTTGCATCGTACGTCTCTTAGGTATAATGACATCTTCCACGGATGCTACACATGGATTTATAATTATATATAGAATACTATTTTATTTTTTTTTGGATCAGTATGTTTTTCTTTTTTTTTCTAGATGGATTGGATCGGTATGTTAAGAATACCGTTTTGATAAATGAAATAATGGTCATAGGGAAGCTGCAAAAATTGGAACTTATGAATAGTTGTTAGGTTGTGCCTACCCAGTTGGAATGTCCCATGTAGAGATGAAGTTTCTTTAGCTAATCCTGATTATTTCGATGTAATTTGTATTCTCAAGTTGATAGAATCTTTATTTGTCTAAAAATAAAATAAATAAATAGAGGAAACAGAGTGGTGGCTTCTGTTTGTGCATTTGAAAAATTGCCAAGATAGCTAGCACAAGCAGGATAAGCCAATTGGATTTTTTGTGTTTTTCAACATTTTGAGTCATAAATTGTGTAGACTCCAGACTTCATTGTGGACCATGAATTAATTGGCAATGATTGTGACTGAGCTGATAATTTGTGGTTCTAAGATGACTAACTACTAGGAGAGATGACCATAAAATTATTTTCAAAGTCTTCGTTGGAAAGTAGAGAATACAAGAAAGAAATCTACCAACAGCAGTATTATTATATTAGTAAGCATTTGAGATAATACTTTTGAGTCCTAAACATCATTGCCACAATCACCATTTCAGGGATGGCTAGCATGAGGAGGAGGACAGACTGCTGTTTGTTTGTTCTTACTTGCTTGGTCGTCTCTTTGATCTTTTTTGTTCACGCTTCGCTTCTTGGAGATACACTTACAGTTGGGCCAGGTTATGAAAGACTGGGAATTCTCTGAGCATATCTTTTCTGTAAACTTTCGTCATTTTTTTTCTATTTTTTTTAACATTTTATTTGAAGGTTTGAAACAAATATCCCGAGGCAATATTGTGCAAAGCATTTAGTGTTCTTCATTGCTTGGTTTGCTGTATACATGTAATTTTAATTTGGATTTTTAAGATACTTTAACATTGTTTTGTCATTTTTAAATGTTATTGTTCCTTAATTATGGTTGGGTTGAATGAATTTTGTTCGATATTGGATTGAATGTTTATAAACAAAAATTGATTGTTCTCAAAAAAAAAAAAAAAGATTTGGCGACTAAAAAATTGGTCAGCAAATTCTACACTTTTGCGACTAAAATCATTGGTTGGCAATTCCTTACCTTTTGGCGACTAAATTGTTAGTCGGCGATTCTTTGACTTTTGGCGACTAATCTGTTTGGTCATAGAATGTGACAATTGGCGATTAAGATATTTGGTTGGGAAAATATCATGTTTTGCGACCAAAGTATTTTACCGACAAAATGGATTAGTCGCAGTAATGATATATTTAGTGACCAAAAATTTAGTCGGCAAATCTAACTTTTCCCTACCAACAAAAATTTTGGGTGCGAATTACTTTTACCGACCCTTAATTGGCGACCAAAAAAATTGATCGTGAATAACTTTTACCGACTAAATATAAATTTTTTGCGTTAGTCGACAAAGATGTTATTTCTTGTAGTGTACCTACGCCTTCAACTCCTCCGCTTGTTGCTCAATGCTCCCTGCCTCGGCGTTTACTCCATCGCCGTTGACAACTCTTCTCTACATTTTAGGAAGATGAAGTCATCTTTTCCACTTTTAGAATCTTGGTTGATTATTTTGTTATTGGGACGCAATACTCTCCTACTTTTTGACTTGTTTTTACGTTAAAACGAACATTTCTTTAGGCAGCTTGATACCTCCCACCAAGTCGATATCTAATATATTCTAATAACCATTAACGTATAATATATAAATAAAACAAATTACACAAAATTTCTTTACAAAATGTGATGACAAACTTAAGACTCTTTTACTTTAAAATAAAATTCATAAAAAATAATTCTTAATTACAAAAATATTGTTACCACATTATTGTAAAGAGGTTTTGAATATCTTTTTCAAAAAGATTACAATTTTCTTTGAAATAATAAATAACATTGGGATCCAATAATTAAAAAAAAAAAAAAAGCAACAAAAAATGATCAACATGAATATCAACTCGAATGCATGTTTTTGTGTTGAATAAAATATTTTTCATATTTTCTAACTCAACCAATGAAAACACATTCAACTATGTGTATATTTTTTTTCTTTGTAAACCGAGGAGACTCAAACTTATTTTATTCAAAAGAGAAGACATTTTAGCTTCAAAGAATGTACAAACATGTATGACAT
Organism: Camellia japonica; assembly: GCA_030407325.1. NCBI lineage: Eukaryota > Viridiplantae > Streptophyta > Magnoliopsida > Ericales > Theaceae > Camellia > Camellia japonica. The sequence goes on along the minus strand of JAPPVO010000029.1, from coordinate 110,777,562 downwards.
TTAAATCGTAGGCCTAATCAAATCAAAGTTTGAGGTTGTCCAAAATAATGTCATGCCAATGACTCCCATCTAGAAAAAAAATTAACTATACCTTAGCTTGGAAAGTGGGTTAAAATTTACTTTCTAATTTTTAACCTACTTCCTCTCTCATAAAAAAATAAAAATTAAAAAATTAATCATCCTTTCAAAATACTAAATGCAATTGAAGTGTGAAGGCCAAGTCAAAGCTGGGCAATGCAATTGAATTGGTCCACCTCAATGGTGGGCTCAGCCTGGCTTCCAAAGTCGAGTTGGGATTCCCTTCTTGCAACTCCTCCTTGCAACGGCTGAGATCAATTATTGCAACATTCAACAGCTGATTTTAATTTTTTTAACAACTGATCTCAACCGTTGAATGTTACAACAGCTGATCTCTACCATTGTAAAGAGAATTACAAAGAGAAGATCGGGACTCTCCAAAGCCTTTGCCAACTTAACATCATTCACACATTAGCAAACAAAACTAACTGTTAAACGGGAGGTTTTCTCGAGTCGGTCCACTCTCGACCGGTCTCGTCACCCTTTGGGTCCATACGCTTGAATGATGGCAATTTCATGACACTCTTCGATCCTTTCGGCGTTGTCGATGACGTTGATCCATTGCCATCAACTGCCATGACTTTTGGGGATCGAATCGACGCTGCCCGGGAAAAGAACGGTGGTGTTAATGAGAAAACCCACCGGTCCGATTTCACGACCGGGTCCAATGGCCTGAGATTTTGGGACAATCCGGTTCGGTAGCCTATTCGAGAACTACCTTCTCTGGGAAACGCCACTACACAACTCGCTGTCCGGTTCAGCGCCTGGTTCATCACCTGTCTCCTCAGATCCTCCGGCAATCGAAGAGTGAACCGGTCGGTGTTTTGCCCAGGCTGAACCACCAACGAGTGTCCAGTCGAATGAGACCTTGGAAACTTCCCGAACAGCTTGGGCCGCACAGATCGCGATCTGGGTATGCGGCTCCGGTTGAAACTCTGACTCCGGTCCATCACCTGAGGAGGAAGAGCCTCTTCCTGATCTTCAACAACCCTAATAGAGACCTCCGGATTCTGGTGAGTCTCCACCGAGTCTCCCAACTCGGGGTTTAACACGGGGACTCGAAGGGACTCACCGGGTTGAGGAACTAGATCGGTTCGGCAGACCGGGCAAGTCACGTGAGAGGTGAGCCAAGCGTCGATGCATTCAGGGTGAAACACGTGATCGCATTTGGGAATAAGCCGAAGAGTTTCATCGTCTTCAAACTCGTTCAAGCACACGGCGCATTCTAGCGCTCCTTTCCCAATCTTCTGATCCTTCACAACCGAGTACGCAAAAGTGGGGAACATATCGATCACAGCCGGGTCGAGACCCCTGGAGGCGGCGCCACGGAGGCGCAAGGAGGCGCCGACGCGGCGGAGGCTACCGCCGGGGGTGGTGTTGTTGCAGTGGCGGATGTAGATGGACAATAAGCCGATGAGGAAGAGTCCGGCGATGAGGAACATGATCATGATCGCCAATGTTGGGCTGAATTTGCCGTATCTATATGGGTAGGGCTGCTGGGGCGGGGTCTGTGCTCCGGCTGGTGATAGAAGGAGTAGGACTGAGAAACACAGGATCGTGTGTTTCGCAGTGTAGGGGGAAGTGGGTAGGCCGACGATCAGGCGGCGGGTGTCAGTGTGATTTTTGTTTTCTGTCATGCTACACGGCAGTTGGAGCCGTTGATTTTGTGGGGGGTTTGTTTTCGTGAGTTGCGCCGGGAACGGCGGGGTGTTGTAATGGAGATTGGAGAGGGTACTGTGTACATATATATGTATGTATAGAGATATGTAGAGAGAGAGAGAGAGAGAGAGAGAGAGAGAGAGAGAGAGCCTGGCAGGTGTCTTGGGAAAGCTAGACTTTGTGAGCTCTGACTTTTGCTCAATAGGACAGAACCTTCTGTGCATTTTCGTTTTCTTCTGGAGTTTGTATTTTTGCTGAGAAGTTATTTGCTGATGCTGGGTACAGCCACGAGGGGTTTTAGGAATGTTTTAATTGGTGGAGGAAACAAGCTTTAAGTGATTGAAAAATAATAAAAAAATAATATGTACTGATTGGTGAGGAACACCACACATGGCTCCCAGAAAGCACCAAATCATTTTTCATTTTTGCGTGCGAGCGCGATTATGTTAGCTTCTGGTCATAGATGGGTAGCGTTGCCACGTGTACACGGGGGCTGCCGCTGGAGCATTCCAAAATAATGGGTGCTTTGCCAACCATATGAAAAGAATTTTTAATTTCTTACTTAATTTAAGTCGCATCATTTTTTATTTTTTTTACTTATAAAAAAACTAAATAAATTAAAAAATATAAAAAAAATTAATTTTTCATTAACTTCTTAAAATACTATTATACATATTTCTCTATATAATTTGATAAACTATAAATATCCTTTCATCATAAATTTTTTTATTTAATAGAATTAATTAAAAAAATAAACTTTCTTACTGCTCTCTTATATAGTGATAAAATTATCTGAATTTTTAATTTAAATAAATTTTTGACATCATTGAAAATTATTAATTTAGTTGATAAACCAAATCAAATCAAACCAAATCTTAAACCTCATCAAATAAGATCAACTATATGAATTCTTTTTCTCCATGCGGCCTTATCAAAGGTCATTTCGTATTAATTGAGTTAATAATTTATTAATAAAATGTATCATTTGTTATGAAATATAAAATTCAATGGGGTAGGATATGATGTAATTTTCAAAACTACAGAGGGTAGATTATATTTTAAACAAATTTTAGGAGGTGTGTTTGTAATTTGCCCTTAAATTTTTGATCAAATTTGAATTTGATTAAAAAAATTCAAAAATAAAATATTAGAAATGATTTTTATTATTATTATTTTTAAATTTGATAAAAAGTGAAATTTGAGATAAGAGAATAATTTTAAAAAATATTATAATAAAAAATTGATGAAAGGATTAGAATATTTTATATTAAATTAACTTTTTTATATTCAAATTAGATATTAAAAAAAAAAAAGAAAAGTAATGAAGGGTTGGTAATGCTCTTTAAGGCCACCATATGGGTATCTATTTATTTTGGAACTCAAATTTTTTTTTTTTAATTTCATATTTTTTTGTTATTCAAAAATAATTATTTTTAAATGTAGTTTGGATCTACTTAAAAATTAGAGTGTCTGTAAATAAATTGCAAAAATAAAATAAAATAAAAACTTAGATGCATCTAAAAATTCATATTTGTTTGTTTTTAGTGAATTCTTTTTAAAAAATTTAAAAATATTTTATTTTTTAGGTGTATTTATGGAAAAAAAAAATTAATTTGTAACAATTTAAAGGGAGATTGACTAATAAGTCCGATATTTTGAACTTATAATAAATATAGTTTCATTTAAATTTTTTTTTTTTGTGATCTATTTAGTCTTTTTAGATGTGTAATGACTCATTTGCCCTCTATATTGGAGTATCATATTTGGAAAAAGTATACTAATGAATTTTTTGGTGTCACATCATACCCGCTACTTTAGAGTATCACATTTGAGAAAAATACATTAAAGAGTTTTAAATTTTTTAGAATGCCACATCATATCCACCACGTTGTCACATTTGGGAAAAGTATATTAAGAAGTTTTTATTTTTTTGAGTAGTAAAAGTTTTAGAGTGTTACATCATACCCACCACGTTATCACATTTGAGAAGAATATATTAAGAAGTTTTTATTTTTTTGGAGGGAGTAAAAGTTTCGGAGTATCACATCATACCTTCTACGTTGTCACATTTAAGAAAAGTACACTAAGTAGTTTTATCATACTCTTCACGTTGGAGTGTCACATGTCATGTTTGGGAAAAGTACACTAAGGAATTTTTAAATTTTTTTTAGAGAGTCACATCATACCCGCCACGTTGTCACGTTTGAGAAAAATACACTAAGGAGTTTTTATTTTTTTTCAAGTTTCATATTATACCCGCCACATTGTCACATTTGAAAAAAATATACTAAGGAGTTTTTATTTTTTTCGGAATAAAAGTTTTGGAGTATCACATCATACCCGCTACGTTGTCACATTTAAAAAAAGTACACTAAGGAGTTTTTTTTTTTTTTAGTGTCACATCGTTAGAGTGTTACATTAATACCTGCCACACTGGAGTATCACATCATACCTGTCACATTAATAAAATGATATAGCTGTCCACAAAAACACTACCGAAAAAAAAAAAATAGAACTACATGGAAAGAAACTCTCCACTAATAGGACATAATAGATCAATAAAAAAAAATTTAAAACTAATTAAAATACTTATTTATGAGATGAAATTTATTAATAAATGAATAATGTACAGGACCCCCTTTTTAAATAAATATCCCTTATTTAAACCTAGGTCTCCAAATATTGATTCGTCATCATGCAAGAATTATTACAATCTCATTATTACAATATTTTGAGTAAGTCACTTACAGTATTTTAAATATATATCTAGCTCATTTTAAAAAAAATTAAGTTAGGGATATATCTATGAATATTAGATACATATTTGTGAATCTATGAAGAATCTGTTAGGCTGTACATTATTGAAACAATTTTCCGAAACTCTTCAACTCTTGCAAGTTGTACTACTTATATATTTAAAATACTCTAAGATGTGGTTTGGAAATATATTATTTTAATAATTTTTTAATTTTTTAGTTAAAATATGAGATAAAAAAATTAGATGTTTGGGGTGATTTTTTTTATTTTTTACGAAAAGATATATAAAAAGTAAAACTGGAGATAACTTTTTGATTTTTTTAGTAATTTTTTAACTTTTTGACTAAAATGTTAACTTGCCAAACGAGACCTAAGACACTTATTCAAAATATTATAATAATGAGATAAGTCTTGTTACACGTGTTAATTGAAGTATTAATATATATTATAATAGGCAGTGGTTTTGGTCCAGTCTAAGATCGGATTGGACCGTGTTGTTGGGCTCATGAGGGCCCACCACGGGTTCTGTTTTGATAATCCGAACCATTCAATGTGTAGAAATCGTCGAGTACTATATGCCTGTAAAAAATCACGTTGATCGGATATTGATAGCTATGTGAACAAAACAGTTTTTTATCAACCGTTAATTTTTTCACTGTCCATTTTTTTTATACAAAACTGATTTGATCACATAGCTATTGATATCCGATCAATGTGAATTTTTACAGGCATATACTACTCGACGATTTCTATACATTTGACGGCTTGATTATCAAAACGGGCCCAAAAAATGGGTCCCATGGGCCAGACTGGACGGGTCCAATCTTGATCTCAACTTGAGACAAGCTGGACTCATTATAATATTGTCACTTTAAAATTATGGATCCACTTATTATATAAATTACAAAAACTTGTTTGGGATGTGAATTAACTCTAAAATTTTTAAAATTATATCATATCATCTGTAATACACTAATTAATATATTAAGAGGTGCGCATAACGTTATTCAAGTTGTTATAGAGGGTGTTTTGGAACTCGGTTTTTTGGTTTTTTTTTTTTTTTTTTCACTACAAAACAAATTGGTTACAAAATCAAAAAAAAAATCCAAACAAAATATCACATCAAATCTTATAATCATTTCACTTTTTCTTTCACAAACATCATATTCAATCACAAAAAAATTCAACTATCTTTTCAAATATAAAAAAAATTTCTCCAATAATAGTCTATAACTGAAAAAATTTACAAAAAAATCCACTTCCCAATATGCTTTAATTTAAAATTTCATACTGTTATAGTATCTTTCGTTGAGAGAGAAAAAAAAAAAAGACAAAAAGTTCAACTGTAATTTGAAAATTAATGTGGACTTTGACCCGAGATTGCTCGGTAGATATACAATCATATACATATTTGACTTTGACAATCTATATAAAACATTATTTGTGTAACTAAAATAATAATATTAAAAAGGATATTCAATCCATAAATTTAAATTTATATATTTTTTTGTCAAAAAGTCCATACGCTCAAATATTAAGAAGACTTACGTATATGTTTTAATAGGTGGACTTATTGTCCAATAGGTCTTATGATAATTGATAATATTTTTCATTAAACACTATTAAAAAATGTCATTAATTATTAATTTTCAGCGACAGTTTGAAATTTTTGTCTCAAAAAATGTCTCTATTTACAAGTTTTAGGGGCAATTTAAAAAAATCGCTAATTTTCAACTTTCAGCGACAGTTTAAAAAATTCATCATAAAAAAATGTCACTAATTGTCAATTTTTAGCGACATATATAAAAAATCGTCACAAAAAATTATTTTTAACGACGATTTTACTAGAATTTATTTTCAATAGGACTTGGTAGGAATTAAATCCAACTATTAGGACCTATTAGTAGTTTACTCTTAATAATTATGCCATAAGGACAACTTCATATAAAATGACCAAACTACCCTTGATATGATTCACGCGTCTTCCTCCTTCCGTTTCTTCACCATTGTTGAATCTCATTTCTCCAACTCTCTCTCTCTCTCTCTCACACACACACATCATCCTATCTCGCTCTCTCTACATACAATTTGTTCAAATCGATCTTGTCGCCCCTAACTTCCCTTTCATCGCCGCCCCGAAACCCTAACCTTTGCCATCATCTTCAACTCCTTCGCTGGCCGCTTGCCGTCACTGAATCCCTCTACCTGCATCTTCAACTCCTCCGCTTGTCGCTCAATGCTCACCGCCTCGTCGTTTGCTCCATCTCCATTGACAACTCTTCTCTACATTTTCTTTAACAACAACTCTCTCTATCTCTCTCTAGTTGGGGTGATCAAGATGAGAGATGGCCGTCATTATGACGACTATGCTAAAGTATCGCCGTTTTTCGAAACGTTATCAGAACACATGAAGAGATCGAAGGAACATCAAAATCATCTCCTGTTTTCATATATGATTTCAGTGGTAGATCCAAACCTTATGTATTGCTTGTTGTTAACATCCGCCGCCGGATATTGTGTTGTTGAATTCCTAACAACTTTGTTTTTCTTCATCAGACTTTTCGGAGACGAAACTCCCTTGTGATCCACTGTAGAATCGTTGACTTTTCCCTTTTTAGTAGCCCAAGAAAAACCGACCTTCTGACTAACGTATTCGGCAGAGAGAACATCGAATGTGAGGCCCCTAACAATTGTAAAACCTATTAAGTCCTTGACTTTTGAATTCCTTCAATGAAAACTCTCAAATCCTTATTTGTCTTCAATTTTAGTTATAGAGTCGAACATGTGCGCCAACCTAAAAATCGAAAACCCTGATTGAACCCAAAGCTGAGGAATCATTTCCAAAACCCAAATAATAATTAAATTAATTTTCTAATTATATTTGACACACAAAAATCCTAAGTTTTTGGTTCTCAATATGATTCACCGTTTAATCCGAAATAAAGAAACTTTAACCAAATTGAATTTTCAAATCCTAATTAAATTAAATACCACACTTAATTAAATGTTCAAATTCATAAACTAAGATTTTAGCCCTCATATTTTTCTTGAATCACATTTTGACCCCAAACTAGTACCATTATATACATATATGTACCTTTAATGATATTCAATTCTTTTTGTACACAAAATCTATAATAAATATATTCATTTGCACACAAAATAAAAAGAAAAACCACTCAAATCCACCTCACTTGGCCGACCACTCTAGGGAAAAGAAATGTATACAACTTTTCCAAACAAATCCATGAATTCATGGAAAAAGTGTTCTAGTACACCCTAAAACATAGAATCTTGTTCCACCTCAAGTTCCATCCTAACTAAAGCCTAACTAGATCATGTTTAATTGCATAATTAAGGCCTCTAATCATCCACTATTCCATTAATTTCAAACCAAATCCAAAATATCCAATCCATTTCCAACCAATGAGCAATTCGGACCTTTTACACCAATTTTATTATAAATAAGACCTCTCCTTTTGCATTTTGCACAAAAGAACACACACTCAAACAACATATTTGGCTGAGAGGAAAGAGAGGGCAAGAGAGTGAGCTTGGTGAAGGAAATGAGAGAAAGAGAAGGTTTTGTTAGCAATTCAACTAAGCCCCAAGTAAGCCACATCACCATCTCTCCTTCTATTTCATTTTTGAAATACACGTTATTAGAAGTTTAAAATCATATTTTCAGATGTGTTGTAATGGTGCTCATATGTTCAGAGTTGAGCTTTGATCCTTATTCTACTAATATTTTCTCTTATTAAATGCAAAATTACCTTTTTCTTCCCATATCTCAAGGCACACCATCACTCTAAAAATCTAAGTTATTGATACATTATTTAGTATGTTTTCATCACAAAAGAAGTGAAAATTTTTCCTCAGTCGGCCTCTTTTCTCACCAATCTTCTTATTTTGAGTACTATCCTCAGTCGGCCTCTTTTCTCACCAATCTTCTTATTTTGAGTACTATGCATAAAAAACCAATCTTTATAGCCAACTTTCGAAAATTCTAGAAAAATATAGAAAAATCTTCGGGAGCTTGGTTTTATGTCAAAAACATTCTTAAAGAGTTAACTTTCAAGGAAATTGGTTTCATTGAAAAAGAGTGAGCGGTTTGTAAGAAAATCCGATTTTTGTAACGGTCGATGAATCTGGACAACGCTGGAGTGTTTATTAAATAACTAAAAATCTAGATAATCCATTCCATTGCCGAAAAATAGTCTGAAAAATAGATAAAATTCTCTATGAACCATAGGAAGGCCAGGCTTAGGAAAAATCTAAAATTGTCACGACCCCAACCCGCCCCTAGTAGGATGGTGCCATGATGGCCAGTAATCCGAGATTACCAAAGGCCTTTTTCCAAGATTCACACACAAACAGAGTATACATAGAGGGCTTACAAGTGCGGAAGCAAAACTTATAGTACAAGTGGTCCATAAGAGTTGTGCATAGATCAAATGAAATGGCATACATGATATGGTTTTACAATCAACCGTTGATAAACAAAATACATGTTACATCTTGATCAAAAGGCTTCTCAAGCCGACATGTACAAATACAATGAATACAAGCCAAGAAGCATAATCTTCAAGATGCCGACGTAAATACAATATGGCCGACATAGAACAAGTCAAGCCGACATAACATGACTCCAAAATAAGCTTGCAAAAACACATCTAGGCGTCGCCGCCGTCCAGCTCATCACCTACATATATATAAAGAGGGTGAGCTTGGATACTCAGTGAATGGTACAAGTAATAAATGTGTTGCATGAATAATAGCCGAAGTCCCTTCAAAACAAAACACATCAAAGCTTTACAAATCAAGGGATGAACCGTATTCATCTAGCAAATTTCCAGAACTCCAAAAGATGCTTACTAGCATCAACATATTACGAAACGATGACATCTGGGCCAAACAAACCCACGCGGTAAACCGTCAGTGGCAAAACAAGGGACTGAACGATCCGTAATCGATTAGTCAACCCACCTGCACAAGGCCGTCGGTGGCAAGGGAGATATCTCGAACAAGAGTGCTACAAAAGTTTAGAGTCCTCTAGCACAAGGGACTTGTACTGCGAAAGTTTAGAGTCCTCCAGCACAAGGGACTTCTCAAAGATGTCATCAAAACAAAGCTTATACTTGATATATCAAAATAGGGATAATCATTCATGCTTGACAAATACTTTTATCAAAACGAAGCAAAGTAAGATTTATCAAAAACATTATAATATAGCTTTATTAAAAATATCACTCACATAGCTCTTCGGGTGTAGGCTCGAGGCAAGGATCAAGACCTACAATCACATTGCAAATACTACTGAAGGTGCTTCAAGTAGACAAGAAGAGATGCTCAAGGATGGATATGAAATGCATCTACAAAACAAGCTGTACATGAATGCAATGATCTCGGCATTCTATTCCAAAACTAAGTCAAGACAAAGCAGAACAAGCTGGGATTAAGACACTATTTTTCACCTCGAGAAAACACACTGGGTACCAACCAGGTCTTGGCTGAGGTCCCACACCTTCTCGCCGAGGTGTGGTCTCGATGGCCACACTCAAATGCGAAGTCGGGAAAAATCTGGGTTTCCCTTCGAAGAACATGAAGAACATGAACATGAAGAACATGAAGAATATGCATGCTTACATCACAACTTGTTATTCCAAAACCTGAGATTTCATGCTATGAGTTCGAAAACATGGACCTGGGTACTCATACAAGAAGATCATGTGAAAACAAACACAAAAACATGGTTCTTGTTACAAACTTTCGGATCAAAACAAGACTTTCCATCAAAACACATGAACACAACCTTCTCTTTCTAAAACCAACTTTAAATCAATGCATGGCATGCAAAATAGATTCGATCGTGCAATGCAGCTAGGTGATCGATCGAAACAATAAGAGTGGTTTAAGATTCTAACCTCAAAACTCGAATCTAACGGTTCAAACCTCGAAGATCAAGCTTGGAACTTTACTACACTCTCAAGAACTCTTCTCCTAGAGCTTCTCTCTCTACAAGGTAAGATTTGATACAAAATGATATGTTTCTAGGTCTGCCGGCTGACTAAACCCTCATCTCGGACACGTGGCGCTACCGGATTGGGTTACCTCCAAAAAGGTGACTGATTGACAAGACAAGGCTATGACAAAGTGTGTTCAACAAGCTAGACGGCAAGAGCACTTAGGCAGTGGTGATCTCGGCTAAGGACAAAGCTTTGGCAAGTGGGGTGACAAAGACATCGGCTTGGAAGGACAACTCTTGACTAAGCTGTGCCACACCTTGGCCTAGATGTGCCACACCTCGGTCTAGGTCATACCAATCCAAGAACAAAATCACCTAGTGCAAGGGCAAACATCTCGGCCTAGATGATACACATCTCGGCCATGGTGATGCACACCTCGGCCTAGATAATGACATCTCGGCCAATATGCCACGGTGGAGATGGAGGTCAACCAAAGTGGTTCCAAGTTAGTTCTAGGCGCAAAGGCTCAAAGGTGAACTAAGCTAAGATGACCTCGGCTACACACCAAGCAAGGAACAAAACCATGCAAGCAACACTTAAGCAAAACGAGACAAGACAAGATTTGCAATTACTACATAACAAGACAAGATCATACATGAATGTATGCAAGTATGAGTAAGTCAAAGTGAGGGTTGTTACATCCTACCCCCTTAAAAAAGTTTGGTCCCCAAACTTAAGTTACCTTGTTCTAGGGACAACTCTGGATGTCGAATTTTCATTTCTTCTTCCATTTCCCATGTAGCATCCTTGCCGTAATGCTCTTTCCATTCAATCTTCACCATTGGTATCGACTTGTTTCTCAACTGCCTTACCTGTCTATCGATAATACATATCGGCTTCTCTTCGTAGCCTAAATCCTTGTTAACTACAATCCCGAAATAGTCGATCACATGCAGTGGATCCTGAATATACCTTCTCAACATCGAGATGTGAAACACATTATGGACTTGGCTCAATTCTAGTGGCAAAGCAAGTCTGTAGGCAACGGAGTTAACCTTGTCAAGGATTTCAAATGGCCCAATATAACAGGGTGCTAACTTACCCTTCTTCCCAAATCTGGAAACTCCCTTCATTGGCGAAACCTTCAAGAATACATGATCCCCAACTTCGAATTCTAACTCATTTCTTCTCTGATCGGCGTAGCTCTTTTATCGGCTCTGAGCAGTTTTAATCCTCTGTTGAATAAGTTTAATCTTCTCCGTTGTTACTTGAATTAACTCGGGTCCAAGCAGAGCTTTGTCTCCTACCTCGGTCCAACATATCGGCGACCTGCACCTTCTTTCATACAATGCTTCATACGGCGCCATGCCAATGCTAGCTTGATAATTGTTGTTGTAGGTAAATTCCACCAATGGAAAATGTACTCCCCAACTTCCTTGGAAGTCCAATACACATAGTCTAAGCATATCTTCAAGTGTCTGAATTGTTCTCTCTATTTGCCCATCGGTCTGGGGATGAAAAGCTGTGCTAAACCTCAACTCGGCTTTGAAAGCTCTTTGTAGACTCTGCCAAAATCTGGAAACAAACTTCGGATCTCGGTCTGACACAATTGACATCGGCACTCCATGAAGTCTAACAATCTCGTTCACATACAACAAGGCAAGTTGATCGGCGTTGAAGGTAGTCTTAACAGGCAAAAAGTGTGCTGACTTAGTTAATCTATCAACAAAAACCCAAATCGAATCCATACCCTTCTGTGGCTTTGGCAAACCAATCACAAAATCCATGGAGATGTGTTCCCATTTCCACTCAGGAATCGGCAAAGGTTGAAGAAGTCCTGCTGGCCTTTGATGTTCCGCTTTCACTTGTTGACAATACAGACATTGGGATACGAACTCAGCTATTTCTCCTTTCTTATTCGGCCACCAAAACGTCTGCTTCACATCCTGATACATCTTGGTCTTCCCTGGATGAACAGCAAACTTGGAACCATGAGCTTCCTGCAAAATTTTCCTTTTCAACTCTGGAACGTTGGCCACGCATAATCTTCCTTCAAACCTAAGCACTTGATTTTCGATGGTGTACCCTGATCTTGGCTTTGTAAAAATCTCATCGGCTACCTTCTTGAAGAATTCATCCTCCCTCTGTCTTGCCTTTACTTCCTCAACAATAGTCGGTTCCACTGAAATCATGGTTAGACATGCCAAACTTCCAGCTATCTTTCTGCTCAAAGCGTCGGCTACGGTGTTAGCTTTACCTGGGTGATATTGAATTTGCATGTCGTAGTTTTTCAACAACTCGAGCCATCTTCTCTGCCTCATATTCAATTCTTTCTGAGTGAACAAGTACTTTAAGCTTTTATGATCTGTGAAAACCTGACAAGAAGCTCCATACAAGTAGTGACGCCAAATCTTCAAAGCAAATACTACGGCTGCTAGTTCTAAATCATGGGTAGGATAGTTCTTTTCATGTGGCTTCAACTGATGAGATGCATATGCTATGACTTTACCCCTTTGCATTAATACACAACCCAAACCCTTATGCGACGCATCACTATAGCTATGGAACTTTTCATTACCTGATGGAAGTACAAGAACTGGGGCTGTGACTAACCTCGTCTTCAACTCCTAGAAGGCCGATTCCCGATCTTCGGTCCATTCATATGCCGCTCCCTTCTTAGTCAATTGCGTCAATGGAATTGCAGTCCTTGAGAAATCTTTCACAAACTTCCGATAATAACCTGCCAAACCCAGAAAACTACGAACCTCAGACACATTAGTCGGCCTCGGCCAATTCACTATGGCTTCAATTTTACTAGGATCAACCGAGATACCCTCTTCATTAATCACATGACCCAAGAATGAAATAGTAGGAAGCCAAAACTCACACTTGTTAAACTTAGCATACAATTTTCGGTCTCTCAAAATCTGTAAGGTAAGTCTCAAATAGTCCTCATGCTCAGCTTTATTCTTAGAGTAGATCAATATATCATCAATGAAGACAACTACAAACTCATCTAAATATGGCTTAAAGACTCTGTTCATCAAATCCATAAATGCTGCAGGGGCATTGGTTACCCCAAAAGGCATCACTAAAAATTCGTAGTGGCCATACCTCGTCCGGAAGGCGGTCTTCTCAACATCCTCGGCTTTAACCTAAAGCTGATGGTAACCCGACCTAAGATCAATTTTAGAAAAGACTCGTGCTTCTTGCAACTGATCAAACAAATCATCTATTCTCGGCAATGGGTACTTATTCTTAATGGTTACCTTATTTAGTTCTCGGTAATCAATACAAAGACGAAGCGTCCCATCCTTCTTCTTAACAAACAAGACGGGTGCCCCCCAAGGTGAAGTGCTCGGCCTAACAAAACCCTTATCTAACAGCTCTTGCAGTTGCAATTTCAGTTCCTTAAGCTCAGCAGGGGCCATCCTGTAGGGTGTTTTAGAGATAGGCTGGGTTCCCGACATGACGTCAACAGTAAATTCTACTCCCCTATCAACTAAGTGACCAGGCAAATCGTTTGGAAAGACGTCGGGGAATTCGTTAACAACTGGGACGTCGGCTAACTCGACACTTCCATTCAGATTACTTAGTACACTACACAAATAACCTTGACACCCTTTTTGGATCAACTTAAAGGCTTTCATGGATGAGATTAAGTAAGGTGGGGTACTACTCCTTTACCCTGAAACGTAACCTCGGCTCGGTTTGGGGATTTCAAGGTAACACTCTTAGAGACACAATTAATGGATGCATGGTTTGCTACTAACCCCATTCCCAGTATGACATCAAAATGGGTTATGTCCAGTGGCATTAAATCAACTAATAATTCAACGTTCTCAATCACAACAACACATGCTTTATAAATGGATGCAACAATCATAGATCTCCCAGATGGAGTAGACACAGATAACGCATAACCAAGGGGTTCTAGTTTCCTATTAATCTTCTCGGCAAACCTAGCAGATACGAATGAATGCGTAGAACCCGAATCAATCAATACATATGCATCTAGAGAGCAAATCGGGAGTGTACCTGACACCACTGTCTCAGCATTATGAGTGTCTCCTGGTACTAGTGCAAAAACTCTGCCCTGCCTCATCTGTCCTTTCCCAACGTTACCTTTCTGTACGGAACCTGAGGTGTTCTCATCTTTCTTGCTATCATCAGCCTTTGCCTTAGGACAGTCTCTCACGTAATGACCCATTTCACCACATTTATAACAAGCTCCAGACGCCCGACGATAGACCCCGAAATGAGGCTTCCCGTAACTCGAACACGTCGGCTTAGTACTACTTTCCTGCCTTGGGTTACTAGCACTGCCCACATTCGCTTTCTTCTTGGTACCAAATTGTGCTCGGCGATTGTCATAATTCGGCCTCTTCCTCTGGTTCTCTCCTGAGACCTGGTATCTGTTCAAGTTAGCTTCGGCCAGAATGGCTTTGTCCAATACTCTGGCGTAAGTCGGCATGTTGAGCATGTTAACTCGGTCTTGTATCGGTGCACGCAGCCCACTCTCAAACTTTCTAGCCTTTATATATTCGTCGTTCACCATGTGAGGCGCATACCTCGCCAACTCGGTAAAAGCACGGTCGTATTCAGCCACTGTTCTGTTGCCTTGCGTCAAAGTCTGAAATTCAGTAGTCTTGTGATCTCGAACACTTAAGGGAAAGTGCTTGTTGTAAAACAACTCCAAAAATCGGGTCCAGGTCAAGTCTGGATTGCCTTCTCGAACCATCATCCACCATCTGCGAGCGTCGTCATCTAATGTGAATGCTGCCAACGACACCTTTTGAGCGTCGGTGCTGGAGAAGATCTCGAACAGCTTTTCCATTTCCAAAACCCACGCTTCGGCTTTCATCGGCTCTATACCCCTTTGGAATCTCGGTGGCTTCATTTTCTTGAATTCTCTGATCAAAGCTATCGTGCCGTCCCTATATAAAGCTGGCTGTGGGAGCACTTGTGGTATCAGAGGAGGTGGAGGTGGAGGCAGAACTGCATTTCGGCCGTTTGTCTGCTCGGCCTGAGTCGAAGTAGCACCAGCATACTGCTGTCTTGTTTGCCTCAACTCGCGGGCCAAACCTTCAACTAACCTTTCCAGTCTGTCCAATCTGTCCTCGGACTGATCTCAGCCAATTGGGGGTCTACCTCTCCTCATGATGATATGAGTATGCGAAGTATGACTTTAAAACAAAATGAGCGAATAAACACGTAGGCAAGTAACAAATAGGCATGCCGAGATGATGTACACATTGTCAAGTAGCAAGCAATATGATGCAATCCTAACATCAATTCTAAGGGAAATCCTATGCTCCTTAGGACTCAAAGTGTATGAATAACGTATTATAAGGAACTTGTGGTCTGATACCATTCTGTCACGACCCCAACCCGCCCCTAGTAGGATGGTGCCATGATGGCCAGTAATCCGAGATTACCAAAGGCCTCTTTCCAAGATTCACACACAAACAGAGTATACATAGAGGGCTTACAAGTGCGGAAGCAAAACTTATAGTACAAGTGGTCCATAAGAGCTGAGCATAGATCAAATGAAATGGCATACATGATATGGTTTTATAATCAACCGTTGATAAACAAAATACATGTTACATCTTGATCAAAAGGCTTCTCAAGCCGACATGTACAAATACAATGAATACAAGCCAAGAAGCATAATCTTCAAGATGCCGACGTAAATACAATATAGCCAACATAAAACAAGTCAAGCCGACATAACATGACTCCAAAACAAGCTTGCAAAAACACATCTAGGCGTCGCCGCCGTCCTGCTCATCACCTACATATATATAGAGAGGGTGAGCTTGGATACTCAGTGAATGGTACAAGTAATAAAGGTGTTGCATGAATAATAGCCGAAGTCCCTTCAAAACAAAACACGTCAAAGCTTTACAAATCAAGGGATGAACCGTATTCATCTAGCAAATTTCCAGAACTCCAAAAGATGCTTACTAGCATCAACATATTACGAAACGATGACATCTCGGCCAAACAAACCCACGCGGTAAACCGTCAGTGGCAAAACAAGGAACTGAACGATCCGTAATCGATTAGTCAACCCACCCGCACAAGGCCGTCGGTGGCAAGGGAGATATCTCGAACAAGAGTGCTACAAAAGTTTAGAGTCCTCTAGCACAAGGGACTTGTACTGCGAAAGTTTAGAGTCCTCCAGCACAAGGGACTTATACTGCGAAAGTTTAGAGTCCTCCAGCACAAGGGACTTCTCAAAGATGTCATCAAAACAAAGCTTATACTTGATATATCAAAATAGGGATAATCATTCATGCTTGACAAATACTTTTATCAAAACGAAGCAAAGCAAGATTTATCAAAAACATTACAACATAGCTTTATTAAAAATACCACTCACATAGCTCTTCGGGTGTAGGCTCGAGGCAAGGATCAAGACTTACAATCACATTGCAAATACTACTGAAGGTGCTTCAAGTAGACAAGAAGAGATGCTCAAGAATGGATATGAAATGCATCTACAAAACAAGCTGTACATGAATGCAATGATTCCGGCATTCTATTCCAAAACTAAGTCAAGACAAAGCAGAACAAGCTGGGATTAAGACACTGTTTTTCACCTCGAGAAAACACACTGGGTACCAACCAGGTCTTGGCTGAGGTCCCACACCTTCTCGCCGAGGTGTGGTCTCGATGGCCACACTCAAATGCGAAGTCGGGAAAAATCTGGGTTTCCCTTCGAAGAACATGAAGAACATGAACATGAAGAACATGAAGAATATGCATGCTTACATCACAACTTGTTATTCCAAAACCTGAGATTTCATGCTATGAGTTCGAAAACATGGACCTGGGTACTCATACAAGAAGATCATGTGAAAACAAACACAAAAACATGGTTCTTGTTACAAACTTTCGGATCAAAACAAGACTTTCCATCAAAACACATGAACACAACCTTCTCTTTCTAAAACCAACTTTAAATCAATGCATGGCATGCAAAATAGATTCGATCGTGCAATGCAGCTAGGTGATCGATCAAAACAATAAGAGTGGTTTAAGATTCTAACCTCAAAACTCGAATCTAACGGTTCAAACCTCGAAGATCAAGCTTGGAACTCTACTACACTCTCAAGAACTCTTCTCCTAGAGCTTCTCTCTCTACAAGGTAAGATTTGATACAAAATGATATGTTTCTAGGTCTGCCGGCTGACTAAACCCTCAGCTCGGACACGTGGCACTACCAGATTGGGTTACCTCCAAAAAGGTGACTGATTGACAAGACAAGGCTATGACAAAGTGCGTTCAACAAGCTAGACGGCAAGAGCACTCCGGCAGTGGTGATCTCGGCTAAGGACAAAGCTTCGGCAAGTGGGGTGACAAAGACATCGGCTTGGAAGGACAACTCTTGACTAAGCTGTGCCACACCTTGGCCTAGATGTGCCACACCTCGGTCTAGGTCATACCAATCCAAGAACAAAATCACCTAGTGCAAGGGCAAACATCTCGGCCTAGATGATACACATCTCGGCCATGGTGATGCACACCTCGGCCTAGATAATGACATCTCGGCCAATATGCCACGGTGGAGATGGAGGTCAACCAAAGTGGTTCCAAGTTAGTTCTAGGCGCAAAGGCTCAAAGGTGAACTAAGCTAAGATGACTTCGGCTACACACCAAGCAAGGAACAAAACCATGCAAGCAACACTTAAGCAAAACGAGACAAGACAAGATTTGCAATTACTACATAACAAGACAAGATCATACATGAATGTATGCAAGTATGAGTAAGTCAAAGTGAGGGTTGTTACAAAAATGGTCCTTTTGATTTTAATCTTTAAATGGAACTGAATCTGGAAATTTAGTTTTGCATTGGTGTTCTATACTCTTGTCTTCATAAATATGCTTATTAGTATATGATCATACCTTGGTATGATATTGCATGTGTTATGATTATGTTCCTTATCTTCTTCATTTGATAATGCTCATGCTTATGTGGATATTACTGTCATGTTAATTTTTCCAATTTTAATTTAAGACATCTAACTCAACAAAAACCTTAATTGGGGTGGTATTGGATTTTCGATCACTTGAATAATGAAGAGATGATAATGTGTTATGTATGGATTGATGGGATGTGCTCCCTAGTTGAAGGTTAAATCTTGCGCAAGTAGTTATCGCGTAAACCCTAGAATAGAACGGGCATATTCGGATTCTTTGCGATGATTTGATTTAGTGAGATAAGGTTGGGTCCAGATGGGACACTCAAGAGGATAAAACTTTTTTTGAAAGGTGTAGACATCCCATTTTGACCACCCTTAAGACTTGGGCGCTTCATTTTAAACACCCGATGATGAAACATTATACTGTGCAACCTTTTGAATCTTTAGCAAAGGAATTTGAATTCGAGCTCCAAACCCAGGCCTTGCACCCCTTTTTGAGAAAAACCCTATTTTTTAGCTTGACCACACAGTGAGTAGTAGGCCAATTCATTTGGTTGGCCGGCCATATGTAACGTCAAATTCTGCATTTGTAGCACAGGCTGCTTCTATGCACGGGATTTGGCCACTTGTCCTTTTTTGAAGATATTTTCGACAGAAGACGGCTGAAATTCTATAAATAGACCATCTCCCCTTCGAATTTAGGGTTGGAAATTTTTTTAAAAGGCTTAGGAATTGTTTAGAGCTCTTCTTGATCTTCAAACCTTCTTGACTATAGATACACTATAGATACAACATTGGAGCTCAAACTTGAAGCTTTTTGCTGAAATTTTAAACCATTTTTCAGATACTTGAGGGTGTTTGGATTGAAATTTGTTAACTAAGAAGCTTTTCCTCTCTCCAAGAGGTTAACCTTTGAACTCCTTTCATCATATTTTCTTTTTTCTTTTACTCTTCATTTCTTGTTATATACTAATTTTTAGAGTTACTTTGGGCTTAAAAATGTGATTGAGCTTCGTTAAAAGTTGAAGAGCTAGCCACCCTTCCCTAGGCTTGTTCACTATTTGTAATTCCTTTGTTCTCTTTTATCTTTGCTCTTTTTTTTCTTTCCCCCCACCCCAAACTTCTTTTAGTTAATTTTCAGCAGTATTTTTTAGATTATTTTTGTGAGATATGCACTATTGTAATAGCATAATAGTCCTCACGGATTTGGTGTGTTTAGGACATAGCCGCCGATCTGTGTGAGTTGATCGCTTTACTTTTGTTCTTATAGCTTTCCTTAGTATATTGGAACCTTGTGGTCATGAGAGGTTTAAAGCTTAGCCACCTCTCCACAAGTTTGATTAACTAGTTGTAAATCTTTCGCTTTCATGATATTGTTGTTTACCTTGAGGCTAGGTGATAGCTTCTATGTTAAAAGTGTTAAAAAACTCTCTTCTTGATCATTTTCAGAACATGAAAATGGACGTCTCATCCTTATTCTATGAATAAAAGAGTTGTCAACAACTTTGACGAGTTGTGTGTATAAGTTTTGATAGTTAGCTTGTTTTTTTGATTTTATCCCTTATTCCCATTGTTGCTCATATAGAGCTCTTTATCGAAAAGTGTTGAAAACTCTCTTCTAGTTCCACTTTGAAGCATGTAAATGAATGTCTCATCCCTATTCTATGAGTAGGAAAAGGAGTTTACCACAATTTTTGAGTTGTTATATTTGTTTTCTTTTAGATTTGATTTTGTTCTCTTCGAAGCAAAACAAGAATTCTTTCATCGGAAATATTAGAAACTCTTTTCTAATTTCATTTTGAAGCATGAAAATGGATGCCAATCCATGTTCCATGAGTAGGGTGAGGAGTCTCTAATTTCATTCTTCAATGATGTAACCTCTTGTGTATAAGCTTCTTTTTCAAAGATGGTTTTCTTTAACCTATACTCTCCAAGTTTGAGTACTCATTTACTCTTATTCACTATGAGATGTAGTAGGTTCCAATCGATTCTTTGAATGATTCTCTTGTTTTTAGCTTCATACTCATTAGATCTTTCATCACGTTGCTTCATTAATCATCATGTAATACCCTTGGGATGTTTGATGGTTTGTGAAGCAAACCTATTTCCTCCTTGAATATCTTCATGACAGAAGGGAGCAAGAAGGATGAACATCCTTTGAAAACCTCTGTTGCTCTGTTCCAATTCAGTTGCAATAGGTTTTCTAGAATTTTTGTTTGACTAGCCAGTCAAGTGTACGGCCAACCAATTCATTCGGCTGGCTAACTAACTCATTTGTACGACCAGTGTGTTTATTTAGCCAAACGGAGTAGATTCTGAGGATAAAGAAGAACTGTTTTCTGGATACGAACAGAGCAATTTCTAGCGACAGGTAAAGCAATTTCTGGAGGATGTTTCCGTTTGCGCATGCACAGTTTCCTGCCCTTTACTCAACTTTTTTAGATTAGCCGCTCTGAAATTTGTATATGTAATAATTAGTTAATTCATGTTGGGATGTAATAATTAGTTAACTAGTCCATTCAGATACTCTTGTAAAGAGGGCAGATTTGTAACACTTGATGTATCTCTTCAAACCTCTATTTCTTTTTTCCTTCTATTTACACTTACCATAGTTATATAAAGAATAATGTTTTTCTCTATCATTTCCATGTTTTTGTATCTATTTTTGTATGCATTAAGGTTCGGCTCATCATACTTAATGCTATTATCATTTCCTACTTGATTATGTGCATTACGTCAAGCTTTGAGTTGATTCGCATGTCATGTTACTAGCCGAATCTAATAATTGCATTTTGTATGTGTTGCATTAATCATGTACATTTTTAGGATCATGCATTTCTTCTAATTGTCTTCTTTTCTTTGGCTTGCCACAGATGAATACTAAGTGAGTATTTTTCGCTTTAGCCTATCATATGTATGTGTTTATGTTACCATGTCAAGCATACTACTATGAGGCTACTTGTTTACTTGAAATCACTCTACAAATGCCTATAGATGGAGGCTATTTTCACTTAAGCTGGAACGACTTTGACTGTTGTATATATGAGCTCATTTTTCTTTTGAGTTGTACATATTCAAAATCTTTCAAAATTGCATAAGATCAAAGCATTCCAAAGTAAGTGGCGTGGTCTATACTTGTTTGCTTCACATAGTAATGTTAGCATTATTAATAAATCAGGATATGAGTATATAATGTCTATAAGATTCACATCATGACTTAGTAGAGGCCGATCTTTGATCGGGTGAGTGGGGTTTTCAATTCATGACCTTCCATTCTCATACATAAGTTCCCGAACCAAGACACTTTGGTTGTGACGGACAAGTGGCCTTTGGCACGAGTCATAGGTTTTCTAATTTTTCTAAAATATTAGGTGACGACTCTGAAATCTGGAAATGAAGTCCATTTTTGACATCTTTTGTGATTAATGGATTTTTCTAAGATTTGCTGGATCTAGACTCTCATTTGTTTTTTTTTTTTTGTTTTACATTGCACTTATGAAGCCAGATTTAAAACCACGGAAGTCCGAACTGCAGGGAATCGTACCTGAGCAGACTAAACCCCTCCGAGGAGCACAAAAAACCAGCTACAGAAGGATAAGGTTGGATTCAGGATGATAAAATCTTTTTTTCTTTTTGCCATCCCTTTTGAGGTCCACCGATGGCGCTGCGCGATATGTAACCATTGCAGGCATCTGTGGTAAATTATGCAAAGCAGCAAAAAGTGGAGTTCCAAATAGTTTGGTCCCCAATTCTTGCAGTTGGGAGGATGAAATCTCTTTGGAAGATTTCTAGATTACTAACATCTAACCTTGTAATCCTCTATTATTGAATAATTATTATGCTTCATTACTTGCTTGTTATAATTGTGATGGTGTATTGGATTAGGAAAAATAGACGGGGTATGTTTGCGTTTATTGGGCATTCAAAGCTCACGGTGTTTCATGCCAAGTATTGAGCACTATTAGATCGGTCGAAGGCAAAGCTGAAGTATTTGAAGACGTATGACTACCCTATGAGAGTTAGGAACTAGTTTTGTAAACACGTTTTGAGATTGTAAGTGATTAATTGCTTGTTATATTTAAGACATGATTTGTAATTATTATATATATCATTTGTAACCTATCATTATACTATGTCAACTCATGTAGGCCTTGTGTTAATACTTTGTCAAGATTTGTAAAAAGTGTAGCTTTGTTATCTAAGGTGATTGGACTTAGAAAGGAACTATATTGACTCCTCCGACCTTCTTGGAATCTTATATGGATATTAACCAAAGGACACATTGGTGATATTTTCCTACTCTTATAACCTTAGATAAACATTGTTCTTATTTGTTAATATATTCTTTGATATTCTCATTTTTTGGAGTGTCACATCGAAGGTGTTGAAAATTGATATCAACATGATTGTCTCTCTTAACTAGAGTCGAGTTAATAAAGAATATTACCTTTAGAAAATGATGACTTCATTATGTTGAGTTGGTGATGATGTTGTTGCTAATGAACAGATAGGATTTTTTGTTGTTGATGAACATATATTATTTGTTTTTATTGATGATGATTTTGAACAGATGGGTAAGAGAGAGAGAGAGAGAAGAAATTTTTGAGCATATAGGATTTGGTTTTGATTGATATTTCAACAGATACAAAAAATATAAAAAAAAAAAATTAAACAGATAAAATTTAGAAAAAAAAATTTAAATGGATAAGAACAAAAATTGAATTCAAAATATTATAAAATTAAATAGGTGGGTAACAATATTGACCAGATAGAGAAATAATTTGAACATATAGATATAAATTTGAATAGATAGATAAAAAAATTTGAACAAATAGATAAAATTTAAACAAATATGCAACGAAAAAGTCAACAGATAAAAAAAATCAACAGATAAATTAAGGGTAAAATTGGAAACAAAATGTCATTTTGGACTTCTCGCCAAACTATTATACAAAAGGTGGACTTCTCACCCAAAAAAAAAAAAAAATCCACTGGGCCTATTGCTTTCGACAATTGTTAGAGTAGATTTTTGACCAATTTACTCTATTAAAAAATGTTATATGTGATCAGATTCTTATTATAACTTTAAATTATTGGAAAAATTAGTGAAATATTGTAGCTGATTTTTCGTGTCCCTTGGAGGAGTTTAGTCTCCTCGGATACGATAGCCTTACAGTTCGGACTCCCATGGTTCTGAATCTGGTTTCACAAGTACAATGTGAAACAGAAAAATGAATGAAAGTCAAATCTAGGAAATCTTAGAAAATCCATTAATCATCAGAGATGCCAAAAATGGACTGCATTGCCAGGTTTCAAAGTCGTTACTTAAATATTTTTGAAAAATTTAAGAAACCCATGACTCGTGCCAAAGGCCACTTGTTTGTCGTAACCAAAATTGTCTCGATTCAGGAAGGTCATGACTTGAGCAACCTCTCACCCGATCAAAGATCAACCTCTACTAATCATAATGTAATTTTTATCAACAATATATGTTCTTGTTTCGATTTTATTATGCTAACTTACTATGTGAGGTACACAAATATAGACTGTTTCGCTTGCTTTGAAAATGACTTGATTTTATGTATTTTCAAAAATGTTTTGAGAATACACAACTCAAAATGAAATAAATAAGCTCGTATATACATTTCATCAAAATCATCCCCAATGCATATAAAATAACCTTTATCCACAGGCACTCAAACCGTTCATTTCGAGTAAGCACGTAGCCTCATAGTAGATGCTAAGCATAGCAACAATCACACACATGAACATGCTAAAGCCAAAAATACTCACCTAGTACTCCGAAGTAAGCCAAAGAAAAAGAAAGTGATTAGAAAAATGCATGATCCTCACAATGTACATGACTAATCCAATACATACATTAATACAACTCATATGTTTGGCTTGTTAACATGTCATATGGATTAATTCAACGCATACGGTAGCGCACGTATTCAAGTAAATAGGAAATAACAATGATATTTAAGAATGATGAACCGAACCTTATATATGCAAAATGGATACAAAGCATGGCAATAATATGAAACGAAAACATGACACTATATGCAACCACGATAAGCATATAAATAAAAAGGAGAAAGAAATGGGGGTTGGAAAACATACAAATATTACAAATTTGCCGTCGCACAAGAGGATCCGAATGATTATTACAAACACAAATGAATGAACTAATTAATTAATTAATTATTACAAGTCCGAATGAAAACAAAGCAACTAATTAATTACATAGATGAATCAAAGCAACTAATCTAAAGGGGACTTGAATGGGAGGCGAGGAACTGCATGTGCGCAACCGAGAACACCTTCCGAAAACCTCTCTGTTTGTTGCTAGAACTTGCTCGGTTTACAGTCAGAAAATTATTCTATTTTGGCCTTAGGATTTGCTCTGTTCTACTACTGTTTTTGAGGAATACCCTGTTGCAGTAGAACTAGAACAGAGCAAGGCAAAGGGTTTCAGAAAGCTATTCATCCTTCATACTCTCTTCTGTCATGAGGATTTTCAAGAAAGGAGTAGGTTTGCTTCTCAAATTATCAATCATTGCAAATTTGTTACATGATGATCATAAGAGCAAAAGGAAAAGACTTGGCTAAACACAAAAAAAAAAAAAAAAAAAAAAATTACCTCCTTCCTATCATGGATTTGTTCAAGAGATTAACATGCTTCACTCACAAATCATTAAGTCACAAGATAGTACATGATGATTATAGAGCAACCCGAAATGAACAAAATTAACAATTCAAAATGTGTTGTCAACTCATCTCCCTACTTATGAAATAAGGATGAAACATCCCTTTCCATGATTCAAAGTGGAACTAAGAGAGAATTTTCAACACTTCTCAAGAAAGAGCTATCTAGGAGCAACAAAGCAAGTAAAGAAAGCAAGACATAAAAGCAAGCGATCTATCAAAGCTTAAACACACAACTAGCCAAAATTGTTGACAACTCCTCTTGTCATGGAACAAGGATAGAACATCCATTTCCATATTTCGAAAATGATCAATAAGAGAGTTTTTCAAAATTTTGGACACATAAGCTACTACATAGCTTCAAGGTGGACAACAATAATATGAAAGCACGAAATTTACACCAGATAAGCAAACTTGTAGCGGGGTAGCTAAGCCTAAGCTCTAATCCTCCCATGACCACAAGGTTCCAAGTTAAGCTATAACAAGGTAAAAATGATCAATTCTACTGATTGGCCACTATATGCTAAACACGCCAAATCCGAGAGGACTTACAAAAACACAAATATGATATTCAAAGCATAGGAAGTAAGAGCACAAGTAGTGGGAAGGACTAGGACCCTTTTATAATCCTATATTCAAGTCATACCACACAAAAACAACCTAAAAATAGTGCTAAAAAGGTACTGCAATTTAACCAAAAGAAGTAAAAAGAAAGCAAAAAAAAAGATGAAAAAAAATAAAGGGGGTGCACAACAAGTGAACTAGCCAATGAAAGGGTGGCTAGCTCACTCACTTTTAACAAAGTTTTAATTACTTTTTAAGCTTAAAAACAACTCTGAAATTACTATGAAAGTACAAGAAAAAAAGAGAGAAAAGATGGTTGAAGAGTTCAAAGATCACCTCTTGAAAGAGAGGATGTTCTTCTTAGTTCACAAACCACAAGCTAAACACTCTCAAAGAGCTGAAATCATGTTCAAGAATATCAGCAAAAGCTTCAAGTTTAAGCTTGTAAGGTGTATGTATTGTGTATCTATATTGCAAGAGGGTAGAGAAGATAGTTGGGCAAGCTATAGGCACTTGGAGAATTTTTCTAACCCCAAATCATGAAGGGGGTGTTGTATTAATAGAAAAATAGGTTCTCATGTTGGAAATATCTGTAACAAAAATAGCTGGTCCAAAGCATGTGCATGGGAGCAGTTGGCTACTGCAAAATATCTGTTGTCCTAAACATGGCCGGCCGGCCATAAGGAGGTATGACCGGCCCAAAAAAGTGGCCTGCTGGTCATTTTTTGGTTTGGCTACTAATGAGATCCTGTCGGGCCCAAATACCCATGGCTGGGTCCAAATTTTGAAAAGAGAATTTTTAAGGGTTTAAAACATTTTGGTCAAAATGAAATGTAAGGTTGGGATTAGAACTCGAACCTGAATTTCTTTACTGAAAATTTGAAAGATTGCACAGCATAACGTTTCGTCATTGAGTGTTTAGAGTGAAGGTTCCAAGTCTTAGGGGTGGTAAAATGGGGTGTCTACAAATATCCCTCTCCAACTTTTGGTAATACAAGAGGTCCAATATTTTTTTTTATTAGTTAAGGTCACTCAATAATATTATTAGAAAAAATTCAACTTGTTAAAGAAAAATTTCACAAATTTCTTTGTGAATGAGCAAAAATTTCTCCGTGAAGTTGAAATTTCTTTGTGAAGACAAATTTCTCTATGCCAAAATTTCTTTTTGAAAACCCTGAAGAACCCCAACTACTATAAAAATATTGCATGTCCAAAATTTTTATATAGATATTTATCATTATTTTTTTATATAGAAATAATTATGAAAAATCTAATTAATCTTATTATTTATTCCGATGATACAAAATAGTGAAAAAAATAAGAAATAATATACAACAATTCACATAATAATTCAATTAAAAATTAGGGAATTTTTTTTTTAAGTTTCTTAATATCAAGATTTTAAAAGATAAAAGATATACAATATTTTCATAGCAGTTTGGGTCCCTCAACGATTTCACAAAGAAAATTCAATACAGAGAAATTTCATCATGACATAGAGAAATTTTAATTTTCACAAAAAAATTTCAAACATTTTCAAAAATTTCTCTATTATGATCATAGAAAATTTCATCAGGAAACCTTAGTTAATAAAAAAAATAAATACTAAATCTCTCTTACTACCCAAAGTTAGAGAGAAATATTTCACTAAATTTCCCTAAAACGTAATATATATTTTAGGTTTTCAAGTTCATTCTATTTTGAGTGGGGTGATTATTTTTCATTGATAATATTCATTTTTTTGTTCTTTTGGCTAAGAGGATTTTTTTAACAATCTTATTAAAAGTATCTATGTACAAATATCATTGGAGGTTTAAATATTATTATTTTTTGACAAACAATCACATTTGTTTATTTTTTTTTTTAATAAGATTTTTAATAAAATTATTCACTTTGTTTGGTTCTGATTTTCTGAAAACAGTTTTTAGAAAATTTTACTTTTTTATTTTCCGTATTTTAATATTTTCAATGATTTTTTTTAATATTTTAAGCAATTTATTTTAATTGTAAGACACACCTAACATAAATACACTTAAAAAGTATAATATTTATGAAAAAAATCTTTAAAAAATACACTAAATACAAAAAAATAAAAAATAAAAAATATGAAAATTCAGTACATTTTTCGTATTTTTTGTGTATTTGTTAATTTTTAAAAATATTTTTTCACAAATATTTTATTATTTAGATATATCTAGGTAAGGTGCATTTAAAAAAGTAAAAGAATTGTTTAAAATTTAAAAAATATTTACTAAAGACCAAAAAATAAGAAAAACAAAAAACTCAATTTTTAGAAAGCTGAATTCAAAAGACTGAAACCAAACACAATTAATAGTATTTATAGGATTATTCTTTATTTGTTTGGCATGTTATTCTAGCCTTCAGAACTTCTGGAAGCATCATAATTTTAATTTTAGTGAAATTTATTAACAAAGAAATTAATGGATAAGGAGTGGGAAAGAAAGTCATTTGCGAATAGGGGTGTTAAGCAGATATTTTGATATGTTCAAATTGATCGAATCAAATTGATCTGTTGCATTTTAGATGGATATGTGATGATAAGTGGGTGGTTGCGGATTAATTTTTTTCAATCTTCCTAGTTTTGAACGGATGGCGGATTTGAGGTTCCTTTGGTCACAACTAAACCGCCAAGCCTCGAACACCTCTAATAATTTGTAAGACTTTGTGTTTTCAATTTGTTTAGATATTTTATTTGTGTTTTCAATTGAAAAAGAATTTAGATATTCTATTGTATTTTCAATTTATTTTCAATTTGAAAATTCTTTTATCAAATGACAAGTGTTGATATTTGATATTTTTGTGTGAAAAATATAAAGCTTAATTTTGTCATTTAAAAAAAAAAATCAAATTAAATAGTTTTTGAATTAAAAAAAAAAAAGTAATGAAATAGTTTTCATAATGCATAATTTGCTTATATGTATTTATTATTGATATTTGACAATTTACTTGATAATTTTTTGGTTATGTTGGTTAGATTGTTATCAAAAAAATGTTGACAAGTTGTTGTATTATGTTCAAAATTTGTAAAAGTTTAAATCGCCAAACTGATTCGCATTCATCCGTCAATCCATCAATCCGCATCTGCCAATCCAGCGGACGAATGTGGATTAATTTTTTTCAATTCGTTAATCCGGCGAACGGATGGCAGATTTGAGGTTTTTTAGTTACAACCGAACCACAAACACCCCTACTTGGAAACAAAGGAGAATTCTAAGGTCCGAGAAACTATCCATTGGTCCCCGAGTATGGCATCATTTTGAGTTTGGTTTTTTATTTTTATTTTAAAATTTTGGATTTTCGTAGTAAAAAAAAAATGTATATTTAGAAATATTTTTTTTTAATTGTATTAAAAAAAAAAACCCTAAATGACAAATGTGTATAACTTAGTTTTTCAGTATTTCTTTTTATTTTTTATTTTATTGTCTTAATAACCACTTTTTGAAACTTGAAAAATGAGATAAACAGAATTGAATATGATGAATGTGATTTGGGTGTACCATAAAAAGAGAAAAAAAATATTTTAAGGTTTAATATGTATTGCCCTTATTAATAAATTTATATTAAAGTATAATAGAAATTAAAATTTTAAAATTTTAGCTGAGCGTACTGAGTTATTATTTGTGTACAAATAAAATGACCCCTCAAATTTTACTTTAAGGATTCAATTCTTATGTTAGCTCGGATTAACCAACCTTTAATCTAAGAACCAGGGACGGAATCAGGATTTCATTACTGGAGGGGCCAAAAGAGAAATAAAAATTTTCAATATTTACATAAGTACACATGTATGTACAATCACTACAACAAAATGCACATTTGGCGACCAAAATTGGCGACTAAAAAAAAGTTAGTCGCCAAAAGTTATGGAATTGGCTACTAATATTTTTTTTTTGTCGCCAAAAGTAAAATATTTAGCTACTAATTTTTTTTAGTCGGGGTATATTCATTATTGGCGACTTAAAAAAAATTTAGTCGCTAAAAATAGCAGAATTGGCGACAAAAAAAAAACTTAGTCGCTGTATATTGACTTTTGGCCACTAAAATATTTAGTCGCCGAATGGGAAATAAAAAAATTATTCTCTTTGGCTACTAAAGTTTTAGTCGTCAAAATTTTACTTTCAGCGACATAAAAAAATATAGTCGCCGTTTATTGACTTTTGGCTACTAAAATATTTAGTCGCCGAATGAAAAATAAAAAAATTATTTTTCCTCTATGGCGACTAAAGTTTTAGTCGCCAAAAACTTACTTTCAGCGACAAAAAAATATTTTAGTCGCCAAATAAATTTTTTTTTTTTTTAATCTTTGGTAACCTTTCTTCAGCGACTAAAATTTAGTCGCGGATGTGTTCAAAATTTTTCTGGGAAATATTTCATTTTGGCGCCTAAATTTTTGCCCAAATCTATCACTTCTTCACACGCGGTTCTTTCTCTCTTGCTGTCCCTCTGTCTCTCTCTGTCACACAGAATTTGTAGGGCTTGTTTGAGTAATGGAGATCATCGATACTCAAAGCCTTTCGAACTTGGATCTCAATTCCAAACCACCATTCTCTTACAACTCCATCAAGATTTGCTCCCATGCTGCTTCCCAACAACAACTATGTATCATTTTATTTATATACGTATTACAGGTTGAATGGAATACAGACAAGTTATTGACACATTATAATATCAGCAATAAAACATAATATCATGTTTTTGCCGACTAAACGTTTTGTAGCCAATAAAAAGGGAAAGAAAAAAACAAACAAACATTTGGCTACTAAAAGTTTTGTAGTCAAAAGAAAATCAAATATTTGGCTACTAAATTTTTTGTAGGCAAAAGAAAAACAACCATTTGGCTACTAAATGTTTTGTAGCCAAAAGAAAATCAAACCTTTGGCTACTAAAAGTTTTGTAGCCAAAAGAAAATCAAACATTTGGCAACTAAAATATTTTGTAGCTAAAAACAAAAGTTGAAGAATAAAAATACTTTTGGCGACTAAAAATTTAGTAGCCAAAAATGTCGTAGTTTATGCAACTAAATTTTTAGTAGCAAAAAATGTTGAAGTTTAGGCGACTAAATTTTTAGTAGCCAAAAGAAATAATATTTGGCGACTAAAATTTTAGTAGCCAAAAAAGATTGACTTTAGGCGACTAAAATTTTAGTAGCCAAAACACTAGTATTTGCTTTTGGCAACTAAAAAATTTAGTAGCTAAAAATTTTTCGACGACTAAATAATTGGATTTTGGCGACAAAAAAATTGGTCGGCAAAAATGTATTATTTAATTAATTTTCCAACCTATTGGCGACTAAATGTTTAGTCGCCAAATGAATACATTTGGCGACAAAATTAGCTTTAGTCGGCAATTATATTTCCCGACTACTCTTTGGCTACTAATTTTCCGACCAAAATATTTAGTCGCTAAAGACTATAGGCGACTAAAATATGACTTTTGGCGACTAAAAATTTAGTCGCCAAAAGTGAAAATTCTTGTAGTGAATATGATATATAAATTATATCTATATACAAAAAAAAAAAAAAATTTAAATACCATAGAATCAATTTCTAATAGGATGAATTTTTTTTTGGGTATAAAATAAAAAGAGAATGCAAGATGCAATAAGAATGAGATACATATTTTTTATACTAGAGTCATTTTATGTATAAAATAAAATACATATTTTTAAAATGCCATAACAAATCATATTTTTCACATAATCTTCTTAGAGTTCCATTCCTACTAAGATCGAAACTAAGAGATTGATTCTCAAAAATTTAGAACCAACACCAACTCACAAACAACGAGTTCGGTTTCATTCGATTCCAAATTATTCCGAGTTATGCGAGGGTACCCCTACTAGAGTGCATGGGTAGAAAGTGCAAAAGTTGACCCAATTTGGCAAACCTCTTTATTAGGAGAGATGGCATTGGAATTGTATGGTCTGTTGAGTTCTCAATGAATTTATTCTTTTATTCTTCCCTGTTGGTCTTGGTCTGAGCACCAACTATATTAACATAACCCATGACCTCACAACAGCGTATTTGACTGACCATTCAAAAGTCATCCTGCCGTTCACATTATTTAATTATTACATGATATTAAACAAACCCATTCAAAGTAAAATGTATATATGTATATATATGTATATCTATATGTATATTTAGATACATAGCATATTTAATATGGTAAGGAATTTCAAAGTGGACAATGACCATGTAGTAGCGGTCCAAGATTTTCATTAGTTTCAGCAAGGTTTGGTTATTCACTTCACGAAGAAAACCCTAGGAGATAAAGAAACATCTCGGAATTTTACCATGAAAACTATGCTATAATTTATAATGTATATTTAAAGTTTTTTTTTTTTTGAACCAAACTTTATAAGTAAATCCTGTCGTTAATTTTAATTTCTAAGGATTTTTTTTTTTTTTTTCCCCAATAAGGTGTCCCCAGGTTGTTTTTTTAAGTTTTCTCGATGTTTAATTTGTACATAAATATAATTCTCCTTCAAGATTATTTTTGGATTAATAATTAAAGAAGGAGTTTATGAAAAGAAAGGACAATTGAATGACATAAAAATTAATTTTTTAAATTTACTTCAAATCCTCAAGTCAAACAAAACTTTACAACTACGGAAGTAAAATCTCGTTTGGCAACTCACTGTTCTAATTTAAAAGTCAAAAAATTATTAAAAAATTAAAAAGTGAACAACTTATATAAAAAAGTCAAAGATTTTATTTTTTCTTTACTTTTTGTATATCTTTTCGTAAAAAATTAAAAAGTCATTTCAAACATTTTTTTACTTCATATTGAACTAAAAAATTAAAAATTACTAAAATAATCTATTCCCAAACGAAGCCTAAAGAAAAGTAAATACTAAAACTTTTAACTATGAGACTATGACCAACGTGGACAATCAATTTGGCTTGTTAGCAAAATTTTAAATGAGTAAAATCAAATCGTGTTGTGAGATGTTTAAGTTTCACTTATTTGAATTTAATTGAGTTAAACTCAAGTCGGGTTTAAATAATTTAACTTGAACTCGACTCATTAAGATAGTGTTTGGTAACGTTTACGTTTTTTATTTATATTTACAAAAATTTTATAAATTGATTTTTTTTTTATTTTTAGAAAAATATACTAAAACACATGTTTGTTAATGTCTCAAATATTTATATTTATATTTTATTATTTATGACAAAAGAAGATTTCTATCTTCATTTTTGTGACAAAATATTATTCAAAAATGCTTTAGACCACTAATTAGTGGTGGCTCTAATGATGTGGCAGTGGGTCCCACCCACTGCCACATGTGTTTTGTGCCTTGGTTTTTTTTTTTTTTTCAATTGCCACCTCACTAGTGGTGGAGTTAGTGATGATAAATTAGTGGTATGTAGCATTGCTCAATATTATTTATGACAAAATATCTTTATTTTTGTTGTCTAAACAGATTTCTATCTTCATCTCCTTCTCTCTCTCTCTCTCTCTCTCTCTCTCTCTCTCTCCTCTTCTTCCTTTCTCTCTTCTTCCCCCAATCCGAGCCCCTCAAATCCATCCTCTTTTGGTTCACCCTCTCTCTTCTACTCGGCCTTCTCGCCCCCTCCTCCGTCACCGACAGAGACATTCGAGTCAGCCTTAGAAAACTCTTTGATCCACCTCCTCCCCAAACCGACCACCTAGATTCGACAGCGATAATGACGACGACGACAATGACGAAGAGCTGTCTGACATCGATCGTGATTCCTCCAGTGTTGATCCTCCTCCTCCGGCCTTAATTTGGCGTCGATAGTTCTCCTCTAGCCTCGATCTGGCGTTGATCATTCTCCTCCGGCCTCTATCCGACGTAGAGAGAGAGAGAGAGAGAGAGAGAGAGAGAGAGAGAGAGAGACTGTTCCCCCGCGTTGTTTCTGTTTAAAAACCAACGTAAACTCAAAAAATGAGTTTACAATTTTTTCTCAAATTTACAAACCGAGACAACCATTTATAAATAAAAAAAAAAAAAAAAATTATCAAACAAGTTTTTATAATAAGTTTTTAAATTTTTATAAATATAAATTGAATATTGAAAATAAAAATGTTACCAAACAACAAGTATTTTAGAATTTTAAACTTTACTCGAGTCAACTCGATTATACATAAGACAAGCCAAGTTGAAAAAAAAAAAAGGGAAAAGAAAAACATTCAACTTAAATCTGATATGCATATTAAGGGGAAAAAAATTAAAATATAATTATGGCAAAATAAAAGAATCTTCATATTATTAATAAATTTCATCAATCAATTATAAAGATCTACAAAAATACCAAAAATAAATAAAAAGTAAAAAAAATTAATAAAAATATACAAATGTACTATTAAAAATAATATATTCATTTATATATATTTTTATATTCACAAGTCTATTTTTAATTGAAAATGCTTTAATGTTTAATACATAGTTTGATTGTTATGATAGATTTTAGTTATAGAAAGAACTTGTCATGGTGGTAGCAATGAATTTTGATGATATTTTTTCTCTCTGCCCCTTGTTTTCTATTTCTCTTTATTTTTTATATTTTATTAAAATGAAATTTTTATACGTAGGTTAGTGGTTGTTATAGATTGTAGTTGTAAAACGACTTCTTGTTGTGGTGGTAGTAGTAATGAGCTTTGATGGTTGAATGTAGGTACATGTTTTAGAGGTTAAGATGATATGCCGTTGCCACCCCCCTCCCCCTCCAAAAAAGAAAAAAAGAAAAATTAAAAGATTTAAATTTTTATATTTATTTTAATAAGTATATTAGGTAAACATTACTCATTATAATACAATTTGATTTGTCAATTGATACGGTAGGATAAGTTTAAATTGAAATTAAATTGTCAAATTTTGAAATTTCTAAAATTTTATATGACGGTCCACTGTCAATAACTATGTTATGATTAGGTCAACCAATACCAATTGAAGAGCCATCCTTTTTTGTCAATAGATAAAAGAGTAATTACAATCATGATAAGTATTTACATAATTGAACAAACCACTAGCCTACAATAGCTAGAAAGTCTTAACAACTAATAACTAAAATGAAACTCACCAAGCTCAAACCCAACAACTACTTACAACCATAATATGAGAAAAATAAACACCACACCACAAAGGGTATCAAACTCTTCTCCATAAGAGTTGAATCTGAAAGGGTGTTACACAACTACTAAGCCCAATGCCCTGGTTAATTGAATAGCCACTTTACCATCGCATTTATGTAAATATATTCAAAATTGATAAACACATACGTTTAGTAATTTTTGAAATTGAAAATAAAAAATATTTACATATTTATGCATAATTATTAAAAAAATTTAAAAATAGATGAAATTTCTTCTATTTATATTTAAAATTAGTAATGTAACGTCCCAAAATAATAATAACAAATCACCTCATGATATTCAATGAAAAAGTTGCAATTTATATAAAATTAACATTTCATTAATATTTTGTTAATGTACAAAAGATGACATATGCATATATATATATATATATATATTCATAAATCCTAAATCATGAATCTATAGCATATGACATGTGTAAATGAATTAGAATAAAAGAAAGTATAGATAAGTTTATACTCTAATAGCTACATCTTTCCAGGTCAATGCTTGGATACAACAAAAGTAAGTTAAACTCAATACATCGAAAACCCAAGGCTTGTACAATTAATTACACAAAAGGGAAAAAAGAAAAAGAAAAAAAGGAAGGCTCTTGGCTCCAAGTCCTCCCAAGCTACGTCCTTAGTAAAGGCATAAAATCAGCACCTGAAAGTTGTTTTCTACGTAGGGTGAGCTAAAACCCAGTAGAGATTCTCTAATACAGCATATGGAGTTTAACTAAATCATATGGTGAATGTATATGCATGCCATTTGCCAAATATAATACTTTCTCTTTCCAAAACAATGCAATGTCATAGTTAGATAATTATCAGTTAGTAAAACAATAATTTTTAAATTAGAAAACATGGTAATAGATACAAAACACTAGGAATCTCTAGGTATATGCCTGTCAGTAAGTTATACAAGCACTATCAAAGCCATTTTACAGGTACTAACTGGAAGGATCGGCACCTAACCGCTCAGATTTCTAGACTTTCACCAATGACACATAAGCCAACAATATAAATCACAACCACACCCCTTAACTAGATTCACCAAGGTATACACCATTTTTTTCTCAAAATAATACATTTTCAATGATTAAGTAATGAATAATGCTCAATGTAAGATATATGAGTAATTAATTGCAATTAACTTAATCCTCATGCAATTTCTACAACAATCAGAGTTATCCTCCATCGATAGCTTAAAACAGATATCTCTACTTCAACAGATAAATTTCCAACAACAAGCATAATCTCATAAATCTCAAAATAGGAATGATAAAAAAAAATATATATATATATATATCTAACACCACTCTCATTATCAACAGATACATTTATCTTATCTTTTCAAATCTAACATCTTTTCCTTTCTTTCATAAATCAAACATCAATGATTTTCCAATAAAACATCATTTTCTTCAAAAACACATTTAAAGAAGGAAATTCCAACATTTCAACACAACTCAAGGATGTTCACACTTCCACAACATTTCTCAAGAACCCATTTGAAAACTCATCATTCACATTTCAAGAATCAAACCCTAAATCAAAACCTCTATCTCTCAAATCTCAATACTTTACGAGGAGCACATAACTAAGTTAAGAATCATACTAGAAGGCTGAAGAAATCTCTACCTCAAGTTTAGAAGGAGAAGAGAGTAAGCCCTAACTTCATACAGGATCAAAATGGAAGTTTTCACCGATTTAAATGTTCTCCTTAATGAGCTCTATCTTTTTCTCCAAAGCACAAGAACGGCGAGATCAACGGATTTGGGTGTATTTGAGATGTTTAGGTAAGAACTACAGAGAGAGAGAGAGAGAGAGAGAGAGAGAGAGAGAGAGTGAAGAAATATAGCATTCGTGGTTTAGACCCTACCCATTGATGTTTTGAATCCGAGTTTCATTTGTCTTATTTAGATATTCATACCGTGTTTCTTCTTATTTCTCATTGAGGTTGAGTATTGGATTGTCTTGCTTGTGTTTGGACAGGTTGGTTGCTAGTTAGTTCAAACTGTTGTTGTCCAGTTTTGTGAGCTCCCAGTACTTTTGAAGGCCTGCAGAGATACTGGGGAGGTAGTGTTCTTCGCTTGAGCGAAACTTCTTACGCTTGAGCGAGACTTTTTGTGCTCGAGCGAGATTTTTTGCACTCAAGTGACAGTCTTCTATTTATAAAACTTTTGGGAGTGTGTATTCTGCGCTCGAGTAGACTTGCGCTTGAGCAGACTTGCGCTCGAGCAAGCTGTGTGTATATCAGTTCATAAAAAGGCCATTTTACATCAATTTTTCATATCTCTCTCTCTAAACTTTCTAACAACTCTAAGTTAAGACCCTCTCTCTCTAAAACTCACATTCTCTCTTCCAAAACTCTTGGATCCACTGATTTCTTCACCCTACTCCCTTTAAGAAAAAGGTAGAGCTCACTTAGAGCTTCGTTTTCATTTGAGTAAAGTTAGATTTCGGCTTCCTTGAGGTTTCTCCATTCTCTCCTTGGTCTTCTAGCTTCGACGTAGGGATTCTCTATACTCTTTTATGATTTTTAATTTAGCTATTTGTTTTTATAAAACAATCTTGTGATTTTGGAGGATTTTGAACAAACCTAGGGTTTTGGTTTAAAATTAAAAGAGAGGTTTTGAAATGGTTGTATGGAAAATGGTTGTGGGAGTGGAAATGAGGATGAGTGATGATAAAGTTGTCTATTTTGATATTTGGATTGGATTTTGGAAGAAAAATAGGTTTTGACCTAAATGTTTCAAATATTTATTTTGTATAAATAAATGGAATTAATGTTGGAAATGGGAAATTGCATAGATATTGATATAGATGGTGGGGTTTGATATGTATTATCACTCACCTTGAAATTTGGAAAGTTTATCTGTATTGGAGATTTTATATCTGTTTAGAAATATCTGTTATCGGTGGAGGATAGATGTGATTGTTGCAGAAAGTACATGACGATTAGGTGAATTGAAACTAATTTATCATCTTTGTGCATTGAACATTGTTGCTCATTTAATACATTGTATATGTATATGAATTTGACAAAATGGGTGAATGCTGGAAAGATGTGTATATTACCAAATTAAGTTGGCCTGTATGTCTAGAGTGAAAGTCTCAAAAAACACGCGTATACATAGGTGCCGATTCCCGTGGACGAAATATTCATAAAATGGCAATAGTAGTGCTTGTATAGACTACGTTTACATGGGTGTCGTTTGACGACTTCCAACGGACGAAATATCCGTGAAAGGTTGTACCGGTTGCAATTTCCTCCTTGTTTTCTATTGTAAAAGACATGACTTGAGAATTGTGATATAAACTAAGCATGACATGGTTTTGGGAAAGAAATGTAAAACGTTTTGACATGGGTACTGCTTATGCATTTCACCCTTATATCCCTGTTAAGATTTATATATTGTGTTAGATTATTTCTACCGGACTTTAGCTCACCCTATATGGGAAGACCATTTTCAGGTGCTAATGACATGCCTCCACCAAGGACTTAGCTTGGGAGGACTGTGGAACTGAAGGCTCAGTTTTATTATTTTGTATTTAATGTTTGTATAAGCTTAAAGCTTTATATGTATTCAGCTTAAGACTCACTTTTGATGTAACCAAGTATTGTCTTGGAAAGTTGTAGCCTTCAGGGCATTTCCATTATCTGTTTAACTTCGATTCCTTATTTTGTTGTTGACACACGCTATAGATTCAAGGTTAGGACTTATGAATGTATATTCGCTTATGCCACCTCTTTTGTATAAGTGAATTTTATGAAATTGAAGGATATCATACTCTGATTTATGTTGTTATTTAATTATCATTACGGTTGGTTTATTATAATCATTTTGGGGCATTACAACTTGGTATCAAAGTGTACCGGGTTTGAATACTTTGGGTACGTAGGAAGTGGTTCTTACCACAATGGGTTTATCTCGCTTGACAGAGGTGTTTGTATATTTGTAATGCTATGTGATAACATATCTATGTGATTATATGTGTATGAAATTTAATTTCTAGGATGTTGATTGAGTTTACGGGTTTCTAGAAGTCTTATTAGAAGAGCACTTGATCACTGCTGTTTCTAATTGGAACTCTGGCAACCCCACCAGATAGTTATTATCCATGAAGGAAATTTGTATGTGTTTATGTGACTATGTGCTTATGTGGAGTGAATTACTGTTGTCCACTGTATCAAGACAGGAGTGAATTAGCTTTGATACATTTGTAAATGTGCTAATCTCTTTTGTTACCTTCGTTAGGATGTCAGGACGTGGTCACGGTGGTAGGCATAGTAAGCCTAGAGGTGCCGATATTGGATGATATTCTGGCACAAGAGGAGAGAGTTAGTCAGGCCAATGTCGCGGAACCGACAGGTCAGCAGACCATGGCCGCTTTAGCCTGCGAGATGGCCGGAGCATTGCTGGAATTAGCTCAACACGCCTGTAGCTGAGTTTGAGACAACCTTTACTAACCTCTCCAGATTTTCACCAGAGTTAGTGGCGATAGATAAGCACTGTTGCGTGGAGTTCAAGAAAAGGTTAAGGACCGGACTTCTTTTCAAGGTAGCCAGTTCGATAATTAGAGATTACGGATGACTTGTAGAGTCGATAACTCATATTGAGACCATGATGCAAATGGAGGAGGAGCGGATGAGGGGCTCCAGAAGGAGTCAGGAGGTTCAGGGAAACAGTAAGAGACAGAGGGGTTTTAACCCACAGTAGTCCTAGGGAGCTCAGTCGAGGTCCACTTTTTCAGTACTGAGTTCGAGTTCTGGGAGAGGTGATTAAAGAGATTTCACTTGTGTTAAGTGTGGTCAGTTGGGCCACAAGTCTCCAGCTTACCCGTAGAGAGGAAGAGGGCAACGATCTGCATCGTCTTCGGTTCATTCCCAGAGGTAGAGTTAGGAGAGAGGGTAACTGCTCACTTGTCATCAGTGTGGGCAGGCAGGGCACATGAAGAGATTTTTCCCTCAGTTGGGCGGCACACCTAATGTGTCTAGTTCGAGGCAGACATAGAGCCACCAGCCTGCACAGTCAGCACAGGCTTCGAGGGCCAATTAGGGAGCTTCTTTGGCTTAGTTAGTGCATCAGGCTTATGCTTCGAGGGGTGAGCAGGTAGAGCAGAGACCTACAGGGCGTATGTATGCTGTTACCGAACCAGACCTAGTACCAGCGCTTTTGATAGTGAGAGGTACTTTCTTGTTATGCAATTCTATTGCTAATGTGTTGATTGATACGGGTGCATCCTATTCATTTATCTCATCTGCATTTGCATCAGCTTTGGGGTTAGAATTGGCTCGATTAGCATCTCCTCTCAATGAAGAGTCACCTATTAGTGGTGAGATTGTTTTGGAATAGGGGTGTCGAGGTTGTGACATAGAGGTTGCCGGTCTCCGACTTCCTTTTGCATTTGTGTTGCTTGACATGTCGAGTTTTGATGTTATATTGGGTATGGATTGGTTGTCATCGTATCAGGTTGTCATAGACTGTTACCGTCAGAGGGTTACTGTATGTACCTTGAGTAATGATTATTTTTATTTCTTGGGGGACCGGGTTGATAGAGTCTTGTCACCGATGTATGATCCGCATGGGCAGAGTGAGCTTAGTTGTCTTCTCGCCAACTTCTTGGGTAGTGCGTGTGATGAAGTCTGAGTTGAGTTGCCAAAGGTAGTTTATGAATACCCAGATGTTTTTCCTGAGGATCTCACTAGTTTACCACCTCATTGTGAGATTGAGTTCTCTATCGATTTAGTGCTTAGCACGACACCGATTTCTATAGCACTGTATAGGTTTGCACTTGCTGAGTTGAGTGAGTTGAAAATTCAACTCCAAGACCTGTTAGATAAGGGTTTTATTCGTCATAATACTTCACCTTGGAGAGCACCGATTCTCTTTGCCAAAAAGAAAGATGGTGCATTGCAACTTTGTATCGATTACCAGAAATTGAACCGGGTAACTGTTAAAAACAAGTGTCTAATGTCTCATATAGATGATTTGTTTGATTAGTTGAAAGGCTCTTGTTATAGCGATTCCAGTTTTGACCCGTTATCTATTGTATTCCAGACTTGGGTTGGTATGATTTAGAATTGTTATTCATATCTTGTTTCCCTTGTCTCCCTTTTATTTTGGTTATTGGGTTATGGTTGTGTATTTGAAATAGATCGGTTGTGTGTTTTTCCAAACCTGTGATGCCTAGATTTTGGTTTCACAAATTTTGCTCCTCCGCTCGAGCGGCCATTCTTGTGCTCGAGTGAGATTTGTCAACTTTTAGTATTTTTACAGTTCTGCAAATACTGGGAGAATGCATTGGACGCTCAAGCGTCCAGTCTCACACTTGAGCGGGGTCTCTCGTTTGCAAAACTTCTTGAAATGTCTATTCCATGCTCGAACGTCGCTTCTTGTGCTCGAGCGGAACCTTATGTCTGACGCTCGAGCATCACTTTCTACGCTCGAGCAGACTGCGTGTATAGCAGGCTGAGAAGATGATGTTTTGTATCACTTTTTCACTCCTCTCTCTCTAAAATCTTCCAAAAACCTAGAT
Organism: Camellia japonica; assembly: GCA_030407325.1. Taxonomy (NCBI): domain Eukaryota; kingdom Viridiplantae; phylum Streptophyta; class Magnoliopsida; order Ericales; family Theaceae; genus Camellia; species Camellia japonica. The sequence continues at coordinate 110,736,231 of JAPPVO010000029.1, read as the reverse complement.
TTACACTTTCTCTCTCTAAAACTGACCTTTTTTTTTTTTTTTTTTTTTTTCTAGATTTCATCTAGATCCATTGATCTTTTCACCTTAGTGCCTTTGAGAAAAGGGTAGAGAGTATCAAGATCCACATTTTGATTTGAATAGAAGTGTGTTTCAGTGTTCTTGGAGTTTATCTCTTGTATGGCTCATCTTCTTCCTTTGAAGTAGGAATCTTTTCTGCACCTTCATATGATATTTAGCTTAGTTATTTGTTTCTTGTGTAACAATGATGTGATTTGAGGGTGTTTCAAGCAAACCTAGGGTTTGGGTATAGTATGGAAAAAGGGTTTGTTGTTGAATATGAAATAAATGATTGTGGGATTTGAAAATGATGTTGTATTGTGTCTAATTTGATGATTTTAGTATTTGGTTAATATTTGGGAAAAAGGGAAAATTTGCCCTAATTGGGTCAAATTATTATTTTGTATAAACAATTGAAATTGACATTGAAAATGTGAGATTGGAAGGGTATCGATATGAATGGTGGGATTGGTTATGTATTATTTCATTCTTTGGAAGTTTTGAATAAACTATCTGTTATGAGATTGTATATCTGTCTAAAAATATCTGTATTAGGCTATCGGTAGAGGATAGCTATGATTGTTGTAGAGATTGCATGCGGATTAGGTGAATTGAAACTAATCTCTAGTGTTTGTCATTGAATATGACTATGTTTATATATATTGTATATGTATGGTTATTTGGGAGTGGAAAATGGGATGTGCTCCATGTATGATTATGTATTTAAATATATTGCATATGTATGAATGATTGTTTGGGAGGAGAAAGGGGGTAGACTCTATCATAATTAAGTTGGCCGGAGTGTCCTGGATGAAAGTTCCGAAACTATAGATAGGTGCCGATCTCGTGGATGAAATATCCATAAAATGGCAATTGTAGTGCTTGTATAGCCTACATTTACATGGGTCCCATTTGACGATTTCCTGTGGACGAAATATCCGTGAAATGAGAGTTTGAAGTGTTTATGCGTTGATGATCTGAATGTAGAACTAATGAGTTGTAATCTCATTTGGATTGTTAAAGAGATGATGAAATTGGCTCATGTAATGAAACGAATCGAATGAAATGGATTAAGAATTGAATTTGGTATCTTATGACTATATAAAGTGTAGATGTTCTATCACTAATGTTGTGAATGCATAGTGTACTTATACATTTGCTAAGTTTCATATACTGTGTTAGATGATTCCTATTGGGCTGTGGCTCACCCTATTTTGGGAATAACATTTTCAGGTATTGAGGGCATGCCTCCGCTAAGACAATAACTAGGAGGGACTTTTGGAAGTAAGAACTTCTTTGCTTTTGATCATTTCTTTTGTAAAGCCAAGGGCTTAATATGTATCAAGCGAAGCTCATTTTTGTTATAACCAAGTCAAGGCTTGGAAAGATGTAAGCCCAAAAGGGGCATTTATTTCTTTTAAACTCTTTTGTATTATAAATGTTATGAAATGGAAGGACCTTGCACTCTGATTTATGCAATTATTATGTATGCTTTGAATTATGTTCATTGTATTATTTTGGAGGCGTTACAACTGGGTATCAGAGCGTGTTGGGTTTGAATACTTTGGGTACGTGAGAAGTGGTTAGTACCATAATAGGTTTGTCTCACTTGCTAGAGACTTAAGTGTGAACGATATGTGCTTATGTGACAACATGCTTATGTGATTATTTGGGTATGTGATTAAATTTCTAGGATGTTGATTGGGTCTACGGGTTTCTAAGAATCCTGTTAGAAAGGCACTTGATCATTGTTATTTCTAATTAGAACGCTAGCAACGCCGCGGGACGGTCAATATCCGAAGATGAAATTCATATGCGTTTATGTGACTACATGCTTATATGGAGTGAATTACTGTTGTCCAATGTATTAGGACGTGAGTGAATTAGTATCGGTACATTTGTGAATGTGCTAATCTCTTTGTTACCTTTATTAGGATGTTAGGATATGGAATAGGTGGTAGGCGTGGTAGGCCTAGGAGGCATGAGATGCCTATACCGGATGACATTCCGGTACAAGGGGAAAGGATTGTCAGGCTAATGTGGCCGAGCCAGTAGGTCAATAGGCCATGGACGCCTTAGCTCGCGAGATGGCCGGAGCTTTGTAGGAGTCCATGGACATTCTCAGAGCTGAGAATCAAGTCCAGGCCCAAGTAGTTGAAGCAGGGTCGTCTTTTCTGAAAAGGGAGTTCTTCCGGTCGAATCCAGATGAGTTTTTGGGTGACCCAAAGGAGCCACTAAAGGCAGATAAGTGGCTTGAATAGATGGTGAAGACATTTGAGATGCTTAGTATCGAAGATGGAGGTTTTAAAGTGACTTTGGCATCTTTCCAATTGAAGGGAGACACGGGTCAGTGGTGGAAGTATGCGCGGGAACGCATTGGTTGGACTTGGAAGGCCTTCGTCGACGCCTTCTAGGAGAAGTTTTTGCCTCCCACAGTTAGGGAGAAGTTGAGGGATCAGTTTTCTCAACTCAAGCAGCTGAACACGCTTGTGACTGAGTTCAAAGCCACCTTTACTAGCTTGTCTAGGTTTACACCCGAGCTTGTGGCAACTGAGGACTGCCGTTGTGCGGAGTTCGAGAAGAAATTGAGGACCGGACTTGTGTTTAGAGTGGTCGGATCCTTGATTAGAGATTATGGGCGTCTCGTGGAGGTAGCGGCCCATCTTGAGACTATCATGCAGGCTGAGGAGGAGATGATGAGGGGTTCGAGGAGGAGTCCGGACAGCCAGGAGGATGGTAAGAGGCAGAGGGGTTCCAACCCCCAGTCGTCCTAGGGAGTACAACTGAGGTCCACTTTTCCAGTGCTGAGTTTGGGTTCTGGGAGAGGAGGTCAGGGGAAGGTGACTTGCTTCAAATGTGGTCAGTTGGGCCATAAGTCCCCAGCTTGACCACAGAGAGAAGGAGGGCAGAGAGCTGCATCGTCTTCGGTTCGTTCTCAGGGCCAGAGTCAGGGTAGAGGACAACCGCCCACTTGTTTTCAATGTGGTCAGACGGGGCACTTGAAGAGGTTTTGTCCACAGCTGGGTGGCACATCTGGTGCATCTGATTCAAGACAGACATAAAGCCACCAGCCAGCACAGGCCTTGAGGGCGAATCAAGGAGCTTCTTCGGCTTAGTTAGTGTAGCAGGCTTATGCTCCAAGGGGTGAGCAGGTAAATCAGAGGCCGACAGGGCATGCGTATGTTGTTACCGCGCCAGATCTTGTACCGGCTCCATCTGTTGTGAGAGGTACCTTCTTGTTTTGCAATTCAGTTGCCAATGTATACATCCCATTCTTTTATTTCGTCTGCATTTGCATCTGTTATGGGGTTGGAGTTGGCACAGTTAGCAGCTCCTATTTGTGTAGAGTCACCTGTTGATGGTGAGGTTGTCTTGAAACATGGGTGTCGGGGCTGTGATATAGAGGTTTCCGGTCGTCGACTTCCATTTGCATTTGTACTACTTGATATGTCTAGTTTTGATGTTATCTTGGGTATGGACTGGTTATCGTCATACTGGGCTATTATTATTGACTACTACCGTCAGAGGGTTACTGTATATACCTTAAGTAGTGACTGTTTTTATTTCTTGGGAGACTGATTGGATAGAGTCTTATCATCGGTATACGATTCGAGTAGGCAGAATGAACTTAGTTGTCTTCTTGCTAGCTTTTTGAGTAATGAGTGTGACGAAGTCTGGGTTGAGTTGCCAAGGGTGGTTTGTGAATACCCCGATGTCTTTCCCGAGGATCTTTCTAGTTTACTGCCTTACCAGGAGATTGAGTTCTCTATTGATTTAGTGCCTGGTACGGCACCGATCTCTATGGCATTGTATCGGTTTGCACTTACTGAGTTGAGTGAGTTGAAGATTCAACTCCAGGAATTGTTAGATAAGCGTTTCATCCACCCTAGTACCTCACCTTGGGGAGCACCAGCTCTCTTTGTTAAAAAGAAAGATGGAGCCTTGGTGAGGCTTTGTATGGCCAACCGTGTAGATCCCTTGTGTGTTGGGCTGAAGTGGGTGATGCACCTTTGTTGCATCCAAAGTTAGTCTGGGAAATGACGTAGAAAGTTACACTTATTCGTAAGAGGTTGGTTACTGCCCAGAGTTGCCAGAAAAGTTATGCCGATCGTAGGAGTAAACCTTTCTCTTTTGAGGTAGAAGATCATGTCTTCTTGAAGATATCACCTAGGTGAGGTTTCATGAGATTTGGAAAGGGTGGGAAGTTATCTCCTAGATTTATTGGGTCTTTTGAGATCCTTGAGTGGATTGGAGAGGTAGCTTATCACTTGGCTTTATCGCAACATCTTTCCAGGGTCCATGATGTGTTTCATATTTATATGCTTCAGAAGTATGAGCTAGATCCATTGCACGTGTTGGATTGGACCGACTTAGAGGTAGATGAGGATACCTCGTATGAGGAGAGACCAGTAAGAGTCTTGGATACTTAAGACCAAGCCTTGCGAGGCAAGACAATTCCTTTGGTAAAAGTATTGTGGCGACATCACAAAATTGAGGAAGCAACTTGGGAACGTGAGTTGGAAGTCTGTGATAAGTATCCGAACCTATTTGTTGATGTTTAACCATGTATTGAAACTTTTATGATGTTGATGTAATATAAGCATTGTATATGTTTTGGAAATGTAAATTGTATATTCAGTATTGAAAACTTGTTTATCATGTTGATGTGAATGAATGACCGGTGGATGGGTTATAATGTTGGAATTGATTGATTATCATTGTTGTAATTGGTTTAAACATGATTTTAACGTTGGATTTAAAATTTCGGGGACAAAATTCCTTAAGGGGGGGAGGTTATAGCGTTCCTGGTTTAGACCCGACCCGTTGATGTTTTGAATTCGAGTTTCATTTGTTTTATTTAGCTATTCATACCGTGTTTCTCCTTATTTCTCATTGAGTTTGAGTATTAGAGTGTCTTGGTTATGTTTGGAACAGGTTGGTTGCTAGTTGGTTCAAACTGTTGTTGTCCAGAATTTGGCCTCTTCGCTCGAGCGAACTTTGTGAGCTCCCAGTACTTTTGTAGGCCTGTAGAGATACTGGAAAGGTAGTGTTCGTCGCTCAAGCAACGGTCTTCTGTTTGTAAAACTTCTGGGAGTGTGTATTTGTAGACACCCTATTTTTGATCGACCTTAAGACTCAAACGTCATCGATTGAGCGCTCGGTGATAGTGCATGTTGTGCTCATTTCGAGTTTCCGGAGTTTTGGCTGAGAGCCTTGCCCTCGGGCCTCTGAACTCTTTGTGCTCCAGCTCGGTTTGTGGACCAAGCCTTGTTTCTCTTCCCTGGAGGGAGGGAGTGGTTTGGTAGACCATCTCTTTGTGGTCGTAGGCCACTTTTCCCGTTTGGAGACTAGTTTTCAATTTTCGGAGCCTTCGGCCGTGCGCCTTGTCTCGGGACCGCTTAACGTTCTCCGTTTGGCGTGGTTTTTGAACCACACCTTGTTTTCTTGGCCTAGAGGGCCACTGTGGTTTGGGAGACCACTTTTGGTGCTCAACAGCTAGTTTTCAAGGCTCCCGGCTGCGCGCTTTGCCTCCCGAACTTTCGTTTTGCATCCGTTTTGGTTTTTTTTTTGTACAAACCTTGTTTTCCTTGTTTGGAAGGTGGTACAAGGGTGGGAGACCAGTATTTCTCCTTGGAGACCACTTTTCCTCTTGCTAGCCAGTTTTCTAGTCTGACAACTGGTCTCCCTGATCTTTGGACCATCAAAAGTGGTCGACCACCACACCATTTGCTTGTTTTCATCCTCTAGACTCTCTCCCACCATGGCCGACCAGTTGTTGTTCTGGGAGACCACTTAAAGTGGTCAGCCGACCACTTAAGTAGCTGGCCGACCACTTAAAGTGGTTGGCCACTTTTTGTCACATTTTTGGAGATATTTTTCTCCAGCTGGCACAGTTGGAGGGCACTAAGACCATCTTCCATACACGTGTATGGAGGGATGGCCTTGAACCTTAGCTTCTTGGAGAAGCTTTACTTTTGGTTCTCTATAAGAGAGAACCACCTCCTCCCTCCTCTAGGGTCTAAAAATTAGGGTTTGAGTTATAGATATAAATTTGTATCTACCTTGCCTTGGTTCTTCATTTTTGTGCCTTAAAGTGTCATTTTGTCTTACTTTAACACACAAACACACACTCAAACACCATCCTTTTGCTACTGAGGTGCTTAGGAGCTGGTTTTGGTCTTCTTGGGTTGGTTTGAGCTTGAAAAACCTGCTGGAGTTGCAGTCTTGAAGAAGTTCATCAAGGGTGAGTTTCTAACCCTTAAAACCCCCATTCTTGCTTAAGATTTTGAGCCCTTTTGCATGCTGTTTTAAGCTTAACTCTTAACTGAAAAAAGTTCTGTTTTTGTGTGCTTAAAAAGTTTGTTTGAGGTCACTTTTTCGTTTGGGGTTGTCTCCCTCCTTTTAGGTCTTGTTAGGCCTTGTTTTGGGCCATCCCTTTAGGCCCTTGTTGTAGCCTTTGCATGACCTTTCTACCACTGAAATCCAAAGGATTTTCAGTGGTGGAAAGGTGGTTTTGGAGTCTTAAATAGGAGAGGGTCATCCCCTCTTCTTGTATCGTGTTTACTTGCTTTGAATGCCTCATGTCTGAGCATGTTTGTTAAGCTTGTGTTGGCCATATCTTAGCTTGTATTTCTGGTTATTTTGCTAAGGCTTACCACTGTTTTTGCTTGGATTGGTCACTTTATGCTTGGTTTATGCACTTGTAGTGTAAATCACACACACTAGCTTTGTATGCTTCATGAAGTAGCATGTCATTCAAGCTTATGTTGAGTCTATTTTAGCATGTTTTAGGTGATGTTTTTCCATGTCATACCTCTATTAGGGTTTGGTTTGGTCACCTCTTGCATGCTCCATGCACTTGTAGTGCAATTCCTTGAATTAGCCTAACATGCATCATGCCTTGACATGTCATTCTAGCATGCTTTTGGCTTAACTTCATGAAGCTTTTGTCCATGTTTTAACATGCTTTAGCTCTGATTTTGGTTGTTTTGACCATGCATGGCTTGCTTTGTATAGCCATGGTTCAATCTAGCTTGTTAGCTTTATATATTAAGTCCATTAGCATGCTTTACTTGGACTATTTGAATGATTTGGCATCATTTATTATGTGATTTCAGTCCATGTTTTATGCTCCTGCACTTGCCTTCATCACTCATTCAATGCGTTGGAGGATTTCCCCCTTTATGCCTTAACATGAATCATTGCGTATGCCTTCATGTCTTAGCTCGCGAGCCATCATTTCAATGTGTTTTTGGGGTTATCTTGCCATGATATAACTCTGATTTTTGTTGGTTAATTCATCCCATGCTTGGTCTTAATAGGTGTAGTGTAATCCACCTTCTTTGCCTTGTATGCATTATGCCTTATGCCCTTCATGCTAGCTTGTTTTGGCTTCCTTCCATACATGTTTTAGTATCATTTTGACATGTTCTATGACTGTTTTGGGTTGCCTTTTCCATATGTTTTATGCTTTGTATAGCTGTAGTGCAATTGGCCTTGCTGGTCTTGTGTTTTGTTGACTCATGCATGCTATCTTTGAGCTATTTAGATGACTTGGCATCATTTAATACTTCATTTCAGAGCTTTTAGCATCGCCATGTTCCCACTTCTTTCATGCTTTGAATGCCTTTAAGTGTTGTGCATTGTTGCTTACTTATGGCCTAGCATGTATGCCATCTTGCCTAGGTCTTTGAGCCTCCATCTTAGCATGTTTTGGTCAATGTTGTGACCTATTTCAGCTCTGTCCATGGTTGTTTCATGCCTTTGTGCCATGTATTGCATGCCCCATTTGTAGTCCTCTTTGTTAGCTTTCATGCTTTAGGACCTTTGCATGCTATACTTGCATTGATCAAATGATTTGGCATCATTTCTTATTTAATTTCAGTGCATTTAGTGTTGTTACACTTCCGCATTTGTCACTCCTTGAGCCTTCTTGAGGGTTGTGCTCTTAAGCTTAATTGGTGAGCCAATTGGCATGCATGCTTATATATGCTTTCATGCATTAGTTTTGATGCATTATGGCCACTGATTTAGGCATGACTGAGGTCCACCCCTTTTGGTTTAAGTCCATCTAGCATGTTTATTTGCATATTGTTTAGCATGCTTAGGTTACTTTGCATTGTGTATGCTTAGGTCACATAGCATTGTGTATGCTAGTTGTTGTTTGCATTGTGCATGCCATTGGAATTGGTAGTTAGATCATGTTGCATTGCATGTTATTTGCATGCTTGTCCCTTGCATGTTGCTTGCATGCTTGTTTTATCATATTGCATGTTTGCATGCTCTAGTTGCATTGCATGTTTGCATGCTTGAGTCGCATTGTGCATGCCATGTTATTTGTTGCATCATGTTTGGAATAGGTGTTAGTCCAAACAAGGGAAACGAGGGACGTTTCATACTCAAAGTGATGAAACGTGCCTTAATTCTCGGTCGCCGACACTCTTGATCCTACATGATAGAGTTCTAGGCTTTATGTGTTTACTCGTGCATTCATTTTACATTGAATTGTGTAACTTCGCCTCTCGGCCATCATGCATTGAAATGCACGATTGGTGGTCCGAGGGTTGAGAACCACACTCCCTTGAGCTCGTGACATGATAGAGAGGATGGTTGTGCACACATATCTTGCAAATACATTGCCATGCCCTTTCTTGCTCTCTGTTACAGCAAATTACAGTTCAGCAGCAACAACTGGTCAACCAGCCAGAAAAACTAGCTGGCCGACCACTTTTTCTGGCTTTCGGCAAGAAAAGTGGTCGGCAGGTGGCTGGAGAGACCAAAAGTGGTCGGCTACCCTCCCACAGGTCTCCCAAGGTGGAGTTCCAGCTTTCTAGAATTTGGTGCAAGTTTTTGAGGACAATTGAAAACAGAGGCAAATCGGGGCATCGCATTGGATTTCCAAACGAGGCGACCGGGCTTGCATGCATTCCTCTCCCTCTGAGGCTCCTGATTTACTGCTTTCCTTAGCTGCCATGCTTAGATAGCTAGCTTTTGCTTTGTTTTGTACCTTAATAGTTAATGCGTTTAGCTATTTAAATTTGTTTTGTCATAATTAGTTAATTAGGATTAGTTAATTAATTGTGTTGTAATAATTAGTTTAATTAGCTTAGATTAGCTAGTTAGTTTCTTATTCGGTCCCTCCATCGAGAGGGCGTAATGTTGTAATAAGCGTGCGTGTGTGTGATGTATGTCTTCCAACCCCCATTTCTTTCTTCCTTTTACTTAACCGCTTACGATGGTTAGTTTTAGGGCATGTTTCATTTAGCATACCTTATGCTTGCATGAGTGCATCCATTCATCTGTTTTGCATGCACCAGGCTCGGCGCATCATACTAACTGCATTGTATTTCAATTCTAATTTGAATACATGTACCAAGTTGCATTTCACATGACACTCTTAGGATAGCCGAGCCTATCTTAGCTACATTTTCACATGTGTTGCATTGACCATCTTAACATGAACTAGGATCATGCATGATTTCTAACTAGTTCTTTGTTTTGGCTCCGAGTACACTGTGAGTGTTTACGCTTTAGCATACTGCATGTGTGTTATTGACTGCCATGAAAGCATGCTTGCCATAAGGCTAACTGCTTATTTGATATAACTGCCTGAATGCCTTTGGGTGAAGGTTGGATTATTTGAATTGGAACAATTCACCAAAATCCTCATTTTAGCCTACTTGCGAGTAGCAAACTTCAAACCGTTTTCAACAAAATGAACATGCAATGTTTTGTTCCAAATTAGGCGATCTAGTCTATACTTGTTTGCCGTGCGCATCACATAGTAATTCTAGCTAATTAACCGGAATAAGAGCACTTGTGTTTTCAAAAACAAAATATCATGCTTAGTACAGGCCGATCTTTGATCGGCCGAGCGGGGGTGCTCATTGCATGACCTTCCCCTCTCGTACCCAAGTTCCTGAGCCGAGGCAACTTTGGTGATGACGGACACATGGCCTTAGGCACGAGTCAGGGTTTCCTAAATTCCCCCAAAATAAAATATTTAGGTGGCGACTCTGTATCTGGCAAAGCAGTCCATGTTTGGCACTTCTTTATTAAAAATCAGTTTTCCAAAACAATTTGCCGGATTTGGACTCTTTGGTGATTTATCGATCTTATATCGCACATTGTGAGATTAGATTCAGAACCGTGACATTGAGTCTGAACTGTAGTAGCTCAAAGAACAAGACGAGATTCAAGCCGCTGCCCTTGCAAGCGCGCGAGCGGATGTCGGGAAGTTCCTGGGAGTACGTCTACAGTATTCTGCGCTCGATCGAAGCTTCTTGTGTTCGAGCGGAACAACTTATTGTGTCTGGTCGCTCGAGCGACAACTCTTGCGCTCGAGCAAGCTGTGCATATATCAGTTTGTAAAAAGGCCATTTCACATCACTTTTTCATATCTCTCTCTCTCTCTAAACTTTCTAAAAACCCTAAGTTGAGATCTCCCACTCTAAAACTCACATTCTTTCTTCTAAAACTCTTAGATCCATTGATTTCTTCACCCTACTCCCATTGAGAAAAAGGTAGAGCTCACTTAGAGCTTTGTTTTCATCCGAGCAAAGTTAGATTTCGACTTCCTTGAGGTTTCTCCATTCTCTCCTTGGTCTTCTAGCTTTGAGGTAGGGATTGTCTACACTCGTTTATGATTTTTAACTTAGCTATTTGTTTTTATAAAACAATCTTGTGATTTTGGAGGATTTTGAACAAACTTAGGGTTTTGGTTTAAAATCAAAAGAGGAGTTTTCAAATGATTGTATGGAAAATGGTTGTGAGAGTGGAAATGAGGTTGAGTGGTGATAAAGTTGTCGATTTTGATACTTGGATTGGATTTTGGAAGAAAAAAGGATTTTGACCTAAATGTTTCAAATATTTATTTTGTATAAATAAATGGAATTAATGTTGGAAATGAAAAATTGGATGGATATTGATATAGATGGTGGGGTTTGATATGTATTATCACTCACCTTGAAATTTGAAAAGTTTGTCTGTATTGGAGATTTTATATCTGTTTAGAAATATCTGTTATCGGTGGAGGATAGTTATGATTGTTGTAGAAATTGCATAAGGATTAAATGAATTGAAATTAATTTCTCATCTTTGTGCATTGAACATTGTTGCTTATTTAATATATTGCATATGTAATGAATTTGAGAAAATAGGTGAATGTTGGAAAGATGTGTGTATCACCAAATGAAGTTGGCTTGTGTGTCTAGGGTGAAAGTTCCGAAAAATACGCGTATACATAGGTGCTGATTCCCGCAGACAATTCGTAAAATAGCAATAGTAGTGCTTGTATAGACTACGTTTACATGGGTGTCGTTTGACGGTTTCCCACGGACGAAATATCCGTGAAAGGTTGTACCAGTTGAGATTTCCTTATTGTTTTCTATTGTAAAAGACATGACTTGTGAATTGTGATATAAACTGAGCATGGCATAGTTTTGGGAAAGAAATGTAAAACGTTTTGATATGGGCACTGCATATGGATTTTATCCTCTTATCTTTGTTAAGATTCATATATTGTGTTGGATTATTTTTACTGGGTTTTGGCTCACCCTATATGAAAAAACTATTTTCAGGTGTTGGTGACATGTCTCCACCAATGACTTAGCTTGGGAGGACTATGGAATTGAAGGCACAGTTTTGTTATTTTGTATTTAATGTTTGTATAAGCCTTGAGCTTTATATGCATTGAGCTTAAGACTCATTTTTGATGTAACCAAGCATTGTCTTGGAAAGTTGTAGCCTTCAGGGAATTTCCATTATCTGTTTAACTACTATTCCTTTTTTTGTTGTTGACACATACTATAGATTCAGGGTTAGGACTTATAAATGTATATTCGCATGTGCTACCTCTTTTGTACAATTGAGTTTTGTGAAATGGAAGGATATCGTACTCTGATTTATGTTGTTATTTGATTATCGTTACGGTTGGTTTATTATAATCATTTCTTGACGTTACTAGAAATTAGGTTTAGAAATGTTTTAGAGAGAGAGAGAGAGGAATGAAAAAGTGACTAAAAATTATTTTTTCCCGATCTGATATATGCATAGACTGCTTGAGCAACCAAACCACTGCTCGAGCGTCAGACACAAGTACGTGATACCACTCAAGCGAGAAATACATCATTAAGCACACAACAACCCCCTTCCAGAAGTTTTGCAGACTGCAGAAGACTACTCGAGCGAAAAAAGGACCGCTCGAGCGATGATCATCCTAGTCCCAGAAGTTTTGTAGACCTGTAAAAATACTGGGAGATCTCAAATACCGCTCGAGCGACCACATCACCACTCAAGCAAACAACAAAGGAAATGGACAGTAACTCTTTTGAAAGACAAACTCCCAACCTGTTTCAAACAACACTAAACTCAACTAACAATAAGATGAAAATGGTATAAACAACAATTAAAAATATGAAATTCTGAATCTAAAAACATGAAGAGGATCGGATCTAAATCGGAACCGTCATAAGTACATTAATATTAAGATATATCTATGCATGGAAAAAAAAAAATCCAAGACTAAGTTAGGTTAAACAATGAGTCATAGTATAATCATATGCTTGGATCTAATTAAGAACATTAATCTATCAATTAGTGGAAACATTTGTTAAATAATTTGTTTAAATTATATTATAATTTCTTAGGTTGTAATGAGCATGAGCTAGCTTAGGGTGTTGGAATTGGGTTAGACACTAATTAGAAGTCGAATTTGGATAAAATTTTATGTCAATATTTTTTGGCCCAAATCTAAATATATACTTAAGTACTTCCTAATATCAAAATAAAAAAATGTGTATGATTTTTACATATTTATTAACATTTTTAAGTTTTACTTAAGAAATTTCTATATTTATTTTTAAAATATCTTTACGTTTACATTTGAATATATTATTCAAAATTAGATGGGGGTAGCCCATGTGCTATGTTTTTAGTTTAGAATTTCATTAAGAGATGAGAAGTGATATGTCAATTTCTACAAATGTTTGTTAATTATTAATTTAAAATTTATATTCAAAATTTTCAAGTTTCATTTCATAGACATGTGTACTTGAATTTTATAAGTTTTTATAAATTATAATATATAGAAAAAAAAAATTCATTTACGTTTTTTGTTTTAAATATTTTCAAATTATATATAATTAAAATTTCATTTAGACTTTTTTTCAACTTTAAATTAAATATAAATTAAATATGTTTAAAATTCTTGTTTTGAAGTTCTATTAACATTTTTTTTTAAAGTTAAATATGGCTAGATAGGCCAATAGTTTTGCACCACATGTATATTTTATTTTTCAAAAAGTATAAATTTTTATTAAGATTATGAAGTAAATATGTTCAAATTATATAATTAAAATTAATTTTTTAAAATTATTTTTAAATTTTAAATTACATGTGGCTTAAATATTGATAAAAAAAAATACGGCTAAAATTCCTTTTCTAACTTTCTAAAGTTTTTTTTTTTTAATTTAAAAATTATAAATATAGATAGTATTAATAATAGATTCCTCAAATAGTTCATAAAGCAATAAATTGAAAAAGTATTCCATATTAATCATTCAATTAACACATTAAATGGAGGCAATGAGATAATGTGTTATGTGTTATTTTATAATTTTTAAATTTTAAAAATTGTGAAAATAGAGTTAATTTTGAGGCTCAAACACCAAGCGCCATTTTTAACTTATATAATAGTGTATGTATATATATATATATATATGGGGATTTTATTTTTAGATTCTTAGTAATATTTTTTTAAAATGATAAAGACAATATAATTTTTTATATTAGCATAACTCCTCCAAAATACGACAAAAATATCTCCACCACACCACTTCAAATTGCACCTATTACTTTTTTAATTTATTCGAAAATTTCAAAATTCTATTACTCTTGATCTAGATTCTGTTTTTTTTTTTTTAATATAAATTTTATATTTTTGAAATTGTTTCATCCAGATCTCTAAAATAAGATTCATAATGAATATAAAATTCTAAAATAAAATTAACAACAGGTCAATAAAATTTTGATTAGTTAGTAAAATTTCAATGACTAAGTCATTGTAAGTCAGTGAAATTTCGATAACTAAATAAAATTTCACTAACCTAGGTCGGTGAAATTTCAGTTAGTTAGTGAAATTTCAAATATGAGAAACTTTAACTAACAAGTAAATTGTTGGTGTAACTTTTACACAAACTTGTAGATCGATTTCTTCTAATTTTTTTTTTTTTTTTTTTTTTCTATATATCATGTAGAGCCCAACTAAATTAACCAAGTACCAAGTGTATTTAGGATTCATTTAGGAATTTAGATTTTTTATTAAAACTTTTTATAAAAAAAATCAAAAAATTAAGAAATCACTAAAAATAAAGTACACACCAATCATTCCCATTTTTCATACAATTAAAAAATATTTCGAACATATTGATTCTGTTTTTTTATTAATCTTTTTTTTAAAAAAAAAAATCACTAAAAAAAAAAAAAAGCAAACTACATGTAGGTGGGAGTTGAAAAAAAAATTACAAACATATGGGGTTGTAAGTGTGCTTGTGATGGAATGCAAATGAAAGGCTGTGAGAGTGCAACTTGCACCTCTCTATGTGTTGATAATAATTTTTTCCCAATTCACACCTGCACGTAGTTCTCCAAAAAAAAAAAAAAAAAAAGTTCAAACTCAAACGAGGTCATCCTCTAAGACCATTAGATAGTTTCTTGGACTTTTTTTTAGGGTAAATTATCAATAAATTCTAATAGTTAGACTTAATTTTCATAAAATTCTATTGAAAATAAGTCTTAGTACAATCGTCACTAAAAATAATTTTTTGTAATAATTTTTTATATGTCGTTAAAAATTGACAATTAGTGACTTTTTTTGTTACGTTTTTATAAATTATCATTAAAACTTATAATTGGTGACGCTTTTCTATAACAAATTTTTTAAACTGTTACTAAAAATTAAAAATTAGTGATGATTTTTTAAAATTGTCGCTAAAACTTATAATTAGTTACATTTTGTGACAATTTTTAAACTATTACTGAAAATTAACAATTAGTGACATTTTTTAATAATATAGATGAAAAATATTATTAATTATCATAAGATTTATTCGATAATAAATCTATTTAGTAGGATCTACAAATAAGCTTTTTTACTTTATTATTATTTTTTACATTTTTTTTTTTTGGGGGGGGGGGGGGGGGGGGATGTTCTCGGACCTTAGAATCCTCCTTTGTTCGCATTTGACTTTGTTTTCCCACTCCTTATCCATTAATTCCTTCGTAAATAAATTTCACTAAAATTAAAGTCATGATGCTTGTAGAAGTTCTAGAAGGCTTGAATAACATGCCAAACAAGTACCCCTCTTAGCCAAAAGAATGAAAATGAATATTGTCCATGGAAAATATCAGCCCACTCAAAATTGATTGAACTTGAAAACATGAGATAGATATTAGTTTGAATTGACTTATTATTGTGGATTGTTGTATATTCTTTGTTTTTTTCATTGTTTTGTATCATTGGAATAAATAGTAAGAAATCACTTTTTTAATTAAAATTTTCATAATTATTTTTAAATAAAAAATCATAAGTATCTACATAAAAATAATACTAAGTTATACTAAGACCAAAAAAAAAATTTGGTGGTGCTACATGCATAAATTGATATACCAATTAGTCTACCAACATATGTTATGACATTATTATTGATCGCACCTATTATACAAATTACAAATACTCAAAATCTCTAAAATTATATCATATCATCTATTAGTATATTAATTGATATAATAATTAGTACATATAGTATTATTCTATTTTTTTATACGAATAATATTTTGTATAGATTATCAGTGTCAAATGTGATTATATATATCTACCAAGTAACCTTGGGTCAAAGTGCAAATTAATTTGGGGAAATAAGCTGATAGTGATAGTCAAAATAAATAAATAATTACTTACAAAATAAATAAATATTAATTTTTAAAATTGTAAAACTTTAACCATTATGTAATAATTTTTCAAAATCCACCTGAATGGTAATTTTTGCTATTAATTTTTAATTACAGTTTAACTTTTGCGTTGTTTTTTTTTTCCCCATTTACTCAACAAAAGATACTATAAAATTTAAATTAAACAAAAGATACTATAACAGTTTGAAATTTTAAATTAAAGCATACTATAACAACTTGCAAGAGTTGAAGAGTCTCGGAAAATTAATTCAATAATATACAGCCTAACTGATTCTTCATGTATTCACAAATATGTATCCAATATTCATAACTTAAAATTAATTTTATTTATATGTATATATATATAAAGCAATAGATATATTTAAAATACTCTAAGTCACTTATTTAAATTATTATAATATTGAGATTGTAATGATTCTTGCATAATGATGAATCATATACTTAAAAAATAAAATTTTTTTAAATTTTTTTAAAAGAATTTACTAAAAACAAACAAATAAGAATTTTTAGATGCATTTCAGGTTTTTATTTTTTGTTTTATATTTTTTTTTATTATTACAAATGCTTAAACTTTCAAGTGCATCCTAAATTACATTTAGGATAAAATACAGTAGTCTCTGAAATATGTGTTATTTGTCATTTTAGTCATTTATGTTTCGATTTTGTCATTTTGGTTCTCAAAGTTGTCAATTTGAGTCAATTTAATCATATTTCTAACGTCCGTCTAAATTGATAATAATAGGAACATAGATAAAAGATAATTGTAGTCTTTAAAGTATGCATTTATGTTGGCCATATATTTTGTATTAGCCAATCACAGCATGATACGTGGTCCATCAAGGGTAATTTGGAGAATTAACAAGGATTTCCAATCATCAAAGGACACGTGGCAAGTTATATCAATAACAATGGATTTGCGAAGTACTGAAACAATCAAAAGGAGCAAGGTGCCATGGCTAACCAATTCTTGGAGGTTTAAATTCAAATTTAGGAGGGAAGCCGAACTGCAAGAAGTGACTTAGTGGAGGCAAACTGATTGGAACCATGTTTGATGTTCGTGGAGGTTACTTCGTCAATTACCAGCCACTTTGACAGTTACCAGCCACTTCGATGGTTGTCTCCAGAGCATATAAATAGAGGAGAAAGCTGATCGTAAAAGGACCCATAACCAGATCCAGAAACCAGTCTATTCTACTTTACAACTTTTTCAGCTCTTTACTTTCCAGTTCTTTACCTTCCAGTCCTTTATTTTCCCTCACTGCATTTCAATTTCTTAGGAGTAGTTATAAATTGGTCTATCCATTGTTGTAATCCCCTTTGAAGGTGTGGAAGTGTGAAGGTACAATTGTAAACACTTGTTTACTCAATGAAATTTATTTTCTGACACTATTCTCTCCCTCCTTTTACTATTGTGATTAGTTCTTCTGAATTTTTTTCCTAAAACAAACCACCAGTAAAAGTTCTCTTCATTGAGACTAAAAGAACTTCGAAGCAATCGTCTGATTAATTGGTTGGCATTTATTATTTCTGTAAGGACTTATTGGTCCTTACTGGCACACTCAAATTACATTTTTAATCTTCAAAAGTCAAAAAAGATAACATATATTTTTGGCACACCCAGTGGGACTCATTATAATGGCTAGACGTAGGTGACAATGAGAAAATGAATGCTTGGAAGAAGGCGTAGAAAGAGATCTAGAATTAAATAACACATAGGATAATGTTGAGTCACATCCTGTGGATGTGTCTACTTCAAGTGGTCCTATACAATTGGTCAAAGAGGCCATCACTTCAGGATATGCAACACAAGCCCAAAATGTTGGACATGGCCAAGAAATTGGACCTTTAATTGTTCCATCTACCCAACTAGCAAATCCGTGGAGAGGATTAGTTGATGTTATGGGACAAGAATGAATGCATACAATGGAAAGATGAACAACATCCTTTTCTGATCAAATGAATACCTATCAACCACTTGTCATTAGACAGACTGAAGAAAATATAAACTTACTTCAGCAAAGAATGGCTTGAGATAAAAAGCCTATGCAAAGTAATGACAAAATAATGGGCAAACTAGTGGTCAAGCTAATAATCAAAATCATAAGAGACCATCACCTATACCTCAATCGTGGTACAAAGCTCCTCCTAGACCACTAATGAGTCAGAGCATACCTTTACCTACCAGCGAAACCATATATATTGGTAGATCAAGGTTAACACAAGGAAATGGCATTTGAGTGTTTTCAAATCCTATGTTCGAACCCATGTCTAGCACTCGAGTATTCACTAATCTTGTGTTTGAACTTACACTTGGGGGGTTGGAAGGAATTCCTGCAATTGAAAGAGAAACAATACCTGTTTCTCCTCTAGTGGTTCCCTTTGTAGCACCTTTTGTGGGACAAATGCCTCCCCCAAGGGGTCAACCATACCCTCAAAATCAACCAGCACAACAGGGACAACCCATTCTCTGAGGGACAACCAGTCCCAATTATGCGTTTACATAGACCAAGAGGGCTTCAAGCACAAAGGGTTCCTCCAAACCCTGTGTTTGCCCCTCCAATAGTGGCCCAACCAGGGCAAAATATTGTACCTAGGGACCAAATTGTTGACATTGTTAGAGAAATTTGTAGACCTATGGCACAAGGGGTCCAAACCCCTATTTACAGAAAGCCTTACCTAGAATGAGTGGATAGACTGCATGAATACCCAAGAAGGTATAAGATACCAGATTTCACCCTCTTTTATTGGATTGGAAACCAATCAACTATTGAACATATTGCAAGATTTATAGGGCAATATGGTGAATTTACCAACAATAACTACATTAAGTTGAGACTATTTCCAAGCTTCTTAACTAGGGTAGCCTTTGTGTAGCGATCCCAATTTTGCCACTTCGTTGAGTATGGCGGGGATCGAGCTGCCCGGTTAGCTCGCGGGGGTCAAGAGGGCAGCGCCCCTTGGTGGGTCCAAGGGCAGTGCCTTGACGGGGATCGAGCTGCCCGGTCGTCTCGCGGGGGTCCAGGGGGCAGCGCCCCTTAGCAAGTCTTAGGGCAGCGCCCTGGCGGGGTTGAGGGGCAGCGCCCTCGAAGCAAAAATGCAAAATGCATTAGAAGTTGCTTGTCCGCTCGAGCGGCCATTTATGCGCTCGAGCGGAGAATGTTTGGTTCCAGAAGTTTGACCTGTCTGCAAAAGTACTGGAAAAGTGTATTTGACGCTCGAGCGAGGCTTTCCACGCTCGAGCGGACCATGTTATATCAGTTCGTGAATCTGATATTTCAGATCACTTTTGTATATCTCTCTCTCTCTGAAAACCCTTTCCTCTCCCTTCTCTCTACATTTCCCTACGCCAAATTAGATCAAAACCTTGATTTCTCAATATCCATTAGAGTTCTGCCATAAGTTCTTCATCAAAGTTGGTTAACTTCTCGAGGGCTTCGTTGTGTGCGGTGAAGATCGAGTTTTGACATCGTTGATTTTGGGAGTTTCATCTCATTTCTTCTTCAAAACTTGGGGTAGGGATTTTTTTAGAGTTATATGTATATATTTTTGCAAGATCTATATGATTTTCAAAATCATCTTTCGATAGCTTTGAAAATTGATTGTTGATTCAAAAAGTTGAGCGATTTTGAAAGTGGGTTTGTCTCTTGTTCTTTTAAAATGATCTTATGGGTTTTGATCTTCGTTGATTAAAGAAAAGATGATTTTGAAAAGTTTTCTTTCAAAAGATTTGAGTTGTATAGTTTTGGTGGGAAAACCTAGAATTTAGGGATTTTTTTTTAAAGGAGACTGAAAATCCATGAATGATATTGTTATATTTATTTTGTGTGCCAAAATAAATGGATGTTTGGAAAATTTCTTATTTATATTTATATAAATGATGAATTTAAGGGAATATGAGCATTGTTGTTCATTTTGGAAATTATTGTTCAAAATGTTGAAATAGTCTTGAAATAACTAATTGTTGAGGACACTTGAGAAGAGGGAATTGTGTTATTCCTTGGAAGATGAATTGGAATAAAAGTATTTATATTCATTTTGTGAAATTGGCATATCAATTAATTTGATTACATTAAACTTTGAAAGGTGATTTGAAAACTTGCATTGAGAAAAGAATGTCGAGAAACAAGTTTTCACAAAATGGTTTTGGGGTAAACACGTTGGTAAGTCTTGATAGGTGGTGTAGATGATATTGAATAAGTTGGCCTGAGAATCCAGAGTGAAAGACCGAAAAGCTGTGCGGATAGGTGTCGAGCATGAAAGACCAAAAATGACAATTTGGTGGTACTTGTATAGTCTACTTGCAGACACGACCTAGGGATTATCAGAGTCGTATTTACTGCCCTTGAAATAAATTGTTAAGTTCTGAAACTTTGAAATTGCATGATATCATTGAGCATGATGGTTTTCAAAAGATGAAAATGTGATTTATCTTCAAAAAGGGCATAGCATGACATGTGCATTTCATCTCTTGAGACTTGTATAAAATGCATATATACTTTGTTAAGAATTTTCCTACTAGGCTTTATGCTCACCCTACGGGATTTTTCTACAGGAAAAGATGTGGTGATCCCATCCAACTAGGGGCATGGAAGTATGTGTGTTGAGAGTACAATTCTCTCATTTTGTTGTGACTCTGTGTGTAAGCCAAGGGCTGTGTTTGTGTGGGTTTGAATAATCATTTTGTGTAACCAGGCTCAAGCCTTAGAAACTTGTAAATCTTTGGGGGTATTTATTTGTTTATTTACTTGTTGTTGGATTAATGTATTGTTGCATGAAGAACTATTGTATCATGTAATGTAAGTTTGGAGATTTATATTCGGTTTTCCTTGAAAGAGCTATGATTGTTGTCTTATCATTTGGGCTATAAATTTGGGGCGTTACAACTCGGTATCAAAGCTACTGGGTTTGAATACTTGGAGCTCATGGGAAATGGTTGTTTAACCACAATGGGTTCATTTAGCATGCTTAGAAAGTGTTACGTATTTTGTGACTATGTAATAACATACTTATGTGACTAAATGGGTATGAGATTGGACTTTTGGGATGTTGTTTGCGCTTGTTAAATTCCTTGAGGTCTTATTAGAAGGGTACTTGATCAACACTCATTTTACTAAGAATTCTTGGTTTTTTATGGGATGAATCTCAACATAAGAGTATAATCCATATGTGTTTACATGACTAAGTGCTTATGTGGGGTGAAATTTAATTGTTATATGGTAGAGGAATCTATAGCATTATTGCGATCAAACGTGTAAGGCAAGTTGTGGGCACGTGTGGGTTAGTGTGCTAAATTAATTCTATATTCATTTATAGGATGTCAGGAAGAGGTCAAACCCGCAGTGGTAGAGGTGGGAGGCATGGTAGGGCTTGCCGAGGTGTGCATGAGGTACCGGTCCATAAGGTTCTGGTGCAAGAGAAAGAGTCCGACCAAGCTAATGCGGCCGAACAAGTGGGGCAGGCGGGAATCCCGAGACAAGCGGGTCAAACCGCAATGGGGGCCCTAGCTCGAGAAATGGCAGGGGCTTTAAGAGAGTCTATGAACTTGTTGAGGGTGGAGAATCAAGCCCAAAAGAACACCGCATAGTCAAGGGCGAGTTTCTTTACTAGAGAGTTCTTGCGGGCCAAACTGGATGAGTTCCATGGTGGTCTCGAGCCCAAGAAGTGGCTCGAACAAACTGTGAAGACATTTGAGATGCTTCACATCGAAGATAGTGAACTAAGAATGACTCTAGCGAGTTACTACCTTAAGGGAGACGGGAGTCAATGGTGGAAATATGCCAACAGTAGAGTGGAGCCACCATGGGATGCCTTTGCAGTTACTTTAAGTACATACCTCCCACTACTAGGGAGAGATTGAGGCAAGGGTTTAAAGACCTCAAACAACTCGACATGCCCGTGGCCGAGCTTGAGGCGATCTTCTCTAGTTTGTCCAAATTTGCACCAGAGTTGGTGGCAACGGAAGAGCGCCGTTCCATTGAATTTGAAAAGAAATTGAAAACAAAAATTATGTTCAAGCTTGTCGGAAATATGATTTGGGGAATAAGACTGTCTTGTGGAGATGGTGACACACGTATAAATTTCCATACAAGTCGAGGAGGAGAGGCTTCGGAGTTCGAGGTCTAGGGGCCAAGAGTCTCAAGGAGACTATAGGTAGAACAAGAAGAGCAGGAACACCTATTCATCCCAGTCCCAACCACAGCAGTCTAGATCCACTTTTCCTTTGCCTAGTGTGGGTCCAGGAAAAAGTGCATCGAGTAGCTTCTCGTGTTTCAAGTGTGGCCAACCGGGTCACAAATCCTTCTCATGCCCACAGAAGGGAGGAGGGCAGTTAATAGTACCACCACCTAACCGATCTCAAAGTCAGTCTCAGTCTTAGAATAAAGGTCAAGGGTTTAATTGTTATCAGTGTGGTCAGCCGGGGCATATGAAGAGAACTTGTCCACAGTTGGGAGGCGCATCTGGCACATCAGGGTCGAGGTAGACTTAGAGTCACTAGCAGGCTCAATCAGTCCAAGCTTCGCGAGTTAATCAAGGAGCTGTTTCGGCTCAGTCAGTACAACAGGCCTATGCTCCGAGAGGGGAGCAAGTCAATCAGGGGCCACAAGGACGCGTGTATGCTGTTACCGTGCCAAAGCAGTTGCTAGAATCCTCAGTTATGAGAGGTATTTTTGTTGTGTGTAATTCTTTGGCTAATGTATTAATAGACACGGGTGCATCTCATTCATTTATATCTACTGCATTTGCTTCTGCGTTGGGGTTAGAGGTAGCACGGTTAGTGCCTCCACTCAGAGTAAAGTCACTTGTTAGGGGTATAGTTGATTTAGACCAGGGTTGTTGCGATTGTGAAATAGAAGTTGTTGGGCATCAACTTCCGTTTGCTTTTGTGTTGCTAGATATGTTAAGTTTTGATGTCATTTTAGGTATGGACTGGTTGTGTTCTTATCAAGCTATGATTGATTATTACCGTCAGAGAGTTACAGTGTGTACTTTGGGCGATGATCGTTTCTATTTTCTGGGAAACCGAGTTGATAGAGCCTTGTAGCCAATTGTTGATCCTCGTAGTAGGAGCAAGCTTAGTGCCCTTTTTGCAACTCTCTTGGATAGTGAGAGTGACGAGGCTTGTGTTGAGTTACCAAGGGTAGTTTGTGAATACCCAGATATCTTTCCAGAAGATCTTACTAGTTTACCACCTCACCGGGAGACCGAGTTCTCCATTGAATTAGTGCCTAGCACGACACCAATTTCCATGTCACCATATAGATTTGCACCCGCCGAATTGCATGAGTTGAAGATTCAACTCCAAGAACTTTTAGACAAGGGCTTTATTCGCCCTAGTACATCGCCTTGGGGAGCGCCGGCTCTCTTTGTGAAGAAGAAGGATGGGTCATTGCGGTTGTGTATTGATTACCACAAGTTGAATAGAGTTACAGTTAAGAACAAGTATCCTCTACCTAGAATAGATGATTTGTTTGACCAACTTAGAAGGACTCGTTGCTTCTCAAAAATAGATTTGAGGTCGGGGTACCATCAGTTGAGAGTCCGGGAGGAGGACATTCAGAAGATGGCCTTTCGTACTCGTTATGGCCACTATGAATTCCTTGAAATGCCTTTTGGGTAGACCAATGCACCGGTTTCCTTTATGGATTTGATGAACAGAATTTTTCAAGAATACTTGGACCGTTTTGTGGTTATCTTTGTGGACGACAACTTGATTTATTCAACCTCTGAAGAGGAACATGAGACTCACTTGTGGGTAGTACTGGGTTTACTTAGTGAGCACCAATTGTATGCCAAATTTGAAAAATGTGAGTTTTGGTTAACAGAGGTGAAGTTTTTTGGGGCATATAGTGTCTAAAGAGGGAGTGACTGTGGACTCCTCAAAGATAGATGTCGTACAAGATTGGGAACAACCTAAGAATGTTTTTGAAATCTAGAGTTTATTGAGATTAGCAGGGTATTATCGACGTTTTGTAAGGGACTTCTCTAGACTAGCTACACCTTTGACTAGGTTGACTAGAAAAGGTATCAAATTTGTGTTGAGTGAGGCTTGTGAAAAGTCATTCCAAGAGCTTAAGACTAGATTGACTACCGTACCGATTTTGATAATTCCGGAAAGGGGTTTGAATTACACTGTCTATTGTGATGCGTCTGGGAATGGACTTAGTTGTGTCTTGATGCAAGAGGGAAAAGTTGTGGCCTACGGTTCACGACAATTGAAAACTTATGAGAAAAACTACCCCACCCATGATCTAGAATTAGCAGCGGTGATTTTTGCTTTGAAAATTTGGAGGCATTACTTGTACGGTGAGAAGTTTAAAGTCTTCTTCAATCATAAGAGTCTAAAGTATTTGTTTTTCTCAAAAAGACTTGAATTTACAACAACGGAGGTGGATAGAATTTATGGAGGATTATGACTTTGAGTTTCACTACCATCCAGGGAAGGCCAATGTGGTGGCCGATGCTTTGAGTCGAAAATCTGTGAGTAGTTTGGCAAGTGTGGCCATTCGGGAATAGGATATGCTAGATGTTATTGGCAAGTTTGATTTGCACGTGGGTGAGTCCGGAGAGAGTGCTACCTTGTTTACTTTGAATGCTAAACCTACCTTGGTTAGTAAGGTCATAGAGGCACAACGAGGAGACCGTGATGTGGAATCAATCCGTGTTAAGATTTCCAATAAAAATGAAGAGAAAGGTTTGAACGTTCACTCGGATTTGAGTGTACGTTACCTAGACTGTTTGTTTGTCCCAGAATCTTGTAGAGAGGAAGTACTTTGGGAGTTCCATCACTCACGCCTTGTGGCACACCAGGGAGGCACTAAAATGTATCATGATCTTAGTCATCAGTTTTGGTGGAGGGGTATGAAACGGGATGTCGCTTTATTTGTATCGAAGTGCCTTACTTGTCAACAAGTGAAGGCCGAACACCAAAGACCAGCGGGCTCGTTACAACCTTTACCGATAGCCGAGTGGAAATGGGAGCGTGTTACTATGGATTTTATAGTTGGGCTTCCTAGAACACAACGAGACAATGATGCCGTTTGGGTGATTGTTGATAGGTTGACTAAGTCTACCCATTTCATTCTGATGTGCACCAGAGACTCAGTTGAATGCTTGGTAAAGTTGTACATTAGAGAGATAGTTCGACTTCATGGAGTCCCTGTGACTATTGTGTCAGATAGGGATCCTCATTTTTTTTCCCGGTTATGGCAAAGCCTTCAAGAAGTGTTGGGAACTAAGTTGACTTTTAGCACCGCTTATAATCCTCAAACCGATGGACAGTCGAAACGTACCATTCAGATTTTGGAGAACATGCTTAGAGCTTGTGTCCTTGATTTTAAGGGGCCTTGGGAAAGGCACTTACCATTGATTGAGTTTGGTTACAACAATAGTTACCAAGCTAGTATTGGGATGGCACCATTTGAGGCCTTATATGGCCGACCTTGTAGATCACCGGTTTGTTGGGCCGAAGTGGGTGATGCACCGTTACTGGGTCCGAAAATTGTTAGAGAGACAACCGAGAAAGTTGTTCTCATTCGGAAGAGGTTACCTACGGTCCAAAGTCGACAAAAGAGTTATGCCGATAAGAGGAGACGACCTTTATCTTTTGAAGTTGGTGACCATGTGTTTCTAAAAATCTCACCAAGGCGGGGTTTAATGAGATTTGGTAAGAGTGGTAAATTATCTCCAAGGTTCATTGGGCCTTTTGAGATCTTAGAGCGAATTGGGGAAGTGGCATACCAGTTAGCTTTACCGCCACAACTTTCGGGAGTTCACAACGTATTTCATGTAGCTATGCTTAGGAAGTATGACCCCAACCCTTCTCATGTGCTTGATTGGGCTGACTTGGAGGTAGATGAGGATGCTTCTTACGAAGAATGACCAGTTTAAATATTAGATACCTGGGAGCAAGTGCTACGGGGCAAAACTATACCGTTGGTAAAGGTGTTGTGGAGACACCATAGGGTTGAAGAAGCAACGTGGGAACAAGAGGCGGAAGTCAGCTCCAAATATCCGGATTTATTTGAAAATGCTTAAGTTGCTTTTCTTTGTAATATTCCCTAGTGTTGAAGGAAACGTATTTAAAGTTGTTAACCACATGCTGATATGTGCATTATTGTTTTAAGCATAAGGTTGTTTAGAGTTGCCATTACTTTTTGAGAAATTTCATGTTTATGCGTATTTGGGAGGTTGTTGTTAATGAGATAACCATGGTGGAAATGGTGGAATTTGGTTGATAGTTAGTATTGTGATTTGAAAATGAAATAGTGTGGTTTTGATCGCTAGAAACCCTTTGTATGGGTAGTTTGATTTGAAATTTCGGGGACAAAATTCTTTAAGGGGAGAAGGCTGTAGCGATCCCAGTTTTGGCACTTCGCTGAGTATGTCGGGGATCGAGCTGCCCGGTCAGCTCGCGGGGCTCCAGGGGGCAGCGCACCTTCGCGGGTCCAAGGGCAGCGCCCTAACGGGGATCGAGCTGCCCGGTCAGCTCGCGGGGGTCCTGGGGACAGCGCCCCTTGGTGGGTCCTAAGGAAGCGCCCTGGCAAGGTTGAGGGGCAGCGCCCCCCAAGTAAAAATGCAAAATGCATTAGAAGTTGCTTGTCCGCTCGACTGGAGAATGTTTGGTTCCAGAAGTTTACCTGTTTGCAAAAGTACTGGAAAAGTGTATTTGACGCTCGAGCGGGGCTTTCCACGCTCGAGCGGATCATGTTATATCAGTTTGTGAATCTGATATTTCAGATCACTTTTGTATATCTCTCTCTCTCTAAAAACCCTTTCCTCTCCCTTCTCTCTACATTTCCCTATGCCAAATTGGATCAAAACCTTGATTTCTCAATATCCATTAGAGTTCTGCCATAAGTTCTTCATCAAAGTTGGTTAACTTCTCGAGGGCTTCGTTGTGTGCGGTGAAGATCGAGTTTCGACACCGTTGATTTTGGGGGTTTCATCTCATTTCTTCTTCAAAACTTGAGGTAGGGATTTTTTTAGAGTTATATGTATATATTTTTGCAAAATCTATATGATTTTAAAATCATCTTTCGATAGCTTTGAAAATTGATTGTTGATTCAAAAAGTTGAGCGATTTTGAAAGTGGGTTTGTCTCTTGTTCTTTTAAAATGATCTTATGGGTTTTGATCTTCGTTGATTAAAGAAAAGATGATTTTGAAAAGTTTTCTTTCAAAAGATTTGAGTTGTATAGTTTTGGTGGGAAAACCTAGAATTTAGGGATTTTTTTTTAAAGGAGACTGAAAATCCATGAATAATATTGTTATATTTATTTTGTATGCCAAAATAAATGGATGTTTGGAAAATTTCTTATTTATATTTATATAAATGATGAATTTCAGGGAATATGAGAATTATTGTTCATTTTGGAAATTATTGTTCAAAATGTTGAAATAGTCTTGAAATAACTAATTGTTGAGGACACTTGAGAAGAGGGAATTGTGTTATTCCTTGGAAGATGAATTGTAATAAAAGTATTTATATTCATCTTGTGAAATTGGCATATCAATTAATTTGATTACATTAAATTTTGAAAGTTGATTTGAAAACTTGCATTGAGAAAAGAATGTCGAGAAACAAGTTTTCACAAAATGGTTTTGGGGTAAATACGTTGGTAAGTCTTGATAGGTGGTGTAGATGATATTGAATAAGTTGGCCTGAGAGTCCAGAGTGAAAGACCGAAAACCCGAGCGGATAGGTGTCGAGCATGAAAGATCCAAAATGACAATTTGGTGGTACTTGTATAGTCTACTTGCAGACACGACCTAGGGATTATCAGAGTCGTATTTACTGCCCTTGAAATAAATTGTTAAGTTCTGAACAATTGAAATTGCATGATATCATTGAGCATGATGGTTTTCAAAAGATGAAAATGTGATTTATCTTCAAAAAGGGCATAGCATGGCATGTGCATTTCATCTCTTGAGACTTGTATAAAATGTATATACTTTGTTAAGAATTTCTTACTAGGCTTTATGCTCACCCTACGGGATTTTTGTGCAGGAAAAGATGTGGTGATCCCACCCAACTAGGGGCGTGGAAGTATGTGTGTTGAGAGTACAATACTCTCATTTTGCTGTGACTCTGTGTGTAAGCCAAGGGATGTGTTTGTGTGGGTTTGAATAACCGTTTTGTGTAACCAAGCTCAAGCCTTGTAAACTTGTAAACCCTTGAGGGTATTTATTTTTTTATTTAGTTATTGTTGGATTAATGTATTGTTGCATGAAGAATTATTGGATCATGTAATGTAAGTTTGGAGATTTATATTCGGTTTTCCTTGAAAGAGCCATGATTATTGTCTTATCATTTGGGCTATAAATTTGGGGCGTTACACTTTGTGTGGTATACAAAGGCCTGATAAGAAGGCTTCTCAATTCATTGCCAGATTTAAGAGAGCATGAAACAAATGTACGGTCATATTACCTGAACCTGAATTTGTAAAGTTAGCCCAAAATGGGCTAGAGTTTAGGTTTCGAAAGAAGTTTGATTCAATAGAGTTTTGAGACCTAGTAGAACTAATTTATAAAGTTACCAGATATGACTCTCTTTGAAGAAGAACAAAATCGTGATAATGCATCTTATTGGACCTATTACAGGGACCCTAATTTTGATATTGATGTGGCAGAGATCATAGGAAATGAGTATGTGACTTACGAAGCATCAATTCAAAAGGATATTGTAACACCCCTAAAATTTAACAATTAAACCAACTCACAATATTAATTAAATAACAACATAAGACGAAGTAATTATCTTTCATTCATATCATTCCATTTTACAAAAGGGCTAAGACATGCAGTAATACTTTCATAAGTCCTAACCCTAAATCTATAGCATGTGTCAGAAGCAAAAGTTATGAAATAAAAGTCAAACAGATATATGAATGCCTTAATGGCTACAACTTTCCAAGTTGATGCTTGGTTACAACACAAGTGAGTTTGAAACTCAATACAAATAAAGTCCTAGGCTTGTACAAAATAAATACGACAAAAACAAAACAAGAAGCTCTCGACTCCAAGTCCTCCCAAGCTACAACCTTCGCAGAGGCATATCATCTGCACCTAAAAATGGTTATTTTTTTGAGAAAAAATGGATGCATACCTTGGTGAATCTGGGTAGGGAGTGTAGTTGTGTTATTATGTGAATTGTATATTCAGTATTGAGAACCTTGTTTATCATTGTTATGAGAATGAATGACCGGTGGATGGGTCATGGCTATAAGGATTGTTGGATCTTTTTTATGTTGATTTAAATACAGCGGTTATTGTGTTGATTTTAAAATTTCGAGGATGAAATTCTTTAAGGTGGGAGGTTATAACGCTTCTGGTTTAAACCCGGTCCATTTATTGTTTTGGATATGGGTTTTCTTGTCTTGATGGTTATTCATGTCTTCTTTCGTCTCATTCCTTGTTGAGTTTGGTTATTAGAATGTTTTGTTTGTGTTTGAAGTCAGTTGGGAGTTAGTTTTTTTTAAAAAAACTATTACTGCCCTGTTTTTGGCTTGTTCGCTTGAGCAAACTTTCTTGTTCTCTAGCGAACTTTGAGAACTTCCAGCACTTTTGCAGGTCTGCAAAACTACTAGGAGTATGGCATTCTTAGCTCGAGCGGTCTTGGCTCAAGTAGTGCTTCTTGCGCTCAAGCGGTCTTTTCGAACTCTCAGTAGTTTTGCAGGCCTGCAAAACTATAGGGAGGGTGGTATTTTTAGCTCGAGCGATCCTTCTTGCGCTCTAGCAGTGTTGGCTCGAGCGGTCCTTCTTGCGCTCAAGTTGCCTTTGTCTACAAAACTTCTGAGAGTATGTCATTGTGCGCTTGAGTGGTACTTTGTTCGGTCAAGTGGTTTCACATTTTGTGTCTGGTTGCTCGAGCAGTATTTTGGTCACTCGAGCAGTCTGCACGTATATCAGTTCTCAAAAGTCACTTTTTTAGTCACTTCTTCATCTCTCTCTCTCTCTCTCTAAACATTTCAAAACTTTAGATCTACACACTTTCTCTCTAGTTCTTGAGCATTTGACCCAAATACTCTCGATCCATACATTTCCTCACCCTAGCCCCTTTGATAAAAAGGTAGAGCACGTCGAGGGCTTTATTTTAATCGGAGAAGTTCACATTTTCGGTACTGTTAAGTTCTACCCATCTTTTCTTTGTGTCTTCTTCTTTGAGGTAGGGATTACTTTAACTCTTTTTATGATTTTTAGCTTAGTTATTTGTCTTTTAAAAAAGATATTGTGATTTGGGGATTTTTGATAAAAATCTAGGGTTTTGGTTTGAAATCAAAAGAGGGGTTTTCAAAATGGGTTCTTGAATATGTATATGGGTTTGTAAATGTGGTTGAGTTATGATGAAATGGTGGATTCTTATCCTTGGAGTTGATTTTCTAAGAAAGGGGATTTTGACCTAAATTGTGAACATTTGATTTTGTAAAGAGAATGGAATTGATGTTGGTTTTATGAAATTGGAACAATGATGATGATGGTGGTAGAGTTGGATATGAATTATCACTCCTATCTTGAAATGTTGGAAAGTATATTGTTATTGGAAATTAATTATCTATTTAGAGATATCTATTTTGAGCTATCGGTGGAGGAGAACTATAATTGTTGTAGAAATTGCATGAGAATTAGGTGAATTGAAACTAATTTCTCATCCATTTGCATTTAGCATTGTAACATATTTAACACATTAAAAATGGTTATTGTTTTGAAAAAAATTTGTGAATACCTTAGTAAATCTGGGTAGGGAGTGTAGTTGTGGTATTATGTTAATACAAACATTGATCATTAATTCACAAAGAAAGACCTTCACAGGAAATATTCTTTTGATGTGTCAAAAGCAGATGAAATATTCAATCATTTGCTAGCAGCACAGTTTCTAAAATTGCCTAAGGGAGTTAAAATCCAAACTTCAAAAGAAATTAAAGGCAAAATGTACTATAAATGGCATAATTCTTAGTCTCGTTCAACTAAAAATTATTTTGTTTTTCGAGACAAGATTCAAGAATAGATTTGGAAAGGAAGGCTAAAGTTTCCAGCCAAAGCAGAAAAATCAATAGGGATTGACACAGATCAATTTTTGAGATCAGTGAAGCAGCAGCTAATGTTGGTATGTCAGATTTCCTTGCCCAAACTGTGAAAAAGAGCCTTTCCTTGAAAGAGCAAGATGAAGTCAATGTGCAGATGCACATTGCCAGTCAAGTAGCCTTTAGGAAGACTACTCAGGAGTCACCAGCGAGTGGGAAGAGCTTCGTAGGCCAGGAAGATGGCTTCAGTGAAGAAACCAACACCTTGGATGATGATTCACTCGAAGCAGCAGTTATGCAGCGGATGTGTCCAAGGTGCATGCTAAGTTACAAGGTTATGAAAGAGCTTCCAGTTGATGAGAAGCAATACTATAAAGATATGCAGAAGGAGCGTAGGGCAGCCAGTACCTACAAGAAGATCTACCCGAATGGTCCTAGGCAGCAGACATCTTTGGCTGCGCCATCAGAAGTTAGAAGCCAATCGTATGCAATGGGCAAGAGGCCCTTATATGAGACAAGGCCACCAAACTACTACAAATAGATCAATAAGCCTATGAGTAAGCCTGGCTTAGGCTTAAGACAGGAAATCAAAGCCAATGATTGCCCTTTAAAGATGAGAACAGCAGACACAGCTACTAGAATGGTGGGTTCATGGGTACCAAGAGTACCAGATTGGTTTATTATACAAAGCAAACCTAAAATGATACCAACCCATGGGAGAGCCTTTATAGGCAGGGACAGAATGGTCAAGCCCCCATTGGTGGCTCCAAACAACTAGGTCCTGCTAAAAAATCCAAAAACAAAAGAACCAAATATGGTTCCTATTATTTCTAGATCCCAGAGGAGAAAGACCCAACGGAGGTTCAATCGATATCAGAAGGATCTAAAGGAAGCCGGTGAGAGCACCTCTTTAGTGCAACCAAGAGGTCAATTGGGAGAAGGGAAAAGTTTGAAGCCTAATCCCAAGGTCATCAAAAGTCAAACCAGCAGAGAAATATTGGTTGAAGTTCATACTGAACTATAAGCCAAAGAAAAAGCAAGTTTGGCAGGCCTCGAAAAGACCTTATTAGAAAGTGATGATGAGAATGAGACAGATGAAAAAACTGACCTAAAAATGAGAGGATATTGGCTGAGGAGGAGATGTTCAAAGCCTTCATGGCTAAGCAAAAGGAGTCTGTGTTCATGGTAGACCAACAACAAATTGTTACAAAGGAGCCTGCTAACTTAGAGGTTCTAGAATGCGGCATGGAAGATGCATCTCAGCCATCGATGGAGACCAACATAGAAAGAGAATAAGTGCAGCCTATGGTACAATTTGGCTCATTTCCTCTAATGTCAGTCAACATGGTTTATGTGTTGCCACAGGAGTTTGAAGTTGAAGAAGGGAATTAGGAGGGTCAGGAAAATCATGTTGTATAAGTTTTTAGTGAAGACTCACAGATCAGCATGATCCAAAATGAGTCTGAAGTGGCCAAACCCATGGAGTGTGATGAAGAAAATGAAGAGGTAAGTATTGTTACTCTGTCATATCTCTTCGAATATCCAACAGTATCTATTACTCAACATGTTAAGGCTTTGTATATCAAGGCGTATTTCGATAGGATAGAAATGAACAGGTTGCTAGTGGATAATAGGGTAGCAGTGAATTTGTTTCCTCACTCATCCTTGAAGAAGTTAGGTAAGAGGAGCCCCAGGCTAATCCCAACAAGCACAACTATTGTTGGTTTTGCTGGGGATAAATAGATAGCTCAAGGAATATTGCCCATTAACCTGAGTGTGAGGACACGAGACTTCATGGCTGCCTTTTTTGTAATCGATAGCAATGCCAAATATAATGCCTTACTTGGTTGAGATTGGATCCACACCAACAAATGTGTGTCTTCCTCCCTACATTAAAAAGTAATGATAGCCTTAAGTAATAGGGAGACAAAAGAGTTGCATGTGCAGATTTTGAAGAAGCAAAGTTGTATACTAAGGGAGTGGTTCCACTTAGTGTGCTGAGGAAGCCTGATGTGACAGCTGAAGTAACAGCTGATGAGGAAGTGGCACACCTAAAACACTTGGTTCAAGAAAGTGCTGATGATGAGTACATCATCAAGGACACCAATAATGCCTGGTTGTAGGCAGGAAGATCAAGAAGCCAAACCATTGGCTTTAGTCAAGTTCTTCACATTGGACATTGATGCAATAGTTCAGAAAGTCCAGGAAAAAGAAAATGAAGCCATGATGCTTGGTTGCAGGCAAGAGCAACAAGAAGCCAAACCATTGGCTTTGAATAAGTATTATGCATTGGACATTGAGACTAAAGTCTAGGAAATCTAGGAAGAATAAGTGTTATGGACAGATTTTGTCTATGAGGAGGAAAATAAAGATGTGCAACCAGGGTGGGTTGTGATAAATCAAGAGAAAAAGATTGTTTCAAAGCTAGATGAAGCTGAAGGAGAAGCATTAGCGTTGGTGAGTACTCAAATGCAAGACCCCTTGGAAGAAGTTAATTTAGGGGAAACCTCAATACAACAACCTACCTACATCAGTGCTTGGTTGGACCCCATTGCTAAGGACCGGTTATTGGTTATCCTGAAATAATACAAGGATTGTTTTGCTTGGTCATAGAATGATCTACCTGGATTGGATAGGTCATTGATAGAGCGTAAACTTCCAGTCAAGCTAAACTTTAAGCCATACAAGCAAAGACCTAGACGAATGAGTCATGAAGTAGTTTAGAAAGTAAAAGAGAAGATTGCTAGGCTCCTTAAAGCAGGCTTCATTTAAACAACCAAATATGTTGAATGGCTATCTAATATTGTGTTTGTGATCAAGAAGAATGGCAAATTGAGGGTATGCATTGACTTCCGAAATCTGAATTTGGAAACTTCAAAGGATGAGTACCACATGCCTATAGTTGATTTACTGGTGGACAATTCAGCAGGACATGAAATCTTATCCATGATGAATGGACACTCTGGCTATAATCAGATATGTATAGTAGAGGAGGATGTTCACAAAACAGCTTTTAGGTGTCCTAGAAACATTGGAACCTTCTAATATGTTAAGATGCCATTTGGGTTGAAAAATGTTAGAGCAACATATCAGAGGGCAATGAATACTATATTCCATGATCTCATTGGAGGATAGTTGGAATATTACATTGATGATATTGTTGTAAAATCTCAAGCTACGAAAGAGCATCTAGTCCATTTGACAGCAGCCTTTGAAAGAATGAGGAAATTCAAGCTGAAGCTCAATACACTCAAGTGTGCTTTTGGTGTATCAATTGGAAACTTATTGGGCTATGTGGTACACAAGAAGGGAATACAGATTGATCAGAACAAAGCCAAAGTCATCATTAAGGCTAAGCCCCTAGCAAGTAAGAAAGAATTACAAATATTTCTTGGTCAAATTAACTTTCTTCAAAGGTTTATTTCTAATACTGCTGAGAAAACTAAAGTTTTTCTTCTTTGTTAAAGTTAAAAGATGAAGAAGAGTTCACATGGACAACAGAGCATCAAGTTGCTTTTGAAAGAATAAAAGCCTATTTGGCCAAACCTCTAGTACTAATGCCACTAAGGAAGGACAAACCCTTGAAATTATACATTGTTGCAACTAAAGAATCATTGGGAGTTTTCTTGGCTTGAGATAATAAAGAAGGCAAGGAGCATGCAGTCTATTACCTTAGTAGGTTTTTAAACTTTTGTTAATGTAAATACTCAGCTGTAGAGAAATTGTGTTTAGTTTTGTACTTTGCAGCAATGAAATTAAGATATTATCTTTTTCCTACTGTTATCTTGGTAATTGCAACCATAGATTTGGTTAGATATATGTTGTCTAGACCTATATTGAGAGAAAGAATTGGAAAATGAATTTTAGCTTTGTTAGAATTCCACTTAGAATACGTCTCCCAAAAGGCAGTAAAAGGTCAGGTGTTTGCCAACTTCTTAGCTGATCATCCATGTCAAACAGAAAGTCAAGAAATAATGAATCTTAACACAGTTGATTTAGAACCATGGTAGATGTGGTTAGATGGGTCAAAAGCTAATGGTCTAGTTGGGATTGGTATTGTAATCAAATCACCACAAGGGGCAAAAACTACACATGGTTTTAGAATTGATGAAACCACTTGTTTCAATAATCAAGCTGAGTATGAAGCTTTAGTTATGGGACTTGAAATACTTATTGATTTACAAGTTCATGTAGTTAACATATTTGGAGATTCTCAATTGGTAATTAATCCAGTAAAAGGAGTCTTTAAATGTCAAATTGCAAGCTTGTTACCATATTATGTTATTATTGTACATTTGCTTTCCCAATTCCAAGTGGCAAATGTAACTTACATCCCAAGATTCATGAATCACAAGGCCAATGATGTGGTCCAGAAGGCTTCAAATTTCAAAAGAATGAATAATATTCAAATAGATATATGTCAAGCAACATATTAGAAACTAATGCCACCTTTAGCAGAAAGAGGTATATTAGTAGAAGCTAATCAAAATGACTTAGAAGAAAAAGATTGGAGACATCCAATCATTCAGTATTTAATTGACTCTTCTTTGAAGGCCAGTAGAAAGTTGAAACTATAGTCAATGCAATTCATAGTATATGGAATGCTCTTTATAAAAAATGAGCAGATGGTCTTCTGTTGGAATGCCTAGGACCAAAATAGGCATTGACTGCCATAGCTAAGGTACATTAGGGTATTTGTGGTACTCATCAGCTTGGTGTTAGATGAAATGGCTATTTTGAAGGCGTTCTTATTATTGACCAACCATCCTTAAAGATTGCATAGAGTATGCAAAGGGTTGCCAAGCATGCCAGAAGCATAGCATGATAGGCCATGTTCCAATAGTTGATCTACATGCAATAGTGAAGCATTGACCATTTAGAGGATGGATAATGGACATGATAGGAAAAATTTACCCACCTTCTTCAAAGCAACATTGTTTTATTCTAGTAGCCATAGACTACTTTACCGAGTGGGTTGAAGCTAAGCCTTATAAGACTGTGGATTAAACAGAGGTGATTGACTTCATCAAGAAGTTAATCTATAGATTTGGTATTCCACATACCATAACTATGGACAATGGGACAGTGTTTGATGGAAAGCTAGTAAAAGCTTTTGCAGTGGAATATGGAATTAGCCTTGTCAACTCCACCCCCTATTATGCACAAGCAAATGGTTAGGCAAAGTCGTCTAACAAATCCTTGAAAAAGGGGATACAGAAAGTTGTGGAAGACAATCCTATAGATTGACACAACTTGTTATTAGATGTTTTGTGGGCTTATAGAACCTCCCAAAGATCAAGTCTAGGAATTACTCCTTATGCCTTAGTATATGAGCATGATGCAGTATTTCCTATGGAAAACAGTATTACGTCCTTGAGGGTAAAATGCCAAGACCATCTAAGTGCTAATCAATATCATCAAAGCATGCATCTAGAGTTAGAAGGTGTGGATGGAGCTAGAATTTTGGCATTAAATCATATCCTTTTACAAAAGAAAAAGGTAGCCAAAAGTTATAATAAAAGGGTTCAACACATCAGCTTTGATGAGGGAGACTTGGTTTGGAAAACAATACTTCCTATAGGAATTAAAAGCCAAAAGTTTGGCAAATGGTCACCTAATTGGGAGGGACCATACAAGTCCATAGAGTCTTGCCTGGAGGAGCCTATTATTTGAGAAATTTAAATGGATATGTACATCTCAAGAAGATTAATGGAAAATATTTGAAACCTTATTACCCAACCATATGGGAGACACAAGGAGTCTGAATACTATATGGAAACATTAAGTGAATACAATAAACACTTGTGTTAAATAATAATGTTTCATTTCATAAAAAAATTAAGTACATTATGCTACAAATTGGCCCAAATTTCATTACAATGTTTCAACTATTCCCGTACAATAAGCTCTCTGTTTTGGAATGTTGAGAACACTTAGTATTCATCTATTGCATGTGGCTTGATAGCCCCTAGTGTGAAGTGTGCAACCTCTCTGCGCTTTGCTCTAAAGCTAAATTAACTGTTGCTAACTCCTTCTCCAATTCTGCCTTTCTATGTAAGAGTTGAGCTTGAAGTTGTGAGGCAGAGGAGTGTTATCCCTTTAGCACTAAACTTTCAGAATGAATGTGGTAGACAAACTCCTTGTCTTTTAAGAGCTCATTCTCGTGGCCTTAGCCATTTGGTAGATATTGACATAAAAGTCAATGGTTGTTGTTGCCTGGGTTAAATGACCTTTGAATACAACATTATATTGTTCGAAGAGCTGACAGCACTTGAGGAATCCATCATTGATAGTTGGTTTCTATAAAGCCTCAAATGGAATCCTCGAGAAGGTCCTCATCAACTCTAAGCAAGTGCCCATATCTACCCGAGGAAGGGAGATGGACTCAGTAGTAGTGGAGCTTTTAATTATCTCCAGTAAAGAGTCAGCTAAGTCTGGTGGCTTAGTATCACTGCCGGTTGGAAGAGCTAGTGTATATGTATCAAATAAGCTTGCTAGCTGGGCTTCGAAGATGTCTATCTTCTCTTCTGAAAACGGTATTTCAGAAAGGCCACTTATGGAAGGAAGCACTGGAAGAATTAGTACAGGAGAAGAGGAGAAAGATGTCTCAGCAACATCCATAGCCTTGGCCACCAGTAAGTCTAAGGAAGTGGGACTAGAGCTGGGCAATAAAGAAAGCATTGGTGTGATACCAATGCCACCCCTAGAAGTACCAGGTGCCATCGAAGCATGGGTGGCAACGAGAGTACTCTCAAAAAGCATGGGGGTTACCAGGACTTTGAAGGATATGAAGGGATGTAGTGGTGAGGAAATTGTCACCAGGGGAAAACTAAGAAGCTTAGTAGTGTCATGGATAGGAGATGAGGAGAGAATGATTGGCATATCAGGCCTTGAAAGAAATGAGAAAGTGAATGCAGGGAATGTAGAGGTAGGGATTGGAAATATTGTTTGTAGGGGCTCTACACTCATTGGCGAATTGGCATCTTCTTTTCCTCTTCCTGTTGCAGCCTCTAACCTTGTTAAGCCTAGGTCAGGCCTCTTAATTCCCTCCAGAAAGAAAGAAGCTGGCATTGAAGATATAAAAGGCATACTAGTTACTTCTGTATTTCAAAATAAAGAAGTATAAAGGCAATGCTGATGTGAGGGATATGAGAGGAAACAACATTAAGGAGTAAAGAAAAGTTACTAACAATTGTAGTAGTGGTAGTTGGAGGGCTGCGAAAAGTATGATGTTTTGCAACTTGACTTCTTCTTGCAGCCTCATTTTGTGCTGCCTCGGCAGTAGTAGCCTCCTCCTTCAAAAATTTTTGTTACCTCTTCTTCTCTGACCTTTGGAACATAAGGACCTCCTTGGCATGTTCCTTTTCCACTGTCTAGGCAACTGTTTCATCAGCAAAGTCCATGATGAGTTTGGCAGTGGAAGAGGCTGGCATTTTCCTCATTTTCAATGGAGACTCTTCTTTCTTTTCTTCCTCTCCTTCTTCTGAGGGAACCCTAGGTACCTCTTCTACAGGCTCAAGTTTTATTTGGGCCTTTTCTCTTCTTTAAATTCTATTGTTTGCCCTTCAATGTGACCAGGGCTTGTGCTCACTGAGGTGAGGCCTCCTACAAAGCCTCTGTGCCAATAAAAAAATACTAAGAGTGATAAAGGTATAAAGGAAGGGGAAGGTAGGCAAAGAAAGAGGCAGAGCATGTACCTTTCTTAGTGGCAGTCCTAGTGATTATGAGTGCAGAGGATGAAACAGTAGGAGTGGAAGTAATAGTGATGCCAGCCTCTATGGTTTTGGCTTTCCCACCTTGGACTAGCACATCCAATTCTTTCAGTAAGACCAAGGTGGGAGTGGCAAGATGCACTTTCATGTTGGCTATCCACCAATCTTGAAACCTTTTCTTGACATAACCCTACTATGACCAATGAAAGACACAAATTCAAAACTAATGGTATTCTTTAAAACCTTTATTATTGCTTCATCTAGCCTGAGCCTTGAATTCTTTAAGTTTCTAGTGTCGATGTCAGAGTGTGAGAGGCTATAAGGAGGGACTGGGATTCCCTAAGTAAGCCCAAATTGCCTTGTGAATTAGGTAGGGCAATAAGCCTCATCAATGCATTTATAGGCCCTGGGGTTTAGGGTACCAATGAAGAGCTCCCTTGGAACTAAAATTGAAGCCCACATCTCCTTATGATTAGGCCTGGAGTAGATGGTGTCAGCGAAGAAGGCCGTCAGCCATACTGGCCCTATATTAACATCGAAGGGGCAGAAGAAGGAAAGGCGAATGGAGGCTGGGGGGCTGTGGAAAAAAGTATAGTAGAAAAAACTGGAAGGGTTTAAGGAAACTCTGACATACTTCTCTCCTATAGCCCGGCTTTTTCGCGCCCCCTTTCGGAGGGTTTGAAAAGAAGCCTTACAGTTCGAACTCTCATGGTTCTGAATATAATCTCACAAGTGCAATGTGAAACTGATAAACACCAAAGAGTCCAAATCTGGCAAATCGTTTTGAAAAATTGATTTTGAATCAAAAAGTGCTAAAATTGGACTGCTTTGCCAGATATAGAGTCGCCACCTAAATATTTTTGTTTTAAGGAAATTTAGGAAACCCTGACTCATGCCAAAGGCCACGTGTCCGTCTTCACCAAAGTTGCCTCGGCACGGGAACTTGGGTACAAGAGGGGAAGGTCATGAATTGAGCACTCCCGCTCGCCCGATCAAAGATTGGCCTCTACTAATCATGATATGATCTTTTATAAACATTATGCGTTCTTATTCCAGTTATTAAGCTAGCTTTACTATGTGATGAGCACAATCAAGTATAGACTAGTATGCTTGGATTCATTTGGGGCCCGACTAAGTCTTGTTTTGGGCCGGCAAGGCTCCAATAAATTGCAAACAATACACTTTTGGTCGAAAGCAATGATAAGGTGAAACAGAGCAAATCTCAACAAGGCAGATAGAGTAATTCCTGAGGAGCATCGCGCGATCATTACATATTATTTGTTGTAATAAATTAGATAGCCCCTTTTCATTATTATTCATTCAGATTTGTAATATTTATTTATTCGGACACTTGGACATTCGGACCCTCCTTCACAAGGACAAATATGTAATAAGTTGTATGTCTTCCAACCCCCATTCTTTCTCCCTTTTATTTATCTGCTTATGATGGTTAGCATAGGGACATCATGTTTAATTTAGCATACTCATGTTTGCATCCATTTGTATTGCATGCATAAAAGTTCGGCTCATCATATTATTCAAATGTCAAATTCAAACTCTTTACTTGAATACGTGCGCTATCACATGCCTTGAATTGACTCGCATGCCATGCTAGTAGCCGAGCTTATTAATTGCATATTGCATGTGTTACATTAGTCATAATACATAGTTAGGATCATGCATTTTTCTAACTTGTTCCTCTTTTGGCTTGGAGTACGAGGTAAGTTTTTATGCTTTAGCATATTGCATAAGTGTGATTGCTATCATATCAAACATACTACCATGAGGCTAAATGCTTACTTGATATACCTGTTTGAATGTTTGTGGATGAAGACGATTCACTGACATTGGGATACTTTGATTAATGTACATATATGAGATCACTTTTTCAAGTGATACATATACAAAACACTTGTTTTTCAAAACAAACATGAAATCAAACGTTCCAACTGTTTGTGAAATTAGTCTATACTTGTATGTTAAAGATAAAATAAGAACATATACTGCACATAAGAATCACATCATAATTAGTAGAGGCTGATCTTTGATTGGGTGAGTAGGGTGCTCATTATTGACCTTCCCCTCTCATAACTAAGTTCCCGAACCAAGACACTTTGGTAACGACGGACTAATGGCCTTTGGCATGAGTCACAGGTTTCCTAAATTTCCCAAAATAAATATTTAGATGGCTATTTTGATATCTGGCAAAGCAGTCTATTTTTGGCATTTGATTCAAAACACCGATTTTCCAAAAAAACAATTACCGGATTTGGACGCTTTTTGTGTTTTCACTGTTTCACATTACACTTGTGAAATCAGATTCAGAACCAACACAAGTGAAGTTCGAACTGTAAGGGCTATTCATCCTTCCGAAAGGGGGCGGGAAAAGCCGAGCTACACTGGTGCACATCGGAATGAAATGGGTAGACTTAGTCAACCTATTAACAATCACCCAAACGGCGTCATTGCCTCGTTGTGTTCTATGAAGTCCAACTACAAAATCCATGGTAACATGCTCCTATTTCCACTCGGCTATCGGTAAGGGTTGTAACAAACCCGTTGGTCTTTGGTGTTCGGCCTTCGCTTGTTGACAAGTAAGGCACTTCGATACAAATAAAGCGATATCCCGTTTCATACCCCTTCACCAAAACTGACGACTAAGATCATGATACATTTTAGTGCCTCCCGGGTGTACCGCAAGGCGTGAGTGATGGAACTCCCAAAGTACTTCCTCTCTACAAGATTCTGGTACAAACAAATGGTCTAGGTAATGTACACTCAGATCCGAGTGAGCGTTCAAACCTTTCTCTTCTTTTCCATTGGAAATCTTAACACAGATTGATTCCACATCACGGTCTCCTCATTGTGCCTCTATGACCTTACTAACCAAGGTAGGTTGAACATTCAAAGTAAACAAGGTAACACTCTCTCCGGACTCACCCAAGTGCAAATCAAACTTGCCAATAACATCTAGCATAACCCATTCTCGAATGGCCACACTTGCCAAACTACTCATAGATTTTTGACTCAAAGCATCGGCCACCACATTGGCCTTCCCTGGATGATAGTGTAACTCAAAGTCATAATCTTCCATAAATTCCATCCACCTCCGTTGTCGTAAATTCAAGTCTTTTTGAGAAAACAAATACTTTAGACTTTTATGATCAGAAAAGACTTCAAACTTCTCACCGTACAAGTAATGCCTCTAAATTTTCAAAGCAAAAATTATCGCTGCTAATTCTAGATCATGGGTGGGGTAATTTTTCTCATGAGTTTTCAATTGTTGTGAACCGTAGGCCACAACTTTTCCCTCTTACATGAAGACACAACCAAGTCCATCCCTGGACGCATCACAATAGACAGTGTAATTCAAACCCCTCTTCGGAATTATCAAAACCAGTGCAGTAGTCAATCTAGTCTTAAGCTCTTGGAATGACTTTTCACAAGCCTCACTCCACACAAATTTGATACCCTTTCTAGTCAACCTAGTCAAAGGTGCAGCCAGTCTAGAGAAATCCCTTACAAAACGTCGATAATACCTCGCTAATCCCAAGAAACTCTGGATTTCAAAAACATTCTTGGGTTGTTCTCAATCCTGTACGGCATATATCTTTGGGGAGTCCACAGTTACTCCCTCTCTAGACACCACATGCCCCAAAAACTTCACCTCGGTTAACCAAAACTCGCATTTTTCAAATTTGGCATACAATTGGTGCTCACTAAGTAAACCCAGCACAACCCGCAAGTGAGTCTCGTGTTCCTCTTCAGAGGTCGAATAAATCAAGATGTCGTCCACAAAGACGACCACAAAATGGTCCAAGTATTCCTAAAAAATTCTGTTCATCAAATCCATAAAGGAAGCCGGTGCATTGGTCAACCCAAAAGGCATTACAAGGAATTCATAGTGGCCATAACGAGTACAAAAGGCTGTCTTCTGAATGTCCTCCTCCCGGACTCTCAACTGATGGTACCCCGACCTCAAATATATTTTTGAAAAGCAACGAGACCCTCTAAGTTGGTCAAACAAATCATCTATTCTAGGTAAAGGATACTTGTTCTTAACTGTAACTCTATTCAACTTGCGATAATCAATACATAACCGCGATGACCCATCCTTCTTCTTCGCAAAGAGAGCAGGCACTCCCCAAGGCGATGTACTAGGTCGAATGAAGCTCTTGTCTAAAAGTTCTCGGAGTTGAATCTTTAACTCATGCAATTTGGCGGGTGTAAATCTATAAGGTGACATAGAAATTGGTGCCGTGCCAGGCACTAATTCAATGGAGAACTCGATCTCCCGGTGAGGTGGTAAACTAGTAAGATCTTCTAGAAAGACATCCGGGTATTCACAAACTACCCTTGATAACTCAACACGAGTCCCGTCACTCTCACTATCCAAAAGAGTTGCAAGAAGGCCACTAAACTTACTCCTACTACGAGGGTCAACAACTGGCGACAAGGCTCTATCAACTCGGTTCCCCAGAAAATAGAAATGATCACCACCCGAAGTGCACACTGTAACTCTCTAACGGTATCAATCACAGCTTGATAAGAACACAACCAGTCCATACCTAAAATGACATCAAAACTCGACATATCTAGCAACACAAAAGCAAACGGAAGTCGACGCTTGGCAACTTCCATTTCACAATCACAACATCCCCGGTCTAAATCAACTGTACCCCCAACAGGTGACTCTACTTTGAGTGAAGGCACTAACTGTGCTACCTCTAACCCCAATGCAGAAGCAAATGCAGTAGATATAAATGAATGAGAGGCACCCGTGTCCATCAATACATTAGCCAAAGAATTACACACAACAAAAATACCTCTCACAACTGAGGATTCTGGCAACTGCCCTGGCACGGTAACAGCATATACGCACCCCTGTGGCCCCTGATTGACTTGCTCCCCTCTCAGAGCATAGGCATGTTGTACTGACTGAGCCGAAGCAGCTCCCTAATTAACTCGCGAAGCTTGGATTGATTGAGCCTGCTGGTGACTCTGAGTCTGCCTCGACCCTGATGTGCCAGATGTGCCTCCCAACTGTGGACAAGTTCTCTTCATATGCCCCGGCTGACCACACTGATAACAATTAAACCCTTGGCCTTTATTCTGAGACTGAGACTGACTTTGAGATCGGTTAGGTGGTGGTAATATTGACCGCCCTCCTCCCTTCTGTGGGCATGAGAAGGCTTTGTGGCCCAGTTGGCCACACTTGAAACACGAGAAGCTACTTGATGCACTTTTTCTCGGACCCGCACTTGGCAAAGGAAAAGTGGATCTAGACTGCTGTGGTTGGGACTGGGATGGATAGGTGTTCCTACTCTTCTTGTTCTGCCTATAGTCTCCTTGAGACTCTTGGCCCCTAGACCTCGAACTTCGAAGCCTCTCCTTCTCGGCTTGTATGGAAATTTCTATGCGTGTTGCCGTCTCCACAAGACGGTCATATTCTTGAATCATATTTCTGACAAGCTTGAACATAATTTTTGTTTTCAATTTCTTTTCAAATTCAATGCAACGACGCTCTTCCGTTGCCACCAACTCTAGTGCAAATCTGGACAAACTAGAGAAGACCGCCTCAAACTCGGCCACGGGCATGTCGAATTATTTGAGGTCTTTAAACTCTTGCCTCAATCTCTCCCTAGCAGTGGGAGGTATGTACTTATCTTGGAAAGCAACAGCAAAGGCTTCCCATGTCGACTTCACTCTACCCTTGGCAAATTTCCACCATTGACCCGCATTTCCCTTAAGGTAGTAACTCGCTAGAGTCACTCTTAGTTCACTATCTTCGATGTGAAGCATCTCAAATGTCTTCACAATTTGTTTGAACCACTCATTCGCTTTCTTGGGCACGGGACCACCATGGAACTCATCCAGTTTGGCCCGCAAGAACTCTCTAGTAAAGAAACTCGCCCTTGACTCTGCGGTGTTCTCTCGGGCTTGATTCTCCACCCTCAACAACTTCATAGACTCTCTTAAAGCCCCTGCCATTTCTTGAGCTAGGGCCCCCATTGCGGTTTGACCTGCTTGTCCCACCTGCTCGGCCACATTAGCTTGGCCTGCTTGCTC
Organism: Camellia japonica; assembly: GCA_030407325.1. Lineage (NCBI taxonomy): Eukaryota > Viridiplantae > Streptophyta > Magnoliopsida > Ericales > Theaceae > Camellia > Camellia japonica. The sequence continues at coordinate 110,691,405 of JAPPVO010000029.1, read as the reverse complement.
GGCCATATTAGCTTGGCCGAACCCTTCTTGCATTGGAACCCTATGGACCGGTACCTCATGCACACCTCGGCGAGCCCTACCACACCTTCTGCCTTTACCACCACAGACTTGACCGCTTCGTGACATCCTAATAAAGGACACAAAAGAAATAATTTAGCACATTAACTCATATGTGTTCGTAACTTGACTCACACGTTCGACTACAACAACTCTATATATTTCTCTACCATATACACAATTCAATTTCACTCCACATAAGCACTTAGTCATGTAACACATACGGATTATACTCTTATGATGAGATTCGTCCCATGAAAAACTAAGAATTCCTAGTAGAATGAGTATTGATTAAGTACCCTTAAGACCTCAAGGAATTTAACAGGTGCAAACAACATCCCAAAGTCCAATCCCATACCCATTTAGTCACATAAGCATGTTATCACATAGTCACAAAATGCATAACACTTCCTAAGCATGCTAAATGAACCCATTGTGGTTAAACAACCACTTCCCACGAGCTCCAAGTATTCAAACCCGGTAGCTCTGATACCAAGTTGTAACGCCCCAAATTTCTAGCCCAAATGATAATACAACAATCATGGCTCTTTTAAGAAAAACCAAATATAAATCTCCAAACTTACATTACATGATACAATAGTTCTTCATGCGACAATACATTAATCCAACAACAAGTAAATAAACAAATAAATAGCCCCAAGGGTTTACAAGTTTCCAAGGCTTGAGCCTAGTTACACAAAATAGTTATTCAAATCCACACACATACAACCCTTGGCTTACATACAGAGTCACAACAAAATGAGAGTCTCGTACTCTCAACACACATTTCCTCGCCTTTAGTTAGGCGGCATCACCATATCTTTTCCTACACAAAAATCCCGTAGAGTGAGCATAAAGCCCAGTAGGAAATCCTTAACAAAGTATATACATTTTATACAAGTCTCAAGAGATGAAATGCACATGCCATGCTATGCCCTTTTTGAAGATAAATCACATTTTCATCTTTTGAAAACCATCATGCTCAATGATGTCATGCAATTTCAATTGTTCAAAACTTAACAATTTATTTCAAGGGCGGTAAATACGACTCTGGTAATCCCTAGGTCGATGTCTGCAAGTAAACTATACAAGTATTATCAAATTGTCATTTTTACCGGTATTAGCCGGAAGGCTCGACACCTATCCGCGGAGGCTTTCGGTCTTTCACCCCAGACTCTCAAGCCAACTTATTCAATATCATCTACACCACCTATCAAGACTTGCCAACGTATTTATCCCAAAACCATTTCATGAAAACTTGTTTCTCAACAATCTTTTCTCAATGTAAGTTTTCAAATCAATTTTCAAAATTTAATGTCATCAAATGAATTGTTATGCCAATAACACAAGATGAATATAAATACTTTTATTCCAATTCATCATCCAAGGAATAACACAATTCCCTCTTCTCAAGTATCCTTAACAATTAGTCATTTCAAGACTATTTCAACGTTTTGAACAATAATTTTCAAAATGAACAACAATTCTCATATATCTTGAAATTCATCATTTATATAAATATAAATAAGAAATTTTCCAAACATACATTTATTTTGACACACAAAATAAATATAACAATATCATTCGTGGATTTTTAGTCTTTTTTAAAAAAATTCCCAAATTCTAGGTTTTCTCACCAAAACTATACAACTCAAATCTTTTGAAAGAAAACTTTTCAAAATCATCTTTTCTTCAATCAACAAAGATCAAAACCCATAAGATCATTTTAAAAGAATAAGAGACAAACGCACTTTCAAAATTGCTCAACTTCTTGAATCAACAATCAATTTTCAAAACTATCGAAAGATGATTTCAAAAATCATATAGATTTTCTTAATATATATACATATAACTCTAAGAAAATCCCTACCTCAAGTTTTGAAGAAAAAATGAGATGAAACCTCCAAAATCAACGGTGTCGAAACTCGATCTTCACCGCACACAACGAAGCCCTCGAGAAGTTAACTAACTTTGATGAAGAACTCATGGAAGAACTCTAATGGATCTTGAGAAATCAAGGTTTTGATCCAATTTGGGGTAGAGAAATGTAGAGAGAAACGAGAGGAAAGGGTTTTTAGAGAGAGATATACAAAAGTGATCTGAAATATCAGATTCACGAACTGATATAACATGGTCCGCTTGAGCGTCAAATACACTTTCCCAGTACTTTTGTAGACAGGTTAAACTTCTGGAACCAAACATTCTCTGCTCGAGCGTATAAACAACCGCTCAAGTGAACAAGCAACTTTTAATGCATTTTGCATTTTTGCTTTGGGGGCGCTGCCCCTCAATTGCGCCAGGGTGCTGCCCTAGGACCTGCCAAGAGGCGCTGCCCTCAGACCCCCACGAGCTAACCGGGCAGCTCGATCCCTGCCAGGGCGCTGCCCTTGGACCTGCCAAGAGGCGTTGTCCCCTGGACCCCTGCGAGCTGACCGGGCAGCTCGATCCCTGACATACTCAGCGAAGTGGCAAAACTGGGATCGCTACACTAAATCCCCTTTGTTTACTTCACTTTGAACCCATTGAAATTTGATTTTGGTGTTTCTTTCCTCATTTCCACCATTCTAGGTTCATTCCCCTTGAGTTTCTCTCGAGTTTTGTGCACTTTTCCTAGCTTTGACTTTTTCCTCCATTTTCTCTCTCCTAGGGTTTGACTTTTTCCAAGTTTACCATTTTTCTTCTTTTTTCTTCACTTTTCACCTATCCCGCCCCTATTTTCAGATGGCGGATGAGATTCCTTATGACGAGGCTCCTCTGGAGGTTCCCCCAGTAGTCCCACCTATGCTGAGGTAGTAGAGCCAATAGCTGATCTTAAGGCTGACTTAGAGGCTGAGTTTGAGCCTGAGGCCGAGCCAGAGCCGCTACCACCGAGGGTACGGCCTTTTGATACAGCGTGGTATCACCCACAGACACACATACTGCCTACTTCCAGAGGCATCAGACGCTTCACCGAGTTCACCCAGGGTGCGCCGGAGGACTTTTTGTTGAGGGAACCGGAGTCTCACTTATCGGCCATTGCCATCGAGGTAAGAACATTGTTTTCAAGCATTTTGCCATTCTTTATTTGCATTTCTTGCACTCCTTTTTATTTGAATATGCTATCATCACTGCTTTATCCAACTGTACCCTGTTTACTACATTTCTTATACTGCTTTGTATTTGGATCCACCCGACTGCATCTTATATGCTGCCTTTATCTAACCATGCATTGTTTTCATCTGAAGCATTCCTTTCATCTGGTTTCATTTCATGCACTACCCTTATCTGATACATTTCATACACTGTCTTCTTTTACCACAGTGCGAGTCTCGCGCCTTCAGAGGCTATGGCGCTACGACTGCCAGAGATTGGTACGACGAGCTCCCAGCTAGAGTTCGAGACATCATCAATGGGACAGGCTTCGGAATTTTTTGCTCTTGCTTGACTCGGGTCATCGCGAGTTATCCCCTCTTAGGAGCATTGGTGGAGACGTGGTGGGATACCACCAACTCCTTCCACTTTTCCACCATAGGGGAGATGACGATGACTCTTTATGACTTTGCCATGATCACTGGCTTAGACGTAGGGGGTGATCTGATCCCTATTGACACTGATATGGAGGAGTGAGAGGCAGCCTGGTTCGAGCTGTTAGGAGCATACCCACCCATATACCGAGCAGGGATGGTGAGATACACTTGGTTCGCAGAGCGCTTCAGAGAGAGTGAGCCCGAGACAGTAGAGGAGACTGAGCAATACCGCCAGGGGCTTTATGATGTTTCTCTTCATTACCACCTTGTTTTCGAACAGGTGGAATACTGTTGGCCTATATTTGCTAAGTGCCTTGGTGACTCTTCCTCGGGTTGGTTTCTACGACTGGTGCGGAGCTGGCCTCACCAAATTGTATGGATATATGAGCTCCATCTCCCGTCTGCAGGGAGCCCTGATTGGAGGCTTCTGGCGAGCTTGGGAGGTACACATCTCAGTTCCCTCTTTGCACTTTACATTTGTTTCTTTACCGTTTCTACTTCACATCTATTCAACACCTATGCTTTCTGCTTTGCACTTTCTGTATCTGCTCGATACTATATTGATCATATATCACTATATTTTCCCTGTAGCTATGGGTATACGCATACTTCCCGATTCTTGCCCCGGAGCCCGTCGTGGAGCTTCCGTTGATGATACCCTACTCACGGATATATGATGGTCAGCTTCGCCGTAGGACTCGTGAGCCTTTCAGCTTCTTCCACCGATACTTTGACATAATAGGCGCCCATGAGGTATTCCGAAAGCACGGTTATTTCATTTCTGCTTTGAAAATATTCACTTAGCAACTAACAGCAACTAATACTCTGTACAACTTTTGTTTGCAAATTAGGTGGTAGCCATGGGCCTTGATGCCAGGGGGGTGCGGGGCTAGTTTGTCGGCGCATGGGCCGTTTCCCGCTACCATATTCTACTTGAGGGTCCAATTTGCCGGGCCTGGTTCTTGGGTGAGCGCTTTTTGTGCCAGATTATGGGCGTGTCGAACCCAGTCGTCCCGATGGCTCCACCAGGGTCCATGCGGTCCACAGAGAGCCTATCAGTTGAGGAGGTGATCCAGTTCATGGTAGGTCTCAACGTCGACTTCTTCCTAGTAGAGGGTGACTATGCAAACTTCATCCTGACACACTGATGCCACCTTTGACGGGTGCTCGAGAGGGTGAGGAGGCGAGGGCTCCTACCGTGAGAATGAGGTGCAGAGTGACCTGGCCGAGCAGGGCCCGAGGCAGAGGAGCTCCCTAAGTGGGGCAGAGGGCTGATTGGCCAGAGCTCCCCACCACACTAACTTGCTGGCGACACACAGGGGAGGCCTATTAGGTCCCAATTGAGCCCGCAACGGTTGGTCATGAGCTTGTCGGGGTACGTGGCCCGACTCCAGTATAAACCATGCTTTAGCACTTGCATTCCAAATTTTATTTCAGATATATCTATGGCAGATACTAATCAATCAAATACATTTGCAGGCATCGATTGAGTATACAAGAGGCGCCCTCGACCTGATAGCTTCGATGATGGGGATGATACAGAGGAGGGAAGCGATGCTCAACCTCTACGGTATCCCGGTAAGTTTCTTCAATTTTCCATTCCAGGCATCAAACGTTGACACACTGAGTCCACTGACACAATGACACACTGACATTACTGAAAACATCTAAAACTGTACTGAACATTACATCGATAGACCACATCTGGCACACTGCACTTTCATACTGTATTTACACACCATGTCTGACTTCTATATATACTCATTCTGCATACTATAATTGCATCTGATACACATATTGTGACTGATACGCAACAACTGCTTTTCCTTTTAGATCCCACCCATGCCGATGGTGCCAGCAGGAGCTGCAGGAGCTGTAGGACTTGCACCAGCAGTACCTCCTCTAACAGCAGGGAGGGGAAAGAGACATAGTCCGACACATGGCTGAGGCAGAGACAGAGGCACCCGAGATAGGAGCGGCCCTTCAGAGCCCATTCTGAGTAATGATGATGCCGAGACGAGTGACTCAGAGGAGGCAGGGAGTCAGCATTCAGAGTCATTTGAGAGTGGAGATGATGGCGCGGGCTTGGGTTCTGAGAGCGGGGGCGATGTCGAGACGAGCTCTGAGGCAAAGAACGGAGATGGCTTCGATTCAGACTCTGGTCCAGAGAGAGAGTCAGACAGCGGCGCCAATGGAGATAGTGCCTCAGAGTCCTCTCCTCCGAGGAAGAGGACGAAAAGGGCTTCTCGAGCCTGAGGCGACCAGTGCTGATTTATTGTATTTTTGCTTAGTTTCTTTTGTTTATAGTTTTAGTACATTGTACAGCTTCAGGAAGGTTTTTAAAAACTTGTACTGCACTTTTTGTAAAAACAACCATGATCGGAATGAAAACCAGTTTTTATTTGAAAAAGTGTTGTATTTTGCATCATGAGCACCACTTAGCATAGAAATAAGATTGAATTTGATAATGGAAACCGAATGCTTGTATTACCACAACAGTCTTAATTGGGTAATAGACCGACCAACAACTGAAATAACAACAATATACAACTCAATAAACAACAAAACAATAACTCGATAAACAAAAACAACACAAGCACAACTCGATAAGCAAAATAAAACAAGTAGACCTTAACAAATGTGCTAAAGCCCGAAAAGACTCAAAACATGACTAAAAAACACACAAAGAACAAACAAAACACATGCTTTCAGCACTTTCCAGCACAAAGAAAGACATAGGCTAGGGAAGAAGACTGACGACCATAAATGGAGATTCTCGACCATGTGCCGGCCATTAGGGGTGGCCTGTCGGCCATCAATGAGCCTTGCCGACCATCAATGTGCAGGTCCTCCAAAATGTTGACACCTAGCTTCCACTTACTGCCTTATCTTCTACAAAAGGTTTAGACTTCGTAGTTTCTTCATTTCAGTTGCAAATCCTTCACAAATGGAGCCATTTCTTGCCGAAAAACTCTCGGATTGGATTGCAACTTTGGATGGCTTGGAAAAGGTGAATTTTTGGGATTTCGGCATAAACACACTATTCCCGCTCAGCCGTTCTCCACTTTGTTTTATGTTCCTTCATGCTACAGCTAGATGTTGGAACCTAATTACACACGTCTTTAGCTTCGAGGGACAAGAGATATGCCTAACAATCGAAGAATTTCGAGTGCTAATGGAGTCCCGGCACGATGAGGAAATCTTGGCTCAACCCTATTTTGGTCACATGCAAGCTTTGGGAAGGATGTGCGGGCTTACTCTACACGAGGCCCGATCCTTAGTTCACAACGGAGAGCTGGACATTCCCAATCTAATTCGTCGATTCTCTCTCATTGGCAACTGTGGTAATCTTCTTTGGTGGGGTTTTCAACAACACGCCCTTTGTTTGTGTATGCTAGCACATTTCCTCCTTGCCCTAGTTTTGGCGGGTCTAGCATTTGATTAGTCGAAGTAACCCAAGGTTTGAAAGAGGGCAAGAGTTACATTGGTTTGGCATTGGTTGAGACTTTGATGGGCTTAGATGCCTTTCATCGGTGAGAGACAAGCAAATTCGCGGGAAGTCCACTACTTCTTCAAGTAATGTTTCCCACCCTTTCTAATATGTGTTTTTCACGTCTCTCGGCACTCATGCTCTGTTTTTCTCTCAGAACCCTTTTCTCACTTTTCTCTCAACATACACCTCTCTTTTCTTTAATCTCTCTTTTCTTTCATCCCTTCCCAAATATGGCTTATGGAGAAGCTAAAGGTAGTGGACTCTTGCCCCGCATACTCAGCTTGAGCATACTTTTTTCGTCAATAACTAGTTGATTTTCCGAATGAAGGATTGTGGTGCCATTGGATGTGCAACAGGTCTGCTGCTAACATTGTTTGGCATTGCCCTTGGTTTTATCTGGCCGAAATGAGCTACAGCATGGCTCAATAACCTGGTGTTCAACTGATTGGCCTGACACACTGTGTAGTCTACTTTCCGCATCAGTTCAGTTTGGACATGATCATACTTGACCAGATGAGGGGGGTGGAGTACCCAGTTTCATTCCCCGTCCGAGGTTCACATTTGGCTAGGTATCTCACTGCTTGGAGGACGAGAGAGCTTCCGACTCCTGCCCCTAGTTTCAACTACGCCCTTTCTGGTGAGTGTCTGACTTGGCTTAAAGATAAGGCACAATCTGGGCCCACTTTGGCATCAGAAGCTTCCACAAGCACAAGCGGGGGACACAGGAACACTTGACTCATCTATACCCCTAGTTTATTACTTTGATCCTACTTTTCAAGTTTTATGCATGTAATAAAAGCAGCTTTGATTTGTATCGAGAGTTGGAGAACTTTGTATTGAAATCAATGAAATTAAAGTTGTCAACACTGAAAGTTTTCCTTTTGGTCCAAAGATGGTCTAAGTCGTAAAAAGGTAAATTTTTTAGCAAAGTCAACTTTTATTAAAACTTTTCAAAACCATTTTCGATAAGGATCACAACTTTGACACACACAGAATCTATCCTCGAGATATACAACCCCGGATTCGAAGACAACAAATTGCCCCTTGTCTGAATAATATTGCTCAGCACTGTAACCAGTTCTCAGAGAGGATCATAACCGAACATTCAGATAAAGAAGAGACAAAGATGACCTGATCAACACACGGATAGGACAGTTGAGTTGGATGTGTTTAAAGCCAAACTTTAGAATGAAGTTGCCTACGTATCCCAAAGATGGAAATCAAGCCTTACGTAGTTCGGTTCGGGTTCACTCGAGTATTAACGCTCTCCTTTTATGCTCAAACTTTTACAAAGGCCGCCCTTTAGGGTTTTCAACCTTGTGAGCTCAGTTTTTCTTTATTTCCAATTTTTTGTGCTCTAACTTTTGCCTAAGTCGCCCTTTCGGGTTTTCAACCTAGTGAGCCTCTCAGGGATAGTATTTTTTCAACTTGTTCATGTTGATCGGTTGGGAAAATTCTAGGCCATCCAGGTCCATGAGAACAATAGCTCCACCTGACCAGATAGCTTTGATGATGTAAGGACCAGTCCAATTGGGTCTGAACCTGCCCCTAGGGTCATGGATGGGAGCTCGGTTGTCTTTCATCACCAAATCCCCTTCTTTGAGATTCCTGGACTTAACCTTCTTGTTAAAGGCGTCGGCAATCCTGCATTGATAACCCTGAACATGGTATAATACTTTCAGCCTTCTCTCATCAAACAGCATCAGTTCTTCGAACCTGCTCTGTTGCCAGTCCACCTCTGCTATCTGACACTCAGCCATAACTCGCAGCGGCAGAACCTCTATTTCGATTGGCAAAACAACTTCCATACCATAGACAAGAGAATAAGGAGTTGCCCCAATAGATGTCCGAATTGAAGTCCTATAACCCCAAAGTGCAAATGTCAATTTGTCTGGCCAGTTCCTATAGGACTCAACCATCTTCTGTAGAATAAGCTTGATGTTCTTGTTGGTGGCCTCAACAGCTCTGTTCGTTTGTGGCCGATAGGTGGATGACTTATTGTAAGCCACATTGTATTTCTCCAACAAGTCGATCACTTCTTTTTTAAAATGGGAGCCATTATCTGAAATAATCTCGTTTGGGACTCTATAACGACAAATGATGTTTTTTCGGATAAACTTAGCCACATGCGCTACTTTCAACATTGCATAAGACTGAGCATCCACCCACTTCGTGACATAATCAATTGCCACCAAATTATATTCATGCCTGTGGGGGCTGAATAAAACTATTACGTACGGGGGCCGAGTAACTTGAGGAAAAAAACCAAGTTATGTAGTATACGACTCTATCCCGGAGGGATGGAGGCTGAATAACCAGGTCGGCCGAAGAATCAGCTGTAGACCTGGCCGAGTACGAACAGTCAGCCGAATGAGGGATTATTCATTGGACGAAAGATGGCCCCAACCATCAACATCAAGGATGACTATAAATAAGAAGAGCATACACTAAGAGAGGACATGTGAGAACAAGTAAGTTTAACTTAGGATGTAAGCAAAAAAGAGAGTATACATTGATTTATCCGTCAGAGTTCTAATTCCGACACCCCCAACCAGAGTGTTCATTCCTTTTCAGGTGATTAGTTGAGGATCTCGAGCGTCCCATTGGATCCAAAGAGTATTTCCAAACCACTTCTCCACAATTGGCGCCATCTGTGGGAATACTCCAGCACATCTATGGCGGGCGTGACGGAAGATCCTCTGGTAGTCGCTGATGACCTTACACCACGAGTTGATACCACCCCAAGCAACATGCTTGGACCAGAAAACATTACCACATGAAGAGCCTTGAACTTCGACTCAGTTGCCCAGACCTCACCCTCGACATCAGCACATGAGACAATGCAAGCGATTATGGATCAGGCGAAGCAAAACGAACAGAGGTTGGAAAACATGATGGCTGAGAACGAGCGCCTTCGACAGGATTTGGCCTTAGAGGTGGCAAAATCCCAATAGGCCGCGCGCCAAGATCCAAGACGACCTCTGAGAAGGGATGGTCAACGACCTCGAATTTGGAGACAAGATAGTGGCAGTGATTTTGACTCGTCATCTCCAGAATCCAAAAAGAAGGGACGAGTCAAAGTCTCCAGTTCTTCTGAAGGGAGTCCGCGTGCATTGAATAAACGAAGAAGAAATGATTTAGACGAAGAGGATCAACATGACCTCTTTGTGCGACGGATCGCAAGGGCAACACTACCCAAAAAGTTCAAAGCTCCATCGTTCACCCTATATGATGGAAAATCGGACCCCACTGATCATATCTGTCATTATAAGGAAGCCATGACGTAACATGCAAATGACGAGGCCCTCATGTGTCGAATATTTTTGAGCAGTTTGGGACCATTGGCCGTCATATGGTAATATAAATTGGAACCAGCATCGATTAAAAGCTTCCATCAACTCCAAAAATCCTTCAGGGCAAGGTTTATCACCAATGAGGTCCAGCCGAAGCAGGCTGATTCTCTCTGGGCAATGCAAATCCAACCAGGGGAAACCCTACGTGCTTATTCAGCGTGCTATTGGGAATGATTTAATCTCGTAGATGATACCTGCAATGACTCCATGGCCATCACCGCCTTTAAAATGGGGTTGTACCCTGAAAGTGCCCTCCGCAGCTCCTTGACCAGAAGGCCTCCCAAAACAATCTGGTCGCTAATGAAGAAAGTCGAGGAATACTACAAAGTGGAGTATGACGCCCTGTGGGTTAAAGCCGGGCACAAGGTCAATAAGACGGCCCCATCTGAGATCGTTCAGCAGATAAATTCTGTACCATCACAGAGCCCTGAACCACGAAATCGGGCTAAACGAGACAAAAAATGAGATTCGCGCCGATCAAATGACCAATGTTCACACCAGGCTAATGAACAACTTCAAGTGGATAACAGGCACATCAGGCGCGCGAATAAGAAATATACAGAGTTGTCGGAGCCGATCAGCACGGTTATGTCTAAAGTTCAATATCTTTCGTTCTTCAAATGGCCATCCAAGATGGTGGGACCTTCCGACACGAGGAGACGGGATAGATGGTGCGAATATCACAAAGACCACGGTCATGATACCGACAGTTGTTATGCGTTGAAAGATCACCTTGAGGAGTTAGTACAAGACGGTTGGCTTAAGCAACACATCCGAAAGAACAACTCAACCAAAACAGTTGCTTTACGGCAAGATTCACCCCCACTCGGCGTAATCCATATGATACACAGCTTGCCAACGGCATCCGCGGTACATACAATTCCGTCGCATCCTGACCCCTGAAAACAAATCACACCAACGAAATGGCCCCATGAAGCTCTGAGTATTATTTTCGACGATTCTGATTTGGCTGGCATAATGCTCCCCCACCTTGATCCCTTGGTCATCGAGCTGCGCGGAAATCGATTCACCGTTGAACGTGTTCTCATTGACCAGGGGAGCACTTCAGAAGTTATATACTATAAGACCTTCGTCAAACTCGGTTTCTTTGAGTCAGACTTGTCTCTAGCTTATTATCCGTTATTTGGCTTCAACACTAATCCAGAATATCCGTTGGGCAAAATCACACTACCAGTTCGGACGGGCTCCCGGTCAGTGGATGTAGAATTTTTGTTTGTCAAGCTCCCTTCGCCGTATAATCTCATTATGGGACGAACTTGGCTGCATACCATGCAGGCCGTGCCAAGCACCTATCATCAACTACTTCACTTTCCGACTGAACGCGGCATTGAGCAAATTCGAGGTTCCTAGAGATCGGCGCCGGCATGTTATCTTCTTGCTACAAAAACGCTAAAGGAGCTGGAAGTGAATTCAATTGAGGTGCCGGATGGAGAGAGCCTCGACGATGTTGGCGACTCCCAAGTGAAAAGGCAACCGGAGCCCTGGATCGGGTTGAAATCGATGGAAATCCTAACAAGTTCTTCATGGTTGGCGCCTCCCTGAATAAAGTAGACAGGCAGGAGCTAATTTCCTTCTTACTCGGCAACCTTGATGTATTTGCATGGTCATCATATGAGATGCCGGGGGTGGATCCATCTGTGTCTTAGCACCGCTTGAACGTTGACCCCAAATATAAGCCGATTATCCAGAAAAGCCGGCGTTCAACCATGGAGCACACTGCTGCCGTTGTTGAAGAAGTTGACCGGTTACTTGATGCCGGGGCAATTCGCGAAGTGACCTACCCTACATGGCTATCGAATACTGTGGTCGTAAAGAAGAAAAATGGCACTTGGCGTGTTTGTGTGGATTTCACGGACTTAAACAAAGCTTGTCCTAAGGATTGCTTTCCCCTCCCCAAAATTGACCAACTCGTCGATGCAACGGCACATCATCAATGTATGAGCTTCTTGAATGGATACAGAGGCTACCATCAAATTTCCATGCATGTTGAAGACCAAGACAAAACCGCATTCCTCACCCCCAAAGGAACCTATTGCTATAAGGTTATGCCTTTCGGGCTGAAGAATGCGGGGGCAACCTACCAAAGACTAGTCACTGCCATGTTCAAGGAGCAACTCGACCGTACTATGGAAGTGTACATCGATGATATGGTGGTCAAGTCCAAAGAAGAGCAAACTCATCTAGCCGATCTGGAAGAGACATTCAGCATTCTTCACAAATACAAAATGAAACTGAACGCTTCCAAATGTGCCTTCGGCATCGGATCCGGAAAATTCCTTGGCTACATTGTTAATCACCGCGGAATCGAAGCCAACCCGAGGAAAATCACAGTAATTCTAGAACTCGGCTCTCCTCGGTCGGTCAAAGAGGTTTAGAAGCTGATGGGAATGGCCGCCACACTCAATAGATTCATCAGTCGTTTCACAGATCGCTGTCGACAATTCTTTCACACCCTTCGACAGGGAAAAGCTTTTGAATAGACCCCCGAGTGCGAAGCCACCTTGGAAGGTTTGAAGACATATCTCCGATCAGCTCCACTCTTGACAACACCTTCGGTAGGTGATCCGCTCATTTTATATCTAGTAGTCTTTGACCGGGCCGTCAGCGCCGTACTGTTAAAGGAAGAACTAGGGGAGCAGCGGCCAGTTTATTACGTGAGCAAGGCAATGGTTGACGCCGAAACACATTACCTTCCTTTGGAAAAACTCGTCCTTGCTCTCGTCATGGCAGCAAGAAAATTGATGCATTACTTTCAGGGGCATACCATTGGGGTACTAACGGACTACCCCCTCCGCTCAGTACTCCATAGTACAGAAGCATCAGGGCGCGTTTCAAAATGGTTCTCGAACTCGGCTAGTATGATATTCAATTTCTGCCCAGAACCTCAATCAAGGAGCAAGTGCTCGCCAACTTTGTAGCCGAATTCACTGGATGTCTCGTCGACTTTAAGCCTGATCAAATTCAACCTAAGCCGAACTGGAGAATTTACGTTGGCGACATTTGGCAATTGTATTGTGACTGATCATCCAACCAAAGTGGCAGTGGGGTAGGCGTAGTGATCATGACTCCGAACAGGGCAATAATTGAACAGGCTGTCAAACTAGGCTTCGAAGCATCGAACAATGAGGCCGAATACGAAGTGTTGTTAACCAGCTTACAGAACGCATATCTCCTCGGTGCTCAGCGTCTGTTTGTCTTCTGCGACTCTAAGCTAGTCATCAACCAATATAAGGGGGAATACGCAGCCAAAAATGACCGTATGGCAGCTTACATGAAAACGGCGAATTCTTTGCTGACAAAATTCGACCACCATGAATTAAATTAGATAACCTGGGATAAGAACACACACGCAGACGCCCTGGCTTACTTAGCCTCTGCTATCAACTCCGAAATCAAGCGGACAATTGAAGTGAGATTTATCCCTAAGCTGAGCATTCCTCCCTCAGAGTCAATTAAAATCAATATCGTAGAATCAGGGCCAAGTTGGATGGACCCCATCACTGCATTTTTGTCTTCCAAACAGCTCCCGACAGACAAGAAAGAAGTGCACAAACTACGAAACAAAGCCTTGAAATATTACTTAGATCCGCATACAAAACTCTACAAAAAATCCCTTTCTGGTCTATACCTAGAATATGTTCATCCGGATAAAGTCGAAGAACTCTTGATCGAAATACACGAAAGTAGTTGTGGTGCTCACTCTGGTGGGTGTTCTTTGGCTCATCGAGCTGTCACACAGGGGTACTACTAGCCGACTATGAGAGCTGACGCCAAGTGTTACGTCAAGAAATGTGAACAGTGCCAGAAGTTCTCCCCTTTAACCCATTTGCCTGCCGAGGAGTTGAGCTCAATCACCAATCCTTGGTCGTTCGCTCAATGAGGACTTGATATCATTCGGCCATTGCCACGGGCCCCAAGAAACAAGCAATTCTTAATTGTCGTAACAGATTATTTCACAAAATGGGTCGAAGCGGAGGCACTAACACATATCTGAGATAGTGATGTCAGGCGTTTTGTATGGAAAAATATCATAACACGATTCGGCATCCCAAGAGCACTCATTTCAGACAACGGCACCCAGTTTGATTGTGGCGTCTACCGAGATTTGTGCAGCGCGTATGGTATTCGGCCTTATTTCTCTACGCCGGCCTATCCACAGAGCAATGGTCAAGTCGAAGCCTCCAACAAAGCCATCTTGGACTGCATCAAGAATAGGCTGGAGAAAGCTAAAGGCAGATGGGTCGAAGAAATACCGAGTGTGATGTGGGCTCATCGCACTACGCCGAGGCGATCCACTGAGGAAACGCTGTTTGCTTTATGCTTCAGAACCCAGGCAATCTCCCCCTGGAGATCGGCCTCCCAACCTTGAAATCGAAAGTTTTTGATATGGGCCAAAATGACATGATGTTGGCCTTGGATTTGACTCTGATTGAAGAACGACGAGACCGTGCCCTTGCTTCCATGACACGGTACCAACAACAGCTTGCTAAGTCGTATAATCAACGTGTTCAGCTACGCCGCTACACACCAGGAGAATTGGTCCTCAAGAAAGTGCTTCCGGCTGCCAGGAATCCAGCTGACGGAAAACTGGGTCCTAACCAGGACGACCTCTATCAAATCAATTCAATCGCAGGAACATGGGCATATTGGCTCAAAGACATGTCTGGGAGAAGTCTGCCACGTCCTTGAAATTCCACGCATTTACGTAAATTTTATCATTAACCCGACTTGTGGGGCATGATAACTTGTTTTGAGTGTTTTCCGTGTACAACTTTCACTTTTATAATGCAAGACTTCTTATCTCATTGTATGAAATTTTAGTTCGAAGTTAAAAGCCTCCGGATTTGGAGCGCCCTTCGTGGATTTCACGATTGGCCAAGTTAAAAGCCTTTGAGTTCGGAGCCCCATCAGTGAATGCCACTTTTGGGCCAAGTAAGCCTCTGGATTCGGAGCGCCCTTCGTGGATTTCATGATTGGCCAAGTTAAAAGCCTTCGAATTCGGAGCCCCATCAGTGAATGCCACTTTTGGGCCGAGTAAGCCTCCAGATTCAGAGTGCCCTTCGTGGATTTCATGATTAGCCAAGTTGAAAAGCCTCCGGATTCGGAGCGCCCTTCGTAGATTTCACGATTGGCCAAGTTAAAAGCCTCCGAATTCGGAGCCCGATCAGTGAATGCCACTTTTGGGCTGAGTAAGCCTCTAGATTCAGAGCGCTCTTCGTGGATTTCACGATTGGCCAAGTTGAAAAGCCTCCGGATTCAGAGCACCCTTCGTAGATTTCACGATTGGCCAAGTTAAAAGCCTCCGAATAAGGAGCCCCATTAGTTGATGCCACTTTTGGGCCAATTAAGTCTCCGGATTCGGAGCGTCCTTTGTGGATTTCACGATTGGCCAAGTTAAAAGTCTCTGAATTCGGAGCCCCATCAGTGGTTGCCACTTTTGGGCCGAGTAAGTTTCCAGATTCGGAGCGCCCTTTGTGGATATCACGATTGGCCAAGTTAAAAGCCTCCGAATTCGGAGCCCCATCAGTGAATGCTACTTCTGGGCCGAGTAAGCTTCCATATTCAGAGCACCCTTCGTGGATTTCACGATTGGCAAAATTAAAAGCCTCCGAATACGGAGCCCCATCAGTGAATGCCACTTTTGGGCCGATTAAGTCTCCGGATTCAGAGCGCCCTTCGTGGATTTCACGATTGGCCAAATTAAAAGCCTCTGAATACGGAGCCCCATCAGTGGATGCCACTTTTGGGCTGACTAAGTCTCTGGATTCGGAGCGCCCTTCATGGATTTCACGATTGGCTAAGTTAAAAGCCTCCAAATTCGGAGCCCATCAGTGAATGCCACTTTTGGGCTGAGTAAGCCTCCGAATTCGGAGTGCCCTTCATGGATTTCACGATTGGCCAAGTTGAAAGCCTTCGAATTCGGAGCCCCATCAGTGAATGCCACTTTTGGGCCGATTAAGCCTCCGTATTCGGAGCGCCTTTCATGGACCATGATTGGCCAAGATAAAAGCCTCCGAATTCGGCGCACTTTGCATGTATTATGATTAACAAGCATAACATTTAAAATAAATTGAAACAACATACTAACATTTAAAATAATATGTTTCATTGAATTAATCAATAATACATAATTCACTCCAAATCTACGTTAGAGCGATACAATATGTTCAGTTTCATTCGGCTTCCCCCTCATCATCGCTCTTCTCAACTTCGAAAGTCGAAAAGGGAAAATGATGACTCTGATATAACGGCGATGCCGAATCAATGCCTGCTGCCCGGAGAGCCTCTGTGGCCTGGAGAGCTTTGACCCACCCGTGCTTAAATCCACGATTCTCACATCGGCAGACCTCCTCGGCGAGGTTTTCCTTAGTCTTCTGTATCCTCACTTTTCGGCCCTCATGGAAGCCTTTTTCATAAGCCCTGGTCCTTGCAGCCTCTATTGCAAATATGCTTGCCGTCTTTCGATCAGCAATCGCATGACTTATTAGCCGTTGGGTCACCCTTTCCTCCACAATCGGGTTCATTTGGCTAGCCGATTGTGTCTCGGCAGTTTTGACCTTTCTTAGTTCACGCTCGGCCTTCTCCGCGCGAGCTTCTGAGCTTTGAATGCGTTCATCCTTTTGCTCTATCTCCTGCCGCACAGCACAAAGACGCATGCCGATTTCATAGGCAGTACACAGCCCTTTCACTGCTCCATGGATGCCCTCCTAGAACACTTCGAAGTCGGGTCGACCGACCATCGACTGTTGGACCTCTGGTGGAAAAATTTGTCGAGCAAACTCGACTGC
Organism: Camellia japonica; assembly: GCA_030407325.1. Classification (NCBI taxonomy): domain Eukaryota; kingdom Viridiplantae; phylum Streptophyta; class Magnoliopsida; order Ericales; family Theaceae; genus Camellia; species Camellia japonica. The sequence goes on along the minus strand of JAPPVO010000029.1, from coordinate 110,674,187 downwards.
CACGTTTAGGTTATGCACAACTAAATTCGCTTCCGTTATCGGTTTGTTCCCCACAAAAACCGCAAAACTTAATGGGCGCGGTCCCACACTGCTTTCTCCTCTTGAGCGTGGTACAGGGGAGCTGCCACATTGCTGTTTTTCCCTTCTGGGTGACCTACTTCGATGACGCAGGGACTGGTGCTTTTCACGTTCCCTCGACATTCTACTCCCTGTGTGCGTAGACTCTCCACCTCGATTCATCTATGCATCCAACTCTGCGAGTGTTCTCCCTTCTCCTCTGCTGTTGAAAAATAGCCTTCTAGACATCTAGTTCAAACTCACTATTCTCCATCCTGTGGTCTGCCAAATTTGAAAGCCAATATGGACCCTAAACGAACGCAGCCCCCATCCATCTTATTAATTGCGGGTGCAGCGTTCCCAAAACATTCCCTTCAATGCCCTGCGCCATAAACTGACGTAGATCAGTGGTCTAGTTCATTAATTCGGCGGCTGTGTTCATCGACTTGCTGGGGCAAGAGCAGATTCATCAATCTATTCGGCCTAAATATTAAAGCTCGTAGCCGAATATCCATTGTGCCCCAACAAACACTTGAACTGCCATTTTTAGGCGGTCTTGTTCAACTTGCTAGGGCAAGGGCAGATTCATTAATCTATTAGGCCTAAATATCAGAGCTCCTAGCCGAATATCCATGGTGCCCCAGTAGATTTTTGAACTGCTATTTTTAGGCGGTCTTGTTCAACTTGCTGAGGCAAGGGCATATTCATCAATCTATTCGGCCTAAATATCAGAACTCCTAGCCGAATATCCATGGTGCCCCAGTAAACACCTGAACTGCCATTTTTAGGCAGTCTTGTTCAACTTGCTGGGGCAATGGTAGATTCATCAATCTATTCGCCCTAAATATCAGAGCTCCTAGCCGAATATCCATGGTGCCCCAGCAGATTTTTGAACTGCTGTTTTTAGGCGGTCTTGTTCAACTTGCTGGGGCAAGGGCAGATTCATCAATATATTCGGCCTAGATATCAGTGCTATGCGTTAAGTCGTTCCTATGCCCAGCAAATCCCTGAACTGCCGTTTTTCGGTGGTCCTGTTCATCAACTTGCTGGGGCAAGGGCATATTCACTAATATATTCGGCTAAGTTGCAGTGCTATACAGTTATTCGTGCGCTGGATTAATTCTGCAGTTTTTTTCATTCATTTCATGATTTTAAATCTTACTTAGCCGTTAACAAGCATATTCATCAAGCAGAAAGGCAAAAGTAATGAGTTGCAGTGCTGCAGTTATTTTTGCACTGGATCAATTCAGTAGTTTGTTCCATTCATTTCATGATTTTATATCTTACCTAGCCGTTAACAAGCACATTCATCAGGCAGAAAGGCAAAAGTAATTTTCATTCATAAACTGAGCACAAACAGAAGTCATTTTACAAATGAAAACTACCCTACGTCAGCTTCTCACAAAAATGAACAGTCAAACACCTAATAACTCTAACAAAACCTACATACACACAATACCAAAAAAAAAAATGAAAAATACTTGACTCTAGGTCAGTCTTTGAGGTCAGACTCCAGCAGCTCAATGTCTACCTGCTCGTACAGAATCGACTGCTCTGATACCACGTTAGCGGTAGCCAAGGCTTTGAGCCAGCCGTGTTTGAACCCCTTGTTTTCAAACTTCAGCACTTCTTCTACGTAGTCCGCCAAGGCCGCATCCTTGCCAGCCTGGAATGACTTGGAAACCTCGGACTCGGCGTTTGCCATCACCCTCTTTGACTCTTCCAAGTCAGCCTCCAGCTTGGAAATTGTCTCGTTGTCCAACTTGAGTGCTTCTTTATTGGCATTCGCCTTTCCATCGGCGGCTACTCTCAGTTCATCGGCAGTCTTGGCCTTATCTTCTTCGGCATCGGCCCTAGCTCTCTCTACCACCACTTTCATGGCCTCAGACTCAGCTCGGAGAGAGGCCTCTGCTGTCTTCCCCTTCTCATTTTTCAACTCGTCTGTAAGAAAGCCGATCTGTTCGATTGCATCATGTTGGCGACGACTAATTTCAACTATCCTTCCCGCCGTGTACAAAACAAGGGGTCAATAAGCTAATATAGAAACTTTTCTTTTGGTTAGCCTTGCAAAATCATAAAGGATCACGTACCAATATCGCCGATTGAGCGGCTAATGCGATGGCCAGTAGATCGGCCTCTGCCCTAAAAGTTGCTCTGTTAGCCGACAGAGAAACGGAGGAAGCCAAGCTCAAGGCCACACCTGGGTCTCTTGTAGCCGATGCGTCAGAGGCAACCGACAAATTCTTTATCCTTGGTTGTATTATAAACGACACGACCAAGTCCAATTCTTCCATGCGTGGCCGTTTATCCACTGGGTCTTCCGAATAATCCGCTTCGTGCTCGACCAGACGTTTCTCCCCCCTGTGCTCCGTCACTTGACCTTCCTGTTAATCAACAACAGGTTCTGTTTCAGCCATTTCAGTCTGAAACTCCTCAATAGGAGCAGGTAGAGGAGTTTCTTCCCTAGCGTCGGGTGGAGGAGGTGGAGGTTCGTTTCGCTCGGCTTCGGCTCTCCTATGGGCAACTAACCTCTCGGCGTTTTTTCGTCTAGCCAATTGAGTGAGCGACTCGCCAGCCATGTTGTCAGGATACGAGCCGGGTAGGTCCCCTAAGTCGGTAAAAATATCTTCGAAGGACACGTCTTCTTGACTGGAAGTGGATGGAGGATTGAAGCCGGCTTCTTCAAAAGCCAAATTTAGTGCCGCGTCAACCTCCTCCTCTTGTCCGTTAGATCTGTCCAAAGATGGTTGATCCGGCTGCTCAGCAACTCCTTCGGCTACTTGTTCGTCCGCTGGCTCTGAGTTGAAGCCTCAAAACCAATTTGCCTAAGGTTCTTGAAGCTCAGAAAAACAAGCACCGTAAGGTGCTGTTCGCCCTTCAGAATCGGAATATTTTCTGCGGCCGAGAAAGTAGTGTAGGTCGGCTCGTACCTCAGAAGAATGTGGGCCGCCCTCCCTTGTTTCTGGAGATTTGGACGGCCAATGAACTGGAGTACCGTTCTGATCTGGGCAAGTATGGCGTCGTCGGTCGAAACTGGAACTTTCTTCAAATTGTTTCCTGCACAAATAAAACGGTAAATACATGGAATTTGAACCATAAATATTTAATAAAAATTCATAGGGAGTTAAACGGCCACCTGGTTCGCCCCTTTGCCTGGGCACTGGATCTTGACGATCTTCGCCCTCACCGAATTCCCAGTTGCCACAGACAACGACCATGACATCGTCAACTTGCCAGAGCTGGCAAGCATAGTGACCAAATGATGGTTGGTGTCCTTGGCCCTGAGAAAGTAGCACCCTTGCCGGCCAGAGGGCTTGGCCAAGGCATAACAATGCCGAATGGCAGGGACTCCAAGGTTAAGCCTAAGGCGCCGGTTTAATTCTATAATTCCCATTATTATTCGGTAAAAATTTACGTTCGGCTGAGAAGGGATTAAACCTCAATGGCGAAGGACAGACCTCAAAAATGGATGAAGGGGGAAACGGACTCCGCCCTCCGTGATTGACAGGAGAGGAAAGACGATTGTACTCTCATCAGTCCTCTCCGTGTCAATCATGTTCTCTGCCAAAAGTGACAGATGAACATCGTCAGGGATAGAAAAATGGCGACGGAAACTAGAGACTCGCTCCGCAGAAAGAAGGGCTCTCAAATGTTTCGCCATCACTGCAGGAAAAATGGACACTTTACACAGCAAACAGATAAGGAAAAGGGAGTCGAAATGGAAGAAAGAGAAACTTACAAGAAAATGAAGAGGACAATAAAGAATGGAAAGAAGTTACAAAGGGCGAGAAGCGAAGGAGGTGAACTGACAGGCAACGAGAAACCTTGAGCATTCAAGAAAGAACATACAGACGAAAAGACAACATGGTTTCAAATCGTATTAAATGAATGAAGTGTACGAAGGGGCGGGAAATTGTAATGATGCCTAAAGATAGTAGGCATTCTGACGCTTGCGTTGGAATAAGGGAAACCGACATATTCTCAGACTCTCTAAGTCCAAGGATCAAACATGCCGACTAACTGACGTTAATAGGATGTTTGGGGGGCAATTGTGGGGGCCGAATAAAATTATTACGTACGGGGGCCGAGTAACTTGAGGAAAGAAACCAAGTTATGAAGTATACGGCTCTATCCCGAAGGGACGAAGGCCGAATAACCAGGTCGGCCGAAGAATCAGCTGTAGACCTAGCCGAGTACGAACAGTCAGCCGAATGAGGGATTATTCATTGGACGAAAGGTGGGCCAACTATCAACATCAAGGATGACTATAAATAAGAAGAGCATCAGCTAAGAGAGGGCATGTGAGAACAAGTAAGTTTAACTTAAGATATAAGCAACCAATAGAGTATACACTGACTTATCCGTCGGAGTACTAATTCTGGCACCCCCGACCGGAGTCTTCATTCCTGTTCGGGTGATTAGCTGAGGATCTCGAGCATCCCATTGGATCCAAAGAGTATTTCCAAACCACTTCTCCACAATGCCCATTTGACCCTTTTGGTGTGACTACGCCGATGACGTCGATTCCCCAGACTGAGAAGAGCCATGGTGAAGTCATGTTGTACAGCTTCGACGGCGGAATATTCATGCGATTGGCATGAATTTGGCATTTGTGGCATCGCTGAACAAAGCCGATACAATCCTCCTCCATAGTAGACCAGTAGTAACCTTGCCTGAGAATCTTCCGGGCAAACATTACTCCGTTCATGTGTGCTTCACACTCTCCCCCATGAATGGCCTTCATTAGGCACTTTGATTCCTCTGCATCGGCACACAACTTGTGCATTCCCAAATGACCCCTCTTGTACAGTTTACCCCCGCAAATGATAAATTGAACAACCATCCACCATATTACCCTCTTATCTTTGGCATTTACCCCTGGTGGATAAACCTCCTTTTCCAAGAAGTTCCAAATATCATAGAACCAAGGGTTTTGATCTTGCACTTCATCTATTGCGGCGATAGTCTCGTAGGCTGGAGTATATCCCTGCTCAATGATGATCGGACGCATTCGGACTCCAAATAGGATGTCTATCATAGAAGATAGAGTTGATAGGGCATCAGCGAACCTATTGTTCTCTCTTAGTAGATGCGTGAAAGTCATCTTTTCAAACCTAGGAATCAAAACATCCAAGGTCTGGTGATAGATCTTCATCTTTTCCTCTTTGACCTTCCAGACTCCTTTTACTTGAGACACAACTAGGTTGGAGTCCCCAATGACGTCCAACCTTTTTGCCCCTAGTTCCAGGGCAGCTCCCAAACCAACGATACATGCCTCGTATTCTGCCTTGTTTTTAGATACCTTGAATCGAAGTTTGAAGGCTAAGGGTATGTGGGAATTGTCGGGTGCTATCAGTAACACACCTATCCCATACCCATATTGATTAGACGCTCCGTCAAACTACGTTGTCCAGATCTCTTTCTCGACTTGCAGAATAGCTTCATCTGGGAACAGGTATTCTACCGCATCATCCCCTTCCACTGGGTGATCTACCAGAAACTCTGCTACTGCTCTCCCCTCGATAGAATTGCGATTAACATACTTCAAATCAAATTCGGAAAGGAAAAGCAACCAACGAGCTAGCCTACCCATAAGCGCTGGTTTCTCAAAGAGATATTTGATGGGATCAAATCTCGAAACTAGAATTACGGAGTGAGCTAAAAAGTAGTGCCTTAACTTCCTGGTAACCCATACCAAGGCTAAGCAAGCTTTCTCCACTGAAGTGTAGTGGGTCTCGTAATCTAGCATTTTCTTGCTTAGGTAATAGATGGCTTTCACTACCCTATCCTCAGATTCCTAAGCAAGCATGCATCCCATCGTTGTGTCCGTTACTAATAGATACAGAATCAAGGGCTTCTTTGGCTCTAGCAGTGAAAACACGGGTGGATTCTAAGGCCCCGTTTGTTTTGGGAGATAGAATGGAGGGGATTGATAGTGAGGGGATTAATAGTGAGGGGATTGTTAGTGAGGGGATTGATAGTGAGGGGATTAGTAGTGAGGGGATTGATAGTGAGGGGATTAGTAGTGAGGAATTGTTAAATTATTTTTATATAAAATAATAAAACAAATAAAAAAATATAAAAAATTAAAAATTATATTTTAAAAAAATTTCCAATATATAAAAAATAAAAAAAATAAAAAAATTTCTAATCCCCTCACTATTTTTCTAATACCATCTCTACCTCCTCCTTACCAATCCCCTCTCCAAGGGTATTAGTAATACCAAGGGACTAATAGTCCCAAGGCCTTCTCCCAAAACAAACAAGGCTATTACTAATACCTTGGTATTAGCAATCCCAATACCCTCTCTTTCACCCAAAACAAACGGGGCCTAAAGGTACTACTTGATCTGCTCAAAAGTAAATTGACATCGATCATCCCATTGAAATTTCTTTCCTTTCTTCAAGAGACCAAATAGTGGTTCACAAGTCAAGGTTAATTTAGAAATAAACCGTCTTATGAATTGTACTTTACCTAGAAAGCCTTGCACCTCATTTTCAGTCCTTGGTGGTGGCATTTCTAGGATGGCCTTGATTTTTGAAGGATCTACCTCGATGCCCCTCTGTGTGATCAAGAAACCCAGCATTTTTTCTACTGTTACACCGAAAGTACATTTCTGCAGATTCAACCTCAACCGGTATTCCCTGATCCGTTGAAAGAGTTTCTTTAAAGCGGTGTAGTGGCCCTCTCTTTCCTTGGACTTGACAATCATGTCGTCCACGTACACCTCGACCTTTTTATGGATCATATCATGTAGAATTGTGGTTGCAGCCCGTTGATAGGTAGCCCCGGCATTCTTTAACCCAAACGGCATCACCCGATAGCAGTAAGTTCCCCACGGTATAATGAAAGCAATTTTCTCTCTGTCTTCGAGTGCCATCAAAATCTGATTATACCCGAAAAATCCATCCATGAAGGAGAGCAATGCATGGCTTGCGGTGAAGTCCACTAATTCGTTGATGTGCGGCAGAGGAAAGTCGTCCTTCAGACTGGATTTGTTCAGATCACTGAAATCCACACACACCCGAATTCTGCCATCTTTCTTTGGCACTGGAACAATGTTGGCCAACCAAGTTAGATACTCAAATACTAGCAAGAACCCTGCGTCTATCTGCTTGGAGACCTCTTTCTTAATCTTCAAAGCCCAATCCGGGCCTATTCTTCGCAACTTCTGCTTAATGGGTCGGGCCTCGCGGTCAAGAGGGATCCAATGCTGTACAATCTCAGGATTGATTCCAGGCATGTCTTCGTAGGACCACGCGAAAACATCTTTGAAATCTTTTAATAAAACGACTAAGCGCTCGCGTTCCTCCGAAGACAACGTGGACCCGATCTGGACCAGACGTGGATCCTTCTCAGTACCGACATTAATAGCAATGATTTCATCAGCGAGGGGTTTTGCAAACCTCTCATCCTCTCAATTAATCAAAAATTTCAAAACCAGAGGAATTCCTCCTCATCGTTTTCATCAAAATTTTGAAAATCGTGATCAATACAATAAACAAGAGGCATAGAGAAATACTCAGAATCTGCAGTGGCATTCTCATTCAAAAGGTCCAGCTTATCTAATTCCTCGATTACAACCAACTCAAAAGAAAAGGAAAAAGACGACCTAGACAAAACCTCGCCATCCGGATTATCAATCCCAGGAATACCGAACCCAGACTTAGAGGATCCGGAATCTGATTCCAATTCCACAGACTCTGTGGAATCAGATTCTGGTTCACTACCCGACTCAGAACTGCTAGACATGTAGCCCTCCTCCAGCTGCCAAATAAGGGATGGTGCGGCAGATGTATCCAAGATGCTGCTAGAAGGGTTCGCACCCAGTTGGTCCCCGATCATGGAAACGGTCAGGTTATTCCCCCAAGCTCTCTGAGTTGATCTGAGGATCCGAAATGAGACATGCTAGTGCTACTCCTGTTTGAAGCTCGTTGTTGTCGGAATCACTTCCTATGCTCTTTGTAGCCTCGGCGGTTAGTTCAGTCTGTTCCTTTGTATCACTCTCTTGCAGCTGCAAGTCAAAGAAAATCTCAAAGCCGGGAACCCGCTACTACTCAGAGTTGAACCAGGGTTCAGGGAAACCACAGAATGGGAAGTCTTCACCTTCCCGAACAAAATAGCCATTAAGGGTTCCCCGGATTGGTCTATCACAAGTTTGTAGCCCTTGTCGGTCTGTTTAGCTCTGGCTCTTCCTGTCATTTCTTTCCATTTCCTCGCCTAGTCCTTTTTGGTAGGCGTATAGCCAAGACCAAAGGCATGTGGGTTATGTAGCACATCGGCCAATGCAGTAATGCCCTTCCGGCCACTCCTTGCTAGCCCAATTCCTGGCATGTGTTGTAGTTTGTTCATGAAGTAGATTGATTGAGCACTGACATATAAGCCCTCATCCGATGCCAAGATGGTTTGTACTGCCCGGGCCTCGGCCAAGGTAAATCCAGAGAGAAAAACATCCTCTTCGCCATGCACAATTTCTAACACAAGTGTAGTGACCTTTGGCGGAGGATGTATAAATGAATTCCCGAAAACTATGGCCACCCTTTTTCCATGGGGGTACTTCAGCATTTGGTGGAGAGTGAAAGAGACAGTTTTCACTTGGTGTAGCCAAGGTCACCCAAGTAGTAAGTTGAAAGTGGCCGAAACATCCAGGACATGGAACTCGATGTCCTGTTGAGCTGGGCCAACCTGTACTCTAATCTGCACTGTCCTCATCGCTTCTTTGCTTGTATTATCATATGCCTGGATCACCTGGGCTGTAGGCACAAAATCAGCCAGTTTCAGACCAATAGCATAAGTCATACGACAAGGATAGACGTTAATTGCTGACCCGTTGTCGACCAATACCACTGGTATCCACTTTTCTCAGCACTCTACGGATATGTATAGAGGGTTGTTGTGTGCACAGCCTTCTGGTGGTAATTACTTGTCTGAAAAGGTCAAAGTTGGCGCAGCGCCTCCTAGGAAGACTAATTCCACCAGTTGTTCCGAGGTGGTGTCGATGGACAACTTAACTTTATCTATCGTTGTCAGTACAGCCTGTCTGTGCACTCGCGAAGCCATAAGCAGACCCCAAATAGATATATCAACTTGAATCTTCTTCAACTGTTTCTGCATAGCCTCTTCCCCTAGCTGCTTTTCCTTCTGTTTCTCAACTTCTTTATCCTTCCCGGATGCCTCGGGTTGGTCCTGATGCGGTGGTTTGAAATATTGGCCACTTTTTGTCATGTGGTCGACTTCTTCCACATACCAAGTATTGTCAGGAAGGTCTTCACCCCAATCCTCGTTAGTGTGGGCAAGATGTAGATCATCATCTTCCCATCATATACCTCCGGCAACCGACAAGCAATTGTCCAGTTTCGGTCTAAGTGTTCTCTTAGCAGAAACATTCCCTGCAGGGTGTTGAACTGTTCCAGCTTCCTATTTGTTTTGATCCATTTCTTTTTCAAACCACTTCAATAAGGCCTCTTGCTCTGTATCAGCGGTGCTCACGACACCCAGTTCTTAAGCTGAATTCTTGACACTGGTGCCCTTCGGTAATTTTCCCTTGTCTTTGGCCATTCCGGCCACTACAGTGGTTCCCCCTTTTTTGTTCCTCCAGGTTCAATTCAGTTCCCTCATCTATATCGAGTTCATCACTTAGCCACCCAGAATTTTCTTTTAACCCGTTTAGATCGAACCAATCAATATACATGTCCCCTTGATCTTGCTCATCAAAGAATTGCAAATTGTCTATGTCTTCCTCTAGGTTGGCTAGATCATCTAATCCCTGACTTGGCGCATCCTCTCAAACTACACTGACCTCCATCCTAGTCGGCAACACCACCTCCGGCTTAACTTGGTCCACTGGGATAATATAACAGCACGGGTTGCACACCTCTTCAGATAAGTCCTTAGAGCCCTCGGGCGATAGACTGATATTTTTCACCAAGGTTGACCTCCCTTTATCTTCCATTGTCACCACCATTGGTTTGGGTTGGAATGAAGACGTGCTCATCATACACAACTCCGTGCTCTTAGGGATGAACAACACCGGCTCAGGCAGGTGGGAAAGGGTGATATATATATACTGGGGTCATAAGGAACAGCCAGTATGTGGATGAGGTTTATATGCCAGGGTGAAGGGACTTGGTTATGTGGTGGGAGAGGATTTGTAGTGATGTTGGGTTTTTCGGAAGGTGCTATCACCTTATTGTCAATGAGATCTTAAATCTCATGATGTAGTATATAGCATTGATCAGTGTCATGACCGTGCTGTTGGTGAAAAGCGCAGTATTTGGCCAGGTTGTCTCTTGGGGAGAGAGAATCGGGTAGAGGGCAAGGCTCTAGTGGTTTAAGATGCCCTTTTTTATCAGGACCCCTAAGGCTTTGGATAAAGGCATGTGGATCGGGGTAAAGACCCTTTGAGATCGAGCCTGGCTGGTTGAGGTTTGTGAAGTTGTGTTGGAGGTGTTGGCGAACAGGTTGGCAATTTTGGGTGTGGTGGTGACCATGCTACCACTCGTGTTTGCATTGGAGCTGCATGTAAAGGGCTTCTTAGGCTGTTCCTTCTTATGGTCTATCAGCCCTTGCTTCTTCACATCCTCAATTTGCACTCCTATTTCATAGAGCTCAGCAAATGTAAACAAAGGCAGGACTATCATCTTCTGTAATAACCTCCCTTGCAAGTTACGGACCACCATTCTGATTTGGTCCTTTTTAGATGGCTGGATAGTCATCATAGAGGCCTTAGCCCTCTATTGAGTCACAAAGTTAGAGAAGCCCTCATTCAGCTCCCGACGGGTTGCTTCAAGATCACGGGTAGTGACCTCGATCTGGGTATTGTAGGAGTACTGCGCAATGAAGGCCTCAGCCATTTCCTCCCAATTTCTCTTCACAAAGTCTTCAAGCTTGGCATACCAAATGGCCGCTATACCTGACAGGGCCCGGCCGAAAAGCAACAACTTCTGAAGTCTAGTGAGACCCATTGGTCGTAGGACATCAGAGAATAACTGTAAATGAACCATGGGATCCCCGGAGCCGTTAAACCGATTTATATGCAGCATCTTGAATCTATCTGACAAAGTCACTGCGGAGTCTATGAACCCATCCTCAATGTCAAGGATTGAATTCACGCTCTGTGCCTTTTTGAAGAGCTTTTCTAGCTTGTTGACCTTTAGTGCCGTGGGGTCAACCTCAAATTCAAACGACGCCTCCATTTGGTAAATTGGTGCCTTGGAGGTCTGAGGTGGGATTGGATCTGCCAGGATGCCCATATTCTCTTAGACATTGATTGTGACCCCGAGTACCGGCATACCTGCTGGGAGTGCATGGGATACAGATGCTATTGCCGGTTGTGGTTACTGTTGCTGAAGCCTATCTATCAATTCTGCTTGGCGGGCTACGACCTCAGCTTGGCGGGCTGTGACCTCAGCTTGACGGGCAGCATCTAGCTGCATAGTCTCAATGATCTGTTGGAGCTGTCAAAGCATATCTTCCATGTTGACTGGGGGATGTTGAGCTATCAGAATTGGCAAGTACTCTCTTTCCGGAGTAGAAGTAGAAGACTGGGCTTGACTAGGCGAAATAAAAGGTGACTGCTAGATTGGTGAATTTTGCCTGATCCTCCTCCATCTTGTAACTGGTGGAAGTGAAACAAACACTGGTTGTCCCCTAACAAGATCCCCGGATCTACAAATCCTTCTCACACGAGTCCAGAGTGCTTAGGAGGTAACAGAATCGTCGGAAACAATGATGAAAAGCTACCTTGCAAAAGGAAATAAAGCAAAAAGGAAAACAAAAATCAGAAACCGCACAGCACCTCTGCTCAAATTCTAATCTGTACACTGATATAATCAAAGCCATAGAACCATGCTCAATACTGAATTCTGCCTTCCAAAAATTGATACCTAAACTTGCAACTGATACATACATTCCTGTAAAGTTTCACTCTAAAAGCACATAACAGTCAAGTGAGAGCCAAACACCCCTATGATGGGGTAGGGTTACCCTATCGTAGTTCCGTTAGGAACTAGGGTTAGCTATTTAAGCAAAGTGTTTCACATAATCTTGAATTCGGGTAAGCAACTTGTCCTAGTTTGGAACAATCTCTATGGTTTCCGATATGCAACTAGGTCGATTGGTCAAAAAGGATACCTCAGCAAGACTACCTAATATACCTCTCACACCTAACACCGAGAAGTGAAAGGACGATCAAATGGTACAGTGGTAGTTCAGATCCAAGGGTTATGTTCCCATCGTGGCAGAGCCTACAACCGGTCAGCCTTTTGGAAAACTTTTCCAAATGAGCCTCCGGCAAACCGTTCAGGAATAGCAGATGGAAAACAATGTGACTTAAGTGCACCAATGCAAATGCAAATGCAAAGAAACACATAAGTGTAGATAAAATGACATATCATGAGTTCGAGTCAAGTTCTCTAAAGTCCCCAACAGAGTCGCCAGAAACAATAGCCTGGCTTTTTCGCACCCCCTTTCAGAAGGTTTGAAAAAAAGCCCTACAGTTCGAACTCCCGTGGTTCTGAATCTAATCTCACAAGTGCAATGTGAAACTGATAAACACCAAAGAGTCCAAATTCGGCAAATTGTTTTGGAAAATTGATTTTGAATCAAAAAGTGCCAAAATTGGACTGCTTTGCCAGATACAAAGTTGCCACCTAAATATTTTTGTTTTGGGGAAATTTAGGAAATCCTAACTCTTGCCAAAGGCCACATGTCCGTCATCACTAAAGTTGCCTCAGCTCGAGAACTTGGGTACGAGAGGGGAAGGTGATGAATTGAGCACCCCCGCTCGCCCGATCAAAGATCAACCTCTACTAATCATGATATAATCTTTTATAAACATTATGCGTTCTTATTTCGGTTATTAAGCTAGCTTTACTATGTGATGCGCAAAATCAAGTGTAGACTAGTTTGCTCAATTTGGAACAATTTAACTCATGTTTGTTTGCAAAAATGGTTTGAATTTCCCACCTCAAGTGGGCTTAAAGTTTGCGGATTTGCCACCAAACATAGTGGGCTTAAAACAAGATTTGCCACTCAACAAAGTGGGCTTAAAACTTACATTTGTTGAATCGTTCCAATTCAAACAACAAGCCTTCATCGACAGGCATTCAAGCAGTTTAGCATTTAAGCATATAGCCTCATGGCAAGCATGCTAATCATGGCAACATTCACATTTATGCAAGTATGCTAAAGCATAAAAACTCACCTAGTACTCCAAGCTAAAAAGACATGAGTTAGTGAAATATGCATGATTCCTAACTATGTTAAGATGCCTAATGTAACACATGCAATAATGCAATTAATAGGCTCGGCTACTAATATGGCATATGAAGCAATTTGAACAACATGTGGTTAAACACGTTTTCAAAGAAGTATTGAAATGACAATGCAGTTAGAATGATACGCCGAGCCTCAGTGCATGCAATACGAGTGAATGGATACAAGCATAAGGTATGCTAATTTGAACATGATGCTCCTAAACTAACCATCGAAAGCGGTTTAAGTAAAATGGAGAAAGACGTGGGATTGGAAGACATACATGCACACGTGCACACTTATTATAACATTATGCCCTCGCGAAGGAGGGACCAAATGAATAAGTGCTAACTAGCTAGCTGAATAAACTAATCTAATTAAGCTAATTAGACTAATTATTACAAGCCAAATGAATAACTAGCTAACCTAATTACTAATTATTACAACACTTTAACTAACTAGCAAACTAATTAATTAATTCACAACACAAATACACACGAACTAAGCATTTAAGACATTAAACTATGCTGCCACTACTCCGCCTCAGGAAGTGGAAGATGCACATGCTCGGTTTTGGTCCGAAAAGACCTCTGTTTTTGCTTTTGAAAGCCTCTGTTTGCAGGGTTGAGAATTTCCAGAACCTTTCTGCTCCATCTTACCAAAATTAACTGAGATTTACATCAGTGGCCTGCCGACCAAGGATAGATGTTGTCGGCCACTGATGCACTGGATCACCATGCTGCAACAGAGTACAAACAGAGCAAAAAGAAAGTTTTTCCAAGGGTAGTCTGCACAATTCACCTCTCCTTTTCCTGGAGAAATCCAAGGAATTGTGAACTTAAACCACAAACCACCTGTACACACCCTATTTTTGACCGTCCTCAAGACTTGGTTGTGCTTGCAGGTACACCCAATAACTAGTTCGATTGCTCGCCGAGTACTCGACTACCACGGCGGAACGTCACTGGTTTGAGCTTTCCAAACCCTGTATCCTTCCTGCCTCTTTTTTTGGACCGTGTATTGGCCCTTTCTGCATGCTTTGTGGAAGGCACTGCCGGCTCCTTTTTGGCCCTGCCGGCCATGCCTTTGCCACTGCCGGCCATTGATGATGCCTACCGGCCATCAATGAGCCACTGCCGGCCACCACTGATGGCCGGCAGACCCCCTGTCTCAGCAGGTTTCATGCCAGATCTTTTGAGCCAGCTGGTTTTCACTCATCTCCCCTCCATACACGTGTATGGAGGGATGAAGCTCTTGCCAAGCTTGTTTAACAAGCTTCTTCTTGTTTTTCTTCTATATAAGGAGAGGCCCTCTCTCCTTAGCAGAGGTTCAGCCATTTTAGAGAAGAAAGATCTCTCTCTCTATATATATTTCTCATTCTCTCTCTCTATATTGCATAGAATAGTACTCTAAAGTCCATTTTTCTTGCACTTTTGCACTACAACACATAGAGATACACCACCATCTTTGAGCTGAGGTTCTTGAGGGGGTTACTTGAGCTTTGAAACTTGGTTTTTGGCCCCTGAGATTGTAGGTTTCGAAGTTGGTCTTCAAGGGTGAGTTTCTTCCCCTTTTTAGCATTTATTTGTACCTCATTTTGGCCATCCTTAAATATTGTTTTAGGCCTTGCTTTCAACTGAAAAAAGTTCTGTATTTGAGTGCTTTTGAAGTTTGTTTAAGGTCTTTTTGGTGTTAAGGGTGTACAACCCTCTTGTATGCTTTGTTAGGCCTTGTTTTGAGCCATGCTTTAAGGCCTTTGAGCTAGGCTTTGTTTGGCCTTTTAGCCACTAAAATCTAGTGGATTTTCAGTGGTAGGCATATGGTTTTGAGGTCTCAAATCAGAGGGGGTGGCCCTCTCTCTTCTTGTTTTTGTTTGCTTGTATTATTGGCCTATCAAAGGAGCATGTATCCCTTTACTCTTGAGGCCTGGTTCAGGCACTTTTTTGTGAATTTTAGGACCTTCCTTGACTCTTTCCATGGCTGGTTTGGTCATATTTTGCATGCTTCTTGTATGTGTAGTGTAATCCCATTTGTGGCTCATCAAAGTAGCATGTTTGCCTAGCTTATGTTGAGTCCATTTCAGCATGTTTTTGGTGATGTTTTGCCATGACATAACTCTGTCTAAGGTGCGTTTGGTCATCTTTTGCATGCTCCATATACTTGTAGAACAAA
The DNA here is from genome assembly GCA_030407325.1 of Camellia japonica. Taxonomy (NCBI): domain Eukaryota; kingdom Viridiplantae; phylum Streptophyta; class Magnoliopsida; order Ericales; family Theaceae; genus Camellia; species Camellia japonica. Next base: position 110,658,703 of record JAPPVO010000029.1, on the reverse strand, counting down.
TCTTGCTTACTAGCTTTATGTGCATGATGTTTTGACTCATCATTCTAGCATATTTTGGCTTTGCTCCAGCATGATTTTATTCTTATTTTGGACTGTTCTAGGACTCTTTTTGGCTTCCATGGTCATATCACTCATGTTTTGTATAGCTATAGTGTAAATGCTTTGGCTAGCCTTGGGTTTTGAGGCACCCTACCATGGCATGCATGTGATGTTTCCATGCTTTGCCATCATTTCGAATGTTATTTCAGTCCATGAAATGTGGTCATACACCTACATTTGACATGCTTTCAATGTCTTAGAGAGTTTGTGCTTTATGCCTCATGAATGGATCATTGTGCATGTCTCTATGCTTAGGTCTTTGGGATGCCATCTCAGTGGTTTTTTGGGGTTATTATGCCATGCCTTAACTCTGATTTTTGTTAGTTGAGTCATCCCATGCTTGGTCTTAATAGGTGTAGTGTAATCCACCTTATTTGCCTTGTATGCATCATGCCTCATGCTCACCATGCTAGCTTGTTTTGGCTTCCTTACATGCATGTTTTAGCCTCATATTAACATGTACTAGGACTTTTTTGGGTTGCCCTTGCCATATCCTTCATGCTTTGTATAGCTGTAGTCTAATTGGCCTTGCAAGCTTTGTTTTTTGTTGACTCATGCATGCTATCTTTGAGCTATTTAGATGATTTGACATCACTTAATACCTCATTTCAGAGCCTATAGCATTGCTATATTCCCACTTCAATGATGCTTTAAGTACCTTTGAGTGTTGTGCATTATTGCCTAGTTTATGACTTAGCTTGTATGCTTGCATGCCTAGGTCATTGGGCCTTCATCTCAGCATGTTTAGGAACTCATTTTGACTTATTTAAGCTCTGTCCATGTTTAGTTCATGCATTTGTGCCATGTATTGCATGCCTCCTTTGTAATCCTCTTTGATAGCTCCATGCTTTAAGGACCTTCGCATGCTTTACTTGTGTTGTTTAAATGATTTGGCATCGTTTATCATCTCATTTCAGTGCACTTAGTGTTGTTACACTTCCATGCTTTCCACTCTTTAGGTGTTCTTGAGAGTTGCATCTTTATGCCTCAATTGGTGAGCCAATTGGCATGCATGCTTGTATGTGTTTTCGGTGCCTTCATCTTAGCATTATGGCCACTGAATTGGGCATCACTGAGGTCTGCCCATTTTGGTTTAAGTCCATCTTTGCATGTTGTAGCATGCTTATCCATTTTGCATGTTGTTGCATGCTTGGTACATTGTTGCATACTTGTTACATGCCATGTTGTTTGCACGTTTAGGTTGCATTGCATTGAGTATGCCATCATTCGCATTGTGCATGCATTAGCATTGTGTATGCCATTAGCCTTGTTAGGTTGTTCATATTGCGTGTTTGCATGCTTAAGTCATATTGCATGTTTGCATGCTTGAGCCACCTTGTGTATGCCATGCTTGTATTGCATTGTTGCTTGGGTTAAGTGTTAATCTGAGCACGAGGAACGAGGGGCGTTTCATACTTCAAGTGATGAAACGTGTCTCAATTCTCGGTCGCCGACGCTCTTGATGATCCATGATAGAGTTTTAGGCTTTATATGTTTATTTGTGCATTCATTTCACATTGATTTGTACATGTTGGATCTTTGGCCATCATGCATCGGGATGCGTGATTGATGGTCGTGGATCTGACTATGCCTCTCCCTTGATGTTTTGAGGTGATATGGGGTGGCATAGTGCGTACATACCCATGGGAGACCCTCCCTTTTTCTATTTTGTGTTCTGCTGCAGCTTGGTGTCCCAGCACATCAGTGGCCGGCAGTGCCTTGCAGATGGCCGGCACCTCCTCATCCTTGGCTGGCAGTATACCATATTTGGCCGGCAGATGGTCGGCAGCATCTCCCCATGGCCGGCAGGCCACTGATGCACTCCCCAGCCTTGATTTGGTAAGGTTCAGCAGGAATTCCTTGAGGACACCCTGCAGACAGAGCCTCTAAAGAGCAACCGGAGAGCTTACCAGGACGGGAACCGAGCATGCATGTTCACCTTCTTCAACTTGCCGAGGCAGCATTGTTTAAATTGCTTACTTGTTAGTTAGCATTTGGTTTCGTAGCTAGTTAATTAATTTGTTAATTAGTTAAGGTTTTGTAATAATTAGTTGTAGCTAGTTATTCATTTGGTTATGTAATAATTAATTAGCTTGTTAGTTAGTTAATTAGTTGGCATGTATTATTTATTCGAACCCTCTGTCGAGAGGGCGAATGTTGTAATAAGTGTGTGTGCGTGTGTGAATGTCTTCCAACCCCACGTCTTTCTCCCTTTTACTTAACCGCTTACGATGGTTAATTCTAGGTCATTTTCAATTAGCATCCTTATGCTATGCATGTTTGCATCATTCATTCATATTGCATGCACCGGGCTCCGCGCATCATACTAACTGCATTGTATTTCAATTCCAAGTTGAATACATGTATCAAATGTTGCGTCTCACATGCCACTTTAGAATAGCCGAGCCTATTTCTAGTTGCATTTTGCATGTGTTGCATTAGCCATCTTAACATGAACTAGGATCATGCATTGATTACTAACTAGTTTCTGTTTTGGCTCGGAGTACACTGTGAGTGTTTACGCTTTAGCATACTGCATGTGTGTTATTGATTGCCATGAAAGCATGCTTGCCATGAGGCTAACTGCTTAGTTGATTAACTGCCTGAATGCCTGTGGGTGAAGGTTGGATTACTTGAATTGGAACAAATTCATCAAATCTGCATTTTAGCCTACTTACGAGTAGCAAACTTCAAACCGTTTTGCAAACGAATATGCAATGTTTTGTTCCAAATTAGACGATCTAGTCTATCCTTGTTTGCTGTGCGCATCACATAGTAATTCTAGCTAATTAACCGGAATAAGAACACATGTGTTTTCAAAAACAAGATATCATGTTTAGTAGTGGCCGATCTTTGATCGGGCGAGCGGGGGTGCTCATAGATGACCTTCCCCAATCGTACCCAAGTTCCCGAGCCGAGGCAACTTTGGTGATAGCGGACACGTGGCCTTAGGCAACGAGTCAGGGTTTCCTAAATTTCCCCAAAAATAAAATATTTAGGTGGCGACTCTGTATCTGGCAAAGCAGTCCATGTTTGGCACTTCTTTACAAAAATCAGTTTTCCAAAACGATTTGCCGGATTTGGACTCTTTGGTGATTTATCGGTCTTGCATTGCACTTTGCGAGATTAGATTCAGAACCGTGACAAGTTGAGTCCGAACTGTAGCATGAGGCCTAAGGGCGCGTCATAGTTTCTGGCGACTCTGCTGGGGATTTAGAGAACTTGACTCAAACTCATGATATCTTGTTTTGATTACACTTATGTGTCTCTTTGCATTGCATTTGCATTGGTGCACCTAGGACACCGTGTTTGCCGTATGCTATTCTTGAACGGTTTGCCGGAGGCCCGCTTCGAGAAGCGTACCATAAGGCTGATCGGTTGCGGGCTCTGCCACGATGGGAACACAAACCCTGGTTTTTACCGGGGCACCCTTTTTGACCATTCGACCTAGTGCATATCGGAATCCATAGTGACTATTCCAAGCTAGGACAGGTTGCTTACCCGATTTGTAGGTTGTTTGAAACCGCTGTGTGCGTAGTGAAACCTTAGCTCCTGACAAAATAGGACAGAGAAACCCTACCCCAACATAGAGGTATTTTTGGCTCTCATTTGCTTGCTATGTGCTGTTAGAGTGTATCTCTACAAGGACTGCACGTATCAGTTTGCAAGTCTGAGTATCAGGCCTGCGGGCATCAGTATTTTGAGAATCAGTTATATTTGCGGATATCAGATTCAATTTTGGGGCAGTGATTTGGGAATAGTAATCAGTGGTTGAGGACAATTCTTGCAGCTTGTGTGTGCCAACTGTGTGTTGTATTTATTTAAGCTGTTATGCTGTCCGTTTTTCTGCTTATTATTTCCTTATTATGCTTTATTTATCTTTTTGTAAGGTAGTTTAGCACAATTGCATCCGACTAGGTAAATATTCCCCGAGCACTCTGGGTTAGAGGTCGTAGACTTAATCGATCCAGGGATCTGATAGACGGACAAGCAGTGTTTCTTTCTTTACCCTCGGTTACCAGGCGGAGGTTAGCCAGGTGCAATGTATCAGTACAGTGGTCACCAGATCAGTGGTTTACCCCATTAATGAACAGTCAGGCTGAGGTCTCAGTTTCTATTGTAGGGACAGATATACCTGGTATTGGTATTCAGCTAGAACAACACAATATGGCAAGTATGGAAGAAATGGTGGGCAAACTCCAGGAGAGTATGAAAACCATGCAGCAGGATGCTGCCCGTCAAACAGAATTTTCCAAACAACAGGCCGAGGTCATGGCCCAACAGGCAGAGTTAATCACTAGGTTACAGCAGCAAACTGGAGCGTCTGCCTCACACTAGGTCCCTCCCCCACCAAGAGTTCCCATACTCGGGGAGGCAGTTAACGTCCAGGATGATACGGACATTCCAATCGGGCCGGCTCCGCCCCCGATTCTACCCCAGCTATCCAAGGTGCCTACGCCCACCAACCAGCCAGATTCACCCTTTGAGTTCGAGGTGGACCCCACAGCATTAAAGGTGAGCAAGCTTGAAAAGTTGTTCAAGAAGTCCCAGGGTATGAAATCCATTTCGGATATTGAAGATGGGTATACCGACTCGGCCGTGACTCTGCCGGACCGGTTTAAAATGCTGCACATAGATCGTTTCGATGGGTCTGGAGATCCTATGGTACATTTGCGACTGTTTTTGGACATACTGAGGCCGATGGGCCTCTCTAGATTACAGAAGTTTTCCCTGTTTGGCCGGACCCTATCGGGTGTAGCGGCTATTTGGTACGCGAAGTTGGAAGATTCTGTTAAGAGGAGTTGGGAGGAGATGGCTGAGGCCTTCATAGCTCAATACTCCTATAATACACAGATTGAGATTATAACCCGTGATCTCAAAACAACCAGGCAAGAGCTGAAGGAGAGTTTCTCTGATTTTGTGACCCGGTGGAGGGCCAAGGCCTCGATGATGACCGTCAGGCCTGTCAACAAGGACCAAATACGGATGGTTGTGCTCAACCTCCAACCCAAGCTCTTGCAGAAAATGATCGTCCTCCCCCTAACTACCTTTGCAGACCTCCATGAGATTGGGGTGCAAATCGAGGACGCCATGAAACAAGGCCTCATTGATAATAAGAAAGAGCAGCCCAAGAGGGCATTCAACCGCAGTTCAAATGCAGGCACAAGCAATGCTACAGCTGCCAGAGCTTCAGATGTGAGTATGGTTACCACCACCAATACCCCGAGAACCCTTGCAGCTACACCATTCACCGGTGCGTCCGGAAATAGCTCACAAACAACCAAATATCCACCCCGAAGCCAAAGAACCTTCACCCTACTATACATGCCCCCGTCCAAAGCTCTGGCGGTTTTGATCAAGAAAGGGCACTTAAAGCCTCTAGAGCCGCGGCCACTACCTGACAGACTACCTGCTTCCCATAACCCAGCCAAGTACTGCGCCTTTCACCAACAGCATGGTCATGATACCGACCAGTGCTTCCAATTGCGTCATGAGATTCAGGATCTCATTGATAATAGGGTAATTGTGCCTCCGGAAAAACCAAATGTCACAACCAACCCTCTCCCACCACACAACCAAGCTCCACCTCCCAAACGCATTAATCTAATCCAAACTGGGGTTGTGTCATACGACCCTAGCATATATATCACCTCTTCTCACCTACCCAAGCCGAAGGTGTTCATTCCTGACAGCACTAACTTGTGCATGTTGGACATCTCCCGAACCCAACTTGAGATGGTGGTGGTGATTACTGGAGATAAAATTGTGTCGACTGTGGAGGTAGATTAGAATGATTATGTGGAACCTGAGGGGTCTACTAGTTTCAGATACAACCCGAGCGGTTATATTACATCAGTAGACTAGGCTAGGCCGAATGTGGAAATGCCAGTGGGGACAGAGATTTGTGTAGTATGAGAGGATGGACCTAATCAAGGGCTAGATGACCTAGCGGACCTGGAAGAAGACCTTGTAAATCTGCAGTTCTTTGAAGAGCAGGATTTAGGGGACGTGACAGTCAATTGGTTTGATGGGTCAACAGAAACTACTGGATGGCTTGACGACCAACCAGATGTTGTGGAACAACCTCAGTTAGAGCAGAGTCCGCCAGGGACGGAGACATCAACAACGGCCGAAAGGGCCGAGAATCAGAATGCACCGCCGGAGAGCACCGGTGATAATAATTTTGCTCAGGACCAGAGCATTTCGAGTATAGAGGACATTGAACAACAAGCCGCATTGAAACAGTTCGAGCGAGAAAGGACCGAGGGTTCTGAAAGAGTCAGGAAAGCCAAAGCCCCTAAGGGGACAGAACGTGTTGTGAGCACAGGAACGGAAGGTACTGTGGGTACAGGAATAGTTGTAACGGAGCTGGATAGGTGTTTTTCGGTTACCGATGGCATGTGGTGGGAAGATGACGACCTATGTCTTGCCTACACAGATGACGACTGGGGACAAAGCCAGCCAGATGATACCTAGTATGTGGTTGAAGTAGACCACATGACTAGGAGCGGGCGGTATTTCAAGCCCCCGCACTTAGATCAACCAGAAGCGTCCGGGAAGGACAGGGAGACAGAGAAGCAGAAAGAAAAGCTACTCGAAGAAGAGGCTATGCTAAAACAGCTGAAGAAGATACAAGCAGACATCTCCATTTGGGGACTGCTAATGGCTTCAAGAGTACATAGACAGGTTGTCCTTTCGGCGATGGACAAGGCTAAACTCTCAATAGACACTACACCTGAGCAGTTGGTAGGGCTGGTCTTTCCAGGAGGAGCTTCCCCGACGTTGACCTTTTCTGACAAGGAACTGCCGCCTGAGGGCTCGGATCACAACAAACCACTCTACATCTCTGTGGAGTGTAGAAACAAATGGATACTGGTGGTTCTTGTCGACACAAGATCCGCCATTAACGTGTGCCCATCAAGGACAGCATATGCAATCGGGTTGAAGCCCGCAGACTTCGTGCCAACTACCCAAGTGATAAGGGCCTACGACAATACAAGCAGAGAGGTGAAGGGGATTGTGCAGATTCAGACCAAGGTTGGTCCAGGACAACATGATGTTGATTTTCATGTCTTGGACGTTCCCGCAACCTTCAATCTACTCCTAGGGCGGCTGTGGTTGCACCAGGTGAAGGCAGTCTCTTCCACACTACACCAAATGTTAAAATACCCTCACGGGAAAGGGGTAGCTATAGTTTTCGGGAATTCTTCAATTCATCCACCGCCAGATGTGTCTACACCGGTTTTGGAAATCGAGCATGGCACGGAGGATGTCTTTTTATCAGGATTTACCCTAGCCGAGGCCCAGGTTGTTCAAAACATCTTGGCGGTTGATGAGGGGTTGTATGTCAGCGCACAGTCTGTATACCTCATGAACAAGCTTCAGCACATCCCCGGGATGGGATTAGGAAAAAGTGGCCGGAAGGGCATTATTGCATCGGCCGAAGTGCCGCACAATCCGTATACCTTTGGCTTGGGTTATTTGTCCACCAAAGAGGACTGGTTGAGGAAAGATAAAGAGATGATTGGAAGAGCCAAAGCCAAGCAGACCGGGAAACATTTTGAGTTAATGCACCGACCCATCCAGGGTACCCTGAACGGACGCTTCGTCCGGGAGGGGGAAGACTTTCCATTCTGCGGCTTCCCAGAGCTATGGTTGAACACAGAAAAGAGGCGCATGTCGGGATTTGAAATCTTCTTCGACTTGCAGTTATCCGAGGATGATGTCACCAAGGAGCAGACAGGTCCGTCAGCTGAGGTTGAGTAGTTTAAGGAAGTGGATTCTGAGAACACCGAGTTTGAAATAGGGGTAGAACTAGCCTGTCTACTATCAGATCCTCCGATCGTACATGAGTGCTTGGGGGATGATCTCTCGGTGTCTATGATTGAGAACGAAACGGCTGCGAGCCCACCTTCTAACATTTTGGATGCATCCGTCGCACCCTCCATCGTCTGGCAGTACGAGGAGGGATTCTTATCGAGCAGCACCGGGTCAAGTAGTGAGCCAGAATCTGATTCCACTTAGTCCGTAGAGTCAGAATCAGGTTCCATCTCGTCTGAATCTGAGTCCAGTATTCTTGGGGGTGATAACTCGGATGCCACCGTCCTGTCTAGGTCGTCTTTTTCTTTCTCTTTTAAGTCTGTTGTAACAGAAGAATCAGATGGACTGGATAAAGTGATTAATGAGAATGGAATAGTTGTGGCTTTTGAGTACTTTTCTGTGCCTTTGATTTATTGTATTAATCAGGACTTTCAAAATTTCGATGAAAACGACGAGGAAGAAATTCCTCCGATTTTGAAATATTTGCTAGAACAAGAGCAGGAGAGGTTTGTAAAACCCTTGGTTGATGAAATCACCCAAATTAACGTTGGTACTGAGGAGGACCCGCGGCTGGTCCAGATCGCGTCCACGTTGTCTTCGGAGGAGCGTGAGCGCTTAGTCGCTTTATTAAAAGATTTCAAAGATGTTTTCGCGTGGTCCTACGAAGACATGCCTGGAATCGATCCTGAGATTGTACAGCATCGGATCCCTCTTGACCTAGAGGCCTGGCCTGTCAAGCAGAAACTCAGAAGGATCTGCCCAGACTGGGCTATCAAGATTAAAGAAGAGGTCACCAAGCAAATTGACGCAGGGTTCCTGCTGGTATCCGAATACCCAACTTGGTTGGCCAATATTGTTCTGGTGCCGAAGAAGGACGGCAGGATTCGGGTATGTATGGATTTCAAGGATTTGAATAAAGCCAGTCTGAAGGACGACTTTCCTCTGCCGCATATCGATGAGTTAGTGGATTTTACTGCGGGGCATGCATTGCTTTCGTTCGTGGATGGCTTCTCAGGCTACAACCAGATTGTAATGGCACCCGAAGACCGGGAGAAGACTGTTTTTACCACCCCGTGGGGGACCTATTGTTATAGGGTAATGCCATTTGGGCTGAAAAATGCTGGAGCTACATATCAACGGGCCGCGACCACGATATTACATGACATGATCCACAAAGTGGTTGAGGTGTACGTGGACGACATGATTGTCAAGAGAGGGCCACTACACCACCTTGCAAAAGTTCTTCCAAAGGATCAGAGAATTCCGGTTGCGGCTGAATCCTCAGAAGTGTACGTTCGGTGTTACAGCAGGGAAAATGCTGGGGTTCTTAATTACACAAAGCGGCATCGAAGTCGACCCTTCCAAAATCAAGGCCATCTTAGAAATGCCACCACCAAGGACTGAAAAGGAGGTGCGAGGCTTTCTGGGTCAAGTGCAATTCATAAGACGGTTTATCTCAAAATTAACCTTGAATTGTGAACCACTCTTTGGTCTCCTGAAGAAAGGAACGAAGTTCCAATGGGACGGCCGATGCCAAGCTGCTTTTGAACAGATCAAACAATACTTACAAAACCCACCTGTGTTGTCACCACCTGAGCCGGGGAAACCGTTGATTTTGTATCTTTCAGTGACTGAAACTACAATGGGCTGCATGCTTGCACAAGAGTCTGAGGACAAAGTGGAGAGGGCTATTTACTATCTGAGCAAGAAAATGCTGGAATACAAGACCCGATACACTCTGCTGGAGAAGGCTTGTCTGTCCTTGGTATGGGCTACCAGGAAGCTGCGGCACTACCTGTTAGCTCACTTTGTAATGTTGGTTTCAAGATTAGATCCCATCAAATATCTCTTCGAGAAACCGGCACTTACGGGTAGGCTAGCCCGTTTGTTGCTTCTGCTTTCCGAATTCGATCTGAAGTATGTGACACGCAAGTCAGTAAAGGGGAGAGCGGTAGCAGAGTTCCTTGCCGATCACCCAGTTGAAGGGGATGAAGCAGTTAAGTACCTATTCCTAGACGAGGCCATTTTGCATGTCGAAGACGAAACTTGGACGATGTACTTTGATAGAGCGTCAAACCAATATGGGTATGGGATAGGGGTGTTGCTGATAGCACCCGACAATTCCCGCATCCCTCTAGCATTCAAACTCCATTTCAAAGTATCGAACAATGAAGCAGAATATGAGGCATGCATTGCTGGTTTAGAAGCTACCCTAGAACTAGGGGCAAAATGGTTGGATGTCATTGGAGACTCAAACCTTGTTGTATCCCAAGCTAAGGGAGATTGGAAAGTCAAAGAAGAAAAGATGAGAATTTATCACCAGACCTTGGACTTGCTGATTCCTCGATTTGAGAAGCTGAACTTCGCTCATCTGTTAAGAGAGAACAACAGGTTCGCAGATTCACTAGCAACTCTATCTTCTATGATAGACATCCCTTTTGGAGTCCGGATGCGTCCGATCATCATTGACCAGAAATTTGTGCCGGCCTACGAGCTGATTGCTGCCATAGATGAGGTTCAAGACAAGAACCCCTGGTATTACGATGTTTGGAACTTCTTAGAAAAAGAGGCGTATCCACCAAGGGCAAATGCCAAAGATAAGAGGGCAATTAGAAGAATGGTTGCGCAGTTCATCGTCTGCAGGGGTAAACTGTACAAGAAAGGTCATCTCGGAATGCATAAGTTGTGTGTTGATGCTAAAGAATCGAAGCACCTGATGGAGGCCATCCATGAAGGAGAGTGCGAATTGCACATGAATTGGGTGATGCTAGCCCGGAAAATCCTTAGACAGGGTTATTACTGGTCCACCATGGAGGAGGATTGTATTGGCTTTGTTCGGGGATGCCACAAATGTCAAATCCATACAAATCGCATGAACATTCTGCCGTCGAAGCTGTACAACATGACTTCACCATGGCCATTTTCAGTCTGGGGGATAGATGTGATCGGAGCTATCACTCCGAAAGGGTCCAATGGGCATGAGTTCATTCTGGTAGCGATAGACTATTTTACAAAGTGGGTTGAAGCCCAATCTTATGTGGTATTGAAGGCTTCACATGTCGCAAAGTTCATCAGGAACAACATCATCTGTCGCTACAGGTCCCGAACGAAATTATTTCAGATAATGGTTCCCACTTCAAGAAGGAGGCGATCGACTTGTTGGAGAAATACAACGTGGCTTTTCACAAGTCATCTACATATCGGCCGCAGACCAACGGAGCAGTTGAGGCCGCCAACAAGAGCATCAAACACATATTGCAAAAGATGGTAGAGACCTACCGGGACTGGCCAGATAAGTTGCCATTTGCTCTGTGGGGCTACCGGACTTCAATTTGTACTTCTACTGAAGCAACTCTGTATTCCTTGGTCTATGGGATGGAGGCTGTTTTGCCTATCGAGGTTGAGGTTCCATCATTGCGAGTATTGGCTGAGTGTCAGATAGCTGAGGCAAATTGGCAGCAGAGCAGGTTCGAAGAACTCATACTGTTTGATGAGAGAAGGCTGAAAGCACTGTACCATGTCCAGGGTTATCAACGAAGAATCGCCAGGGCTTTCAACAAGAAAGTTAAGTCCAGGAGTTTGAAAGAAGGGGATTTAGTGCTCAAAGACAACCGAGCTCCCATTCACGACCCTAGGGGCAAGTTCAGACCTAATTGGACTAGCCTTTACATCATCAAGTCTATTTGGTCAAGTGGAGTTGTCGTTCTGATGGACCTAGATGGCCTAGAGTTTTCCCAATCGATCAATATGGACAAGTTGAAGAAATATTACCCCTAAGTGGCTCGCTAGGCCGAAAACCCGAAAGGGCGACCTAGGCAAAAGTTAGAGCATGAAAAAAATTGAAATTACAAAAACTGAGCTCGCAAGTTTGAAAACCCGCAAAGGGCGGCCTTGGCAAAAGTTAGAGTACAAAAGGAGAGAGTTAATACTCGAGTGAACCCAAGCCGAACTACGTAAGGCTTGATTCCCATCTTTGGGATACGTAGGCAACTTCATCTTGAAGTCCAGCCATAAACACTTCCCCGATCAACTTTGTCCATATGATCATGTTTGGTCATCTCTGTCTATTCAGCATTCAAGAGCTCAGTTATGATCTCCAGTGCAGTGCTATTCAAACTAGGGGCAACTTTCCAGTTGCTAGGATCCGGGGTTGTACATCTCAGTGATAGATCTCGGGCATGTCCAGTTTTGATCCATATCGAAAATGGTTTTGAAAAGTTTTAATAAAAGTTGATTTTGCTCAAATTAATCTTTTTACAACTTAGACTATTTTTGGACCAAACGGAAAATTTTCAGTACCCACAACCTTCAATTTCATTGATTTCAATATAGAGTTCTCCTACTCTTGAATACAAATTGAAGTTGTTTTTTATTACATTCATAAAGAAAACTTGAAACTACTGATAAAGCAAAATAAATCTGGGGTATAGTTAGGTGTTCCTGCGTCCCCTCCCAGAGCTGGTGGAAGCCTCTGATGCTAAAGTAGGCCCAATCTGCGCCTCCTCGGCAAGCTAAACTGTGCACTCATCAGAAAGAATGCAACTAAAAATCGGAGCAGGGGCCAGAAGCTCTCTCGTTCTCCAGGCTGTGGCATACCTAGCCAGCTGTGCGCCTCGGACCAGAAATACAGTAGGGTATTCTATCCCATCTTCCGGACAAGTCTGATCATGGCCGAACTGGCGCCGGAATCGGAACGAAAAATAGAACACGCAGTGTGTCAAGCCAATCAATTGAATCCCGGGCTAACGGGTCATACTGTAACTCATTGTTGGTAGATTAAGCCAAGGACAGTGCCAAACAATGTCTGTAGCGGACAAGCTACACATCCAGCTGCACCACCATCCCTCATCAGGAGCATCGACTAGACATCGCCGGAAGAAATAGCTGTGAGCTAAGTATGCTAGACATGAGTCCACAACCTTCAATTTATCCATCAACCACACCTGGGAGGGATGAAAAATGAGAGATTAAAGAATAGAGAGGTGTACGTTGAGAGAAAAGTAAGAAAAGGGTTTTGAGAGAAAAATCGAGTTTGAGGGCCGAGCGATGTGAGAAACATATGCAAAATGGGGTGGGAAACATTACCTGCAATAGTAGTGGGCTCCCCGCCAATCTAGTCGTCTCCTGGCGATGAAAAGCATCCAAGCCCATCAATGTCTCAGCTAAAGTCATGGCAATGCAGTTCTTGCCTTCCCTTAAGCCCTCGGCGACCTCAATCAAACGAGTGCTAAACCCTCCAGAGCCTGGGGCCAGCAAGAAATGAGACAGCATATACAAGCAAAGCACATGCCGCTGATAACCCTGCCAAATATGGTCGCCGCGGTCACCGGCATCAGAAAATCGACAAATCAAGCTTGGAATATCCAGCTCTTTGCCGTGAATCAATGACCGAGCGTCATGCAAAGTAAGGCCGCACATCCGTCCCAAGGCTTGGGCATGGCCAAAGCGAAATTGTGGCAAGATTTCTTCGTCGCGCTCAGATTCCATTAGAGCTTAGAAGTCTTCAAAAGTGGAACACATCTCTTGCCCGCCAAAGCTAAAGACGTGCGTCACTGGATTCCAAAATCTTGCTGCGGCATGAAGGAACGGAAAACGTAGCGGGGTGTGACCCAATGTGAATAGTGCATTTATGCCGAAGCCCCGGAAACTCAACTTTTCTGAGCCATCTAAGTTGGCAATCCAATTTGTGAGGTTTTGGACAAGAAATGCTTCAATTTGGTGCAAAATTGAGCTGAAATGAAGAGAATCCCAAAGCTGGAACTCATATAGAAGATAAGGTAGTGAAGTAGAGGACAGATGTCGACATTTTGGAGAGTCTTCCATCGATGGCCAGCAGTGGCTCATCAGTGGCCGACAGTGGCACACTGATGGCCGGCAGGCCTTCTTATGTGGCCGGCAGCCCCTCCCTCATGCTCACTGGCCTTCTCGGTAAAGTCCCAATTGTTTGCTGCAGAGAATTCATGTTACTCGTGTCTTTTAAGGTCTTGTTTTTTTTATGTCCTGTCGGACTCTGTTGCATCTCATTTAAGATGTATTAGTATTCGATTTTGTATCGAGTTATAATCATTTTTCTCTCATTTATCAAGTTGTCGTAACTTGCTTATCGAGTTGTAAACTAGTTAAGACTTTGTTTTGATTATCGAGTTGTTTTGTTGTTAGTCGATTCACTACCTGATTAGTGTAATTCGAGTGTTTAGTTTTCAAAACAAAAGTTCAATCTCATTTACAATGTTGTGTAAAGTGATGCGATGCGGCGCGATGCATAGAATGTACAAATGTAACACTTTTTCAACAAAAAGCTGCTTTTATTCCATCATAGATTCTTTTTACAAAAGAGCATAGTTTTAAAAAGTAAATCTGCCTGACGCAGTACAATGTGCAAAACTACTAGTAAAAAGAAAAATAAAGCAAAAAGAAGAGCAGCATCTGAATCAGCAAAATGTCTGGATCGGCGCCAATCGCCTCAAGACTGAGAAGTCCTCATCGTCCTCTTCCTCGACCGAGAGGACTCTGGAACATATCCACCGTCAGCACCTGACTCTGAACTCGAACCATCCCCAGCTCCATCTCCATCCTGAGATGACTCTGACCGCGGACTCAATGCCTCCTCGTCAGACTCACCATCATCTGGGGCAAGCCCCCGTGAACTAGTCCCTCGTCCGACTCCCCCTGCTACTCGGGGAGGTGTTGAAGGACCCGCCCCTACTCCTGCTGAGGCACCGGATGGGCCTGGCGTCAAGAAAGGAATCTGAAAAAGGGCAATCCGCCAAAATGCATTAGTAATCAAGATAAATCAGATGCCAAGAATAATGTGCTGTGAGCAGTGAATGATTTGCAGTGAATGTGTACCGTGAGCGGTGTATAGGAGCAATGTATCAGGTCAGTGTAATGTGCAACTATGCAAATGATGGCGTGTTAAGAAAAGACTGTGTGGCATGAACTGTAGTTTGAAAGAACTCACCGGAATACTGTAAATACTGAGCAGGTCCATGCTCGTCTGCAGCATCCCCATCACCGAAGCCGTCATCTCCAGAGACTGACGAGTGTACTCAATGGGAGCCTGCAAAAAAAATGGTGAAGTCATTAGTATTCTGCAGGATATCAAATGAAATCGAATGACTGTACAGAAGAAAAAGTATAGCGCATACCGGGGTCGAGCCGTAAACTCCGACGAGCTCGTGACCAGCTGGAGGAGGAGCGAAGGGTATCTGATAAGTCTCTCCAACCCGCCCTCGGCATGTCATAGTAGCAGGCAACACGGGCCATGCAGTCCCCTGTCTCTCCTCGGGACCTCTCCTCCTACGAGACCTGGTCGCTCCGCCTCTCCCTCTCGCAGCTGGAGCCCTCGCTCCCTCTCCTCCTCGAACACCAATCAAAGGTGGCATCAGATGCATCCGAATAAAGGCTGCGTAGTCACCCTCGGCGTGGAAGAAATCTGTCTCCATCCCTACCATGAACTGAATCACCTGGTTGGCGGACAACATGTGTGTCTCCCTCATCGATGGTGAAGGTGCCATCGGTACAAATGGAGCGGACAATCCCAAGGTCTGACGCACGAAGCGCTCACTCAGAAACCAGGCACGGCAGATCGGTCCCTCAAAGAGGATGTGGTAGTGAGACATGGTCCGAGCAGTGTGGTACTAGTCTCGGAGTCCTGAAGGAATCGCATCCCATGGCTGCCATGTAATCTGGGAAAAGAGAACGAACAAGGTAATCAGTTTTCAAATAACCAAAGTGGGTGCATCAGGTTAACTAAAATAATCTCATTGCAGAATTACCTCGCGCGCCATGACCATGTCGAAATACTGCCGAAAGAACATGAAGCTCTCTCGGGTCCTACGACAAAGCAGACTGTCGTATACATCAGAGAATGGGACCGTCGCCGTAGTCTCCTCCATAGGCTCTGGAGCAAGTGCTGGGAAGTATGTGTACACCTATAGCTACAAGAAAGATGTGATCGGTACAGTGTATGAACAAATTGTTGAACATACAGAAAGCAGAACGCAGTACAGTGTATAACAGATGCAGGCCTAGAGCGGACATTAGATCCTGTGTGTGCAGTGTATGGTATGTAGTGTGCAGCATGTATGGTGTACATAAAATGCAAAGCATAAAGCATACAGTGCAAGAGCAGATACAGAAAATACAAAAAGTACAAGTATCGAACAAAACAAAAGTACAAATCCTAAGTAAAGCAATGAAAAGGAGAAACTAGGTTGTGTACCTCCTAAGCTCACCAGTAGCCGCCGATCAACCTCCCACACATCCGAGAGGTGGAGCTCATGTGTCCATAAAGAGTGGTGAGGCTAGCCGCACCCCAGTCGTAGAAATGGACTCGTTGGAGTACCACCAGAGCGCCCAAGAAGTACAAACCCACGGTATTCCACCTGTTCGAAAACAAGGTGGTACCGAAAAGGAATAGGAGGAAGCCCCTGGCGTACTGATCTACCTCCTCATCGGTCTCAGGGTCCTCCCCTCTGTAGTGCTCCTCAAACCAAGTGTATCTAACCATACCCGCTCGAAGAATGGGTGGACGTGCTCCAAGTAGCGCATCCCATGCGGCCACCCACTCCCCCATGTCGGGATCAAGGGGAATCGGATCACCTCCTACGCCCAAGCCGGTGATCATGGCGAAGTCGAGAGGAGTCATCGTCATCTCTCCCGTAGTAGAGAAGTGGAAAGAGTTGGTGGTGTCCCACCACCTCTCCACAAGAGCCCCTAGGAGAGGGCGACTCGCTGTGACCCGCGTCAGGCTGCAGCAAAATAAACCAAAGCCGATCTCGTCGATGATCCGACGGACCCTCGCGGGAAGTACATCATACCAATCCCGAGCAGTCGTAGCACTATAACCTCGGAAGGAACGGGATCCATCCTGCAACAATAAATACAGTTCAAACAAATCAGTAGTGTATTGAAAATACAGTTCAAGTCAGATCAGCAATGTATTGAAAATACAGTTCAAGACAGATCAGCGATGTATTGAAAATGCAGTTCAGATCAGATCAGTGATGTATTGAAAATATAATTGTATCCAGAGCAGTGATGTGTCGAAGATGCAATCGAATTCAGAGTAGTGACGCACGAGGTGCGGTCATGTACAGTACATACAGGGCAGTGATGCGCGAAGTACAGTTAAATGCAGAGCAATAATGTATGAAATACAGTCAGATCAAAGCATGTGATACGATCAGATCGAAACAGTGCAAGAAATGCAAATAGTTGAAAGTAATACTGCAGAAAAGCAGAGTTGGTACCTCCACAGCAATGGCCGACAAGTGAGACATCGGCTCCCTCAGTAAGAGGTCGTCTGGTGCACCCTCATCAAAATCAGTGAAAGTATGGATGCCTCCCGCCACCAGAATAATGTGAGTCTCCGGGTGATACCTCGCGAGGTCGAAGGGACATGTGCTCAATGGTAAAGGCTGAGGCTCGACCTCTGGCTCAGCCGCAAAGTCTGTCGCCAACTCTACTAGAGGGAGCACGGGGAAGCCCTCATCATGTGGGATGTCATCAGCCATCTGAAATAGATACAAAAATGAGCAAATGATGAAGTTTTGAACAAATCAAACCCTAAGGGAGAGAAAATTCAAGAAAAGTTGAAAACCCGGGGAAAGCGAACTAACCTTGAGAGAAGTTCGGGGGAAATGATCCTTGAATGCGAAAAATGATGAAAGAGGCCTCAGATTCAATTTCTGATCGGTTTAAATCGAAGAGAGAAAAGGAATTTTAACGATTCAAGGTTGTTCAGGGTGTTGGGAAACGTGTAGAACGCGCAAATCTAGAGAGAAGGCACACCTAGAGGGCAAGGGAAATGATTTCTATGCAAGGGTTTGTGAGGAAATGGTTTAGTTTTGGGTCTATTTAAAGACCTATGGCCGAAAAGACCATTTTGCCTGAATCTGCCACCGATGGCCAGCAGGGGCACATCGATGGCCGGCAGCTCATTGTTGATGGTCGGCGGTGGTCTCTGATGGCCGGCAGGGGGCCGACGGTTTTCCCTGATGGCTGATAGGCCTCCACCAACTTTCTCTGCCTATTTTGTCTTGGTATGTGTCCCTGGATTTCAACAATTCTGAGAAGTGTTCAAAACTCGATTCAAAACGCCTCCATGGAAACCTGGGAATCATTGTTCTCAATGTACGGTGGTCATCGCCCATCAAAGCGCACGAGATGTATCCTTTTGAATGCATCGCAAATCTTCCAGGAGGTAAACCAGGAGTTGCCTTCAAGATATCTCTATCATGCATTGTTTTGCACATCTCTATCATGCATTGTTTTGCATATCTCTATCATACATTATTTTGCATATCTCTATCATGCATTGTTTTGCATATCTCTATCATGCATTGTCTTGCATATCTATATCATGCATTATTTTGCATTCTATCTATCTCACATTGTTTTACATCTTTAACTTGTGCTGTTACGTTTGTTAAGTGCGTTGCACCCCCTTTTAACTTGCGCTGTTACGCTCGTTAAGTGCGTTGTTTCGCACCCCCTTTTAACTTGCTCTATTACGCTCGTTAAGTGCGTTGTTTCACACCCCCTTTTAACTTGCGTTGTTACGCTTGTTAAGTGCATTATTGCGCACCCCTTTTATTAACTTGCGCTGTTACGCTTGTTAATTGCGTTGTTTCGCACCCCTTTTATTAACTTGCGTTGTTACGCTCGTTAATCGCATTGTTTCGCACCTTTTTATCAACTTGCGCTATTACGTTTGTTACTCGCGTTGTCTCGCATGTTTTATTTCTTTTACCTGCGTTGTCTCACATGTTTTATTTGCGTTGTCTCGCATGTTTTACTTGCGTTCTTTCGCATTCCTATAACCTGCGTTGTCTCACATGTTTTATTTCTTTTACATGTGTTGTCTCGCATGTTTTACCTGCGTTGTCTCGCATGGTTTATTTGCGTTGTCTCGCATGTTTTACTTGCGTTGTTTCGCATTCCTATAACCTGCGTTGTCTCGCATGTTTTACTTGCGTTGTTTCGTATTCCTATAACCTGCGTTGTCTCGCATGTTTTATTTCTTTTACTGCGTTGTCTCGCATGTTTTACCTGCGTTGTCTCGCATGTTTTATTTGCGTTGTTTCGCATTCCTATAACCTGCGTTGTCTCGCATGTTTTACTTGTTTTACTTGCGCTGTTACGCATGTCTACTTCTTTAACTTGCGCTGTCACGCATGTTTTATTTCTTTTACTTGCGCTGTTATGCATGTCTTACTTGCACTGTTACGCATGTCTACTTCTTTAACTTGCGCTGTTACGCATGTTTTACTTGTTTTACTTGCGCTGTTACGCACGTCTACTTCTTTAACTTGCGTTGTCACGCATGTTTTATTTCTTCTACTTGCGCTGTTACGCTTGTTTTACTTGCGCTGTTACGCATATCTTTAACTTACGCTGTTATGCATGTTTTAACTTGTGCTGTCACGCATGTTTTATTTGTTTTACTTGCACTGTTACGCATGTTTTATTTGTTTTACTTGCGCTGTTACGCATGTCTTACTTCTTTAACTTGCATTGTTACGCATGTCTTATTTGCGCTGTCACGCACATGTCTCTATCTTGCGCTGTTACGCATACTTTCTTTGCGCTGTTACGCATGTTCCACCCGCGTTGTCTCGCACCCTCAGGATTGCATTGTCTTGCACCCCTTCACTTTCGTTGTCACGCACTTTTCACTTGCATTGCTATGCATGTTTCTAACGATATTGTACCTGTTGAGTCTCTTTCTTTTACAGGTACGATATTGTATGTACAGTTCATTTGAAGCTGACGCGACCAAACGAACCCGACAGTATTGTATTCACTCCCTGTGAAACGTGGTGAGAATTGCATAATTTTCTTACATCCTTTCTGTTGGAATATGTAAGACTATTATTCACTTGCTTAAAACTGTTGCATTTATTGTATATAATTACTTCGTTACAGCTCTCTTTGCATAATCATAAGTTATGCTCTTGCATCTTGCATGTCATTTGCATTTTGCCCCAGCCTACGGGCGCATCTCTGCATGGTTATAGCGAATGTTTGCCTGAGTCTTCGGCCTTGTCAAAATGGGTCATCTCTGGGCTTTGACATTCACTCCCATCGCTTTGTGACTTTCAAGTTCTGTCAAAGAGGGCAACTGTAGACACTCCATTTTTGACCGTCCTCAAGACTTGGTTGTGCTTGCAGGTACACCCAACAACTAGTTCGATTGCTCGCTGAGTACTCGACTGCCGCGGCGGAACGTCACAGGTTTGAGCTTTCCAAACCCTGTACCCTTCCTGCCCCTTTTTTTGGACCTTGTATTGGCCCTTTCTGCATGCTTGTGGAAGGCACTGCCGGCCCCTTTTTGGCCTTGCTGGCCATGCTTTTGCCACTGCCGGCCATCAGTGAGCCACTGTCGGCCACCACTGATGGCCGGCAGACCCCCTGTCTCAGCAGGTTTCACGCCAGATCTTTTGAGCCAGCTGGTTTTCACTCCTCTCCCCTCCATACACATGGAGGGATGAAACTCTTGCCAAGCTTGTTTAACAAGCTTCTTCTTGTTTTTCTTCTATATAAGGAGAGGCCCTCTCTCCTTAGCAGAGGTTCAGCCATTTTAGAGAAGAAAGATCTCTCTTTCTCTATATTTCTCACTCGCTCTCTCTATATTGCATAGAATAGTACTCTAAAGTCCATTTTTCTTGCACTTTTGCACTACAACACATAGAGATACACCATCATCTTTGAGCTAAGGTTCTTGAGGGGGTTACTTGAGCTCTGAAACTTGGTTTTTGGCCCCTGAGATTGCAGGTTTCAAAGTTGGTCTTCAAGGGTGAGTTTCTTCCCCTTTTTAGCATTTATTTGTACCTCATTTTGGCCATCCTTTCATATTGTTTTAGGCCTTGCTTTCAACTGAAAAAAGTTCTGTATTTAAGTGCTTTTGAAGTTTGTTTAAGGTCTTTTTGGTGTTAAGGGTGTACAACCCTCTTGTATACTTTGTTTGGCCTTGTTTTGAGCCATGCTTTAAGGCCTTTGAGCTAGGCTTTGTTTGGCCTTTTAGCCACTGAAATCCAGTGGATTTTCAGTGGTAGGCATATAGTTTTGAGGTCTCATCCCCTCTCTTCTTGTTTTTGTTTGCTTGTATTATTGGCCTATCAAAGGACCATGTATCCCTTTACTCTTGAGGCCTGGTTCAGGCACTTTTTTGTGACTTTTAGGACCTTCCTTGACTCTATCCATGGCTGGTTTGGTCATAGTTTGCATGCTTCTTGTATGTGTAGTGTAATCCCATTTGTGGCTCATCAAGTAGCATGTTTGCCTAGCTTATGTTGAGTCCATTTCAGCATGCTTTTGGTGATGTTTTGCCATGACATAACTCTATCTAAGGTGGGTTTGGTCATCTTTTGCATGCTCCATATACTTTTAGAACAAATCTTGCTTACTAGCTTTATGTGCATGATGTTTTGACTCATCATTCTAGCATGTTTTGGCTTTGCTCCAGCATGATTTTATTCTTATTTTGGACTGTTCTAGGACTGTTTTGGGCTGCCATGGTCATATCACTCATGTTTTGTATAGCTATAGTGTAAATGCTTTGGCTAGCCTTGGGTTTTGAGGCCCCCTACCATGCCATGCATGTGATGTTTCCATGCTTTGCCATCATTTCGAATGTTATTTCAGTCCATGAAATGTGGTCATACACCTGCATTTGACATGCTTTCAATGTCTTAGAGAGTTTGTGTTTTATGCCTCATGAATGGATCATTGTGCATGTCTCTATGCTTAGGTCTTTGGGATGCCATCTCAATGGTTTTTTGGGGTTATTATGCCATGCCTTAACTCTGATTTTTTTTAGTTGAGTCATCACATGCTTGGTCTTAATAGGTGTAGTGTAATCCACCTTATTTGCCTTGTATGCATCATGCCTCATGCTCACCATGCTAGCTTGTTTTGGCTTCCTTCCATGCATATTTTAGCCTCATATTAACATGTACAAGGACTTTTTTGGGTTTCGTTTGCCATATCCTTCATGCTTTGTATAGCTGTAGTCTAATTGGCCTTGCAAGCTTTGTTTTTTGTTGACTCATGCATGCTATCTTTGAGCTATTTAGATAATTTGGCATCACTTAATACCTCATTTCAGAGCCTATAGCATTGCCATATTCCCACTTCAATCATGCTTTAAGTACCTTTGAGTGTTGTGCATTATTGCCTAGTTTATGGTTTAGCTTGTATGCTTGCATGCCTAGGTCTTTAGGCCCTCATCTCAGCATGTTTAGGTACTCATTTTGACCTATTTAAGCTCAGTCCATACTTAGTTCATGCATTTGTGCCATGTATTGCATGCCTCCTTTGTAATCCTCTTTGATAGCTCCATGCTTTAAGGACCTTCGCATGCTTTACTTGTATTGTTTAAATGATTTGGCATCGTTTATCATCTCATTTCAGTGCACTTAGTGTTGTTACACTTCCATGCTTTCCACTCTTTAGGTGTTCTTGAGAGTTGCATCTTTATGCCTCAATTGGTGAGCCAATTGGCATGCATGCTTGTATGTGTTTTCGGTGCCTTCATCTTAGCATTATGGCCACTGATTTGGGCATCACTGAGGTCTGTCCATTTTGGTTTAAGTCCATCTTTGCATGTTGTAGCATGCTTATCCATTTTGCATGTTGTTGCATGCTTGGTACATTGTTGCATACTTGTTACATGCCATGTTGTTTGCACGTTTAGATTGCATTGCATTGAGTATGCCATCATTCGCATTGTGCATGCATTAGCATTGTGTATGCCATTAGCCTTGTTAGGTTGTTCATATTGCGTGTTTGCATGCTTAAGTCATATTGCATGTTTGCATGCTTGAGTCACCTTGTGTATGCCATGCTTGTATTGCATTGTTGCTTGGGTTAAGTGTTAATCCGAGCACGAGGAACGAGGGGCGTTTCATACTTCAAGTGATGAAACGTGTCTCAATTCTCGGTCGCCGATGCTCTTGATGATCCATGATAGAGTTTTAGGCTTTATATGTTTATTTGTGCATTCATTTCACATTGATTTGCACATGTTGGATCTTTGGCCATCATGCATCGGGATGCGTGATTGATGGTCGTGGATCCGACTATGCCTCTCCCTTGATGTTTTGAGGTGATATGGGGTGGCATAGTGCGTACATACCCATGGGAGACCCTCCCTTTTTTCTATTTTGTGTTCTGCTGTAGCTTGGTGTCCCAGCACATCAGTGGCCGGCAGTGCCTTGCAGATGGCCGGCACCTCCTCATCCTTGGCCGACAGTATACCATATTTAGCTGGCAGATGGTCGGCAGCATCTCCCCATGGCCGGCAGGCCACTGATGCACTCCCCAGCCTTGATTTGGTAAGGTTCAGCATGAATTCCTTGAGGACACCCTGCAAACAGAGCCTCTAAAGAGCAACCGGAGAGCTTACCGGGATGGGAACCGAGCATGCATGTTCACCTTCTTCAACTTGCCGAGACAGCATTGTTTAAATTGCTTACTTGTTAGTTAGCATTTGGTTTCGTAGCTAGTTAATTAATTTGTTAATTAGTTAAGGTTTTGTAATAATTAATTGTAGCTAGTTATTCATTTGGTTATGTAATAATTAATTAGCTTGTTAGTTAGTTAATTAGTTGGCATGTATTATTTATTCGGACCCTCCGTCGAGAGGGCGAATGTTGTAATAAGTGTGCGTGCGTGTGTGAATGTCTTCCAACCCCACGTCTTTCTCCTTTTTACTTAACCGCTTATGATGGTTAATTCTAGGTCATTTTCAATTAGCATCCTTATGCTATGCATGTTTGCATCATTTATTCATATTGCATGCACCGGGCTCGACGCATCATACTAACTGCATTGTATTTCAATTTCAAGTTGAATACATGTATCAAATGCTGCGTCTCACATGCCACTTTAGAATAGCCGAGCCTATTTCTAGTTGCATTTTGCATGTGTTGCATTAGCCATCTTAACATGAACTAGGATCATGCATTGATTACTAACTAGTTTCTGCTTTGGCTCGGAGTACACTGTGAGTGTTTACGCTTTAGCATACTGCATGTGTGTTATTGATTGCCATGAAAGCATGCTTGCCATAAGGCTAACTGCTTAGTTGATTAACTGCCTGAATGCCTGTGGGTGAAGGTTGGATTACTTGAATTGGAACAAATTCATCAAATCTGCATTTTAGCCTACTTACAAGTAGCAAACTTCAAACCGTTTTGCAAACGAATATGCAATGTTTTGTTCCAAATTAGGCGATCTAGTCTATACTTGTTTGCTGTGCGCATCACATAGTAATTCTAGCTAATTAACCGGAATAAGAACACATGTGTTTTCAAAAACAAGATATCATGTTTAGTAGTGGCCGATCTTTGATCGGGCGAGCGGGGGTGCTCATAGATGACCTTCCCCAATCGTACCCAAGTTCTCAAGCCGAGGCAACTTTGGTGATGACGGACACGTGGCCTTAGGCAACGAGTTAGGGTTTCCTAAATTTCTCCAAAAATAAAATATTTAGGTGGCGACTCTGTATCTGGCAAAGTAGTCCATGTTTGGCACTTCTTTACAAAAATCAGTTTTCCAAAACGATTTGCCGGATTTGGACTATTTGGTAATTTATCGGTCTTGCATTGCACTTTGCCAGATCAGATTCAGAACCATGACAATTTGAGTCCGAACTGTAGCATGAGGCCCAAGGGCACGTCACACCACCAATCAAAGCAATTTCATTGCATGATGATGGCTTGTGCTTCAAGGTGTGCAAACTTAATAAATACAAAACAAAACATTCAAGAACCATCACCCTATCATGCATGATCAAGGGCAATGGAGACCTAGGAAAATGGCACATTTCATCACTTTCGAGTATGAAATGTCCCATTTAACTTGTGTTCAAACTAACGTCCAATTTGAACACATGCAATGCAACACAAAGAAATGCTTATCTTGCATTTTTTTACTTATCAATTTTGTTTACACAATTTAGTTACCAACCATTCTTTAATCACATTAAGTCCAAATGGTGAGTTAAATCCTCTAAACGGAAACAAAGCTCAAACCAAAGGTTGTTTTAGGCATGAAAGAGACCTCATGCCGTTGGTAATGAATCCCCAAAGGGATTAAACCATTAAGCACAAAACCTCAATTTCATGTTTTAAACAAGCAAATGGTTTGAACCACTTTCAAAGAAAAAATAAAACCAAGATAGGAAGGAGGTTGCAGAGATGGTTAAGTGCTGAAAATGAGTGATAAAATCACAAACAAATGCTATCAACTGAAACAAGAAGGTGTCTAGAGCCTAAATCACCAAGCTTGTGAGGACTATTGCACTACAACCATGCCAAAACAAGACTCAACTGACCCAAACAGCCCAAAACAGAGCAAAAGCAGGCTATTTCAGAGGCAAAAACATGCTAGAATTAAGCTAAGCTAAGCTAAAAAAACATGCTAACATATGAAGTTAACTAGACTAGCAAACAAGACACAAGGAGGGGAGGCTAACCCCTCCAATTTCAGACTTCAAAATGAGTTTTTTGCCACTAAAAAACCTCTAAAATTCAGTGGTTAAAGGGCCAAAGAAAAGTAGTTTTAAAATGGGAAACAAAAGCGCAAAAGCCTTAACAATAAGGGATAAAGAGGAATGAACCACCCCCTAAGCTTTAATGGCCCAAAACACCAATTTCAACCCATGAAAACAAAGTTTTTTTATAGCTCAAAATAGCCCATAATAGAAGGAAAAAGATGGGAAAAAAAACAAATACGCAAAGCAAGCTTAAAAGACTAGTATTATACCTCTTGAAAAGAATAGTGGTTCCAAGCAACAATTCAAGCCAAAAATAACTTGTAGAGCTCCAAGAGGGCCTCAAACAACCCCAGCTCAAAGAAGATCACTTTTGGTTAAGGGGTGATGTGCAAAAGTGCAGTGTAAGTAGGCAAAGGTGTAGAGAAATACAAGAGAGAGAGAGAGAGAGAGAGAGAGAAAATTTTGAGTCCAAATTCTTCCAACCTTAAAACATGAGAGAGGGCCTCCCTATATATAGAAAATATGAATTCTATACAAGGAGATCCAATCCTCCACGTATGGGTAGATGCAAGCCTCTGTACAACTAGCTGGCACAGTTGGCACAAAATATCTACAAAAAACACTAGTGGCCGGCTGGCCGGCCATCAGTGATGGCCGGCAAAGCATCATTGATGGCCAGAAAAGCACATCAATGGCCAGCAGGCCTGAAGCCCCGACAACCCTCATAGATGGCCAACAAGCCACCAAAAGCTGTAGGGGGGAAACACCAAGACATGGTCCAAAAAGGAGACAAAAAGGATACAGGGTTTGGAAGGCTCAAACCTGTGGCATTCTACCGAGGACTTTGAGCGCTTGGCGAGCAACCAAACTCATCATCGGATATACCTGCAAGAACATCCAAGTCTTAAAGAGCCGTCAAAAACGGGTCTACACTCCATAAATGGAGGACTCTTGCACCAAGAATTTCAAGGAGCGAGAGTGAAAATCAATGAAGAAAGCAAAAATCCAGTGTTAGAGAATCCAAATAGGACCTTCTTAATTAGGCTCTAAAGGCCTTTCACAAAATTGGGAACAAACTCTATATACGTGACCTAAAACATAAGGGGTCAGGGCTATCCTCTTCTTCGAAGCTAGAGCCTTGGTAAGAGGGACAAATTCAGACATTATTTTTTGAGAAGAGGTATAAAAAATAAATTTACAAAGCTAGTAAAGAATTAAAGAAAAGAATTCTCGATCTATCACAGCACCTTCTATATTATTCTTAGCTCCTATGAATTCACTATAAGAACAGAGTAAGAGACCTTAAGGTCTAGGTAATTTGGGCCGAAAGGATCACCAATAGCTGAGAGCCCTAGAAGATGGCACATATCCAGAATGGTGGGGGCCATCATATCACACCAAAATTGGAAAAGTTAAAAGTTGGGTTCCAAAAACAAAGAGCAGCAAGAATAAGAAAAAGGTCTTCAGGGATTATGAACCTGGAAAGACAGAGAGCATCAAGAATGTAGAGGTCCTCTAGGTCTTGTTCTCTGGCGACAACAACCTTATCATATCATTCCTCTCATTTTGTCTTCAATGTGGGCCAACAGCGATGAGGTCGAGAGGTCCTCTAACCTCCCCAGTTGAACTTCCCTTCATAGAGAAGGTAGTGATCTTCCAAGCGAGGATATAGGGGAGGAAGTGCGGTAGGAGCCTCAGTAAAAATAGAGCCAAGGACATACTCCCCTTTAGCGCTATGACGAGGGACAAAGTACCTCCCATCCATCACACTTTGGCCCTCTAGTTCTTTGTACTTGGCTATTTCTTCATCTATATATCTCCAGAAAGCCACTGAGAGACGTAAGCGTTCGACGACTAAAAAATTTACGGAGGAAGAAGCAGCCATCGGCGAGAGCTGAATGAGGGATTAAAAAGTAAAAGTGAGAGCAAAGATGGGCAAGAGCTGGCGTAAGAGTAGAGGTGAGTACGAGTGAAAGTGGGAGTAAGAAATGAGCAAGTAAGTGGGCAAAAGCCCGAAGATTAGGGCTTTATACCTTCTTGTGTAAGTTGCCCATTTAATCAAATGGATCAAGTAGTTTTAAGCTATCTGGATTTTATTTGACCCATATGGAGTTAGAACCCATTTAACATTTCGAGGCTCTTGGGAGTACATTTTTGGACTTTCTACCAAGTAAATTTCCTTCGAATGAGCATTTTATTACCTCTAGAAGAGAGAAAGTGTGCTTCGAAATACCTGACTTGGCCTCAGAATGAATGGGTTGCTTCGAAGCTAGTATTTGCTTGTATGTTGACAAGTTTGATTAAAAACATACATATTAACAAGTACAAACCATGTAATTGGAAGAAAGAAACCAATATTTTATTAAATAAATAAATAAATAATTACATTGGAGGACCTACTTGAGTACATTCTTAATTTCATAAAAATAAGGAATGGAAAAGGTTACAAGATCATGGAACTTATTCCAGGAAAATTCAATGAATGTATGTTCCCTCTCTAACCTTTCCTTAATCCTACCTAATTGGGGTCGTTCTAGCTAGTGTGCCCTTATTTGGTAGAAAAGTTGTTGGGTCTTCATCTCAAACTCTATCTGCTTTAGTGCCTTCTCCACCTCGTCCATCCCATACATGTCAGCATCTTCTTTATATGTTGAGTCATTTTTCTTGAAGTCTTCGTAGTCTTCAAGGAGATTCTCTGCTTCGTATTGGGTTTGAATACAAGTGGCAGAGATCTCTTCCAATGATTCACTGGCGGCCAGGGCATTTTTATACCCGTTAAGCAGAAGAAAGAGTTGGTCCAAGAAGGTGTGGAGTTCTGTCTGAGCCATTGGATTAAGAATATGGCTTTGAGAGAGTATATCACAAGCCCAAAGAAGGTTCTTGTGAAGAGTGTCATCTCGAAGCACTTCAAAGGTCAAATGGGAGAAGGCAGCAAGCAGAGTTTGGGCTTTATATTACTGGTAGGCAGTGAGAGAAGTTGGGGCTTGGTATAGGGAAAATGCCGGTCTTTGAAGAGGGTGAGTTTCAATTCCTCAATCCGGTTAGGATTATGAAGAAAGAGAGCTGCAGCTAGGTCCATTCCAAAAGGTGAAAATTGGGGCTCATTCACACACTCTAGCTAGTCAGAAGAGTAGATTTTTGCCTTCTTGGCCAAGCGTGAAAGACTCAGTCCTAGAGTATTGATTGGATTGGAAGTCTTCTGTACTATTTTTGTTGGCATAGTGGAGGTATACCACGCTGAAAGTAAGTTGTCTTCCAGGCAGTGAAGGCAATCAAATGGTACATAAGGATATACCACTGAACTATGAGAAGAAGGAAAAACCAAAGTAAGGCCATCGAATTCAACAAATCTATGATGAATTCGCTCCCTTATCTAAGGTTAGGAAGGTTTTGGCCAGGTATCCCAACCAGTAGCTTTTACAGAGGAAGAGACAGCCTCATCCCAAGCAAAGACCCTTGGGGCAAATGAAGAGCCTTCGAGGTCCATGTGAGCAAGCTTTTGTTCTAAAGGTGTGTACTCTATGTAGGTCTCCATGACTTGTATAAATGGAGGGTAAGTATGGCTAATAAATGCATGTGAGTTTGTTCGAGGACAACCATTATTGTCTAGTGCCTCTTCATATGCTTGATCAATGAAGGAGAACGGTTGGTTACCCATAGAAGAAGTATCAGTCTCTTCGTTTGCTCAGCTAATGTAAGTAAAATCCAAAAGCAAATGAGAGTTCAATGTTCTGGTTTATGAACGTTGCTTGAAGACAATTATACTTCTAAAACAATTAATTACCAAGCACGTTCCAAAACATGGACAGTACGTCACAAGAATAGCGTAGTGTGACGATCCACTAATATCACCAAGTCTTGGATATATTAGTGCGTGGGGTAATGTTGGCCATATATTTTTTATTAGCCAATCACAACCTGACACGTGATCCATTATGGGTAATTTGGAGAATTAGCAAGGATTTCCAATCATCGAAAGACACATGGCAAGTTATATCAATAACAATGGATTTGCGAAGTACTGGAACAATCAAAAAGAGTAAGGTGACGTGGCTAAACAGTTCTTGGAGGTTTAAATTCAGATTCAGGCGGGAAGCCTAACTGCGAGAAGTGACTTAGTGGAGGCAAACTGCTTGGAATCGTGTTTGATGTTCGTGGAGGTTACTTCGTCAGTTACCAGCCACTTCGACGGTTGTCACCAGTGCATATAAATAGAGAAGAAAGCTGATAGTGAAAGGACCCAGAACCAGATTCAGAAACCAGTCTGTTCTACTTTACATCTTTTTTAGTTCTTTACTTTCCAATTATTTACTTTCCAGTTGACCTTCCAGTCCTTTACTTTTCTGCACTACATTTCAATTTCTTAAGAGTAGTTCTAAGTTAGTCTGTCCATTGCTGTAATTCCCTTCGAAGCTATGGAAGTGCAAGATACAATTGTGAACACTTGTTTGCTCAATGAAATTTATTTTCTAACATTGTTCTCTCCCTCTGTCTTTTATTGTGATTAGTTCTTGTGAATTTTTTCCTAAAACAAGCCATCAGTAAAAATCCTCTTTATTGAGGGTAAAAGAACTTTGAAGCAATCGTCTGATTAATTGGTTGGCATTTATTATTTCTGTAAGGATTTATTGATCCTTACTGGCACGCTCAAATTATATTTTTAACCTTCGAAAGCCAAAAGAAACAACAATTTCTTATCATTTCTATCCCTTAAGTTTTAATATTTGTCATTTTGATCAAATTGTCAATTTGAATTAATTTGGTCCTATATTTAACATCCATTTACATTATGAGTGCAACTTAGATACTAGAGTTAGGACTAAATTGACAATTTTGAAGACTAAAATGACAAAATTAAAACTTAAAGAACTAAAATAAAAAAAATAAAAAATAAAAAAAGAACGCATACTTTAGAGATTAAAATTGTCTTTCATCCTTACATTTAAAAAGTAACCTTCTTTTTTTTTTTTTTGGTTATACAAAATTACTAAAAATATAGAACTTAAAAACAATTTTTGCCAAAATAAAAGGATAAATGGTTTGCCCTTAAGAGCATCTCCAACCTCTTATTACTTTTTTCATCTAATTTTATTCTAAATTTGAGTAATAAATTTGACTTGATGTAAACTATTCCAACTCTCTCATCAAATTTTTATCAAAATATTTTTAAAATTTTTACTTTTGTCACAAAATTTTCTTTTCATAAAATTGATGGAAAAAAAAATCATTTTCAATACTTTTTTTAAAAATTTTGGATAAATTACAAACACACATCTTGAGATTTATTTAAAATATGAATTGCCCCCGTGATTTAGGAAATTGCATCATGTCCCTTGAAATTTCTAATTTCATAACAAATTGCCTCTTTTATTAATAAATCATTAAATCAATTAAAAGTTTTTAATAATGCCATAAATATATTTCAATTAATAATTTCAATAATTTTATTATTATATAGGGGTGCAGTTAGAAATTTTATTTATTTTTTAGTTAATTATATTAAATAAAAAAATTCCTCATAAAGAAATATTTGTAATTTTCTAAATTAGAAGGGATAATCCATATTTGAAATACATCTCAATAGATATATTTATAATTTACCTTTTAAATTTTTATCAAATTTAAATTTAATGAAAAATTTAATAAAGTTCCAATTTGATAAAAAAAATAACAACAATGATTCATCCCCCCTTTTCCCCCACCCCCTTTGACCCCCTCTCTCTCTCATTGGTCCCCTTTTCTTTTTCTTTTTCTTTTTTTTTCCTGTTCCTCCAATCACCACCTGCCACGTGGCAAAAGGGGTGAGGGGGTGACCCCCAAAAGGGGGTCCCAAGCATTATTCAAAAAATAAATAAATAAAAGTTCGGAAATGCTCGATCAGCAGCAACTTAGAGTAAACGTGGCACGCCACCCATCTATGACCAGGAGGAAGATAACATATAATCGCGTTCGCAAGCAAAAATCACTGAACTCAGAAGAAAACGAAAAACAACGGAAGGTTATGTTCCATTGAGCACAAAGGGAGAGTTATTATCTTCATGAAGGTAGTTTAATCTTTTTATCAAATTTTATAGGTGATAGTTGAGTCGAATGTTCGTTTGGATATCCTCTTAAACAATCAAACTTTATTTATCTAAACGTCAATTTTCACTTATGGTGGGACAACTGCCCGGATGTGTTCCAGACAACCGGATTTGTAATAAAATTTGATAAAAATTTTAAATTTATCATTGACATATATCATATCATGTTATTTTTTTATCAAAAAATTTGCAACAAAATTTGATAAAGCGTTAGAGATCGTCTTATATATATACACACATATATATATATATATATATTTATATTCACAAGGCTATTCAAACTTAATTTGAATTTACTTGACTTTGTTTCAATTACTAAGTGAGTATAAATATTTAACTCGAACTTATTGATTTAATAAATAAAACAAATTCAAATGACATTTTTTTAAAGGATAAATTTTAATACACCTTTTGAAATTTATTTAAAATACGATTTGTTCCTTATGATTCTAAAAATTACATCTCATCCCTCAAAATTTCCAATTTCATAACAAATGACCCATTTTTACAATAAATCATCTTTCATTTTCTTTTTCATTCCAAAACTCCAATCCATCCCACCCCACAAAAACTTGCCATTATCATCAATATCATCATTATATAGACATTTTACTTTTATATTTTGGATGGTTTGATAAAATTTCACAAACAAAAGTAATTAAGTTTCATTGTTGCATACCTCTCCTTTTCTTCACAAAATCCAAACCGAGTAGAAACTACTTCTTTCTTCTTCTTTTTTTTTAAAATATATACATATATATATATCCAGAGAAAAATTAAAAACCATTTGTTTTACAAAACCCTTTCAAAAATCCTCCTTTTTTTTTTATTAAAAAAAAAACACTTGTCCTTC
The DNA here is from genome assembly GCA_030407325.1 of Camellia japonica. Lineage (NCBI taxonomy): Eukaryota > Viridiplantae > Streptophyta > Magnoliopsida > Ericales > Theaceae > Camellia > Camellia japonica. Next base: position 110,626,341 of record JAPPVO010000029.1, on the reverse strand, counting down.
ACTGGTGTCGTTCCCTGTACGTGAACAAAACGAATATAGCGAGCAATCTGTTTAAAGATTTTTGAAAGGTTTTTTCAAAATGGTATAATTTGGAGTTTTTGATTTGTTTATTATTTGAGAGTACCTTGAAAGATAATTTGGGAAAAAAATAAGTTATGCTGAGAAAAAATTATACTCTAAATAATTTAATAGAGGGTACTAAGAGATTGGACATACTCAATGATTTTTTTGGTGCAAATAGGATCTCCCAAATTTTAGGAAATAATAATTTGTTTTTAAAGATTTGACTTTTATAACAAATCAATCTTTGAATTTTTAATTTCTCTTCAATTGGTACCTTGATTTTATGAATTGGTCACATCTTTTATTTTTTTTCATTTTTTTATGAAACCGTAATCAGAGCCTTGCAATTAGGAATCGGATCAATTTGAACAGTTTTATCATTTTCAAAACTAAACCAGACTAAACAAGTGATTTTGATCGGACTGGATTGATTTACTGTTCCATTCGATTTTTTTAAACACCCCGACACTATGGAGAGTGATCTTTAGGGAAGGGACCCTTAGAGGAAGAGGTCCTTGGTTCACTATGATGCAGTCCATGATAAGGTTGAAATGGTTCAGTGCATATAATTTGATGTAGTTAGGATTGGGTAAACATCCATCCGACCCGTCAAAATCGAATGACCCGATTTAATCTGTCATAAAATGGAGGATTTTTATGGTCCGAGCAGATAGATGCAAATGCATTTTTTTCAATCCATCTAAGTTTGGACAGATGGTAAATAAAAAGTCACCTAAACAAACTTGATTCGTGAGCACCCGTTATTTGGTAAAGATGTGGTGAATAAAAGGCCAACAGCTACCCCTGCAAACATTTTCGATCAATTTTTCTAGCTACTTTTTAATGTGTGTTTTTATCACATAAAATATATATATATATATATTGAACATTGGACTAAATAACATATAGCCTCATAAATGTGGACTTTTTTACCAATTAACCCAATTTGATATATATATATATATATTAGTTTGAAAGAATAAATAAGAATGCCACACGTTGAAAAAAAAAAATTTATTCCTTTGTAAACGAAGATGAACAAATGACTGTGTTTACGACAACTTAGAAAATTAGAGTTTTGATTGAAAATTTTGAAAATTCAGAATTTGATTTGTTACTATTGTGAAATAATGGTTTTTTTTTTTTTTTTGGTTGAAATTTTCCTACAAATTTTATTTTATTTGTATACTGAACCAGCTAGTGTAATTAAGAGGAAATGTGTCTTTAAAGGCACATTGGTTTCAATCTCTTGAATTCAATTTTCTGAAAATTAAGTTTTTTTATTTTTATTTTTCATGCCTTTTTTCTTTTTATTAAATATTTTTAAAATTTTAAAAAAAAATTTACATTTTTAGATGCATCTAAAAAGTAAAATATTTGTAAAAAAAATATTTTTAAAAATTAATAAATACATAAGAATACAAAAAATGTATTGAATTTTCATTTTTTTTGTTTTTGTTTTTGTTTTTGTTTTTTGTTATTTAGTGAATTTTTTTTATAAAAAAAATCACAAATATTATACTTTTTAAGTGTATTCACATTAGGTATGTCTAAAAATTAAAAAATTACTTAAAATATTTTTTTAAAAAAAATCAATAAAAACAGAAAAAATATATATGAAAAATAAAAAATTTCAATATTTTGAAAAGTGAATTATAGGGATTTTGGTTTAGACTCGACCCATTTGATATTTTGGATCCGGGTTTCATTGTTTTATATAATTGTTCACGTCTTGTTTCCCCTTATTTCTCTTTGAGTTTGGCTATTGGGATGAAATGGTTAGGTTTGGAACATTTGTCTAGAATTTTGCTTCTTCGCTCGAGCGACACTTCTTGCGCTCGAGCGGTCTTTGTGAACTCTCAATACTTTTGCAGATCTGCAAAACTATTGAGAGGTGATATTTTTCGCTCGAGCGTAGTTTTTTGTGCTCAAGCAGTGTTGGCTGGAGCGGCCCTTCTTAAACTCGAGCAGTAGTCTTTTGTCTGTAAAATTTCTAGGAGTTGGTATTCTTCGCTCGAGCGAAATTTCTTGCGCTCGAGAGATGCAACTCATTTTCTTTCTCATTCCAAAATTCTAATTCATCCCACCCCACAAAAACTTACCATTATCGTCAATATCATCATTATATAAACATTTTACTTTTATTTTTTGGGTTGTTTGATAAAATTTCCCAAACAAAAGTAATCAAGTTCTTGTCTAACCAACCATCGGCATTGGGACAAGACAGTGAAGCCACGAGTAGAGCAGCCTAGAAATGAAGTCATTGTTGCATACCTCTTCTTTTCTTCACAAAATCCAAACCAAGTAGAACCTACTCTTTTTCTTTTTTTTTTTCTTTTTTTTTTTTTTTTTTTTTTTTTTAAATTATCTAGAGAAAAATTAAAAACCATTTGTTTTATAAAACCCTTTCAAAAATCCTCTTTTTTTTTATTAAAAAAAACACTTGTTCTTCACCGGCATCATTCCCTGTATGTGAACAAAGGGAATATAGCGAGCAATCTGGTTAAAGATTTTTGAAAGGTTTTCCAAAATGGTGTAATTTGAAGTTTTTAATTTGTTTATTATTTGGGAGTACCTTGAAAGATAATTTGAGAAAAAAATAAGTTGTACTGAAAAAAAATTATACTCTAAATAATTTAATAGAGTGTACTAAGAAATTAAACATACTCAATGATTTTTTGGTGCAAATAGAATCTCCCAAATTTTAGGAAATAATAATTGGTTTTTAAAGATTTGACCTTTATAACAAATCAATCTTTGAATTTTTAATTTCTCTTCAATTGGTACCATGATTTTATGATTTGGTCACATCTTTTATTTTTTTTAATGTTTTTATGAAACCGTAATCAGAGCCTTGCAATTGGAAAACGGATCAATTTGAATAGTTTTACCATTTTCAAAACTAAAAAGATAGCTAAAACTAATAGAAACCAGACTAAATTAGTGATTTTGATCGGATTGGATCGATTTACTGTTCCATTCGATTCTTTTAAACACCCCTACACTATGGAGAATGATCTTTAGGGAAAGGACCCTTAGAGGAAGAGGTCCTTGATTCACTATGATGCAGTCCATGATAAGATTGAAATGGGTCAGTGCTTATAATTTGATGTAGTTAGGATTGGGTAAACATCCATTCGACCCGTCAAAAGCGAATGACCCGATCTAATCTGTCACAAAATGGAGGATTTTGATGGTCCGAGCAAATAGATGCAAATGTATTTTTTTCAATTCATCTAAGTTCGCACAGATGATAAATAAAAGGTCACCTAAACATACTTGATTCGTGAGCACTCGTTATGTGGTAGAAATGTGGTGAATAGAAGGCCGACAGCTACCACTGCAAACATTTTCGATCAATTTTTCTAGCTACTTTTTAATGTGTATTTTTATCACATAAAATATATATATTTAACATTGGACTAAATAACATATAGCCTCATAAATGTGGACTTTTTACCAATTAACCCAATTTGATATATATATATATATATATAAATTTGAAAGAATAAATAAGAATGCCACACGTTGAAAAAAAAAATTACCCCTTTGTAGACGTAGATGAACAAATGACTGTGTTTACGACAATTTAGAAAATTAGAGTTTTGATTGAAAATTTTGAAAATTCAAAATTTGATTTGTTACTATTGTGAAATAATTTTTTTTTTTTTTTTGTTGAAATTTTCCTACAAATTTTATTTTATTTGTATACTGAACCAGCTAGTATAATTAAGAGGCACATTGGTTTCAATTTCTTGAATTCAATTTTCTGAAAATTAAGTTTTTATTTTTATTTTTCGTGCCTTTTTTCTTTTTATTAAATATTTTTAAAATTTTAAGCAATTTTTTTTACATTTTTAGATGCATCTAAAAAGTAAAATATTTGTCAAAAAAATATTTTAAAAAATTAATAAATACATATGAATACAAAAAATCCATTGAATTTTCATTTTTTTGTTTTTGTTTTTTGGTATTTAGTGAATTTTTAAAAAAAAAAAATCACAAATATTATACTTTTTAAGTGTGTTTACATTAGGTATATCTAAAAATTAAAAAATTACTTAAAATATTAAAAAAAATTCAATAAAAACAGAAAAAAATATATATATGAAAAATAAAAGGATTCAATATTTTGAAAAGTGAATTATAGCCATTTTGGTTTAGACTCGACCCATTTAGTGTTTTGGATCTGGGTTTCATTGTTTTATGTAATTGTTCATATCTTATTTCCCCTTATTTCTCTTTGAGTTTGGCTATTGGGATGAAATGGTTGCGTTTGGAATAGGTTGGTAGCTTGTTTCTCAAACTGTTGTTGTCTAGAATTTTACTTCTTCTCTCGAGCGACACTTCTGGTGCTCGAGCGGTCTTTGTGAACTCTCAATACTTTTGCAGGTCTGCAAAATTATTGAGAGGTGATATTTTTCACTCGAGCATAGCTTCTTGCACTCAAGCGGTGTTGTCTCGAGCGGCAAATTATTAAGAGGTGATATTTTTCACTCGAGCATAACTTCTCGCACTCAAGCGGTGTTGTCTCAAGCGGCTCTTCTTGAGCTCAAGCAGTAGTCTTCTGTCTATTAAACTTCTGAGAGTTGGTATTCTTTGCTCGAGCGAAACTTCTTGCGCTCGAGAGATGCAACTCATTGTGTCTAGTTGCTCGAGCGACACTTCTTGCACCCCAGCAATCTGCACGTATATCAGTTCATAAAAAGTCACTTTTGAGTCACTTTTTCATTTCTCTATCTCTCTAAACATTCTAAAAACCCTAGATCTACACTTTCTCTCTCTAAAACTCTACTTCTCTCTACAAATATGCTTAGATCCGTTGAGTTCTTCACCTGTGTTTGTTAAACAGGTAGAGCACGCCGTGGGCTTCCTTTTGATCCGAACGAAGTTGGGTTTGGGTGTTGTTGAAATTCCTTTACTCTTTCTCTTATATTCTAAGTTTGAGGTATGGATTCTCCGCACTTTCTTATGATTTTTAACTTAAATATTTGTCTTTATAAAACAACATTGTGATTTGGAGAAATTTTGGACAAACCTAGGGTTTTGCTTGATTTCAAAATAGGGGTTTTCAAATGTTTTGTCGGAAATAATTAAGAAAATGTATTTATCGTTGAGTTATGATGAATTAGTGGATTGTTACCTTTGAAATTGGTTTATAAAGAAATAGGAGTTTTACCCTAAATATATCAAATGTTGATTTTGAAATGATAAATGAAATTGATGTTGGAAATGTGGAATTAGGTTCATATTGATGAGGATGATAGAGTTGGATATGTATTATCATTCACATCTTGAAATTTGAAAAGTTTATCTTTATTGAAAATTGTTTATTTGTTTAGAAATATTTGTTTTGAGCTATTGGTGGAGGATAGCTTTGATTGTTGTAGAAAGTATATGAGAATTATGATAATTGAAATTATTGTCTCATCCATTTGCATTGAGCATTATTTCATATTTTTACATTGGAAATGTTTATTGTTTTCAGAAAATAAGTGAATCTGGGAAGTATGTATTGTCTCGTTGAAATAAGTTAGCTTGAGTGTCCATGGTAAAAATCCTAAAAACTGCGCGTATACATGGGTGCCGATCTCGTGGACGAAATTTTCATGAAATGGCAATAGTAGTGCTTGTAAAGCCTACGTTTAAATAGGTGTCGGTTTACGGTTTCTCGAGGACGAAATTTCCGTGAAAGGTTAGAATTGTTTTGAGATTTCCATGAAATGGCATATTTGTTTTGAGTTATCGGTGGAGAATAGGTATGATTGTTGTAGAAATTGCATGAGAATTAGGATAATTGAAATTATTGTCTCATCCATTTGCATCGAGCATTATTTCATATTTATGCATTGGAAATGTTTATCGTTTTGAGAAAATGGGTGAATCTGGGAAATATGTGTTGTCTCGTTAAAATAAGTTAGCTTGAGTGTCCATGGTAAAAATCCTAAAAAGCGCGTGTATACATGGGTGCCGATCCCGTAGACGAAATTTCCATGAAATGACAATAGTAATGCTTGTAAAGCCTACGTTTACATAAGTGCCGGTTTACAGTTTCTCGCGGACAAAATTTCTGTGAAAGGTTAGAATTGTTTTGAGATTTCCAAGTGTAATTCACTGCCCTATTCTTTATTGTAAAGGAAGTGATTTATGAATTCTAATATTAACCTGGCATTACATGCTTTTGGAAAAAGATATAAAATGATTTGGCACGAGCATTGCATATGCATTCACTTGTATCTTTGTTAAGATTCATATACTGTGTTAAATTATTTCTATTGGGTTGTGGCTCACTCTATGTGGGAAAAATATTTTCAAGTGCTGATAATATGCCTCTGCTAAGGCAATAGCTTGGGAGGACTTGGAATAAAAGTTTCATTTTGTTTGATTGTTGTATATGTTTTGTACATGCCAAGAGCCTTTAACTATATTGAATTCGAATCCACTTTTGTTGTAAGGAAGTATCATCTTGGAAAGTTGTCACTTTTAGGGCATTTATTAACTACTTTACTTTCATATCATATCTCCAGTTGTAACACATGCTACAGATTCAGTGTTAGAGCTTGTGAATGTGTAAATGTATGTGTTAGCTTTTGTATAATTCAAATCATATATGAATGGAAAGGATATTCATTTTAGAAATGCATTATCTTATTTGATTATACGTCATGAGCTATTGTTATATTTTCGGAACATTACATAAATCTTGAAAATCATAACCAAATAGAGTGAGGTGCTCTCACAATGCAACTTTCTTTAATCTTTTTTTATTGGCAAAAGTAGTTGTTTATCTTTTTAATTCAAATTTTCCTTCGGAAGAATTAAACTCATAACTTTCTCTTTGGAGCTAAACCCTTAAGAGAATTATAGTGGCCAACTTATTGCCTGACCTTTTCAACTCATTTTTATTTTTATTTTTTCCTTTTATGTTTTGGCTATGAATTTTTTTCTTTTCTAGAAAACAACCTCAAAAGCTTCCATTGTGTTAAAGTTTATTTCCCAAGAAGAGGCATTTAAGCAGAATTAAATATGTCAGTTGCATTCAATCATAATTAAATCTGTTATTTATTTATTTAGTTTCCTTAATTTTATGAATTCATCATTGTAGCTCAATATTGGGATTAGTTGAACATCCTTTAGAGAAGAGGAGAGGTGGAGAATTATTTATTTTTAAGAATCGAACAAGAATATTTTAATTGATTTTGAGTATCTTGGTTTAATTTTAAGATGCTCATTTCAGATCCACTGCCCCATTTTTCTGTCCCAATAAGCTTCCACTATTAGTCATTTTATTATACAGTTAAAGCTAAGAAAACACTAAGATTTGGAACAAAATCGAACACTATTGTGGACAAACTTTCATGCTCCGAAATGCCATTGCGCCAACAATCTCCACCTTTGCAATCGGTCGGTCGTGACATCTTATTGACTTACCGTTTATTTGAATTATGTTACTTTTCTATTTTTTATACATTTTTTTTAAAAAAAATAAAAAACCCGATAAATTAACTTTTTTTCTACTTTTCAAAACAAGCGTAAGAAACTGCCCATTGCAAAGTTTAAATGATTCCCATTGTTACGTGGCAACAAATATAGTGTGGAACAAAAAATTGGGACAGAAAAATGAGATAGAGGATCCTGAGACCTCATTATTGTACGGATGTGTTGGGTTAACTGGGGCATGTGATTTTGGGCTATGCTTAGTTTTTTAGATTGGGCTAGGTTATAGTAGCCTTAGTCCATTAACTAAGCCCAAATTTATTTTATTGGCATACCATTGAGCTTTAGCAAAAAAAAGCCTAACTCAACCTGTACAAGGCCCAGCCTACAGAGTGATACCATATTTTACTACATAGGATAAATCATCAATTAGTTCCCACAATTTTGATCTAGTTTTAATTATGACTCATAATATTTTACTAAAAATCTTATTAAAACATGTGTCTAACCGTTATTGGATATTTATTAGATGTGTAAGTACTATCCGTGTTTGGTTTGAGTTTTTTGAATTCAGTTTTTTAAAAATTGAGTTTTTTTATTTTTCGTGCTTTTTTTTTTTTTTTTTGGTTTTAGTAAATATTTTTAAAATTTTAAGCATTTTTTTTAACTTTTTTAGATACACTTTACTTTACTTAGATGTATTTAAAAAGTAAAATATTTGTAAAAAAATATTTCAAAAAATTAATAAATATACAAAAATATGAAAAATATACTGAATTTTTGTATTTTTTTTTTTTCATATTTTTGGTATTAAGTGAATTTTTTTAAAGATTTTTTTCACAAAAATTATACTTTTTAAATGTATTTATGTTAGGTGTGTCTAAAAATTAAAAAAAATATTAAAAATATTAAAAATTTTAATAAAAACAAAATAATACAAAAAATAAGAAAGTACAATTTTCTTAAAGTGTTTTTAGAAAACTCAAACTAAGTAAAGTGACTTTTTTGATAGCTAATCATATTTAACTTTTTATATTTTTATTCAAAAGAATGCAAACCACAATGAACGCAACAATGCTTGTTTCAATAGTGAGGATAATTATTCATGATTTTCAAGATGGAAGTTAGTAGGATTTACCTGATTGTTAGTGATTGTAAAACTTACTTAATTTGTAGAATTTGTCGTATTTCGAAATAGTTGGTTCTTTGTCACGATTGACTCCGAACCTAGGATTGGATATCGGTGCGAATAATATTTTTACGAATTTTGAGAGGTGAGGCAAAATGAGATATAAAAAAATTGAAAATAAAACCTATCATTTTTTCAAAAACTATATGAGTATATATATATATATATATATTTGTATTAGCATTGCAACATTGATTTGTTAATTTGGTCTTTGGAAGTAAGAGACACAGTGCCTGTTTGGTGCAACTTAAAAGCTGCTTATTTCAGCTTTCAGCTTAATTTAAGCTATTTTGATGTGTTTGGTTTAGCTTATAGTTTATAGCTTATAGCTTTTTGGAAGTCAAAAATCAGCTTATTCTTTGAGTGGGGTAGGAGATGCTTAATTTATAAGTCAGAAATCAGCTTATGTTCATAGTTACAAGCTATAAGCTGTTTAGGCATAAGCTATAAGCACTTTCCCACAGTTCTACCAAACAGGGCCACTAATTATTAGGGATAGGCTGGACCTTTGGAACCCTTAGCCCCTAGGGCCATGTGTTTTAGGAATTTGGGTCACTGTTGTACCTCAATTTGAGGTGCATTATGAGCTTATTTTTATGATCTGAACCGTTGATTTTGTAGGGCTTGTTGAGTACTTCATGCTTACCAAAAATCATATTAATCGGATATTAATAACTATATGATGGAATTGCATATTTTTTATGTTATTTCTCAAAAGAAAAACTTATTGTTTATTTTTTTTTTGGTTATCGATCATATAGTTATTAATATCCGATTAATATGATTTTTGATAGACATGAAGTACTCAACAAACCCTACAAAATGACGATTCAGATCATAAAAATAAACTCATAATGTATCACAAATTAAGGCACAACAATCACTGCTGTGCCTTTAATATCAATACCAAAGATTAGTTTGGTTAATTTAATTAGTTGTGTTTTTCTCTCCTCTCCTCTCCTCCTCCTCCTCCTCCTCCTCCTTTTTTCCATTTTTTTTTTTTTTTTTTGTAATTAAATTTTGCTTGGTTCATGCAGCACCTTCTTCTTCTTCTTTTTTTTTTTTTTTTTTTTTGGGATCAAAGTTCACTTAAAGTTGTGTTTTATATAGAAGGAGGTTCTTTGTCCACTAAATTATAATTTTGCATTCATTTAAAGGCCCTCAATATATGATGTGTGCAGTTGCCAAGCTCTGTAAGGATGAAGGAACCTATCCAATATTAGGTTTTATTTAGATGGTTGGATTTCAAATGAAAAGATTTGAAATTGAATTTTATAAAAATTATGAGAATATTAATTAATGAAGGTAAATGATAGCTCTAAAATGGAAGATTAAATATAGATATGTTTCATATATTATGTTAGGATTCTTGTATAATTATTTTTACAAAGTTATTTAAAGGGAAAATGATGGGAGCTTTTTTAGTAAATTCCATTTTTAAGACTGATATTCCATTTAATCCATATATATATATATAATATATATATGTTTTTATTCTATTAGGTCCTATTTGATATAATATGACAAATCACCCTTTCAACTTTCTGTGCTTGTTTCCATTTTGAAATTAATTCACAATACAAAATAATAACATTTCTTTATTCTATGGAGAAAATTTCCCTTTTGTTCTATGAAGAAAATCTCTAATCATTCTAGAAAAAAATCTCTTCATTAAGAAAATCTCTCCCTTATTCGACAAAAAAAAAATCTCTCACATTCTTAAAATCCTAAATCTGTACCTTCTGAAAATCTCTTACAAAATATTAATGGGAACTTTCACATTATGAAGGCATGCTAATAAATAACATCTCCTCATTAAACCATACACATACTCAATATTACATGAGTATGTGAACATTAACATTAGGCATGATTATTTATTTGTATTACAAAATTAATATGAATATTCACATCTCTATGTATACACTATGTTTGTACTAGTATGACTATTAACATAAAACTAACTTTCGAAAAAATAAAACACATACTAAAGTATAATGTGAATGTTCACAATAAACAACAAACATATAACTAATTTTCAAAAAAAGAAAACTCACATTAAAATACAATATGAATATTCACAGTTTACCATTAACATACATCCTTACAAAACTACGCTCGTATTAATATGAATATTCACACTGTAAAGTAAAAACATAAACAAAATTAAAAAAAAAAAAGGTGAAAATTGACTATTTCGATTGTTTAATGGTAACAAAAATAATTGTTCAACCAACAAGTATAGTAACAAAAATAACAAATATACAACTAATTTTTGAAAAAAATAAAATTCATACCAAAATACAATATGAATGTTCACAACTTACAATTAACATACAATTAGCCTTAAAAAATCTAAACTTCTACTAATGTGAACATTCACGCTATAATGTGAAAACATGAAATAAAATTAAAAAAGTGAAAATCGATTATTTCAATTGTTCAATGGCAATAAAAATAATTATTCAACCAAAAAGTATATATAGGAACAATCAATATATAACAATTCATAAAACAATATTTAAAAAATCATCAAATAATTCATATATATTGACGCACTTTTAAAAAAAAAAAATTATATATAATCAACTCCGGCATAATACCGGCGAATAAACTACACAATATTAGTGACTATACAAATCGATGAAGGGATTACAGTTTATGTATAACAATGGCAAAAAAAATGATTGTTCATCGCCGGTTTACCATTATCTCTGTTACGAGTCCATCATGATCTTTATGATTGGTCTATATGTATAACGAACATTCTTTTCTAAATGTTCTTCTATGGTAGGACCTTATTGTAAAATAATAATGAAAGAAAATCTTTAATCAAGTGAATCCCTCATATTGAGGGAAAAAATACTAAAAATAATAATCTTCTATATTTATATACAGTATTTTATATATATTATAGATGAAATATATCTAATAATAATTTTCTCTCCTAGATATATGATATAGTATGTGTATATATATTATAATAAAAGTTTATAAGAGTAAAATAATCTACATAATACTTTTAATAATATGGAAAAAATGGCCTATTGGAATATAAGTTCAAATGTATGGAATTAGGTGAAACACAAAAATACTTTGTGGACTTATTGGGTTATAAATCCTCTAAATGGGATTTATAAATAAATTTCTCGAAAAGGTTGTGTAGACTAAGCCTGTAAATAGATTAGATTTGGATCGGACCTGCGTCAAAATTCAAATCCGATCCAATTAAGACAAACTTAAATCCAATTCGAATCCGCTTATCCCATATTCAATTATAGATCCTCCGAATCTAAACTATTATTTCAAATATCTGATCCGATTTATTTAGTTTATTTTTTAACTACAATTTTATATAATTTAATTTTTTTTAATTTATATTTTCTTTATTTAAATTGAATCTGATTTTTTTTAATTATAAACAAATTCAAATTATCAAATTAGATTCATATTAAATCCAATCCATTTACTAGTGCTGAAGGAATGAATGAAACCCAAATGTGTCGCTCTTCCACACTGCATTAATAGCCAAATGAGTGATTATCGACTCAGTCAAATTCGGTATGCAATTGGATTTGGGAATCACATTTTTATTTGAAATTCATTATTATAAAACTCTTAAATCTATGTGGTGTGCACCCATTTAGGGTGCATATCCTATATACTATTATCACAAAATATATAATATTGTTACAAATTGTCATAATAAAAAAAATCACAATCAAGTTATAAATTTTTATAAGATTAATTATAAAATTTTAGATAATTTATTATGTTAATTTATAATAAAATTATATATTTTATAATAAGATACACATGATACGCGTCCTTATCCTGGTATTTATCATATTTTACATTGGGTTATTTGGAATAATCTAAATAAGTGTATTTTTTATCTTTTTACGAAAAGATGTATAAAAAAATAAAAAAATAATATAATAAAAAAAAGATAAAAAAAAAATTATATTAGAGATGTCAAACCACCCCTAATGTCAAATTTATTTATTTTAAATTCATAAATTCATAAATTCAAAAGCAGCCGTAGATCTCACCTCCAGCTTTATATATGAACCTCTTTCCAATGTCAACTTCAAACTAGCTAGGGCTCCTAAATGGACATGAAAGGCTCTCCCTAGGCCCTATCTCTCTTGGCCTTTGCTAGTTTGGATTTTTCTTTAGATACATTGCAACCATTAGTACAATCATAATCATGATTATCAGTAAGGGGCAATTGATTAGTGAACGTTGGAAAATACCCTTTTTTTTTCAACCCAAAGACGACTCAATCTTTATCCACTTTTATTGGAAGAGGACAAAACAAGATAAGAATTTCTTGAAAATTTACCTACATGAGGCCGGTGGTTACACTTGTCATGTGCTTTTTTTTGAAAAAGGGCTGCTGATTTCCTTTATGTCCCGTTTGTTTACTAGACTAAGTTAGATGACATTATTAAAATATTTTAATTGAATGAATTTGAATTAACATAAAAAAAAAAAATTAATATGTGAAAGATAATTTTATTATTTTTGTAAAATGAGACCGTAATGATATCTTCATCTTCATTCTTATGAGATTGGATTCTGAAAGTCTAAGTAGAATTTATAGTCCATGATATTGTTTCAAAATAAACATAACTTATGTAAAATTCATCATATTGGTAGTATAATTTCACCAACTCCAGATTAAAACAAACAAGACCGATAAGTGTATTTACTTAAATTTCATATGTCTAATGCAAATTGACATCTTAAACAAAAATGACCAAAATGAGATATAATTAAACCTAAAGCGTTTTCAAAACATGAGAGACCGAATAATGGTCTAACATAAATGGGCTTATAAATATGATAGCCCAAACAATGAATGACTAGAATTACATAGCCTATAAATATAATGGCCGAAAAACTTGTAACTAATTGGGCATAAAAATTATTTAAAAAAATTGTAACTTCAAATTGAATTAAACAATTTAAAATAATATTAAAACTTTTCTTTTTAAAAAATTATTCCAACATTCCCTAGGTTTTGATTTCTACAAAGAAAAAAAAATAATTCTATCGTTTAAAAAAGAAAAAAATGATATTTACTTCATTTTCTTTAAAAATAGATAATTTTCGCTATATAATTTTTGAAAGTGCTATTAATTTTTTCAAAGTTTTGGACCGTTTGTTGATGATGTGGTGCATGATCAAGATTGCATTGTGGATTATCCCTATTGATTTTAATCCCACTTTTAAAATAGTCTCAAAATTTTCACAAAATATATACTATTGCTTATTGAATAGCAATTGTGATTGTAACATGGCCACGTAGAGGCAATAGCGATAGCGCGTAACTCCAACACTATTAGCTATTTTTACTAGTTAAAGTCTACAATAAATATATATATAATAAATAAATAAAAATCATTGTTCATTTAAACTAGTCATTTTATAGCTAGCATGGGCTCTACTAGTAATCTCTACTTAGAGCTCGTTTAGAAATTGACTATTTTAGCGGGCTTTTTAATTTTTCACAAAAAGATATATAAAAAAAATAACAAGAGTAATGTGATAACTTAATTTGACTTTTTAACTAATTTAACCAAAAAATCACACCCCAAACAACCCTTTAATTAACTACATAATGAACTCCATTCCTCTCCTTCACTTTGTATTGATTTTATCAAAATTTGATTAGTCATGTCAATTGTTAAGGAAGAACTTGCATATTATTGCTTTATTGTTCTTTAAGTTAAATATATAAAATTGTTCTCAAAATATAAGTCATGTGTCATTTTTATCTCTAATGTTTTAAATGTGTAAATTTGGCTCACGAACTTTTTTTGCAAAATTGTTCTCAAAATGTGTAAAATTGTTCTTTAAGTTAAATGTTTTAAATGTGTAAATTTGGCTCTCTACCAGATCTACTGAAGCTTCCATCTCCTCAACTTGTGAGAGTCAGATCTGATCCTCCCACCACCTCTCCATCACCAAATCTACCATGGATCTTGGATTTGAGGTCCTAGCTCTTTCTTTTTCTATTTTTTGGTTGATGGTTGTGAATTTTGGGTCCATGGGTGCTTTGTTTATGGCTTACCAACTCTGTAATTGAAATATATGATTTATCCCGGACATACTTTATTGTTAAACATTTATGATAAGCTCTGCTTTGCAGTACGAGCACGAGCACATGCCGTGCGTTTGAATATTTTCATATTTTTTTTCTTCCGTGTGCTTCTTGTAATTTCTCTACTTTGTTTGGTGTAAGTTTTGTTGTTTGATGGTCCTTGTAAGTGCCTTTTTTGCTTCCATTAAAGGATTTTCTACTGATCAAAAATAAAATAAAATTTGTTTTTAACTAATGATCTATCAAATTAAGCAATGATTTGTGAAATCAGTTACTGACCGAAATCATACAATTACTTGACCAAAATCAATCAATGATTTGTCTCCCTAATACACATTGGTCTTGGACAGAAAAAACGAGCCAAAATAATCTACCCCTTCTATTATAAAAGTTTCGAGATGTCACGAACTTTCGAAATACCCATAGTATTGAAAATAAGAAATAGAGGAGCAAGGAGTGAGAAAAGTGGAAACACAAGTGACATGAATGAAAATGTGTGCAATTTTATGAGGAAATAAAAGGGACGTGCATACCTTATAAACTAATGCAAATCTAGACAGAAGTCTCTTGACATGCCTCAAAAATGGCTGTAACGATTTCGCATGGCTTGATCCACTAATATACTCAGGAGCACAGCAAGTTATCCTATCACTGCTAGGAGGCCCAGTATGATGAAAACTCAGTTGGCTATAAGCAAGGGAAGAAAGAGAAGATTTTGAATGTCTTTTGTCATGACATGGTTCATCATTGCATCATTTTGGTTTTTAATGTAAGAATAAAACCATTGTATCAATCTAGAAATGCATTGCTAATGAATGTTTGAAACCATGGTTTTGTTATTGTCGTGACTTAGAATAAATATTTTTGACATTGTCTCTCAAACGACACATCAAAAAATATGATCATTATGGATTGCCTTTCCGATACCCCATTCCATTTGAAAATGCTCCCTTTCACTTGAAATTCAGTTACATACCTAGTATGTCCCATTTGTAACTCAAAAATAATAATTGGTGGAACACCCACTCAAGCAACTCGCATTTTCACAAATTTTAATTTCAACATCTCATTTTTGGGCTCGCACTCGAATGATCTTTGAACTATCAACTTTTCAAATACCTCATTTCTAAATTGAAATTGCATGTTCAAGTTATGTTGGTATGGGATGACAATTTCCCTTGGTCCCGCTGCACCTCCGTATCCACGGCCTTGATGAGGAAGTGAGGCGGGGACGGATTTTATTTCTCACGCTGATTTTATTTATTAAATATAAAATATATGTATATAATTTCTTTTTTAATGTAATAGGACTAAAACTTTAATATATCATGCTTAACATTTATTTTCACTAATTTGTTTATCATCTTACATCTTTTAACTCTTATAAATCATTTATTCATAACATGCCATATAATTTCTAATTTTTATTAGTTTTCCTATTTTGAAAGTTACAAAATTTACCTGCCTGCATCCTGCTCCCACCATGCTCCGCCACCATCTCAATATGATACGCGGGAGGGAGAGAGGGGGAGGGGACGACAAACCCACCCTGTTGCCATCCCTATATTGATAGATTGTGAGCGGCCATGTCACAATGAAATCGATCACATCTTTAAAATGCAAGTTTATTTTTTGAATTTGCAATTTCAGAAAGTGATGCAGTTTAATGAATAGTTTGAAAAATATGATACTTTTATAAGTAGTCTGCTTTTTGAAATAGAAAAAAATTGTCAATTTTTCAATTTGTTGATTAGTGTTAAAATGATCTTAGCATCATTTCCTTCTAAATTTTAGAATATAAGTTTGGTATTTTTATCCGAATTTAAATAAAATTAAAAAAGGGTGGTTTGGCCATTTTAATATAAATTGAATTAGTTGAAAATTAAATTGAATTATTAAAGACTAAAATAAAATACTCGTTTTGTCTAAAAATATTAACTCTTTTGAAAAAATTCAAATATTTTTTATAGTACTATTATTATATTTTAACTATCCAAAATTAACTTTTGACTTTTTTTAAGAATATCAATTGTCATAATTAATGAGTTTAAAAGAATAAAATTAGAAATTCATGTTATTTTAGTCTTTATTTGTTGAAAAGAAATTAATATCTTAAAATAATAAAAAATAAAATAAAAGACTAATAATTTAGGCCTAATTTGAAAACTTGGCTAAATGTTAATTTTTAGCTTTTAATTAATTTTGAGTCACACTATCTCTTTACTTTTTTACATATTTTAAAACAAAAATCAAAAAAATTAATTTTTAACTAACTTCTCAAAATAAGTCTTAGGGTCGTTTAGGATGTGGGTTGACTTTTTGACTATTTTAGCCTGAAGCTACAAAACCTTGTTTGGAATGAGTTTTTTTGACTTTTTTGACTCTTATAAGAGAAAAAATATAATGATTATGAATTGAATGTAATATTTTATCTTATCAAATTAAATATTTTATTTTATTTTTTTTATAACTATTTTAACCCAAAAAAACAACTTTTTTCTTCCTAAACCAGCTCTTAATACAAAAGGAGTAATAAAAACCCACATGGATCTTGAGGATAGACAAATTTTTGGCGGAAGCTATAATTGAAAGCTCTCTGATTGGAAGAGAGAGCGGTTTAGTGTGTGTTGATTGCTTTGGCGCCGTTGTTTTATAAAAAGCTAAATCAGTCAGTAGCATGCAAGTTCTGTTCCATAGTGGATTGGATGATGCGTAGAGTTTCACGGGACTGTTACGGGTCATATTTTGATAATTTAAATTATTAATATGTAAAATTTGTTAAATATTTTATTTTGGTAAAAAATCATGTTAATCGAATATTGATAGTTACTTGATTGGATTAGATTTTTGTTAACAATTTATTTTAAAAATTATGTTTATCGTTAATAAAAATATGATTTAATCAAGTATTTATTGGTATCCGATTAACGTAACCTTTTTATAGAAATGAAATACTTGACGAATTCTACACATTAAACGATTCAGATTATCAAAATAAGACTCATGGTGAGCCCTCGGGAACTCAATAACCTGTTCCAGTTCAATCTCAAATTAGAGGGAAGTTTGACTTTTCATTTCTTTATTTATTTTTATTTTTTTATTGGAGGGTGTTTTGGTTTTTTGTGTTTTTTTTTATTTATTTGAGTGGGACTTATTTTGACAACTTGAACCTTTAATTAAAAGATCAAAATATTATTATAAAAGGTTAATTTTTATTTGGATAAATTATACTGACATTCCTTCTATTTGTTTGAAATCACACTACCATCCATATTATTCTTTGATATTGCACTGTTACCCCTTGTTAAGTGACACAAGTCAAATCTATTTAGTGAAAATGTCTAATGACTTTTATACCTTCATATGCCTTATGCCTTGGTAAACATTTACCTAATCTACCAACAAAGTATGGCCATGTTTAGTTTGGTTTTTTTTAAAAAGTACATAAATAAGTTCAGATTTTTTTTTTGAAAAAAAAAGATGGAAAATAATTTAATAAAAATAAATATCAAAAAGATATTTTTAAATTTTAAAAATTATTTTTGACCTCCCAAAACATAAAATTATATAAAAATGATAAATACTTTTTCTTTTTTTTTTTATTTCTTTCACCTTATTAAATTTTAGTTTTTTACAAAAAATTTACGAAAATCAAATCAAACATAGCCACGACTCTTATTCTTTTCTCTATATGTGGGAGGTTTGCACATAAGGAAGGCACTTCAAGGTGGACACTGTTTTAATTTATGTTTGAAGACTCCGTTTGCTTGAGTTTTTGGAACTTATTTTGTGAATTTTTTAAAAATAATTACAAATTAGTTAGACAAAAATAAACATAAAATTTTTTTTTTGAATTTTTAAAAATAATTTCCATCCTAAAAAAAAATCATGAAAAAATTAGTACTTTATGATTCTCACCAATCTAATTTTTAAAATTTTTACAAAAAATAAATTCTAAAAACTCAACCAAATAGAGAAAAACAAACACCTCAATGCCCTACAATTTACTAAACATCTCCCTTAAGTAGAAAATTATTAGGTACTCTTAGAGTATCACGTGTTCATACTCCCTCATCAATCACCATTCATTATGCCCTCTCATGATCCTCAATCACCCACTACAAATAATTAATACCCAACATTCTCCACCAATCATACTACTATACCACGTGTTGTACTAAATCCTCGTTTGGGAACAGGTATTTAAGAAACTTTTTGATTTTTTAACTAAAATACGAGGTAAAAAAAATTATGTTTGGGATTACTTTTCAATTTTTTATGAGAAAACATTTAAAGAGTAGAGAGATTTTTTTTTTTTTGGACTTTTTTTTTGTATAATTTATTAGTTTTTTAATTTTTTTTTTTAAGTGACTTTTTAACTTTTAGGTTAGAATGCCTCTCATCTCATAAAAATGAAATGCAAATTCATTGAAGGGTAACTTTGGCATCTAGAGGTATTTAATTGATGATGTTATCTTATGAGGACTGTTATTTGTTCCTATATTTTTTCTTTGGCCCCCCACTTCTTTGAAACCCTACGTAGCTAAATGGATCCCCACAATTTTCTCTTTGAAGCCCCACTTTAATTCCAACAATACCCTCTCCCTAACCTACCCTCCCAACCCAACCCTGATGTCATCTTTTTCTTCTGCAAGTTCGGTGATTGTCAGTTCTGCAGGCCAACTCTTGTCCTCCCCCTCTCTCTTCTTGTCTATCAGCCCCTCACTTATCCCTTATTCCACAGAAGCCCTTCTCTACATTCTCCCACTACTGCAGCTCCTCTCCTCCACCCCTCTGTCTCTCTTCACATCCACCATACCCAATTCCCGGCGACAAACAAAAATATCGTAGAAAGAGTGGTGGCATCGTAGAGAGAAAGAGGGAGAGACTTAGTGGTGTCGAGTTGGTCGCGATTTGGTTGTGGTAATGAAGGCAATGGTCTCCCCCTCCTTCATCTTCTTATTCTTTTTCTTGTAGAAGATTAGGGTTTCACAAACCCTAGATCTAGGGTTGCGCGGCTAGGAATGGGATCTGGCAGTAATACAAGGTGGGTGAAAGGTGGTAGCAATGGCGGCAAGAAACAAAGAAGAAGATGGTTGGCGTTGGTTAGGTTTAGGGTTAGGGTTTTACAAGTGAAGAAAAAGAGACGGAGATAGAGAAGGAGGTGGTCAGAGATGGAGAAGGGAGTAGCCGACACTGGTTAGGTTAGGGTTTTCCAAATTAAGAATATGCTAGGGAGCGGCGGTGATAGCGAGGTGGAGGGAGGCCGTCGGTCAAAGTGGGGGCGAAGGTTGGGTTTAGGGTTAGGGTTAAGGTTAAGGATGTGATCAAAAATGAAAATTGATGTTAGGATATAATTGTAATAAAAAAATAGAAGTGGCGGGGGGGTCCAAAAAGAATAAAGTAAATGTAAATAGCAACTCTCTATGTAATTCTGTTTGGTCAACAAACGTTTGACCAATAGAAGGATTAAATTAGTATGCAAAATTCTAAAGTAAAAGATAACAGTGTGATTCAAAAAATAAGAAAGGTGACAGTGTGATTTCAGACAAATTGAGAGGTGTTGCTGTAATTTATTTATTTATTTTTTGCATGTCTTTTTCTTTGGCGGGATTCCTACGGTTTCTCCATCATTGGCTGACACCTCCATGTAAATGAGGATGACGACAAGACCTTTCAACAATCAACTATTGGTACAAAGAAAAAAAAAAAAATTAATAATTCATGCTAGAGCATACTCATTCATGCTTCAATATTTGCATGCATATTGAGATATTTTCTCTTTTATAGCCATAGGAAAATTAATGCAAACAGAAATAATTAGATTCTCATATAATAAGAAAAAAAACAAAAGAAATTAGATTCAGGCACATCCTTGCTTACCATTGTTCTCAAATGGTAAAGCGTTGGAGAGAGAAAGTTGGAAAGATTTTTTAATTATACCCAAAATACATAATACATATTTGTAATATAAATAGAATAAATGTATGGGGTACTTACCAATTAGTCCTATTAACTAGACTTATTTACCTACAGGTCCTAACTAATAAATTTAATACTATAAAAATAAGAGAGTGATAAATTTATCACTAAAAATTTATTTATAAAAATAAGAGACTGATAAATTTATCACTATAAATTTATTCATAAAAATAAAAGACTGATAAATTTATCTTTATCACTTAATAAATTTATCAAATAGGACTTAATGGGTAATAAGTCTCCAAAGTAGGACCTATTGGGTAATAAGTCTCCAAAGTATGACCTATTGGTAGTTTACCCTAAATGTAATTACTTATAATTCTATCTCCTTATAAAATGTCGTGGTGTTTTGAAAAATTAGTAAAAATTTAATTTTTTGACTTTTTCAGTCTATTTTATCTTTTTGTGAGTAAAACATGTGAGAAATGGTATAACTTAAAATGAATAAAAAATTAAAAACTGACTTTTTTTTTTTTTTTTACATCCCAAAAGACCCCGTAATAGTGGGTTATTTTATACATATCCCCACGATAATGTGATTTAAAATTCAAACTAGTTGAGTATCTAACTAGGTCATGGATAATGGTACCATAGGCGTCCAAACCTAGGTCCAAAATCTGATCCGATTTCAAACAATAGCTGATTTGGAGAAGAGTCGAGCTTGCTCATATGTCTTAATGAGTTTGAACACTAAGGTCGTAAAGTAATTCACTAGAGTGGGTCATCAGTGTAAATTATTATTCATCGGTGTAAATGATTGATCATTTTATAATGAAGTTTAAGGTTGTATTTAGATCATAAATTTGAATAATATAGGTCAAATGTCAATGATGTATTGGGATAAAAAATTTAAAATGGTAAAGAGAAAAAGTGGGTAAAAACAGCCTAAGGAAACCAAATAACCTACTCCAGCTCATTCTAGTGATGTTTTTCCTCTAAAATAAATAAATAAAATATTTGTGTAACTTTTATATATATATATATATATATATTTTGGTGGTAAATCGATACTTATGATTAAGGTTGTGAAAATTGAGATCATGTAGATCTCAGAGGGATTTATTGAATTGGTCTGTAGAATTGAATTGATGATTGTAAAATCATACTTAAAAAATGCATAATAATTTAATTTAATTTAAATAAATATTTCTTAAATTGGTCTCTCATGTGAATAAATTTTTTATTACCATAAAATTACCTTTGAAGAAAATCAAAGTACATGTGCATTAGATTGCCAATGAAATTTAAAATTTGAAAGATGACACACTATAATAATATGATAAGTGCTCCATTAGTTAATACATAAATTTATAAATTATTATTTTATTTTATTTTATTTATTTATTTATTTATTTATTTATTTTGTATAATGTTTATTCTAAATGAATCACAATAATTATAGAAGAGACATGGCAGAGTATTACATTAAATCATTACAGGGGTTTATAGGATCAGATTGAGGATCGTAAATCCTATCAAAAAAGGAAAATTACATAATAATTTGATTTTAATCAATATTTCTTCAAAAGTATATACATAATATAAACCTAAATTAAATTGAAAACAAGTAGAGATATTTGGAAAAAGATAATGCTCCATATAATATGTAAATGTAATATAGTACAGTAGAATAACTTTTAATAATGCCTTTTACATCTATGCATAAAAAGAAGAGAAAAATATTTAGAAAATTTAATTTAAAGTAAATTGAGAACTCAAAAAGAACGACTTAATCCAACAATAAAACTTGTCAATAGTGTTTCTGGTGCCATAGATTGAATAAAAAAAAAAAAAAAATAGAAGAGTTCTCTCTCAGAATGAGAGTAAAATGGCATATATCTTATTCTCCCCAAATTCCACTAAAGCTCAATTAGTTCTTTCGGCTAGTTTTTTTTTTTTTATAACTCAGGTATTCTCAACTCGCTGATTTTAAGGGAAGTCAGGACTAATTCTAAGGGCCCTGAAGTTAACGACCGGGCAAACCTCCAGTGACCTCAAGGGGTGACTCGAACTCGAGACCTGTGGATTTTATCCTCCAGACTTTACCATTCGGTTAGTTAACTTTTATAAATTGCTACAATATTCAAATATTTATTTTGCCTAGTTTGTTTATCTGAGTGTATTTTATTGAATATGACTTATTTTTTTTATATTCATTTTGATCACATAAAATTAGTATCTAAGCTAGAAATATGAAATTTGCACCAAAATAGTGGATACAAGATAAAATAAGACATAAAAATTCAATTAGGTAGGATCGGATCTAGATCGGTTTCCACAACTCTATAAGATCTGACTATCAACATTGAAATATCGTACTTAAAAGGGATCTTTTACATGATTTGGATCGATTATATATCCAAATAGATAGTATGATCCAAATTTGTGATTTTGACACCATGGTCACTAAACATTTTCATAATTTTTTTTTTTCCAATAATGGTAGGATAATTACTTCTGTTTTATTAAATTTTATTTAACATGATAAAAAAAATGACTATCCTACATATAAAATAGTAAATAAAATATAATAAAAAATATATAATTATCTGAACATTAATATTATTTTTCTTGAGCAAGATATGCCATGATGGATGAGGGAGACCAAGAAAATGAAGCTGTTATGAGTGGGAAACAACCAAATTAACCAGCCTAAGGGGTGTTTTGGAAAGATGAAAATAAGTAATTTTTTTTACTTATTTTGTGAATTTTTGACTTTTTCACAAATGTACTTGGGAAGTGTTAAATAAGCAATTTTTTTACTTTTTTGAAAACTATTATAATATGGTATCACGTCATTTGTTAAAATTATAAAATTTTCATTTTACCCTTGTGCATATTTCTAAAAAGAAAAGAAACGAGGGTATTTCGATAATTTCACAAGTTAGCTTATATCCATCTTTCCAAATGACTTTTTGTTCAAAAAAATTGGCTTATATCCATCTTTCCAAAATGTCCCTTAATATATATGGTGACCATGCAGAGGGGAGCAGAAGGAGAAGCTTTCACATGTGTTTTTATTATTATTATTATTAGTAGTAGTAGTAAAAGAGAAGAAATTTATTAATAAATTGCAAGCATACAATTACATATGACAAAAACATCAATAAAAAGGGAGGGAAAAAAAAATCAAATATAAAAAGTATCCTAGCATAATATAACTATCCTAACTAAATTCACATCGATATACATGCTCAACGTGAGAAGCTTTCTCATGTTGAAAAATCCATATGATGATTGCCTACTTTGAAAGAAAGAAAGGGTTTTAAACACCTGAGAGAAGGGAGATCAATACCTTGAGAAGAAGCTGATTGGATGTGAGTGCACCTTTTAGCTGTTGTATTCACCTCATCATCATAAAAATAAATAAATAAATAAATGAAGTTATCATGAAAAAGTTATGTGCATTAGGGTAGGTGGGTAAGGTATTTGGGCGGTGGATTAATACAAAGTCACTTGTCTTTTTTTGTTCATAGCTGATAATGATGTCTCTCCTGTTTGGATAGTAATCTCCAAAAGTTTTTGGCTAAATTTACTCGCCCCTTTTTTTCTTTTTTTCTTCCATTCATTCATTCATGGCTATGCTTCTAAAATAGACTGATAAGATAAGGACCCAATTCAATGGAACCTAAGCTTCCTCTAGAATATATATATAGAAAAAATTGAAAAATATAAAAATTAATTACAGAATCAGACATAACTATCTCACAAAAAGTGAGTCTTACATTTTTATTTTTCACATTTATGTACAGTATGAACGTATTTATCTGATTTTGTGATTGATTTCTATACAAATAAAAAGAATTAATAACACATTTTTTCTGTCTCACTCCAAGCTATGGAGAAAAACATATTGTGATATTATGGAACAAAAGTATAGATTTTGAGACCCCACTGCATTTCTTCACATGAAGAGAGGACTAAAAAGCAATGGAACTTTATCTCTTTCACTTCCGAGAACTTTTTGTGCTTTCACATGATCAACAAAGGATAACAGGCATGATTCTCTCTCTCTCTTCTCTCTCAGACAAATAGGTTGCATGACAGCAAGGGAATGGAGGTGTGCTGCAGCCAATCAAATTCCACTATAATCAAAATGTCAGTTGTCGCATGAAATATGTCGCATTAATCACACCGTACCAAGTGAAATGTGTTTCTAAAAAGCTCAAAAAAACATAGCTCAATGCATTGAACCACACACATAGCCACAAACAAATCTATATTTTGTGGGTATAAGAACTTCCGTGACAAACAGAGGAATGGAATTTTCATCTTTTTGTAATTGAGCCACTTGTCAAGCTCCGGACTGCGATGGGACGACAGATGAAACAAAATTGAGAATAGCCATTTACATTTTGATCATCAAACTGGTTAGGTATGCTCAAGGGTAGACCTAGGATTCTAAATTTAAAGGAAGGATTTTATTTTTAATATGGAGGTTGGTAGCAATTATTCTTTTTAAAAGAAATACTACATATAATGTTATTTATTATCCTATTTTCACACTAGAAAACATAAGATTTATTTATTTGTGTCTGAGGGTGTAAAAATAAGATAAGAAAAGAGATTGTGTATAACCTTTAAAAAATAAAATAAAATAAAATAAAAAAATCTTGAGAACAAACCTATATATAATTTTGGAAAAATTAGACATATATCCATCTATATGTTTTTATTAGAGTTTTAGTCAATCAAAAGTTTGCTTTCTAGTTAAGATTTCTAGGATTTCAAATTTAAGGACATGGAAAGGATTTATATAAATTATTTTAAAGAAAAATAATTCATTCACACAATTTCTCAACTCTCCAACCCCAACCCCCCCCCAAAAAAAAAAAAAAAACGTGACAAGCAAAATTTAAAAAGTTGACCCACATTGAAATATTCTTTTAAAACTCTTTTTACATGTGTTTTGTCTTGTCACCTCATTAGGGGGATTGTGGAGAGAATAAATTGTGTGAGTATAATACTGTTGTTATCTAAAATAATCTTATTAGTTTAAAACCTTAGATCAAATTGTCTTCAAACAACAGTCTTTTCTATCTCTATTATGTCGCTCTTTGTTCTCTTCTCTCTACTATCGATATCGGTGAACCACATTCATCAGCACCGCTTCAACCGTAGCCACCTCAATCACATTTATTACCGCAATTGCCTATTTTTCCTTTACACAAAACTTGCATTGCCACTACGAATCTCTTTTAGTCTTTGCCATCAACCAGTGCCATCTATAATATATCTTCAATCGAAATCGTTATTATTGATCTCTTACCCTTCATTCCTTGTCTCTATTGCCTATTTTCTCTTCACTCAAAACCAACGTTGTCACTACTGATCTCTCTTAGTCTCCGCCATCAACCTGTGCCATCTATGATATCTTCACTTGAAATTGTTGTTGTCACTAATCTTTTACCTTCATTCTTCGTATCCACTGTTGCTTGTTGTCCAGATCTGGACTACCACTTGCCTTAATATTATTGTTGTTGTTGTTGTTTTTTTTTTTTTTTTTTTTTTTTTTTCCGGTGTGTTCTATATCATATATCTCTCTGATTTGTATATTGTTTATTGATAAAGATTTGATTGTTATTTGATCTATATATTTTCTTTTAGAACCTTTTTTGCTTGAATTAGTCAGTCTAATTTCCTTGTCTTCGTGCAATTGCACTGGCTTTGATGAGAGAATTTCATTAACTTAGACTAATAGTTAGTGAAATTTCACTAACTTCTTGCAATTTCACTCACTTTGTTCAACGAAATTTTGCTGACTTAATGAAAAAGTGATATTTCACTAGCCAAAGTCAATGAAATTTTAGTAAAAATCAAAGAAATTTTAGTGTTCGGACATAGTAAAAATTTGATTTTATAATTTTTAGCCATTAATTGAAAATTTCACAGTTTTGAAAATAGTGAAATTTCACTAAGTTTGAGTAACAATCAGTGAAATTTCACAGACTTCCAATTTTTCAATTCTTAGCTATCAATTGATTTTTATTTATTTATTATTTTTTTTTTTTTAAAGTTTTGACAATAGTGAAACTTCATTGACTTAGTATGGTGAAATTTGAAATGCCAAAAATGGTTGTTAGGAAATTTTCCTATGTTATGTTAGTGAAATTTCATTTCACCGAAAAATGGTCACTAAACAACTGGAGGCAGTCATCGAAAAATTGTTACCTATCCTAAAGTAGTCATCGGTGGCAGGAAGTAGTGGTTGGAGGTGGTGGCCAGAAGTAGTGGTTGGAGGTAGTGGGGTAACAAAACTACACTAAAGATAATTTTGTTAAAAAATAAAAATAAAAAATAAGAAAAAAACATAATGGTCTTAAACTAACAAATATACTAAAATAAATATTTTAGTTTATTCGAGCGATCTAATGTAGCAACTCATGCTGCTTGACTTCGTTTGGTTGGCATCTTGTTAACCAATCCTGCTTTTGTTTCATCTTGTTTTGGTTTTGGTGTGTACAAGATTAGCGAAATTTCGCGTGTCAATATAGTTGGGATGCATTGTACAATGATGACGCGACTCTTCTCCTTTCTCCACTTTTATTGATGTATTTACTTTGTACTCTATACTTTTATTCTTCATCTATAAAAGTTTCTTTGAAAAGAAAAAAAGTAATAAAAAAAGGGTATTCTGACTATAGGTTCATTTTTTAAGCTTTAATCTCTTTGAGCCAAAAGGACACAATAGGTCCATTTTTGAAGCTCTAATCTCTTTGTGCCAAAAAGACACAATTTGTCTAAAAGGGTACATTAACCTATCTGTCTATCTCTTGAAATTATCTTATCTCTTGAAATCACTTAATTTGCCTATCTGTTGAAATTCACCAAACACTCTATCTATTGAAATGCGACATATGTCACTCATTCAACACTTAATTTGTTGAATATCACACATTTCTCTTCTTCACGACCGCCACCTACTGCTGTCGGCCACCAACTAATTTTCCAGTCAATTTTTCGGTGACTTTTTCACTACCGGTGAAATTTTTCGATGACTTTTCCAGCATTTCCTTATCATCAAATAAGATTTTTCCTGGGATTTAATGCCTTGTACACTCTTTAGGATGGACTTTCACTAATTTTCCCTAAAATAAAATTAACAAATATAAATTAATAAAATATATTGATTAAGAAAATAAAAAATATATTTTTTATTATATCCATAATTAATACTGTTAAAGATTTTTTTAAAACTCTCGGATGTAATGGGCAATCCTACTACTATGAATCAGTGAACTATGGGCTTATGGCCTCATGTCATCTTCAATTAGACTTTTTGTACAATCCTAAACTTTATGCTTTTTACAACTTCATTACATATGCATGGCTGTATCTTTAAAGTAGTAACACAATTCCAAAAGGGACATAAAGTACATAGAAATAAGGTTCATGATTAAATTAATTCCAGGTGTAGGGATCTTGGCCAAGGTTTTCTACTGTGCAGCAAGTGTAGGAATTTTCAATACAATAAGATAATACAATTCAAATGGTAAATAAACTTGGTACGTTATGAGTAAGATATAATTGAATATTTTTTAAATTAAACACTAATATTATATGATTCAATAATACGAATATTAAACAAATTAAATTAGTATTGAATTTGTATAATACAATTGCACAGATGTTATTTCTGTTGTAATTTTATTTCCACTAAGGGTGTCATGATATTTTTAAATCTTTTATATAATTTATCCAATTGATTAAATATATATATATATGTAAAATAAAATTTTAAGATTAATAGTTTATTTTTATTTTTTTAAATTGAAGTTAATGTACTTTCTCTCTCATATTTTGGAATCATTCTAGTAAAAAATATATATAATATACGATATAGATTTTATAAATTAGGAAAATATAATTGAGTTTATTTAAATATTTTTATGAATAATTTAATTCAGTAAAGATTAGTTTTACAAAATCCAACCTATTGGGCCATCCAAAAAAGTCCATGTTATATTTTTTTGGGGCACTTATCAATAAGTCCCATACATAACATTCAAAATTCATCTAATCCCAAAACAAAATACTTGCACCAATTAGTCCTACAAATTTTTAATTGTTATCAAAAACTCTTTTTTTTTATAATAATTTTAAAAATGCTGCTACATCCAACAACTTCCGTCAGAATTACTGAAGACTCGCCGGAATATTCAACATCACCGGGAAAGTCACCGGAGCATCACCGAAAGTTCGCCGGAGTGTTTTGAGCATCTCCGGAAGTACGTCGGAGTGTTTTGAACGTCACTGGAAAATGTCAAGAACATAAAAGACTCACCGGAATATTCAAAATATTGCTCCAAAAAAATAAATAAATAAATGGAGAAATTATAGTTAAAAAACATAACAACAAAAACAATGGAAAAAAATATATATTATTTTTCATTTTTTGTAGAGTTTAAGCAAATAATCTGTAATGTCGATCAAACTGAAAAGTAAGCTTTGAAATTGTAAAATGTTACAATTTCAAAGCATTATTGTATTAAGCTGGAAAACATGTTATGAAACTATAAAATTTTACAGTTCTAAAGAATGTTATGAAATTACAAAATTTTGCAATTTTAAAGCATAATTCATTTCAGCACCAAAAAGAGCTGAAACTGTAAAATTTTACAGTTTTCACCGTCTGTAACTAAAATTTAAAAACAATTTATTCAGAACTTGAAATTTTTCTCTATTAAAACAGAAAAATAGACGTGTGTAATAGAGAAAAGGTAAAAAAAATTGAGAAATCAAAGGAAAGAATAGATATAGAAAGAATATTGTACTATGACAACTATTTTTTGTTTAAATCTAGTTGGATCTCATGTAGATCTATTCAGATTTGATGTAGATCTACATCAGATGAGTAGATCTACTCATCTTTTTCGCCGTCCTCAGATCTACTCATCTTTTTCACCGTCGGTGAGGATGAAGTAACGAGTTGATGTCAGTGGTTGGTGGTTGCCGGTTGCCGGTGAATCTCAATCAATGGTGGTCGTCGATCACCGATAACTATATATCAGAAAGAGAAAGATAACTAAAGTGTTTGCCGTTATCCTCCTCTGTTTCCTGTTAGTTTTCCTCTTGTTGGTTTCTCACCAACGATTGTATTACTAGCGGATGTTCGGGCTAGCTCATTGGTGCCAAGTTTGTTTGGTGTCAATTGCTATGCTTTTGATGTTTGGTGTTCGTTTATATATATATATATATATATATATATTCTCTTTTGTTTGCTGATCAAAAAAAAAAAAAAAAAGAGAAAGATAATAAGGAAGATTGGATCACCGGTCGTCGGACATGACAAAGAAGAAGAGGAAAAACCAAAAAAAAAAAAAAAGAGAGAGAGGAAAACGTAAAGAATGAGAGAAGATGGAGAGAGAGAGAGAGAGAGAGAGAGAGAGAGAGAGAGAGAAAGAGAGAAACATGTAGGACTTTTGGGTCCACTCAAAAAGTTGTTGAATTAAATAATACACACATATTTCAAATAGGACCTGCGGATAATTTTTCCTATTTTTTTCCCCTCCTCTGTCTATACATATTCCTATACA
Source organism: Camellia japonica (assembly GCA_030407325.1). Classification (NCBI taxonomy): domain Eukaryota; kingdom Viridiplantae; phylum Streptophyta; class Magnoliopsida; order Ericales; family Theaceae; genus Camellia; species Camellia japonica. The sequence goes on along the minus strand of JAPPVO010000029.1, from coordinate 110,596,025 downwards.
TTTTTAGTAAAATAACAAAACTAGACATGAGAATCTAAGTGAGTAACACGCCAATTATGAAACTAATAATTATATTTTTGCAAGATTAAACATGCATATAACTTAATAAATAATCATAACAGATATAATTTTCTATTTCAATAATAAAATTATTTTTTTCATTTTCATTATTCAAATTGAAATTCTAATTATTATGAAATTCTTCAAAATTCTGCAATTTAATTTCTCAGTTTTTAATGAATTTTGAATTTAATAAAAAAAATCCAAATTAGTCTCATATAGGTCAAGTTTGGTCCAAAACCTTGTCCATATTTTCAAGCCCATGAATAAACTCTACTCTTTAGAAATTAAGAGTGAGGCGACCTAATTCCAATTCGTTGACTAGTTAAAACCTGAGACGCTGGACTAACTTAGTCTGGCCTAACCTAGACTTTAAATTTTAAGATCAGCTTGGCCACGCTCGCCCATTGCCTAGCCTTAACAGGTACACCTCAAATTAGAAACCCTTGTTTACCAACTTTTTGAGGTAAGGATGCCATGCCATGCCAGCTTAAGCTCAAGCTCACCTATACTAGTTTGAAAGTAGCGGAAGTATTTATTCCAAAAATATAATCAATGTGTAACTCCATTTGAAAAGTAAAAATAGATTTAACCACATGCTAGGAGCTGATGATTTGTTCGTTATCACTATCAAGCTAATTAAAGAGGTGTCAACTCAATGCCTTCGGCAACTAATGTCTCCGGTGAAGTAATAATGATAAAATTTTTATACCAAATCAATTTATCATCATCTGATATGATATTTTACATGTCATTATTGCATTAATAGAAAACATGAAAAGTGAGATCTATTAATGCATTAGTATAAAATTTGGTCATTACAACTTTAGTCTAAAATTGTCAAATTTTTACACTAAATTTATGTACCATATGATGCAACGCTTTAGAGATCATCTTTACAATTCATGAAAATTGAGATTTATTATATCAATGTAATGATAACACATGAGGTGATAACATGACACAATTATTAAACTTGGAGGCTACTATTATTATGATGATGGGTACCCTTTTTAATATATATATATATATATATATAATCACCTAACTAAAATTTTTAAGGTTAGCTTAAAATTCTTGGCGTTGACACGAAGGCTGCAGCTACTTAATTATCACAAGGATATGGGTTGATGTAATAGCTGCATGAATATGTCTGATTTTTTAACCTTATATGGTGATGGTGAGCTGTAATTCACTAGGTTCAATTCATGTGCAAGTTGATTATGAGCAGGTATATATGTATAATACAACCAAACAAGGCCTAACATAGGCAGCAGGAGGGGTAAGTGTTTGCTCCTCCATTAGCAACAACAAGATCTCAATCCTTGAAAATGGTTTTGTTTTGTTTATAGACCTTTTTCCCTGATACTGACAAAAAAGTATACATTGTTTGAATGCAACTGAAAGAGTGCCTCTCTCTCTCTCACCCACTCCTTCATTCCCAGAGGAGCTAATCACCGCCCATTTCACCCACCCATCACTACTACTACTGCAAAAATCAAATGAGATATGTGAAAGCAACATAATCTTAACATTGTGCTCTCAAAACCAATAAAAATAAAGCAACATATTTTACTTTGACCAATTGGAGATGAACAATTGTTATTTTATTTTTTTTGATCAGCAAAAAAAACTTTATTGATAAAAAGCACAAAACGTGCAAAAATTACATCAACAAAACAGGAGAGTGCACTAAGCATCATAGCTAACCTTAACGACACCGCAAAGAGAACACAATCATATGCTAGCACTAGCCCAAAATTGATAAGAAACCAATCAGAAGCAACCAACAATTGTTTTGGATTGTATCACATTCAAATTATGGCATTTTATAATTTTAATATTATTTTATATTACAATCAAATCACTTTCCGTTATAATTTGAAATATCACAATGAATCATAATTAAATATCACTTGAGATATAATTAGAAATTTCTTTGATCATAATCAAAATAATTACGGCACTAAATTATAATCAAATTCTAAAAAAGTTCTTAACTTAACATATCATTTTTTTTTTTTTTTTTGAATCTATATTATAGAATTTTCGATTTATTTGAATGGAGCGGTTCCAGGCTAATGCAAGTTAAAAATGGTTGTAGACCCTAACTACTCCAGGCCCGTAAGAAGCGGCGCGGTTCAGCTCTAAATCATTGCCAGTTTTCTATTTTATTTTATTTTAATCATGTCCCATTTTGTAAAATTATTTTGAAGTCTTCTTAGGCCTGTCATGTGCAATTTAATCGTTAAACCACGATTAAAATTGTACAATAATAAACCGTGTGAAAGTTGGTTAGCCAGAAAACCCAAAAAAAAGAAAAACCCAAATTGGGATGGTAGTCTTTATACTCTATGCCTTTTGTTATTTTAGCTCAAACAAAATTTTCAATTAATTCGATTTTTACTATAAATTTATGATTTTGTTTCAATTTAATCCAATTGATTACACCTCTTAATATTTTTTATGAAAAATATGTACATAAGTGTCATGTGTCATATTTTTAAGAGCAAAATTATAAATTTATTCAACTCAGTTGGTTAACCTCAATTAATTTAGTGAATTTTCTTTAAAAAAATACTAATAACATTATTAATTGGATCAAATTGAAACAAATTTAAAATTAAGGGTTAAAATTTAGCCAATTAAAAGTGTAGAAACTAAAATGACACAAGAAATAAAATATAGAGACCACTAGTATAATTTGCTCAAAAATAAATTGTTAACTGTAAATTTCTTCCAAAATGAATTTGTTGTATGATACCACTTTATAATGTAAGATTAAATGTTCAAATAATATAAGGAAGAGGTAGATAACCTCTCTCTTTTTTCTTTATGAGGATTGTATTATTTGATTGGAGGAGGATTCCTCCGGTCTAAATTTTTGGATTGTACTGGGTTGTTTGGGCCTATAGAGCTCATCACGGATTCCTTTTCGATGATTCAAACCATTCATTTTGTTAGACTGTTCGTGTATTTCATCTACATAAAAATTAGGTTGATCTAATAACTGCAACTTGTTCGATTTATTATTTTGGTCATCAAAAAAAATATATGGTTCTTTTTTAAAAAACAAAATTGTCTTCTATTTGTTTTAGTGAAAAACACTGTAAATTGAATAAGTTATAATTATCGAATTGACTTAATTTTTTTGTGAATAAAATACACGAAGTACCTAACAAAATAAACGATTCGGATCATCAAAATAAGTCCCGTGATAAGCCCCATGGGCTCAAAGAACCCCCTTCAATTTAGATTTTGGACTGAAAGAAATTCTCCTTCTATTTGATTATTGGATTTGGTAATTAATTTGTAAATTATTATTGGGTTGGGTTAAGTGGCTTTTTTGTGTTGATTGTTGAGTTAGGTTAGGTGAAAATAGCCATAAAGGATCAAATCACTTTTTGTGTTGATTGGCTTTCTATGCATGTCGGTTTGTGCTAAAATAGTCATATAGGATAAGATTAGCTATTTTAACTAAATAAGATAAATATTATATTTAAATTATAATTATTTTATTTTTCTCTCATAAAAGTTAAAAAAATTAAAAAAAATCTATCCCAAACGAAATTTTTTTAACCCGTATTAAAATAGTCAAAAGGTCAATTCACATCCAAAATAAAGGCTTATTGATTGATTATTAGACTTATAGATATACAATTATTTAATTTGATATAATTATTTTAATATTTGTTATTAATCTTTTATCGATTGAAAAAATAAAAAATAAAAAAACCTTTTCAGCATGTTTGGTTAGAGTTTTTAAAAAATTCTTTTCAGAAAATTCTACTTTCTTGTTTTCCGTATTTTTTTGTTTTTATTGAATTTTTTTAATATTTTAAGCAATTTTTTTTACTTTTTAGACATACCTAACATAAATATACCTAAAAAGTAAAAAATTTATGAAAGAAATCTTTTAAAAATTCACTAAATACTAAAAATACAAAAAAAAAATACGAGAATTCCGTACATATTTTGTATTTTTATGTATTTATTAATTTTTTATAATATTTTTTTATAATTTTTTACTTTTTAGATACATCTAAGTAAGGTGCATCTAAAAAAATAAAAAAAATATTTAAAATTTTAAAAATATTCACTAAAAACAAAAAAATACGAAAACTAAAAAATTCAATTTTTAAAAAACTTAATCCAAAAAATTCAAACCAAACACACTTGAAGACTTAACTTGTCACGGCATATTGGGCTCGTTTGAAATTACTTGATGTAACGTGAAAACAGATAATTTGGAAACAAAATACAAAGACACTCATCTCCTAAACAGATAAACTGTTTTTACTTGATAAACTATAAACATAAACTACACTAAATAGTAAAATAAATATATAAAAATCATAAGTAACTAACTATTTTTATTTAATAAACTATAAATATAAACTACAATAAATAGTCTAATCTGAACTCATAAAGTAAATATACAAAGTTATTGTTTGGCAAAAAAAAAAAATTTGTTGGCTTTTTGGAGTTGGGAATATTTTAGCATGAGACTAAAAAATTCATTTGGGTTGATTTTTTTTAATTTTTTTGACTTTTGTGAAAGAAAATATTAAATAATTATGATTTAAATATAACATTTTATTCTTTTTATTTTTTTTAATCAATTTTGTCTTTTAATGGCTAATTTAGCCCCAATCTCTTGAGCCAAACGAAGCCAAAAATTATGAGTAACTATATATATAGTTAGGGAAAGGGTTCTCTCCAATTCATTGTGTGAACTGAAGCGTATTATTGGGTCTATCATAGATCTTGTTTTGATGATCCGAACCATTTAATGCATAGAGCTTGTCGAGTACTTCATGTTTGCAAAAAATCACGTTGATTGAATATCAATAACGCTTTGATCGGAATACATTTTTATTAATAATTTATTTTTAAAATTATATTTACCATTGACAAAAATGCATTTCGATCAAGAGACTACCGATATCTAATCAATATAATTTTTTTAAAGACATGAAATATTTTACGAACTATATATATTCAATGATTCGAATTATTAAAATAAAACCCGTTTTAAACCTTGGAAATCTAACAATACACTCTAACCACATAGAAGACTGGAGAGAAGGGTAAATCAAATAATGGCATCGCATTCACGTGGAGTGTGCCAGTTGGGTCTAATACTAAAGGTTAAATCTTAGGAGTAGAGTTTCGTTGCAGTCATATATGAGAAATTAATTTGTTATTTAAACAAAAATGATAGTTAAGTTGTTTTAGAATTTTTTGTTCGTGGAGTGATTTATAGGAAAAAGAAAAAAATATATATGTATAATATAAAAACTAATACTTTATTTTTTATTAATTTTTCTCTTCATTTTTTTTTTTATAATAAATTCATGATCTAAACACATCATTGATAAATTAATTTCATTACCCATTTATGCTACAATACATAGCATATAAATACAAGTTATACTAGTATTTTTAAAAATAATAATAATACACATACTGCAGACCATATATTATCAGATCCAAGTTCATTCTGTATCATTATGATGCTTGATTATATTAATTATAACTTATTATGATCATTCATATATATATATATATATAATTGTTTTGGCTTTGACTAAAATCGATATTAATTATGATCTATAATTATAATTAAAGATTCATTTAATTTTAGTTCCAATGAGGGGAGAAATGGGTGCATATCATTTTTTTTTTTTAAAAAAAACCCAAGTTGATTTGGCAAATTTATTTCAGTCTAAAAAACTCACTATAATCGTGATAAAAAGTCACATGATAAAAAATCATTTAGAAAGTAAAATATTATATGAATGTGTCAAACAAATTTTTTATTTTTAGTATTAAATTTTATTTTAATTAATAAACTAATTCCCAGAGTGTCCACTATCACAAAAATAAAATAATAATAATAATAATAAATAAAATAAAAAAAGACTAAGAGTATATAATAGAGTTTACTTTTATTGCCACGTACATTTGGAGGAGTTATTTAGGCCTCGTTTGGCAAGTTAACATTTTTTAGGAGTTGTTTGGAATGTTCTAAATAAGTGTACTTTTTGACTTTTCAACCGTGATTGGTAGCTCGAAAATCAGCTTCCCGAATCGCCCGAAAACCCTAAAACGATGTCGTTTTGGGGATTTTTTCAATTCTCTTATCGGAAAGATAATATTTCGAGCTATTCGAGCTCTATATATTCGCGCTCTCGCGCATTTCCCATTTTATGAAATATGGGTTAAGTTTGAAGTGATGTGGTAGAGAGGTGATGTGACTTAAATAGGATAGTGACTTTTTGACTTTTTAATTTTTTTTGAAGATGCCAAACTTAGCCTTAATTAAAAAGTCAAAAAGTTACTAAAAAAATCTATAACTTATACTAAAAAGTTGAAGATTTCATTTTCTCTCTACTTTTTGCACATCTTTTAGTAAAAAGTCAAAAAGTTACTCCAAATATACTAATTTTTTTTTCTCCTATTTTAATTAAAAAATTAAAAAATTACTAAAATAATATATTTCCAAACGAGGCTTTAGTGATTTTAAAGTAATACTATGCACATCATTTATCCTCTGGTATTGTAAATGGTAACATAGAAGTAACGAGTGTTATTGTTTTAATTAATAAAAATAAGATAAATTATAGATATAATTTTTGAGATTTACTTAAAATATAAATTACTTTATATGATTTTGAAAATTATATCCCGTTTCTTGAAATTTTTAATTTCATAATAAATAGTCTTTTTTGTTAATAAATCATCAATTTCATTAACAATTTTGAATGATGTTATAATTTTATTTTAATTAATAATTTAAATAATTTTATTTTTTTAATTAATTCTGTTAAATAAAAAATTCTAATAAAGAGATTTTCAAATTATAAAAGATAATTTATATTTTAAATAAATCTCATAAAGTGGGTTTATAATTTATCTTAAAAATTAAGTTAGGGGTGCCACATCGTTATAGCCTAGTAGCACAAAATAATTTTCCCTACATCTCAGTCACGGAAATATCACTGGCGGATACATGTTGGCCACGTAGCCATCTTAGATGGTGCCACACGAGAAATTATTCAATGCTTTTGGAACAAATGTTTCATTCTATTTATAAGCTGATAATTTGGGGTGGACAAACGTGGGGTCGAGTTAGGTTTAGACCGAGCTAACACATAATAAGCGACTGTGTTCATTCATGCCTGATTTGATTCTAATATCGGGTCTCTATATCTTACCAAGTTCAGTCTAAAAAATAATTATAAATCTCAAATCCACCTATTAGGTTATATGTTAAAAAAATTAAAATATTTCATAATTAAATTTAACCACACATTATATTTCTTAAATAAATATATTGATATCTTTATAAATTAAAAGATTTTGTGTATAAATTAAAAAATTTCTTAAATAAATCCAATCACATATCACCACAAACAGTGGCGGAGCCAATAAACTAAATCAGAAATGGTACTTATTGATTACATCTTTAATTTTTTTTCCATAATCAACAATAAGAAGATAAAAATAATTTTTGAATTAATATTAAGTACAAAAACTTAAATAAATTATTAGAAAAGTATTTCACATAAAATTTTATAATTAATTTCAAGTAAAATCGAAAAGAAAGTATTGCGTGTAACTAGTGTATCATAGACAATATAAAAAATCATATGTTTAAGTCTTAAAATAAATTATATAATGGGAAGATAAATCAAATTTTTACAAAATTTGAGTAAAAATTTAATATAATAGTAATATCACGTCATTATTGACATATGATATCACCAACTAATAGTAAAGCAACATATGAAGGGTGAACTCCACATGCAAATATAACTAACACTCTATTAATTTTTACATATATATAGTGCGATTAATTATATTTGCACATCAATAATAATTGATATTACCTTTATATTGAGATTTTTTACAAAATTTTCATACATGAAAATATAATTTGTTGCAATCACTTTATTTTCAATAAAACAATCAGTATTGTTTTCATAAATTTAAAAATGCCCTTGACATTTTATTCTAAACATTATTTTTGTTTAAAATTTTATTTATATACATATGTAAAAAAAAATAAAAAATAAAAAAAATCTGGGGGGCATGTGACCCCCTAGTCACTATGTGGCTTTGCCACTGATCACAAATGTAAGTTTCAATAAAATCAATAAAAATAAAGTTTAGACCTCAAAAAAATATATATTATATATTAATATATTATAAATAAATAATTAATTGAATAACGGCCAGGATGGGCCGAATCGGATTGAAAGTATAAATTTCAAACTCAGTCAATTAATATTTCGGGCTGAAAATATTGACCTAGTCTAACCTTATGAGCTAAAATAACCTTTCCAAACCTTAAAAAAATACGACTAAACTGGACAGGCTGATGGGCCGATTTCTAACCCAAACACTTAACACTTTGGCCCCGTTTGTTTGGGGTTATAGGGAGGGGATAAGGATTACTAATCCCTTGGTATTACTAATGGGGTGTTTGTTTTGAGAGATGGAGAGGGGACTATTAATCCCTTGGTATTAGTAATCCCCTTGGAAGGGGGATTGCTAAGGAGGAAATAGAGATGGTATTAGAAAAATAGTGAGGGGATTAGAAATTTTTTTATTTTTTTTATTTTTTATATATTGGGAATTTTTAAAAAAATATTAATGTTTAATTTTTTATATTTTTTTATTTGTTTTATTATTTTATATAAAAATAATTTAACAATTCTTCACTATTAATTCTCTCACTATCAATTCCTTCATTAATAATCCCCTCACTATGAATCCCTTCCATTCTATCTCTGAAAATAAACGGAAAGTTTGTCCCTTGAAATTTCAATACAATGTTGAATCCCATAATTTACACCAATAACAACTCATTTAGAGTGCCACTTATGCTTACTTTAGGAATATTAAACAATTTCTCGATGTGCTACTTGTATGTACAGACGTCAATTTAGGACTGTTTTGGTAACAACTTATTTTAATTAAAAATTCAAAAAATCAATTCTTCACGTTACTTTTTTACACTTCTTTATATATATATATATATATATATATAAATCAATCAAAATAATTAATTTTCAAAGCAATTCTTAGTTGAATAATAATAATAGAATAAATTATAAATACACTCTATGAGATTTGATTACAATATGAATCGTCCTCTGGAAATTACATTTCATCTCTTGAGATTTTTAATTTTATAACAAATCGTTCATTTTATTAATAAATTATCAAGTCAATTAACAGCTTTTAATAATGTTAGAAATATATTTCAATTAATAATTTAAGTAATTTTATTATTGTATAGGAGAACAATTGTGAATTTTATATTTTTAGTTAATTCTGTTAAATAAAAAATTCTGACAATGAGATATTTGTAATTTTTCAAATTACAGTGGATAATTTGTAATTCAAATACACCTCAAGGGATGTATTTGTAATTTACCCATAATAGTAAAAGTAATTAAAATAAAAATTTTTGAATCACTAAAATTTGTTAAAAGACTTTTAGAACTTAAACGTAGATCTTGCTTTTTTTGTTTTAGTGAAATTTAATTAGGTGTGTAATTCTTTTTTCTTTTTTGAACTTTTTAATTTGGAATTAAGTCTCTAATTCAAAAAGTTTTAAAACAACAAAAAATAATATTTCTTTTATTTATTTTAAAAATAAATTAAACAAAAACAAATTAAAAAAATAATTTTCAATTCCGTTCAGATATATTCCTTCAATTCTCATGTGTTCACTTCATTTCATTTTCCAATGTTTGCACATACGCACGAATACCAGTGCAATGTCCCTAAATCTTTTCTAGGACACTCTATAGCTCAAATGGACCCGTATGTGTGGAAGTAACTCGTGCTTTGATACTAACTGCCACGACCCAAATTCGCCCCTAAAAGTTTGGTCCATGATTGGCCTATAGTTAGGCCTCAAAACAAAATTTCAACAATATGCATCTAACAACGGGGCCTAAAGCGGAAGCAAATAAATTACAAAACGTCAATTGAGCAGTGCTTATGTGCCAGGATTTAAAATATGTATACCATTTATATATACATATATATATATATATACAAGTCCATGTCATGTAGGTATATACAAGGAGTCAGCAACCAAAAATTTATATATTACTCAAGGGTTTAACAAAAGCCACCAAAACTTGACAAAAAATGTGACGTCAAAAGAATCAGACAAAAAGCTTCAATTGTGAAGGCTTAACTCAACAGACCCACCAAAAAGGGCTCCTGAAAGCTGACCTAAGGTTGTCCTCCAAGCTGATCACCTACATAAACATATATAAAAACTAAGTGAGCAGGGCTCAGTGAATAATAATAATGTAAAGTGGTTCGGGTGAATAGGCATATGTCTTGGAGAATATTTATCTAACGTTTACATTTCCCCTTCATCATATTCCAAAACGGCCTTAAGCCCAATATAATACATAACGGCCTTGGGCCCAACATAATACAAACGGCCTCAGGTCCAACATAATACAAAACGGGCTCGGACGCAACATAATACAAAACGGCCTCGGACCCAACATAATACCAAACGGCCTCGGGCCCAACATAATACAAAATGGCCTCAAACCCAACGTATCAACAGCTGTTCTGGGCTTTATGGGGTAAATGGAACATCGGCATGTGTCCATCTCCCTCGGCCCTAAGGCCATCATATATAACGGAAACAGAACAACCTTAGGTCCATTTCATATGTCATTGCTCATACTTGTATCATTGCTCAATCGTTTTCATTCACTTAAATTTATTTAACATATGCCACTTACAAACAAAAATGCATAAATCATAGCACCATTTATCCCAAACATGCCATTCGCAATCATAATGCATAAATCATAGTATAATTTATCTCGAACGTGCTAAGTACAATCAAGGTACATAATTCATAAATAGAAATACATATAATTATATATATATATCGTTACACTATTATTACTCATAGTGGTTTAGGCGAGCAACAGTCTCTTTCCGCAAGTGACCTACACATAGCACATACACAAATGGATAAATAATGCATTCTTTCCTTAGTTTATCTCTTTAATCATTTGTTCGATTCGTTTACTTCCTATTCATTTTCAAGCATTTTAGAGGGATCAAATAGACACATTAACAGTTTCAGAGGGTCAAAAAGAGTAACAGAAGTTAACATAATTTATCTCCATTAGCCGCACATGTGGAAGCCCCCCACCACACGTGCGTAAAAGGTGTGCCGCACGTGCTTTTATTATAGAATGCCCCAGTCTGCCTCCCTTATTTTCCGCACGTGCAGTTATGAGCCCCGTACGTGCGGCTATGCATTCCACACGTGTGACCATGAGCCCTGCACGTGCGGTTCTAGGCTCTGTTTGAGCAGTCCGAAATTTCATCAAAATCAATCTTTCCAAAGGTAGGCCAAGGTTCTAATTCAAGCAATCTCTCTTCAAAACATGACATATGATCATAATAAGAGTGAAATTCAAGCTAAAGTAGATCAAAACTTCTTTTAATTTAACATATAGAACTTAATCTCCATGATCCCTTCATATCTTCTATCTTTCCATGTTAGATACATATACATATATATACTTACATGAGTTTAAACGTGCAAAGACTCAATATTACATCACAATTCCTCACAATCTAACCCAAATTAAACTAATCATAAAGGAATTAACTCTTAACTCGAAGAAATGTAAGAAATCTATGATAATTTCATGAGAGGTGCTCAAACAAGATCTTAATCCATAAACCCTAACTTGTTCAAGGGTAAAGGCTTCATCATAGGGCTTGGTTCCAAGCAATTGAGGAAAGAGTAAGAGGATTTTAGTGGGTTTATACTTACCTCAAACTATATTCTTGATTTCCCCCTTAAATTCCCAAGCTTCAAGCTCTTATCTCTCCCTTTCTCTCCATGTTTTCTTTTGTCTTCCCAAAGCTAAGGATGAACTCAAATATACCGTAAGCCTTATGTACTTATATAGGCTAACCATATCTAGCTTAACGAATCAAACGAAATCAATTTCCAATTAAACTGTTCGGATGGTTCTAAAAACTCCCATTAGCATATTTATGTACTCAATTTCGGTTTCTGAACTCATTAGAGTTGTTAATTTCAGTTTCAAAATGTTAACTCTAGGAATTTTAGCCGAATAAAGCTAATTAATTCATTACGAATCAAATTTTTACAAATCTTCATATAATGTCCTAAAAATCATGCTAATCATAACTGTAAAGTCAATTTTGGTTTATCGCACTTCTAAGGTCCTCAATTTGTAGTCCAAAGGTCACAATGTCAACAGATTTCTTTATAACCGACAGATACCAATTGAGAAACATGTAATTTACTCACTAAATTATGGAATTTTCACATCAAGCACATAATCATACGTATAATAACACATATAATGAGGGATTAAAGTATATGGAGGATATAAGAGAGTCGAGTTATTACACAATCGCCATGGGACCAAGCGAATGACACGTGAAGGTTGACCGGACAAACGATGCAAGAATGTCAATCGGACAATTGGAGCTTGGTTGTTGACTGGGTTGAGAAGACTGTGACTTTGACTAGACTACGTAGGTCTTCGATTGGAATGAAGAATTCAATGTACGGTTGAACCAGGCAAAATTAACATGGTTTTGATGCTAGGTTGTAGCTCTGTGGTCTTATCTAAAATTAGTAAGATGACAAATGTAGTTACACAATTAATGTGCAATTGGGGTACAAATTTGTTTAGCTCGGTTGGCGACCTGGGACTTAGGCCATTTTGTTTGACTTTGGTGATAAGGATGTTAAAGGATAAGCCTTATTTTTTAAGAAGATAACTTCTAGCAGGATTCTAAGAAAGAGAACTAGAGTCCTATTAAGAGTCTGCCATGCGGAATATATAAAAACACAAAGACAACCTACTAAAGAGAGGTAATGCAACTTTACTCGTCGAATATGAGAGAGCTTTCCCCGTATTCATCCTGTGAATTGACTTAGGTATCGGAAAGGTTTTCTGGGTAGCTCACCGGAGTTGTTTTGCAGGCTAGATGACACTGTTTGAGGAGATTTAAGCTTGATCACAAAGAGTATGCGTAGCAGATATTTTTCGTACTTGTACAATTGGTGCCATCTATGGAAAGTTCACATAACACACCTTATGCTCAGGTTTCTTAAAGTTTTAATGGAGAACAATGAAGATCTACCACTTTCTACTTTGGATGGCCAGATGCCAGAGGCTAAACATAACATTTCAAAAAAAAAAAAAAATTACTATACTTTTCTCAAACGTAACAATTCAATGTAACACACTAAAAAACTCTTTAGTGTACTTTTCTTAAACATAACAATCCAATGTAACATTCCAAAAAAATTTCTTAGTGTACTTTTTTCAAATATAACACTCCAATCAATATAACACACAAAAACTCATTGGTGTAGTTTTTCCAAACGTGACACTCTAAAAACGTAATACTCCAACGTAACATGCTAAAAAAACTCTTTAGTGTACTTTTCTCAAACGTAACAACGTAACATTCTAAAAAAACTCCTTAGTATATTTTTTCCCCAACATAACACTCCAATCAATGTAATACACACAAACTCCTTAGTAAAAAAACTCCTTAGTATATTTTTTCCCCAACGTAACACTCCAATCAATGTAATACACAAACATAACACTCCAATCAATGTAATACACACGAACTCCTTAGTATACCTTTTTCAAACGTAACATTCCAAAATTCAACACTCTAACATAACACACTAAAAAACTCATTGGTGTATTTTTCTCAAACGTAACAATGTAACTTTTTAAAAAAACTTCTGAGTATATATATATATATTTTTTTCCAAATATAACACTCCAAATCAATGTAACATACAAAAATTTCTTAATGTCTTTTTTCCAAACATAGTACTCTAATATAATACTCTAATATAATACCAGAAAACCACACTAACAGAAATATAGATTCCCTCGCTCAATAACCAACACTTTAGCCACCAATCCCTCCAAAAAGAATCTTCCACACCTTACATTTGGATTCTCATCCCAAAAACGAATCACAAAATTGGAAATATAAATCACAAAAAGGCATTCACAAAAAGGCATTCACTTAAATTCACAAATCAAATAAACACAACTTTCTAAAACAAAAGGACTAATTGGTTTATAAGAAAACTATTAACACTAATATAAAATTTATGAGTAAATTTTCCCTATTTTATTTATTATTATTATTATTATTATTATTATTATTATTATTACTACTACTACTACTTTTAAGATTGAGTAAATAAGTGTACTTTTTGTCTGGGATGACCTAAATAAATGCACTGTTTGTCTTTTTACGAAAAGATGTACAGAAAAATAGAGAGGTGATGTGATAGGAAAAAGATAAAAAGATAGATTATTTTCAACTTCCCAAACTTAGCCTAATTGATAGACTCTCTTTCAACACAAGTTCTCCGCTTGCATTCCTAAACATAATTGATGGAACCAGTAAATTAATACAGTAATAAACAAAACTAGTAAAATAAAAAGAAAAAAAAACCTTTAGTCTCTGTTTGGTTTGATTTTCAAAAATTACTTTTAGATAAATTCTCATTTATTTTTATTTAATTTGTTTTGATATTTTAATAGCAAACTCGTGCTATACACCGAAATTAAAAAATATATGTATAATAAAAGAATATAAGTTTTGGATTTGAATAACTCATATTTTAATTTTTTTAAAAAATTAATTCATGTACGACATAAATGTCTCAAAATAGTTGTGTATGCTATATTTAGTTATATTTTGTGACTATAAGTTATTTGAAATTATAAAAAAAAAAATCATAAAAATTACAATTAATAAGAACAATACTTAGACATATTGTTTGACGAATTACACTAAGTTTATCAAAACTTTGTTAGAAACCCAAGATTAGACATTTATATGAAGGAAACCAATATTTATTAAAATGATTCACTATACCAAACCTTCTAAATAACTTGAAATTATGTTAGAATTTTATACGTAAAAGTATTATGTTAGAAATGTAGTTGATAAAAGAAATTGTGCTAGAGTAATCTAGAGATAAAAATGTTTGGAGCAAATGGCACTTCTTTGATAAAATTAAATGTTTATATTGTAAAATTTAAAATTTAAAATTGATTTTTCATGGAAATGTTTTCAAAATATTATCATCTATAATTATTTAATATATATATATATATATATATAAGTTGGTTGAATTTAGGCAATATGCCTATGTGTTTGATTAATTTATTAAGAAAAAATATTTAAATCACTATGAGTTTGCTTTTATTCTTAAAAACACTAAATTATTGTTTCAGTGGAGATAAATAAAAATGTATAAATAAAGTATTTATCATTGCTTATGAATAAATTTTTGTCTATAAAATTGATTCAATTTAAATACGTTAATCAAGTCCAAACAAATTAATTTACAAGATACTAATTTTGTCACAAATGATTTTTCGCTTAAGTAAATTTACACGATCAATTTTTTTGTATTATGTTATGTTTAAGTAAATATTGGTTGATTTAAATTTGACAAATATGAATTAAAAAAAATTACTTGAGTTATGTATTTATAATTTGATTATGCTTATACATTTTTTTAAAAATAATTGTGATACTTGCCTATAAGGCGTCTAACTATATTTTATTTTGTATTAAAGTAAAGAACCAAATATGAACATTTTGATTATTTGAATTTTGTCTATTGTTGAAATTTAAAAGGTTTATTACACTTTATACTCTTAAACTATCGTCAAATTGTCTATTTAGTCTTTGAATTATCGATGGAGTTTATTAAGTTCCTAACATATATAAATCAAAGTTTATTTAGTCCCTAAATTATCAATTGAATCTATCAAGTTCCCAAAGCGTTTAATTCAAACCTATTTAGTTCTAGAAAGGATTATTAGAATAAAATATAAAACTATAATTATTATAAATTAAAAAAAGATCCTAATTAGTTAAAATTTTATTTCAAAAAACTTTGAATTTTTATCTTGTCTTTAAAAAGTGGGTTTCAATTGTTATGGTGAATTTTCTTTATAGGTACGGGTAATTATCTATAATACTTTCTTACTTATCTTCTACAATGGCTATGTGTTTTCCATTATCTGGTATTATATGTCAAATTTCGTTTATAATTTCTAATTGATTATTTTTAAATTTTTTGCTAAGTTCTTTTTATACCCTAATTAATGTATTATTTTATGATATTATTATTTGCAGCAAAATATTATTATTTAAATTATCTAATTCTACTTCTCTAGTATATCTAACACTCATATCATTTTATTGGCAAAATTAAGAAATCAGACTCTAATACTAATATAAACACACAATAAAATAAAACACTTTTTAAAGGTAATAAAAATTTAAGATTTCTGCTCTAATAAAATCATTAGGTAGAGGTTTTTACTAATTTATAATACTTATGAGCTTATATTTTATTTTTGTAATCTTTTAAGGGACTTGAATAAGATATTTTATAGAATTAATAGATTCAATCAATAGTTTACGAACTAAATATAATTTAATTTATATTTTAGGGAATGAGTAAACTCAATTGATAGTTCATAGGCTAAATAGACAATTTGATAATAGTTAAGGTTTATGTGTCATTAAATATTTTTTAAAAGAACAAATTTAAAAAACTTGTATACGTACTGTGGGGAAGTGGTTTGGAAATACTCTTCAAATCCTGGAAGACGCCAATGATCCTCAGCTAGTCACCTGCAAAGATACAAACACTCCGGTCGGGGGTGCCGGAATTAGCACTCCGACGGACAAGTCAGCTCTTCTCCTCAAGAAAGCTTGTTTACTAAGTTTTTAGAAGTGATTCTTACATACCTTTACTAGTCCATTGCCATTATATTTATACTCGTTTTTTTCTGGTCCTCGGGGCCAGGGCCTGTCTTTTCAATCATTACCTATTCCATTATTCGGCTCTAGGGATCCTTCCCCATTCGGCCTACTTATCCTGTTCGGCCCCTTATCCTTGCGGGATAGTTGCCGTCTAGCGTCAAGCTGCCGAAATATGCCTCCTTTGCCTTTGCCAATTATTCGGCTACCACAATTGCCCTCCGAACTCCCTGTTGACGGCAGTCAATCGGCGTGTTTGGTTCAGAATTCGAGAAGTTTAGCGTCAGGCGGCTTCGCGTGCCCCAATATACGTCAGGGGGCGCGCGCCTTGTTGCTCATCATTACGCTTTCCCGTTCTATTCATATGTATCTCAGCATTTATTGCGATTTGAAACTTTGGTCCTTTCAAATTCATATTTCGTCAATTTTCTGAGGCTTTTGGATCGCAAGTGCATATCCCTCCGTGACTCGCGTTTTCTGCAACTTCTTCCCGTCTTCCCTTGTCTCATCTGCTCTTCGTAAGTTTCCTTATCCCTTCTTTGTAATCCTATTTTCTGTTTGCTATTTTAGCTTCGGCGAATATTTAGTTCTCTGCTAAGATGGCCAAACATTTGAAAGACCTCCTTTCTGAGGATCGCATCTCCGGTTTCCGGCAACATTTTTCTATTCCTGACGACATCCATTTATCCCTTGTAACGGACAATGCTCTCGACATGGAGAGGGAAGATCAAAACACGATCGTATTCCCTCTTTTATCCATTGCGGAGGGCGGGGTTCGTTTCCCCCTACACCCATTCCTTAGGGCCATTCTCCGCTATTGGGGTTTGATTCCTTCTCAACCCAATGTAAATTTCTTTCGAATCATCATGGGGGTTTTAGAGTTGAATCGACGCCTTAGGATTAACCTTGGGATTCCGGCCATTCGGCATTGTTACGCCTTAGCCAAATCCTCCGGTCGGCTGGGGCGATATTTTCTCAGGGCCAAAGATACTGACCATCACTTGGTGACTATACTTGCCAGTTCTGGTAAACGGGTTGACGACGTGATGGTCAACGTCCGAGGTAATTGGGAGTTCGCTGAAGGGGAGGATCGCCTGGACCCTGTTCCCAGACATAAGGGCGACCCAGGTTGCCACGCAATGTCTTGTTTGTTGGTCTATCTCTTATTCGGCTCTTTTCTCTAAATCGCTTTTCATCTTCTGCAGGTAATAAGTTGAAGAAAATTCTGATTTCGGTTGACGACGCGGTTCTTGGGGAAATCAAGACTGCACTCACATATTTCGGCCGTCCAAATGTGCAACAGCAAGGGAGAGCAGCCCATATTCTCCTTCGGTACGAACCCACTTACACTACTTTCTCGGCTGCAGATAACATTCCGATTCCAGTCGGCGATCAACAGCTCTCGGCCCTTATCTTCCCCAGCTTCAAAAACCTTAGACAGATCGGTCTCGTAGCTTCTGATTTGGGGGAAGACGCCGAGCCGACTGTAGAGGTGGTTGCCGATCCGGCTGGGGGGTCTACTGAGGGGGTAGTAGAGGGCGACGAGGCCGTACGCTCGGCATTTGAGGCCACCGAGCCATCCGCCTCAGGACGAACAGATTTCTCTTCCGGGGATATTTTTGCAAATTTGGGGGATCTACCCAGCGATTTCTTTGAGGGTATGGCGAAGGAAAGCCTAACGCAGATGGCTCGTAAAAGAAATGCCGAGCGGATGGCCGCCCGAAAGAAGGCTGAATGCGCCGCATCAGATCTCAGCTTGATCAAGCCGTTCGTACCCATTTCGGAGGGGACAGTGGTTATTGCGTCCGATACGGGAAAAGAGGGTGGAGAACAAGCCGATGGGGAACGGCTGATTCCGGAGCAAGGCCAAAAGCGTGGTGCCGAGGGGGAAACGAGTTCAGAAGCTGGCCCTGGTAGCAAACGGCCTCGGCTTGAAGAACCTGACGTGGTCGCTCCGTTCGTTATCCAGCCAAAGATCAGGGATATGCCGATTCTATCCAACGCTTCGGCCATCGAGGATCCGGCCGTGGCTCTGACCTTGGCGGCTTCGATTTCTCTGCCGGCTGACAACAAAGCCTTCGGTGCCGTGCCTGATATTATGGCCGTTGCCCTAACTGCTCAATCGGCACTCCTGGTAGGTCACCTTCATTTCGCTCTTGTTTGTTAAAGGCGTCTAATCATACCGAATTGTTTTGCAGACGGTCGGAAGGATCACCGACTTGGGTCGCCGCCTGCGTGATGCTCTCGGGAGAATTGACCATTTGCAAACAGAGGTGCAGGGTCAGAAAAGTAGGGCCGAGTTCGAAATTATGAGAGCTGAAATGGAGAGCGCGAGAGCCGAAGCGGAGAAAGAGAGGGCTCGCGTCGCCGAACAGCTTCGTGTTGATGCTGAGGGTAGAGCAAATGCGAGCGAGGAATCGCTCAAACTTTCCAAGGAAGCACTTGCTGAAGCGGAAGCTCAGTTGGAGGAGCTTAAGGTGGCCCGCGAGAAAGCTGAATCGGAGGCCTTTGAAGCAGGGAGAGGCGCCGCTCTGACAGAATATGTTGAGGAAGTGTCCAAATTTGAGAATCGCGGGTTCAAACATGGGTGGCTCAAAGCCCTTGCCGCCGCTGAGGTTACATTGGACTTGCCGATTCCTTATGAGCAGGTGGATGTTGAGCCACTTGAATCCGATGCCGACGAATGATCTGGGAGCCGTTTACTGAGCAGGCGTCTTTTTGTTTTTGTTTTTCTTCTTTTGGATAGTGCTTTGTTGGTTCAGGGTAGTTTTCATGTATAAATTGGTTAACATCTGCGCGCAATTTATTAATGAAAATTTCCTTGTAATTTCCTTGTTATTTTTGCTCTACCACCACACACTTTGTATGAGAGAGTTCTGTGGTTTAATTTTAATGAAAGAGTTCTGTGTTTGTCAATGCATTTGGTAAAATGGGATTGCATGTACTGTGGGGACACCCTGATTTGTGAGTCTGCCCTTGCCCCAGGGGGTTCATAAAAAGAATTCTAGCTCTGAATCAACTTGTGAGCCGGCTGGGGTATTTGGTCCGAATAGATTGATAATAAACAAGCCGGGTGATCTTACTGTGGCCGGATGATCTTACTGTGGCACGAATGATTTTATCTAGAACTCGTCTAAACAAGCCGTACATAGAATATCGTTTGTCCAAACTTTAGGTAACCACTGAAGGTAGAGAGGAGAAGATTGGTCAATATCTGGGTTCCTGCAGATTCAATACATATCCCATCAAAATCACCATTTGCAATTTCACTGCCTACTGATCTTCGGCCCTTAGATTGATGAATCTGCCCTTGCCCCAGGGGGTTCATGATAAGAACTCTGGCTCTGAGGGATCAATTCGTGAGCCGGCTGGGGTAGTTTAGTCGAACAGATTGATGAATCAGCCCTTGCCCCAGGGGGTTCATGATAAGAACTCTGACTCTGAGGAATCAATTCGTGAGCCGGCTGGGGTACTTGGGCCGAATAGATTGTCCTGCCGTCAACTTAGTCGGCGTCAGGCGATTAGGTTTCGCGATTAATGAACTTGCCTCGATCGTGCTGCCTTTGCGAGTGTTAAATGATCAAAGGTACAGCTTTTAAGAGTCTGGTAGGTATCTGATTCAGACTCCTGAGAGAAAATCTATTGTGCGAATGTCGAACAAACTCTTCTTTAACAGCAAAGGGGAAGCCAAGACATTGGCTGAGCTTGGCGGTGATATGAATCGAAGTGAACACCGTGGTGCGCCCTTGCGTGCTGGGAGTAAGAGTTCTATGGGTCGACAGAGGCGTCAATCTCCTCGACGTCGTAGTAGGTCGCCCAGACGGGATAGGCAGTCCCAGGGGAGATTGCCACACGCCCAAGTCGAAAGGAGATCAGACGCGAATCCGTGCCCATTAAGTTTTGTAGTATTTGTGAAGAATAAGCCCATGACGGAAGCGGACTCGATCGTTCGAGATCCAGACGTGGCGGTCGAGTTTGCTCGACAAATATTTCCTCCGGAAGTGTAGCAGTCAATGGTTGGTCGTCAGGACTACGAAGTATTTCGCGAGGGCATTCATGGGGCGGTGAAAGGGCTCTATACGGCTTACGAAGTCGGCATGCGATTGCGCGCCGCCCGTCGAGAAATGGAGAAAAAGGAAGAGCGTATCCGCAGTTTGGAGGCTCGCGTGGAGGCGGCTGAACGTGAGTTAAGAGAGATCAAAGCGGCTCGAGTACAACCAGCAGGGCAGGTGAATCCAATCGTGGAAGAGAGGGTTACCAGTCGGCTTATAAGTGTTGCCATTGCTGATCGCGAAACGGCGAGCATGTTCGCATTGGAGTCCGCCAAGGGGAGGTCTTATAAAAAAGGTTTTCACGAAGGGCGCTTGGTTGGAATCCAAAAGACAAAGGAGAAGCTTGCCGAAGAGGTTTGCCGATGTGAGAATCGTGTGTTCAGGCATGGTTGGATCAAGGCAGCTCAAGTCGTCGAATCTCTTCGCTTGTCAGGCATCGATTTGGCGTCATCTCTCTACCACAGTAAAGATTTTCTGTTTTCTGCTTTCGAGGTTGAGAAGAGTGAGGATGAAGGCGATGCCGTTTGACTTTAATTATTGTAAGGTTCGAACGCCGTTTGTAAGTATGTAATTTCTTGGTTTTTTGAATAAAAGACGCTTTGTTGAAAATATCAAATTGTCTCCCGCATTTGGCGTGTGCGTGTTTAATTTGATTGCATAAATGTTTGGATAGACGTAATGGCCGTTTACTTTTGAATAAAGCCATTGCGGCGTGTTATTGAATTTTGAAGAAGCCGTGAGCCAGAGCTCGGAGGGGCTACGGCATTTTGACTTAGCTCGAATGCCAGATGTCTCGCCGATCGAGCTAGGTAATTTTTGCCCTTGCGCAGCCTATGCGCGCGCATTTTAGCCAACTGTTGGGTTAACTAGGTCATGGAGAATGTTGACCGACGCCTGACTCGTGGGGTTTAGTATTGATAAAATCGCTTCGGGATTTGGGCCTCGAGATCGCGGCCATTACTGAGAATAAAAGCGGCAGGCGCCTCATGCAATCAAACAGCATCTATTGCGTGGGATGATCAAGCGTTCTCACCATCAAATGGTGATGATGGTTGCAGGAGCTCAAGTTCCGGCCGAACTTGGTGCTCAGACGGTTTGCGGCGGGGGATTCTCCGATGTGGGAGGTGGACCGCTGAAAGGAGAAACTGGAAACACGTCAGCCTCCAAGTCGTTGAAGCAGATTGCCCCGAAAGGAGACACAACGACCGCTGCCCCTAACCTCCCTTGTCTTGGATCTTGGCCTTGACATTGTCGATGGTGTCAGAGGCCCGGCGACATGCCGATTCGGGCGCGGTTAGATCGATGCGTGATTTGTCTTAGAAGTTAGAGATAGATATTGTAATGTTCGAACGCGGATTGCGTCTATGTAACAACGTTTTAATCAAATAAAAAGTGTTATTTCATATAGTTGAGTCTTACTCTGAAAATCTTTTGTTTAGCTATACCGGATGAATGTTCCTGATTCCAACTTTTAATGGTTAAGTCATTTCGTATGGTCTAATAGTTTGCTATCGGAACGTTTGTGTAGCCTAAATATTTTTGCTTAAATATTTTTCCTGTATTTAGGGGTCGGCCCTTGCCTTAGGCGGGGTGCGAATTAAATCGGAATGGGCCGTACTCGTGGGCCGGCTAAGGCACGCCTTGTCCGGCGAACCATATTAGTGATTCCGACTTAATTAGTTGATTAAAACGGGCTCCGAGGCCGGAGACTTATTTTGGCGCTCCGAATCCGGAGGCTTATTGGGCCCTAAGGTGTCATTCACCAAAGGGGGCTCCGAATCCGGAGACTTATTCGGCCCTAAGGGGTCATGCACCAAAGGGGGCTCCGAATCCGGAGACTTATTCGGCCCTAAGGCGTCATGCACCAAAGGGGGCTCCGAATCCGGAGACTTAAATTGGCCAATCGTGACATCCACGAAGGGCGCTCCGAATCCGGAGGCTTATTCGGCCCTAAGGTGTCATTCACCAAAGGGGGCTCCGAATCCGGAGACTTATTCGGCCCTAAGGGGTCATGCACCAAAGGGGGCTCCGAATCCGGAGACTTATTCGGCCCTAAGGCGTCATGCACCAAAGGGGGCTCCGAATCCGGAGACTTAAATGGGCCAATCGTGACATCCACGAAGGGCGCTCCGAATCCGGAGGCTTATTCGGCCCTAAGGTGTCATTCACCAAAGGGGGCTCCGAATCCGGAGACTTATTCGGCCCTAAGGCGTCATGCACCAAAGGGGGCTCCGAATCCGAAGACTTAAATTGGCCAATCGTGACATCCACGAAGGGCGCTCCGAATCCGGAGGCTTATTCGGCCCTAAGGTGTCATTCACCAAAGGGGGCTCCGAATCCGGAGACTTAAATTGGCCAATAGTGACATCCACGAAGGGCGCTCCGAATCTGGAGGCTTATTCGGCCCTAAGGTGTCATTCACCAAAGGGGGCTCCGAATCCGGAGACTTATTCGACCCTAAGGCGTCATGCACCAAAGGGGGCTCCGAATCCGGAGGCTTATTCGGCCCTAAGGTGTCATTCACCAAAGGGGGCTCCGAATCCGGAGACTTATTCGGCCCTAAGGCGTCATGCACCAAAGGGGGCTCCGAATCCGGAGACTTATTCGGCCTTAAGGCGTCATGCACCAAAGGGGGCTCCGAATCCGGAGACTTAAATTGGCCAATCGTGACATCCACGAAGGGCGCTCCGAATCCGGAGGCTTATTCGGCCCTAAGGTGTCATTCACCAAAGGGGGCTCCGAATCCGGAGACTTAAATTGGCCAATCGTGACATCCACGAAGGGCGCTCCGAATCCGGAGACTTATTCGGCCCTAAGGTGTCATTCACCAAAGGGGGCTCCGAATCCGGAGACTTAAATTGGCTAATCGTGACATCCACGAAGGGCGCTCCGAATCCGGAGACTTTATTGGGCTTAAGAGGCTTAAAGGAGAGTGACAGAGAAAGTCGATTTTCATTAAAACGTGGTACCAGTACAAGCATCAGATCCCACAAATCGGGTCCGTAAATGGATCTTCATAAGGTCTACGTTGGGGCAGATTGCGGTGAGCCACGGATTTCCTCAATGCCACGGTCTGTTGGGAAGCGCATAAGCTGATGGTAGGTGCTTGGGACAGCCTTCATGATATGCAACCAGGGGCGCCCCATGATGGCATTGTACGGCGACGGAAGCTTTACAACCAAGAATTCCACGTCAACCGTTTTTGAGCCCGCTCGAACAGGGAGCACGACCTTCCCCAACGGGTACTCTGGATTCGTGTTGAAGCCGAACAGTGGCTGAGACGACGGTGATAGGTCCGACTCGCTGAGGCCGAGTTCAACAAAAGTTCTGTAGTACAAGATTTCTGAAGTGCTTCCTGGATCTATGAGAATGCGTTCAACAGTGAACTGCCGTACGCGTAATTTGACGACCAAAGGATCGACGTGGGTGGCCACTGTTCCGATGAGGTCGGAGTCATCGAACTTAATTGTCGGAGTTTCTCTGGGCCTGCCGGTTGACATGTTATGTTTTTGGGGAATTGGGCGCGATTGGATTGTATACACGGTCGGGGATGCCGGTAGACCGTAGATTATGTGGATCACACCAAGCGGAGGTGAATCCTGTCTCAAGGCTAATGCTTTGGTTGGCTTCCCCTTGCTCACGTATTGCTGCAGTCGACCATCTTGCACTAGTTCCTCCAGATGATCCTTTAGCGCATAACAGCTCTCGGTTTCGTGGCCATGATCTTTGTGGTATTCGCATCGTCTGTCCCTCCTCCGTGTGTCGGGAGGCCCCACCATCTTCGACGGCCACTTGAAAAATGGAAGGTGCTGGACTTTGGTCATTATTGCCGCGATCGGCTCTGTCAACTCCGTATACTTCTTGTCGATTCGCCTTGAGCGTCTGCTGTCGACTTGTAGTTGTTCATTCGTTCGGTGGGAGCACTGATCGCTCGATCGGCGGGATTCCCGCCTTTTGTCTCGCTTGGTTCGTTGCCGGGGCTCAGGGCTCGGTAGCGGCACGGAGCTTATTGGTCGAGCGATTTCGGGGAGGGCCGTTTTGCTAGAGATTTGTCCGGCTTTTATTCTCAGGGCATCATCTTCGACTTTACAATATTCTTCAACTTTCTTCATCAGCGCCCAAACTGTTTTGGGGGGCCTTCTGGTCAGGGAACTGCGCAGAGCACTGTCAGGATATAAACCCATTTTGAAGGCGGTGATGGCCATGGAGTCGTTGCAAGCGTCGTCAACAAGATTGAAGCACTCCCAATATCGTGCCGAGTACGCTCTGAGCGTTTCTCCCGACTGGATCTGCATGGCCCAGAGGGAGTCGGCCTGTTTCGGTTGTACCTCATTGGTGATAAACCTGGCCCTGAAGGATTTCTGCAGTTGTCAGAAGCTTTTAACCGAAGCTGGCTCCAACTTGTAATACCACCTGACGGCTAGTGGACCTAGGCTGCTAGGGAATATTCGGCACATGAGGGCTTCATTGTCTGCGTGTAGCGTCATGGCCTGTTTGTAATGACGGATATGATCAGTGGGGTCTGATTTTCCGTCGTAAAGAGTGAACGCCGGAGCTTTGAATTTCTTGGGCAGGGATGCCCTTGCGATCCGTCGAACGAAAGGATCGTGCTGGTCTTCCTCATTTGAGCTGATTCTCCTGCGCTTGTTCTTTGTTCGCAGATCCTTTTCGGAGGAGCTGGAAGTTTCGGACCGTTCCCTTGCGTCGAGCTCCGTGGATGATGAGTTGGAGTTGCTATCGGTACCCTTTGGTCGGGCCCGAGGTCTTTGCCTGTCTGCCCTCGGAGGTCGCTCTGGTTCCTCACGCATGGCCTCTCTAGATTTTGCTACCTCCAGGGCCAAATCCTGACGGAGTCGTTCGTTCTCAGCGATCATGTTCTCGAGCCTTTGTTCGTTCTGCTTTGCTTGTTCTATAATAGCCTGCATTGTTTCTTGCGCTGAAGTTGTTGGCGAATCGAAGTTCAAGACGCGTCATGCCGCGATGGTTTCTTTTCCGAGCATATTGGCTGGGGTGAGGTCGTCTATCTGTGTGGTCTCGTCGGTGGCTATCGGGGGATCTTCGGTCATGCCTTCCATGGATGTATTCGAGTATTCCCACAGACGGCGCCAATTGTGGGGAAGTGGTTTGGAAATACTCTTCAAATCCTGGAAGACGCCAATGATCCTCAGCTAGTCACCTGCAAAGATACAAACACTCCGGTCGGGGGTGCCGAAATTAGCACTCCGACGGACAAGTTAGCTCTTCTCCTCAAGAAAGCTTGTTTACTAAGTTTTTAGAAGTGATTCTTACATACCTTTACTAGTCCATTGCCATTATATTTATACTCGTTTTTTTCTGGTCCTCGGGGCCAGGGCCTGTCTTTTCAATCATTACCTATTCCATTATTCGGCTCTAGGGATCCTTCCCCATTCGGCCTACTTATCCTGTTTGGCCCCTTATCCTTGCGGGATAGTTGCCGTCTAGCGTCAAGCTGCCGAAATATGCCTCCTTTGCCTTTGCCAATTATTTGGCTACCACACGTACATAACTTATTATTTTATTTAAAAAAAAATTACTCATAAATTTAATATGGAGGGATATTGATCCATTTAGTCCTTCGAGTTGTCTTATGAACCAATTATTCATTTCTATTTTAGAAAGTTATATTTATTTGATTTGGTGCTATTTGAGTTTAAATGAATATATTTTTATGATTCATTTTTCAATTTTCTGATTCGTTTTTAGGATGGGAATGAAAATGTAAGGCATGAAAGATTCTTTAGAGGAATTGGTGGTTGAAGTGTTGGATGTCGAGCGTGAACAACAATGATTGAGACCCCCTTTTTTTTGGAGATCTCCATAACCCCCTTTGGATCTCAACCATTGATGGTGTGAGCCCCACACATATATGAGTAGGTCCTACACATACATCAATGATTGAGATCTAAAGGGGGTTGTGGGGGTCTCCAAAAAAAGGGAGTTCCAAGCATTTTTCAGAGGAAAAATGCCTAACACCCCCAGTGGGGGTCACTGGGGGTCGCTTTTCATTGGCCCAAAAACTGTTTTCCTTTTTTTTTTTTTTTTTTTTTTTAGCCAATGGGGGGGTGACACCTCACTGGGGTTGTCAGTGGGGGTCACCCCACTGGGGGTCTGTAGCATGGCCCTTTTCAGAGCGTGAAAATCTACATTTCCATTAATTTGTTTTTTGGTGTTATATTGGAGTATTACATTAGAGTGTTACGCTTGGAAAAAATACACTAAGAAATTTTTGTGTCTTACATTGATTGGAGTATTACATTTGGAAAAAATACACTAAGGAATTTTTTTAATAATATTACGTTGTTACGTTTGAGAAAAGTATACTAAAGAGTTATTTAGTATGGTACATTAGAGTGTTATGTTTAGAAAAAATATATTAAGGAGTTTTTATGTATTACATTGATTGAAGTGGTAAGATTGATAAAAATACACTAAGGAGTTTTTTTTGGAATATTGTATTGTTACGTTTGAGAAAAGTATATTAATGAGTTTTTTGGTGTATTACATTGATTTGAGTTTATGTTTGGAAAAAGTACACCAATTAGTTTTTGTGTGTTACATTGATTGAAGTATTACATTTGATAAAAATATACTAAGGAGTTTTTTAATGTGTTACATTGAAGTGTTATGTTTTTAGAATATTACATTGAAGTGTTACGTTTGAAAAAAATACACTAATGAGTTTTTTTGAAATGTTACGTTTAATAATTTCAACACATAATACACACGCGTTTATATTTAGCCCTTTATGTAACTTACACTAAAATGAGACTTTCGGATTTGTAAGATAAAAATGAAGACCAAACAGTTCAAAAAATCACTATTTGAGATTTATTGGTAGTTCACCATTTATTTAATTCAAAACCATACCAAATTAGAAAGAATAAATATTTCTATATTGATAAATATGCATAATTTATTGTGAAAATAATACTTAATTAGAAAGAGCCTATAATATTTTGACACATGTATTTTTGTATTTTAAAAATTAGAAAATTTGTACTAATTATATTAATCTCCATTTCAGGAAGATTAAAGCAACAAAAACTAATATTGATAGTATGAAATCACAATTATAAATATATATATATTTATTAGTGTAAAAGATATGACATTATAATTTTTTATTTATAAAACTGATCAATTATTGATAAAAAAATGATATCAAATATTATGTAAATTATATCAAAACTATAAAATTTGTTATATATTTTTTCAAGCCTAATGAAAAGTCATATAATTTACCCTTTCCTTGGGAAAAGTTTTTTGCATTATTAAAGTTTTCTATGTGTCAAAGGGAAGTGTCCCACAGTTCCAAAATAGTGTATAGATCATTGAAAGACTGTTATGGATCTGGTGTTTGTATGCTCACAGGGATTCCTGTGTACGTCTCCGACACACATGCATACATACGAATATGTCTAAGAATTCATGCATGGCTTTTCTCTTCTGTTTTTTTGTTTCCAGATTCTGTGCTTTGTCAGCTTTTTTCCTCTCTCTGAATTTCTAATGTGTACGGCGGACCGTAATAGGATAAATTACAAACACACCCCTTAAATTTATTTAAATTATAAATTATTTCTTTAGTTTTAGCAATTATATTATGTCCCTAAGGTTTATAATTTTATAACAAATAGGTCCTTTAATTAATAAATCATTAAGTTAATTAATAGTTTTTAATAATGTTAAAATTTTATTTTAATTAATAATTTAGATTATTTTATTATTGTAAAAGTGAACAGTTATAAATTTCACTTTATCAATTAATTCTGTTAAATAAAAAATTCTGACAGTGAGGTATTGGTAAGTTTTTAAACAATAAGGACAATTCGTATTTTAAGCAAATCTCAGGAGGTCTAATTATAATTTACCTACCGTAATATTATGGGAAAATTGCATTTCAACGAACCAGTCGTAAAAATTATATTTTTATGATGATACAATTATTTTATGTGCATGATATAAATTTATTTATGCTTTTAGTGTAATTTTTTGGAGACATATGTGTAGGTTTTAGGGGATTTTTTTAAAGGTCATTAGTATTAAGATTTTAAAGGACACCTAATATTTTTATAATGTCTAAGATCCCTCAATATTGATCTAAAGAAAATTCGATCTAGAGAATTTCTCTAGACTTTCTAAAGAAAATTCGATTCAAAGAAAATTGGATTTAGAGAATTTTTCTGGACTTTCAAGAAAATTTCTCTTAAGACAAATTCTGGGAAGACCAGAGAATTTATTTAGTTTTCACAAGAATTTCTCTAGGTTCAAACCAGAGAAAATTACACATAATAGAGAAAATTAAACATGCCAGAGAAAATTATACATGGCAGAGAATTTCTCTCCAGAGAAATTCTGGGAAGGCCAGAGAAATTCTTTGAATTCTAGTCTAGAGATTTTCTCTGAATTTTCTATGGATTTTGTCAATTTTTAGCGACATGCAAAAAATCGTCATAACAAATTAGTTTTAGCACTTATTTTTAGTAGGACTTGATGAGAATTAAATTAAATTATTAGGATTTATTGGTAGCTTACTCTAAATCCTTTTGTGTATCAGAGTCTCACAAAAAAAAAAAAAAATCTCATTTGTAGTGTAATTATTTTATAACTGTCCCATATATTATTCCTAATATTATTGCAAAAATGTTAGGAATGTAAACAAAATTACTAAAATTTTATACAATATGTGTGGGTGAGCTTCCCTCCATACTTTATTTTTTCATGCCCTCATTCATTATGGGTGATAAACATACTAACCTGCTCGAGATTGACTCATTTGATTCATTAAAAATTTGTTCAAGTTCAATTTGTTTAAGTAATCAAATCAATCTTGAATACATTTTTAAATTTGTTAAAATTTTCAAACTTAATTTGAGCAATTAATTTATCATTTAATTTGGTTCGATAAGCCTAAACTATATAAAAATACCAAACTACTTGAGTTTGCTTCAACAAAAGCTTGTTTGAGATCAATTTAAAAATTTAATAAACCAAACTTGAATAAATTTTGAAGCTTATTAAAGTTTTCAAATCTAGTTTGAATAGTTAATTTTTCAATTCATTTGGCTCATTTATCACCCCCTACTTATGGGACTCAACCCAGGCACATACAGATAATTTGAATCGTTTATCTTATAGGTCTTGTAGTAAAGATTATCTATACAAAAAAAAATCAATTTAATCGAACAATTATAAACATAGGAATAAATCACAAATTTTGTTTTATAAGATAAACGATTCATGAATTGTAATTTATAAAACAAAATGCAATTTGTTCATGTGTATAGTTGTCCAATAAAATTGATTTTTTAACATAAATAACCTTTATTTCAAGGCTTATGAGATAAAATGTTCAGATTATCTGTGTACCCAGATTGAGACCCACAAAAGAGATATAAAGAGATGAGGTATGAAGGGGAGTTTTTCCCTATATGAATATAGGTTTCATGTGGTGCAGTTCTTACATTCATGTTAGTATTGTATAAAAATTTTAATACTACATCTGTCTCAAATTATTTATTCATTACACAGAAAATGAGAACTTATTAATCAATTTGACCGATTAATATTTATTATAAAAAAACAAAGAGTTTATTATTCTTTTTATTCCTAAACTATAGTCAAAATTTCTACTTAGTTTTTGAATTATCGATCAAGTTATTAAGTCCATAAAACATATAAATCAAAATCTATTTAGTTCCTATTTAATTCACACTTATTTAGTTCCTAAAAAGATTAAAAAAAATAAAATAAAAGACCATAAATATTATAAATTAGGGAAAGATCATATCTAGTTAAATTTTTATTTTTCAAAATCTTAAATTTTTATGAAAAATATTCCATGCCCCCAATTTCCCTCCATCTTCCTCACTTCCCCCAATGATGTGACAAACAATACTAACCAATCAACTCTTTTCAAATTCTTCTCTCTCATTTTTAAATTGTTTGTCACATCATTGGAGGAGTTTAGGAGGAAAAATTGAGAGGATGGAACATTGCCCAATTTTTATTTTATTTTTAAAAAGTAGGCATTAGTTCTTCTTATGAATTTCCTTTATAAGGGTAAAATTATAATATTTTCTTACTTATCTACTATAATAACTACTTGCTTGTCATTTTTCTACTATTATATACCTGTTAGGTTTTTGTAATTGACAATCCCATTTGGCAAAACTTCTTTCAGTTGTAATTTTTTTCGCTCTTTTGTTCCAGCGAGGATATGAGTGTTTAGATGCGAATTCAACCTGAATTGTGCCTATGCAGAGGAGTTTGTGATCTTGAGGCTTTCATGTTTGCCACTTCGCTGACTATGTACGAGAATCAAGCTGTCTGGTTATCTAGCAGGGGTTTAAGGGGTAGCGCCCCATAGTAGGTCCGAGGCAGCGCCCAGGTAGGGTTGAGCGGTGAATGGCATTATCTAGTATTTTTACAAAGCAGACTGAACTTCTAAGAGAATCCTTTATGTGCTTGAGCGGTGGAGCCTTGGCTCGAGCAATGAGTACGCGTTTTAGTGAGTTCACTCGAGAGATGAAGTGGTCACTCGAGTGGTCTTCGCAGCTCTGTTTTCTATAAAGTGTGCCATTCGCTGTTTTTAGAATTTAAGCCGTCCAAATTCTAAGAGAGCAAAATTACAAAGGTTTTCTATATTGAGAGGTATTTTTGTGAGTGTTTCCTTGATGATTTCAGAGTAATCAATGAATTTATGAACTTCATATTAACATCATCAAGGGGTTGGTTTGTTTTCTTTTATTCACAAAAGAAAGAAACGTTCTTCAGTGAATTCTGTGGAACTTAGGCCTGAAGTTTGGTGGATTCCGGAGTGGCTCATTGTCGTGGATTTGACATTAGTGTTGTGGATTCAACGTTGGGCAAGATAATTCTGAGGTAAAAACGGTGATGGAAGAGGCACATCAGAGTCTGTTCAATTCGGACGTGAATTCGCTAGGTAATTGAGGGTACACATGTGTAATTCATTTTTGTCTTCTTAGTGGATTATTTTGTGGTTTTGGCCTGTGATTTTTTTTTTTTAAATCACAATTAGAAGCGCTCCAATTGTGATTTTTCCACATTAAATCATTGTGTTGATTTGTCTTTAGTTATTTGATTGGTATTATTATTCATTGTTTTAAATTGAAACGTAATCACAAATTAATATCTCGGGAATTTTAGTTTTATTCAATACCAAATTTCTTTTATAGTTTTCTAATTGATTATCTTTAAGTCTAAATGTGTTATTTTATTCTATTATAATTTGTGACAAAGTGTTGTTATTTAAATTATCTAATTCTACTTTTTCAGTATATTCAATATTTGTATAATTTTATTAACAATACTGAAAAACCAAACATAGATAATAATTTAAACACATAACAAAATCAAACACTTTTTAAAAAGAAAAAAAAAATAGGATTTTTATAATAAAATCTTAACTATAGGTAGAGTTTTTTAAAGGGGAATTTATTCATAAATCCCTTCTCACCTACTTATATTTTACTTAATCCAAATTATTTTTTAGGGCTGATATTAACACTTATCTAATTTCTTTGGACCCTCCAATTTTCACTTCTTATTTTATTTTATTTTTTATTACAATTATATCATGAAGTAAAATTACATTAAAGGACAATTTTTAATGAAATACCCACTCACTAAATAAAGACAACTCTATAATATTGTACACCTACCTCCCCCATCTAAATGTACTCCTCACCCATCTAAACCCAACGTATTCTTCTACATCAGCGTTCCTCTTCATCGCCATCCTTAAACCAAATGTATTCCTCTTTATCAGCATCCTAAACCCTAAACATATTTATTTTCATTACAATCCTAAACCTTGAACCAGAAATCAGTGGCTGAATTAGAATGGATGTTTACTACTTTATTTGCTATATTGAATTGGAATGGAAAAGAGTGAATTGAGGGTTAAGTTACACAGTACTAAACAAATGTTGTTCGACAATACAGTACTAAAAAAATTATTTATATTCAGCAATACAATGTTGAACAAATGCTATTCGACAACACAGTACTGAAAAAATTATTTCTGTTTGGCAACACAGTATTGAACAAATAATTTATGTTTGACAACACAATGCTGACAAAATTGTTTATGTTCAACAACATAGTGCTGAACCAACCCTTGGGCAGTCGACCGGCCGGATGATGGGGTGGCCGACCAGTGGTGTGATTTTGGCTCAGTTTTATAACAATAATGCAATAATGCAATGGTTTTGAGTGGACACTGTCATTCATTGATTTCGAATGAATCAAACAGGGGAATCGTCGTTGTCGTCGTTCTTCAACAAGAGAGGGATCGTCGTCATCGTTCTTCAATAGTAAAGGGACTATCTTCAACCATGATGGAGAGGGTTTGCAAATTAGATAGGTTTGTACTTAAGTGTGATGATATTATGAATATCGATAAATTTGGTATTAAGTGAGGTGTTAAAAGAAATCTTATTGAAATTTAGGATTTAGGATGGGGGTTCAAAGAAATAGGAGGTTCAAAAAATTAAGGTAGGTGCTAAAAGCAGCCATTTTATTTTTTTATGTTCCAATAAGTCTTATGAGTGACATAATTATTGAGAGGATAATTTATATAAATATTGGGCCGAGCTGGGTAATGGGCCGTTGTGGGCCATAATACGAAGGGCTAAGTAAAAAGGCCTTGAAGATAGTCCGGTCCCAGAAGGCTTTGAAGTTAGTCCGGTCCCAAAAGGCCTTAAAGTTAGGCCGGTCCCAGAGAGCCTATTGTTATCTCGGTCCAGGAGAGCACTGCGGATAGCTCGATCGCCAGATTACTACGCTGAGTTAGCCCGGTCGTGGCATAGTGCGGCTAGCTCGGTTAGACATAGCCAATTGTTAGCACAGTCTAAACAAACACTATGATTAGCACGGTTTGTGCAGGAGGAACCGAGGTAAGAGCAGAGAAAGGAAGAACCGAACTAAGTATAGTTCGGTCTATTCTGCAGCTTGGCATAGCCTTGCTTACCTCGGTTATATTGGAATCCGACTATGGTAAAACCATCTCACTTGGTTTAAGTAGTGAGGGGGGTGTTGAAGGATCAGCATTATCTTTCAGGAATGTGAATCCTAGGAGGACTCTACGTGGAGGAGTAAGAGTCTTACTAGGATTACGCCACACGGAACCTATAAAAGCTCACCTCATCACCTATGGAGAGGTAACACACAACTTTGATTTCCGAATACACAGAGCTTTTGTCTACTTGTCTATTTTGCTGACTTAGGCATCGGAGAGGTTTCCGGCACACACCCGCCGGCTAGCTCACGTTTGTGTTTTCAGGGAGTAAAGCGACGACGTACGGAGGAGTGCATACTTGATCAACAGGATTATACGAGAAGGTTTATTTCTTTCCCGTACAGTTACCAAAATATCTTTAACAATAATAAGGTGAAGTGCGTATTAATATTTACATTGATAATGTGAATGTTTCATGATGTGAACATTCATATTGCCAACATGAACATTCACACTATCAAATTTATTTAATATGAATGTTTATATCACAAAGTTGCTAAGGGTTCAAAAAATATTTGTAAGGATAAAATTATTCATAAAATACCTTAAATATGATAATTAAGATTTAGTAGATCAAAATTTCAAAATAATAGGACTTATTGGAATATAAGAATATTATATGGACTAATTACGATACAAGTACTTGAAAGGGTATTTTCTAATAAATTCTCATTTTTTAAAGTTAATATACTTATAGACATATATTTTATTTTTGTAATATTTTCAACAACAATGCTAGGTAGCCTGAAATTTCATGACTCGAATGTTTCAAAACGACGTCGTTAAACGACGTCGTTTTGAAACTGTAGACGTCCCCGAACGCCCCGGGAGGGTTAAGTCCCGTTCCGTTCATATTGGGGTCACTACAGTTCAAGGACTCAAATGTCACGGTTCTTAATCTTGAACCAAAGAGTCCAAATCCGGCAAATCGATTTTGAAAACAGATTTCTTTTGAAAAGAAGTGCCAAACATGGACTACTTTGTCAGATACGGAGTCGCCACCTAAATGTTTTTTATGGGAAATTTAGGAAACCCTGACTCGGTGCCGAAGGCCACGTGTCCGTCATCACCAAAGTTGCCTTGGCTCGGGAACTTGGGTACGATTGGGGAAGGTCACTTCGTGAGCACCCCCGCTCGCCCGGTCAAAGACCGGCCTCTACTAACCATGATATCTTATTTTGAAAACATTGTGTGTTCTTATTCTGGTTATTAGCCTAGATTTACTATGTGATGCGCACAGCATACAAGTATAGACCGGGTCGCCTGAATTGGAACAAAACATTTCATGTTTGTTTTTGAAAGATGGTTTGCTACCCGCAGGTAGGCTTAAGATGTAGATTTTGCCACCCTCGGGTGGGCTTTAGAAAACATGATTTTGCCAGTATCTAGTGGGCTTAAAACAAACATTTGATGAATTGTCCCAATTCAAGTAACACAACCTTCACCCACAGGCATTCAAGGCAGTTATATCACATAAGCAGTTAGCCTCATGGTAAGCATGCTATTCATGGCAGTCACTCACACACATGCAAGGATGCTAAAGCATAAAACTCACTGAGTACTCCAAGCCAAAACAGAAACTTATTAGAAATCCATGCATGGATACACAGAATTGCCTAATGCAACACATGCAAAAATGCAAACTATAGTAGGCTCGGCTACTCTAAACATGGCATATGGAATGCTACAACTAACACGTATTCAATTTGGAATTGAAATACAAATGCAGTTTGTATGATGTGCCGAGCCCGGTGCGTGCAAAACAGATGAATGATGCAAACATGCTGTCATACTGTATGCTAATTGAAATATGCCCTAATCTAACCACCATAAGCAGGTAAATAAAAGGGAAGAAAGACGTGGGGTTGGAAGACATACATCACACTCACCCACACTTATTACAATTTTGCCCTCGCACAGAGGGTCCGAAAGAATATACAGTCCCGAATGAAAGAATAGTACAGTCCAAATAATACAGTCCAAATAATACAAATTCCTAATTAATTTACAAATTAACTAAGAAAAGAAAAGACTGGCATGCAAGCCAGGGACTGCCTTGATTCTGCTTCGGATGATGGAATGATGCATGTTTGGGCTGCTTTGCGCGGAAATCCACTGGAATGCCCCAATTAGCCTCTGTTTTGCAATGATTCTTGAAAAGCGCGCCAAGCCTCGGAAGACCACTGATTCTTGATATGCTGCAACAGAGAGCAGGAAAGGGGCATAGCAATGTATTTTCACAAATATATGCATGTCTCGATCCTCGTGCCACCAATCACGCATCTCGATGCATGATGGCCGAGGAGCCGAATTGCACAACTCAATATAGAATGAATGCACATGAAAGCTACAACAAAACCTTACTCCATCATGGATAATCCGGAGTGTCGGTGACTTGGGAATTGAGACACGTTCCGTCACTCGGAGTACGGAACGTACCTCGTTTCCCGTGCCCGGGCTAACTCCTATCCCGAACACGATGCAATATGCATGACATGCATGAAATGTAACTAAGATACAATCCTAACATACACAATGTTATGGAATGGCATACACGCTACACGAGGTGATACACAACCGAGCATACACAATGCTATGGATGAAATGGCATACGCAATGCAATATGGGCTTACACCAACATGAGAGAGCCTCAGCCACACTCACACAGGAGGCCATCAGATGAAAACAAGACATCTCGAAATGCGTGCATGTGTGCACGCAAATCGAGGACGGACCCTCAGCCACCGAAATGCCGCTCTAATGAGACATGGCAAAGACCCGGAATATAGTATGCAAACATGAAAAAATCAGTGGCAAGATGAGGGGGCAAAACAGCCCCGAAACCCGGTAAAATGAAACCCAATGTATGAAATGATCCCGAAATGCGAAATTAGGCACCCGAAATGACTTGTAGCTATACAATACATGCATAATTTGAATATGACATGAAAAATCAGAAGGAAGGCAGCCCCAAAACTAGTATTTTTACAGTTCAAAATATGGCCAAACAGCAATCACAAGTAGGGCAAAAATGGCATACAAAAGGCTCCGCAAGAGAGGCAATGAAGCAAGTGATAGATGCAAAGCCCAAATGGCAAAAGACCCTTCTACAACACTGAATAAGGCCTAAAATCATGCTGTTTTTTAGTAGATGACAACCCCCAAAACAATATACAAACATGCTAAAAATGCCATGCAAGAAGTAGGCCAACAAGAGGCTATAACATGAGGTATACAAAGCATTCACCAAACAGCCAAAGACCCTTAATGAGATATGTCCAGGGTGTCAAAATATGGCCATTTTCAGTTCTGATCATGGCTTAAAAACAGAAGCAAGGTAGGCTAACAAAGCATGCAAAAATGGGGGCCAAAGAGGGGTGTAAGGGTAAGTGCTACATGGAGACCCCCAACAGTGTTGAGCCCTTCTACAATGTTGTATAGGGGCTCAAAATAAGCCAACTTACAGTTTATATCATGCCTCAAAACAGGCTACACATAGGCTAGAAATACCATGCAAAATAATGGCATACAAGAGGGCATTGAAGCAAGTACCAAATGGGGGTCTCAAACAGTGTTGAACCCTTAAACAAACATGAAGAATGACTCAAAAAAAATGACCCTTTCAGTTAGGGTCGGAGCCCAAAACAGTAAGCAAATAGGCTAAGAAATTGTTGCAAAATAGAGCTAGAAAGAGGGGAAGTGGACTTACCCTTGAAGACTAAAACCTTGGCTGCTTCTTGGACCAAATTTGCTGCCTCCTAGCTGTTGGAAAGCCTCCCAAGGAGCTGGAAATGGAATGGTGGTGGTGGTGCTTGGTGGTGATGAAGAAAATGGGGTTGGAACTTGAGAGAATGAGAGAGATGGAGATAGATATGTGTGTATGAGCTTGAGAGCAATTTTCCAACCCTTTCTCTAGAGCTGGGAGGCCAGCTATATGGACAAGAATGGGGCAAAAATGGAGGGAAAAAAGTGGAGGGAAATGGCATCAATTTTCCCTCCAAAAAAAGTTCCCTCCGGATGCAGTTTTTGGAGGGAAAACAATGCACAGCTGTAATGTATTCAGTGTAAGGAAGCTGGCCGGCTAGGTATCAAAGCTGCAGGTGGCCGGCCGGCCACCCCCTATGGCCGGACGGCCAAGGGGCAAAATGGTCCAAAAGAATTTCTGGCCGGCCACCCAATATTGGTGTCCTCCCAGGTCTTCTCATCACAACCCTGTGGTTCAAAACTGGCAACTGTAAAACAGGAGAGACTACAAGCCACTTTTCAAAGGGGTTCAAAAGTGGCAAAAGAAATTACTGGCCGGCCATAGACTTTTATGGTCCTCCCATGTGTGTACAACACAAATATGTGGTTTGTGGTTGAAGAAAATGGCCCTAGGGTGGTCAACATTGGCTCGGAAGTGAGAAAAACGAGCGTCGGAGGGATATAACTGGTTGCTGAGACAATTGCTGGCCTCCCACCCTTTAGTGACCTTCCTGGTGATAAAACAGAGGTACCTGCCAAAATTGAACAAAAACCGATGCAAAACGAATGCTCGGGGGCCAAAACACGCAGTTCGGGGTCCCGAAAACAGGCCGTTAAGTACCGAAAGTGGCGTTCGACCAGGAAGTGGGTCTCTCAGACCTCAGTGTCCCTTGAAAGGGAGTAAATAGGATGTATGCCAAAAATCGGAGCAATCGGAGATAGTTAGGTAGTCCCGAACCGAGGCACACGGCCTGACGGGTCCGCAAACCGGGGACTGGGCTCCGAAATGGGCAAAATGGCCTACGGCCACGAAAAATAGCCCACGGCCACTGAGAGATGATCTACTAGACCTCTCCCTCCCCTCAGGAAGAGAAATAGAGAAAACCGAGTCTCGTTCGCAAACCGAGGCAAGGTACAGAAGAGGGTTCGGAAGTCCAGAGGCAGGGCTCACGGCCGTGACTCTGAGATCTCTGAACGAACACAAAATGCAACATCACCGAGCGCTCAATCGGTAACGTCTGAGTCTCACGGTCGGTAAAAAATGGGGTGTCTACAGTTGCCCCTCTTTGACAGAACTCGGAAGTCACAAGTGACGGGAGTGAATGTCAAAGCCCAGAGATGACCCATTTTTGACAAGGCCGAAGACTTAGACAATCATACAAGATGAACAGAGATATGCCCGCAGGCGTGCCCGCAGGCAAAGGGGGCAAAATGCAAAGCGATATGCACAGAGCTAGATGTAACTTAATGATCATGCAAATGCAGCAAGCTGTAATGAAGCAAATATTCGCAAATAGATGCAATCGGTTTTAAGCAAGAATGCAAAGCAACAACTACATTTCATGCAGTTAAGAATGCGGAGAATTATTCAACTCTCGTCGCGTCTCACACGGAGAAGATACGATACCTGCGCGATTCGTCTGGTCGCACCAGCCTCAAATGAACCGTACATACAATATTGTGCCTGCAAAAGAGAGAAATTCAACAAGCACAATATGCTAACAACATATATTCAATGTGATTCCAAAAGTTTGACACACGCAGTGCCGGCGAGTGAATGCATCGCAATGTGAGAAAGGAGCGTGCGTGACGACGCATACTCGAGCACAGGGGTATGGCAATATCAAGAAATGTGCCTAATAATGCAAGTAGACTCATGAGAATGTAAGTTATGTCCACAACAATGCAAAACGAGCATAAATCAGGGTGCCCGTTTGTTGCGAAACAACGAGCAAGGAAACGCGCATTTCGGCGAAGGCGACTCGATCGCGGCCTCTGGTTCACCTCCCGGAGAGGTTACAACATGTTCAAAGAGGATAGACTTTGATTCTGGTGAATGACAATGAGACACATGTCAGAAATTGGAGTTGACGTCCCGGCGGGGAGATTTCGCGACCGGAAGTGCACTTTTCTTGAACTTTTTCAGGTCCCGGGAACTCCAACCTTCCTCAAAATTTGCAGAGAGCTAGGTGGGCATGTGGGGATCACCACCGGCCAGTTATCTTCCCCAGGGGAGGCCACCGGCCAGTTGTCAAAAAGTAAATGGCCGGCCAGCCAGAAAAGGTGGCCGGCCGGCCACCTGCCCAAATCCGCGGGCAATTTTGTCTTTTCACCTCATTTTCTTTATATTCTCTTGCCCAATGACTTCGAGCTCACAACCACAGCTGCGAAAACTTCTTCTCCACCTCCCCAAACCATTTTCCTCTTCAGATCTGAGCTCTATACGCGTTTTCCAACGCCCCACGCAAGTTGTTTTCGCGAAAACATTCGATTTTAAGCACTTTGAACCAATTAAATTTCGATTTCGGGGCTTGTTTTCTCATTTTCACCACTTGAGGTAAGTTTGTCTCAATATTTGGAAGATTTTCTCGGGGGTTGACTTTTGTTGACTTTTCCATTTCCCGAGAGTTGACTTTTGTTGACTTTTTCCAATTTTGGTTCATTTTTGCTCATTTTTTGCTCCTTTTGCAGATTTTTCGGAATGACGGGTAATTTTCCTCATGGTGGGGGTCCTCCAGGTGCCGAGGATGATTTTGATATTATGACGCTACCCCTGAGGGTCCGCCCCTTTATTCCCGAGAGATACGCCCCGTCGGTACATGTTCTTCCGCGGGCCATTTTTCATCACTTCACCGACTTTAATGATCGAGTACCCGTAGATCTACTTCTGCGAGAGCCAGAGCATCACCTCTCCTACGAGACACGAGAGGTATTTTACTTCATTTTCTGCATTTTTCGTGCATTTCGTGCCTTTGCCATGCTTGAACACACAGTTTAGCCTATGACATAGTACTTTGCTTGCATCCTGAATATGTGGCTTAAATACTCGAATCTCTGAACACTTGGCTCATTGATTAATTGTGAACGCACGGCACACATTAGTTAAGAGTTGAACACACGGCTCAAACACTGATTTGTCGAACACACAGCCCGAATTTGAAGGTGAACACACAGCACACACTGGCTAAGAGTAGAACACGCAGCCCAAACTCTAATTTTCTGAACACACAGCTCGAATTGATGGTGAACACACAGCACACACTGATCGGGATTTGAACACACAGCCCAAACATTAATTCTCTGAACACACAGCCCAAATTGATGGTGAACACACAGCCCACACTGATTTAGAGTAGAACACGCAGCCCAAATTCTGATTTTCTGAACACACAGCTCGAATTGATGGTGAACACACAGCATACACTGATCGGGATTTGAACACACAGCCCAAACATTAATTCTCTGAACACACAACCCAAATTGATGGTGAACACACAGCCCACACTGATTTAGAGTAGAACACGCAGCCCAAATTCTGATTTTCTGAACACACAGCTCGAATTGATGGTGAACACACGGCACACACTGACTAAGAGTAGAACACGCAGCCCAAATTCTGATTTTCTGAACACACAGCTCGAATTGATGGTGAACACACGGCACACACTGACTAAGAGTAGAACACGCAGCCCAAACTCTGATTTTCTGAACACACAGCTCGAATTGATGGTGAACACACGGCACACACTGACTAAGAGTAGAACACGCAGCCCAAACTCTGATTTTCTGAACACACAGCTCGAATTGATGGTGAACACACGGCACACACTGACCAAGAGTAGAACACGCAGCTCTAACATTTGAGATGAACACGCAGCCCAAATTGAAGGTGAACACGCAGCACACACTGACCAAGAGTAGAACACGCAGCTCTAAGATTTGAGATGAACACGCAGCCCAAATTGAAGGTGAACACGCAGCACACACTGATTGAGAATAGAACACGCAGCCCTACTTTACTTCGCACACAGCTTATTTACTTACATTTGCACACAGCTCATCCATTTCATTTGCACACAGCTCACTCTTTTCATACTGACACATGTATTCATTCTGAATGCAGGTTGGCTCTCGCACCGTGCGAGGATATGGCTCCACTGCTGCGAGAGAGTGGTATGCCGAGCTCCCGGAGGCTGTCCGGGATTTAGTTGACTTAGCAGGGTTCGGGGCCTTTTGCACGGGGTTATCACATTGTCCTGCCAGTAGGACACTGTTAGCAGCTCTGGTGGAGAGATAGTGGGACACCACCAATTCCTTCCACTTTTCCGCTACCGGGGATTTGACCATGACCCCGCTAGATTTTGCTGTGCTGACCGGCCTAGACATAGGAGGTTGGCCCATTCTTTATGACGAGGATATGGGCGAATGGGAGGCCGCTTGGGTACATCTGCTGGAGGCCCGCCCGCCTGTGGACAGAGCTTCTGGGAGAGTCCGCTACACCTGGTTCTCTTCCCATTTTCGGAGGGTGGGGATGGAGCCCGAGTCTCTTGAAGAGGCTGAGCAGTATGCCCGTGGTTTCCTTATGTTCCTCTTCGGGACGACCCTGTTTGCCGATAGAGGGAACACGGTCGGGTTGTATCTACTGAGCGCTCTGGTGGACCTGTCACAGGTCGGTCGGTACGACTGGGGTGGCGCCGGCTTGGCTACCATCTACTGCTACATGAGCGCTACCTCCCGCGGGCAGGGAGACTTACTCGGTGGTTATTGGAGAGCTTGGGAGGTACTTTTTGTCCTCTTGATTGACATTTCTGTTCCCCAGTACTTGTACATTGCACACACGGCGCACTTTGCACTATGTATTTTGCTCTCAGCACTTTGTATTCACATTCTGCACTGTTTTCCACAGTTATGGGTCTACGTATATTTTTCGACGTTGGCCCCAGAGTTGGTGGTGGCAGGGCCC
Source organism: Camellia japonica (assembly GCA_030407325.1). Classification (NCBI taxonomy): domain Eukaryota; kingdom Viridiplantae; phylum Streptophyta; class Magnoliopsida; order Ericales; family Theaceae; genus Camellia; species Camellia japonica. The sequence goes on along the minus strand of JAPPVO010000029.1, from coordinate 110,553,265 downwards.
CTCATGACCCCATATTCATTGGCATTCGAGGGCCAGCACCGGTCGAGACCCCGAGAGACTCTCTTCTATCTGCGACAGTATTTTGACACTGTGCGGACGACAGAGGTATTTCAGAACTCTCAGTTCCTTTCCGTTTTCATCTTTGATTTGCCCTGTATATTCTCGATTTCTGATTGGTTTATGCACTGGTTATCCGCAGATTACATGGCAGCCCTGGGCGCCTTTGGGTGATGATCTCCGATTTCAGTATGCCGGAGGATCGGGCACCTCCCAGTACAGGATCCTGCTCGAGGGACCGGTTGGTAGGGCATGGTTCCTGGGGGAACGCTTTTTGCGTCAAGTATGGGGGTACACTTCTCAGGGTCCTCCCGCAGCGCCCCCAGCCAGTATGCGGACTGCTGATAGGCTCTCTACTCAGGATGTCGTTAGTGCTATGCTGGGCACTGATGCTTTGCTACATCTTACGGACGGGGACTACGCCACTTATCGTCACACATATCTGATGGCCCCCTTGACGGGAGTGCGCACCCCATCACTGAGGCCTGCTGATGTACCATCTTCGAGTCAAGCTCGTGCCACGGACATCCCTTCCTCCAGCAGGGCTGGTGCATCCAGAGGTGGGCGCGGATTCATTCCACCGATCCCACCGACTTTTCATCATCCTGGGTGGCCAGACATGCCGACCGAGTTGACGAGTTGGCGATTCGGGGCTCCTTACCAGGTCTCGCTAGAGCCTCCTCTTCCTGACCACAGATATATCAGAGACCCTGATTCACCACCGGTATGTTTTACAGCTTTGATTTATCAGTCGGGTATTTGGACATTCATTCATTTACTGATAGTTTTGCATTTGTATCTGTAGCCTCCAGTTGAGTACATGGATGAGATGCTTGGGATGCTGGCCACATTTGAGGGCATGATCTTGCGGAGGGAGGCACAGCTGGCCATTATGGGTGTGCAGGTATTGTTCATCTTTCTTGCTTTTATCATATTTCTGATGACACGCTGGTTTTTGAACACTTTACTGCATTGATAGGCCACTTGTGTAGAGCACATCTGACACACACCTCACTTACATGCTGCATCTGCATTTGATTTTCATATGTGAACTGATGTATTGAACTCTCCATTTTCAGATGCCTCCTGTATACGCTCCGTCACGGGCCGGGCCACCCGGGCCTTCTCAGGGAGGTCGATCGTCTAGACCTTTTCGAGGTACTGGGCCATCTGGGCCCTTTCGAGGAGCTGGGCCATCTAGGCCTTTTCAGGGAGCTGGGCCATCTAGGCCTTTTCGAGGGGCTCGAGGAGCGGGGTCGTCTCGCAGACGCAGGGCACATGTTATAGAGGCGGAGCCCGATGAGGAGGAGGAGGAGGCCACAGACCGTCAGTCAGAGACATCTGCTGAGGAGGGGGACTCCGGTCTTGGTTCCGGGAGTGGAGGCGAGGCTGAGGGGGATCCTGAGGATGACAGCTCCGACCCGGATGGTGATGGTGGCGCAGAGGTTGCCTCGCAGAAGAGGATGAGGAGGGCCCCTCATTCCCGCTCCCGAGGATATTGATGCTGCTGTTTCCTGCTTTATTTTCCTTTTTACTAGTAGTTTGTAGCACTTTGCATATTGTTAGGCAGTTTTACTTTCTGTAAAACTTGTACCTTTATCTGTAAAAGGAAATATGATGGGGTGAAACAGCTTTTGAAAAAGTTTTGTATATTATTATTTCTTTTCTTTTCAGCATCGCATCGCATCGCATCATTTTTGCACAAAAATAGGATTGAATGGAAATGTGCACTGTGTATTTACCGGGTCAGGTAATGAACTGACGTAACAAATCAAACAACTCGACTTACTAAGAAATACAGACTTAGCAAGTTTACAACTCGATAAGCAAAATACAACAATGTTAACTGACTCGATAAACAAGACTTAACAAAATTGTTTAAACCAAAGAGTAACAACTCAAAAACACAAATACGAACGCTCGACAAAACTTACAACTCGATATAACAAACGACAACTCGACAAGCCAAAACAACAACTCGACAAAGTGTAATCTGGACGATCTGGGCAACGGAACGCATCCGCAAACAGAAGGGAAATGAGGCCTTCGATACATCCGATGCTTGGAAATGCCTGAACTTCCCTTGGAGGGCAAAACAGGACCAAAGGCATACATTGGAGCATGGCCGGCCACTTTTTGGAGCTGGCCGACCAGTTTCTGCATTTGAAGAGTCATGGGTGGCCGGCCGGCCAGTTTTTGAGTCAAAGGTGGCCGGCCTGCTAGAATAGGTGGCCGGCCGGCCACTTTTCCCTGCAACCCACAGAATTCTAACACTTGTCCTTCGAATAGTGTTTCGCCCCCTATAAAAGCTCCAACTTTGAAACTCATTCATTTCATCACTGCTTTGCACAAAAAATGGAGGCATTTCTCACAGAAAATCTCACATCTTGGATCTCTTCTCTAGATGGCTCGGAAAAGTTGAACTTCTGGGGTTTCGGCTTGAATGCAATATTCACGCTGAGTCGTACTCCACTGCACTTTCCCTTCCTCCATGCCGCGCGCGAGGTTTTGGAACCCAGTGATGCATGTTTTCAGCTTTGGCGGGCAAGAGGTATGTCCAACTTTTGAAGACTTTCAGGTTTTGATGGAATCC